>JAQFVV010000019.1:8788117-10026389 GCA_028023455.1 Epiperipatus broadwayi
ATAAATATAGATGTACTAGCCTAAATTGTATCTAAATTTAATGTGCAATAAAGAGCTAGCCCATTGAAAGTAGGTATAATCATTGGTTAATTACTTAATCGCATCATTCTTAGTATCCTACCCAAAGATCCTAAGTCCGACGATAGTAAGATACCAACCCCTCATCTCAGTAGGTAAGGACTATTACATATTTATGACTGTCAATTTTGGGACTCTAAATGGTAAGGTCCGATCTGTTATAATAATAATTTTAAATAATAGGACATTATTTACAACAGTTTTGAATTTTATTCTATCATCATATTTCCTTTATAGTAGCAATACTTTGTTATTATTCATTCATAGATTATATCAATTGTTAAACCAATTTGATCAGCTAATATCTTTTAATGGAGAATCTACATTGAACAGGATGGGGACCAAACCCTGTTCCAAAGAAGGGAGTTTCGTATTCATATGTTTGCACATAGTTTTATTAATTGTCCGTATTTTATATTTGATTTTTTTATTTTATATTTTCTTCAAATAGTTAAATAAAGAGTTAAAACTGCATGGTGTTCATTTATTTTGTTAAATCATGTGTGTGTATATATTGTTACATAGGCAAGTGAATGGAAGGAATCATTTAAAAGAAACGTTATTTCCATGATGAAATTCGTTGTATTTCAATTTTAATAAAATGGAAAATACATTTTTAATGAAAATAAAAAAAAGAGAGAAAACTACACAAATTGTTATCTGTGGAATGCCTTTTAACGAAGGCATTATTTTAAGTTTGTTCAAAAAAATAACTTAAAGATGTTTGATGGAATTTTTGGTTAGGACAAGGAAGGAAAAGGTGCTAAAAGCTTTGCTTTTATTTTAAAGAGAAGCTGGATCTCAGATACCATGTGCTTAGATAATAAAAAAAAAAAATGAAATTCTTGGAATTAGAACTTTCTAGAATATAAAAGAAAAAAAAACCATAAGGGGGGGGGTATCTATGTCCAAATTAATAGATTTAAGGAACCAAGTAAAACAACACATCCATGATGTGCAACTTTAATGGCCATAGCGTCAAATGAAATTATTATCATTACCAATCTGAATCTGTTATTTTCCCCGGGGAATTCCTAGTAATATGTACGCTTTATTCTATATATATTTTTCCTTTACATATTAGTGCGCCTTTTCTATTGATGTTTAAAGAATTTTATATGATTATATTATGATCAGCTCTCTTCACCGTTAAAATCATATTTCACATCTGGATTGATTGGACATTATTGTTATTTGATTTGCTTGTCTGTACAACATATGTGTATGCTTGTGTTTTATAAAAGTATTTGAGCACAAATAATATTTTTTTATTTATTTGTTATATCATATTTCAATAAAATATTCGTGTTGATTCTTTATCTCGAATTTCATGTAGGTAGCTAAGGAAAGAAATATATGTATGTGTAGTAATTATTTATTTAAATTAATTGAATACCGGATTATTGCTGTTCACCATATGTACGCCTGCCTTGAATGAGCTATCCAGTGGCCAGGCTTTCTAAGTATCCCCTATTACTCTTCCAGCATAATTCTTATATAAATAAGATTGGCGCGTGGAGTCAGAATTGACATCCATAAATATGCTGGACGAGAAATATGATTAAATATATTGCATCCTCACATATATTAAGTTAACTATATTGTCATGAGTAAAAGGGCTTGTTTCATTTTCAATGAACTTTTATTACTATTATGTAGAGTTTTAGATAAGTGTCAAATAACCGCAATAAAGAGATATATTGCGACCTCACGTATGTTAAAATAGCTATATAGCTATGAGGAAAACCCAGATATTGTTACAATACGATAGATTCCTTAGGATTCCTGAGTACTGACAAAATAATACTAAGATAATCAGAAAAAGTTGCAGGTTTTTTTTTTTTAAAAAAACATCAATTCAAATAATTCAATATTTGCTTTTTATTTTAAAATCATTGTTATTTTTGCTTTAATTTTCCTAGTCACTTTTTTTTTTCTTTATTTACATGTGATTTCCCATTGCAGTATTTTCAATCATCTGAAATAGATTTTACATAGTTCATTAAAAAAAACAACACTAACTTGTTTCCTTCGTTCCCTGCTAGGTGTGCTTATAGCAAATGACTTCTCATCCAAAAGTTCTTCTTCAGTGTCTTCAGTACAGCTAAAATTTTCTTCTTAAAAACACACACACACACATAAACAAAATTATTTTACACACTGATATCAAATTTAGTGAGTTATACATGAATTTACATTTAAATAATCATGATCACAAACCAAAACCCATTTTCAAACACTATATACAAGTGCATTTCATATCCTATAGTTAGTTATTAATTAAAAATTATTTTTTATTTCAATTAATATAAAAAATCTTATATTGCTAAGAAATGTTTAATTTTACAACTAATAAATATATAATTTTTGATAAAGATTAAGCCAGTATATTTTAATACTGATTAGTTATATTGATTCATTTTCTAATTTTACTTCTGTATTAGATAATCAAAAAACATGAATACAGATGAAAAGATTCAGATAGATAAACTTTTAAAGCTTTACTTATTTCACAATGGGTTTCAGAACATTGAGTTGAAAAAAAGAGAAAAGTGGAGTCTTTACACATACATCCAAATTATAATTATTGACTCAATTAAAATTACAACATCATTTGATCATTAAACAACAATTAAGCTAAAATATTTCTCCTCCTTTTTCTTTGGAGAAAAAATATGTCAATTTTTTACTTTAAATTTTTGTACCCATTTGTGATTTATAATTTACTTAATATAATAAAAAAGTATTAATTAAAAGAATAATGTTAAAATATGATTTAATTTGCTTAAAATTTATATATATACAAATTATTATTTGACACTATAATAATATGGTCTAGTTGCTTGTGAAGTCATGAAACACTCTAGCATTCAAGTGCCAAATTGAGCACAATTCCATTTAAATAATTAAACCGACATTTTTGTTCTTTTACTCAGCTGAGAATAATTATAAAAACTATATTAGTTTTAAAGTTTGCGACTATTTATTAAAAATGCACTGTGCATTTAATACTAACTAAACCAAATTAAAATTTTCAATATTTTTTTTGATAAGACTTTATTTCTGAATTTTCATAAAATGTGGTTCATGACTCTACAAATTCATAAATAATATTGATGAGCAGAGCCCCTATATTTATATACAAAACAATGATAAATCACAGTAATATCTCTGCCGCAATTAATCATTAATTTCAATATACTATAACGTTTTCCGTCTGCCTAGAGCTCTATACGCATTATAAAATGCGCGAGTTGATCAAATTATGCCAAAAAAAAAGAAAGTTGTATTTCTATTTCTAAAAACATAACTATATTTCCTGATCAACTCGGCCTAGAATTGTTAAGAATTGTGCTATTGACGAAATCAGCTTTTAATTTATTTGATCTGGATGCCAGAATTCATAAGAATCCGCTGAAATCTGTCGCCAGCACATCTCGCAAGTTGTAAATAAAAAAGAAAAGATTTTTATTCTTATTTTTTTTTAAGAATCGGTAATTTACCGTAAACTAAAATTATCTTTTAAATATTATTATTCCTAGAACTTATAACATATTGGCAAAGGTAAATTACGTTTTTAAATCTTATTAAACTAATAATAAATTTAATAATAAACACTAATAAATATTATAGAATAATGTACAAATGAAAATTGCTATTAGGAATATTTTTATTCTAACAGATTAAAAATCTGTTTAAGTTAAAATGCGAATTACTAATTAAGTAAATTGAAAAGAACACACACTAATTCAAACATGAAACAATTAATAAAATAAAGTAATTAAAACAATTAATTAAAGTTCTTGGGTACACAAAAGTCTCTTGATTAAATAAATGAAAGTCTATATCGGGATCCTACTATACGTATATTTTTAAGATGGTTTGTCGACAATTTAGTCACAATCGGAAATAATAAAGTCATAGCTTACCGGTAAATTTAGCGAGAAAGTAGTAGATAACAATGCATAGTTTTTTGGCTTAGAATGAGCTCAGCCATTGATTATTAGTTGATCTAGTAGTCTATTCCGAAGATTAGTCACAGAAGCTTTTCTAGTGTCCATCTTCTTAATGATGTCAGCAAAAGCCCCGGTCTACTACCGCATGATTATTTCATCATGAAGTGGTCTTGGATTTAATAATCCAAATCCAGCCAAAGGAAAAAACAGACAAAGCAAGATGTTCTTCAAACTGGTCTCTGCCTTTTATACTAGAGGCCCAGTTTTCAGACTTCTGCGCATGCTATTATCATGGCGTTTTTGGTTCATAATCTTGTACAGTCCTTACTCATTTTTCAATTACAAAGTTCTCATTTTTTAGCAAATCTTTCGGCCATCTTTAATTAGCTAAAATGTTTTTCTTTTAGCTTATCTTTTTACTTTTGGAATTCTTTTGTTCTCTCCAATTCTATTTTTATTTCTAATTACATAAAAAAAAATACGAAAGGCAATTTTAACTTTCATTGTACGTTTTTTTTTTTTAAAAAAATAAATTATACTAAAAAAAAATCTAAATTTACTTTTATTTTTTTAGCTTTTACTAAATGCCAATATATTTGTACCGTATATAAATAAACAGTACAATGCTTTTTGATATAAAAGGATTACATATTCAACTTCCTTTCCTGTTGTATTTCACATCTACTAATATAGATCATTTATTCTTCAAATTTTTATTAATTATCCTTTTTCTAAATATTTTTCAATAATAGTTTTATCAATGGAAGTTACTATATAATTTTTTTTCTAAATTCAAACTGCTGACCAAATAAAAATTAATCTAGATTATAAATCTATTTAAACATTTTTGATGCACAAAACATTTATTTATTTATAAATATTCACGTTTTTGTGCATTTTACAACCTTTAAATAAATAACAACTAAAATAAATGTAATATACCTGGAATCTGAAATACAAAATAATTATAAAGATGCATCATTATTTCCTCTATTTCATTATTTGAATCACTTTAATATTTTTCTCGAACATTTTATCAATTCTTTATTTTGGTTCTACTTTTTATTTCATATGTGTTTTTCTCAATTTCTTTCTCCAATACTTCAAAATTAGAAGTTGTGATATAATTTTCAATGCATTTAAGTAGGCTTTCATGACAGTCATTGATGTAAATAATATTTTTTTTAATAGATCTTATCATGATAAACTACTGCTATAACTTTGTTGAATATTAAAAAAAGATAGATTAAAATAGATATTTTAAATTCTTCAATGCAACAAGATCTGTCAAGAAATATCTATTAGCTTCCAATATTCTGATGTAATAAAATTGTTTCTCTTCAATATTAAGATTCTTGGATATATTGTTAATTGCGATACTTGAATTATTTATAATACTGGCAGAGTAAATTATACATAACAATCACTACATTAGTTTTAAATTTAGAAAAATATTAATTCCATTACAATAAAACAAAATTTATCTGTGCATCTGTTTCAACTTACACATTACAATGCATTTATATAATCACCAAACTATATTATCATTTCCTAATAAATACTTATTCTCTCCTATATTTGGAAATCTCTTACATTCAGATTCTAAATTCATTTCTCACTCAATTCATTAAAATTATCTAACAACATTTTTTCATCTTTTTTATCTTTCAATCTTAATAATATTGTAATTTTTTTTTTTAATGCTTCAAATTTATGAATTTAACATACATTAAATTAATACAATTTTCTTATGGTGTAGTTTGAGACAGTACTCGAATTATAGTCTTGAAAGTTATAAGTTCTTGGATCAAAGTTAAAATCTTCTGGTGTTTGATTGACATGCGACCTCCCAACAACTAATTATTTAATTATTTAACAGACTTTGACTGTTTTTTTCTCTTCTACATAATGATTTTTTTTTTTAAAAAAGATAGGTTTTTAAAATTTAGAATTGCTTTCCTTTTCAATGTTTTCTCTCTAAAGCTGATATTATGATACATAAATGTATATTTACCATTTCAAAATATTGATATTTTTTATTAACATCCACATATTTTGGATCATCAATTATACGACATAATCATTCCATAAAACAAATTATATTTTTTCAAAGCTTTTGTCTAGCCTTTATCTAAGTTTCTTTCAGATTTATCAACAAATGAATAATTTTGTCTGATTTCATTTCCCTTTTTATTATTATTTCCTACTAAAAATTATTTTACTTTTACAAAATTTCTTGACATTTAGTATACTTTATTGACACTAGAATTCACTCAATGATAATTTAATCAAGTAATCATTTTAGCTTATCCTCAATTTACAGTATTTCACATCCACTTCCAAGAAATAACTTGCTGAACTTTTTATTTTTTACTCTCTATATAAATATGATTGCACTCAGAAACATAACTACATCTAAATGAACACCTATTCATACTTATTGTTCTTAAAATGATTGTAAATGTATATTTAGTTTTCTCTATTAATGAAGCTCTCCACATGGAAATTCAATTATTTACAATAATAAAAGAGTATATAAAGTAATAACTTACCAAAACTTTTAAAAGTTGAAATATTTTCTAATTTGTTCTTCTGCAATGGTTTCTTTGCAACTTTGGCATCAGAAATATAAAATTTAGATTTAATAAGAGAATCTAGATCTTCCTGAGTTTTTTTCTTACGTTTATCTTGAGAAAGATGATCTTTGTGTATAAGAAATGGTAATTTTGAGCGTTTTTCCACTGGAGTAGAATCAGTGGAGGAAGGACTCTTTTCTTTCTTTTTCTTTTTAGAATCTGAAGAAGAAAGTCCCAAAAATGCCAAAAGAGATTTCCTTTTCTCTGACTTAGGTACATCATTTGATAGTTCATCACTTGATTCTTTACATTCAGATGTTGCTTGGTCTTTTGATTTCTCTTCTAATTCCTTCTTAGGAATACCACATTCAATTTTGCCAAATCTTTTTTTTATATCATCATCATCTACATCTTGATTTATGGAAGTTCTAGGAGTCACAAAAACCTCATCATCAGATTTATTAGACTGCTGAGATTTTCTCAATATAATTTTTGTTTCTGAAGGTGTGAGGCCTAATTCTTCATCAGTTTTAGATTTAGCTCTAAGTCTAGCTTCTTCCCTCTCTTTATCTCTTTTATTATTATATAATCTTTTCTTATCATTTTCCAAGATGTAAGGACTTTTATCAGAAGAATCATCATATTGCAAATCAGAAATTCTAGAATTATCATCATCAATTACTTTTACCAAAATATTCAGATCCTTAGGTCTTTCAGGTTTTTTTGAAGTTAAAGGTGTATAAAACTTTCCTTCTGGAGATGCAAATACTTCATTTTCACTGTCATTGTCTTCTGTGCCCTCATCAGCAAAAGGAATGTCAATATCTTCTATACTCTTTCTCATTTTTTCAGACTTTTTTAATCCACTATCCAAACGAATTTTTTTCCTTCCTTTCTCAGCTTCTAAAGTTTTGTCACCAGGAATTTCTTTTACATCTGATACAGAGTCCAAAAGTGATCTATCAAAAGGTATTTTTTTCTTTGGCAACCCATCAATCACAGTTTTTTCCTCAATTATTTCTGGACTAATTGGAGATTGAATAGGAGTCTTATCATCTGGTAATGATAAAACACTACTAGGTCTAGATGTAGTATCTTCTGATGACTCTGTTTTATAAGTTTCATCAATTTCATCAATAGCAATAGGTGCTTGACGAGAAATATCTACTGGTCCTTCAATTAGAATTTCAGTCAGTGGTTCCATTTCCAGCATATTTAATGTCTGTGATGAGGTTGAAGACTTGGGAGAACCAGGTGAACTTTCTGTTAAACTGGATTCTGAATCTTGTGAAATTGTTCGGTGAACATTTTTTTTGCGTCTCACAGTGACAAATTTTAAATCAAAGCTGAGATCTTTTTCAGTTAATGGATCCATCATTCCAATATGATCAGACTGTTTTTCCTTAGAAGTTAAAATAATCTCAAGATCTTTGAACTCAGATTTGTTACTGGAATGCTTTTTAACTTGAGCATCTTCAAGATCATCTTCTGTTTCCTTTGTTGTTTCACTTACAATATTAGAAATATTTACAACTTTTTCTTGTGGTGATATTTCTTCTTTGATAACTGTAGTACACTTCTCATCTTCAAAATCAATCACAACTATTTTTTCAGGAGATTTTAGTGCAATTGGATGAGATTCTTTCCCATAAGAAATTTTCTGAGGTGACAATTCTTGTAGAACAGGTTTGATTTCAGCTTTAGGTGTACTAATGCTATCACCTGCACCTTCATCTTCAGTTGATACTTCAGATGATTCTTCTAGTAGGATAAAAAAAAAGTATATTATTTTTTTTCCGTTTTGCCCCCAAAAACACATATATATGCATCTGCAAAAAATAAATTATACTAATGGTTGTATGTGATCCAGCTAAAACTTGTATATTTTTACAATAAATTATACATGGATGAACCTGGATATTTCATTTATATATATATATATACACAGACACACAGTAACTCAAATCAATGTACATAAAAATTGGCTATACATACACATCTTTTTTTTTTAAATGAATAATTTGAAATTTAAAAGTAATAATTCCTTATCAAATAAATTTAATAATTCTTGTTTAATATAAACTTGTCTAATCATACATTTATAATTTTAATATTTCAGTCATTTACAATTAAGTGCTTAAATAAGATAACTAAAGGATATAATAATAAATGATTTTGTATTTGTTGAGTTTTATAAAGAGTATCTATAAACAAATTTTTGGTTTATATTAGATAATTAAAAATATATGTATTTTTGATGGGGAAATAAACCATATCAATATTTTTTTTTTTAATAATATTCTAATAATATTGAAGCGAAATATATCTGCACTTCATGTATAGAATTTGAAAACTGGATAGGAATTTAATATTAAAAGATTTCAACATTTATTAAGCAAAAGTTATATATTGTACCGCTATTCAGTGTTACATGTTTCATAATTTAAAAAAAAATTATAAATGGCTTAAAGATTATTTTTTAAACAAAAATTTAAAAAATACTGCATCATAGTTTTTTTTTAGAATAAGGCTTCTTAGTAGGAGGGAGGAGAAATGTATATGATAGAATTAAAGAAAAGTTAAAACTTTTTTCTCTTTCTCTCTCTTTTTAAAGAAAAGAGCTTTTATAAAGTAAAAGCTAAATAAATATGTAAAAGTTAGAATAAAATTTTGTTTGTAAAAGAAAACTTTCAAAAATGTAATTAATTAGTTTATAAGATTTTGATTAACAATAAAATCAAAATCAATAAATGTATTAATTTAAAAAAAACAAACAAACTATCTATCTTATCAAGATCATTTAGAGGAATCTAAGCAAAACCAGAAATATAAAATTAATTAAAAGACATTTCAAGTTAAGATCTAAATTAAAAATAATAATAAAAAATTAAAACAATAGGAGAAAAAAGTACATAAAGTTGCTTTCTCTATTATTCTATAATCTGGTTTGTGATATACAGTCGGGGCTGCAATTTGCTAGATCATTCATCAGTTCAGACAGAATGCAGAATCCAAACAACCAGAGATCCAGATATTCAGAACACAGTAGTAAGCCAGTCAATTACTGCTGCGGCCAACATTAATGGAGAAGCTGCATAAGCCATGGATGTGTCTGACAGGTCTTCATGCCCCAAACCTCCGCAAGTAAACTATTCATCCTGGGACAAATGCTGGAAACTGATGCCATAATCATAAAAATAAATGCTACCGCTATTCTCTCTCTCTCCCGTTGCTGAGCCACAGAATGGAAAGAAGCCATGAAGCCATCGATGGAGAACAAAAAAAAAAAGCCAACCAGTTGGAAAATGCACACGGTTGTTTTATAATAGCATGTTGAAACCACTGGAGGGCATGGTTGGTTTGTAAACAAAGATAAATATAATGTTGCCGGGGCCGGGTTTCTTTTTTTTTCACTTTGGTTTTTTTGTTTATCACATTTATAAAAGTAATATCAAATCAAATTTTTTAAACACAACCAAAAAAACAAATGCATAAAAAAAATTACAAATATACGTAAATGAATTTACAAAAAGGTATTTAATTTTTTTTTTTATTCTTTTCATTATTTATATTTTCAAAGGGGCCGGTTTTTTTTTTTTTTTTCGGTCTATGTATTTTTTTGTTGTTGTTGTTTATCACATTTAAAAAGTACGGCGGTTATCAAATCAATTTTGGCAACCCCAAAAAAAAAAAAACATCAATTAAAAATGAATTTTAAAAAGTAGTTACTAATTTTTTTTTGTTTTTATTCTTCTCAATAAACCCTTATATTTTCGGTTCAGTATTGTACGACAAAAAAAATCAGCCGATTCTTCTTTTTTTTTTGTTTGTTTGTTTTGTTTTATTTTTATAAATTATAAATAAATCTATTGTCCATTTAACGGTAACATTTACAAGCCAAAGTCCAACTTTGGGAGATGGGGGAAAAGGGGGGGAGGATGTTTCCAATTGCTAACAGAACGGAACGCCAAAAACTCGAAGGTTGACAGTTTTGATGGTAATTCCCAAAAACATCAATATATATGGCAATTAAAAGCAATTACTTGATTCAGCTCGCAGTTGTTCTCACATGAAATGTGACTTAGAGCGTGATTTGATAGGAATCACGCTTTTACCTACACTTGGCCTATTTTTTCAGCAGGAAATGGGGGCTAGGGAAGCATGAGACTCTGCTCATAATTGTTAGGAGACCTTCCTAAAACATGGGAGATAGAGGGGGAGGTGGTCTTAATAAATATTAAAATAGTTTTGACAATCGGAATTCCAGCCACCCTCAGACAATACTGTAACCAAAAGTGAAATGTGATCGCACATCCAAAATGCTTAGCCCAAATCTGAGCTGTAAGCTGACATGATAGCTTCTGCGGCAGATTGGCAAATGTCATGTTTCTGTGCATTAGCATAGAAATAAACACAGCAGCCGTACCCCATATCAACGGACTATTTCTAGGCTTACGCATTAGAAATAGAACGTTCGATAGCGGTGGAGGCCACCTAAACGGCATACTTCTGTGCGCTATCATAGAAATAACACCCTCTGGCGGTTTCAACATGCTGTTGTAAAACAACCATGCACACAAATGAAAACCTAGGTAAAGATACTTTAAATAACTAAATACATTTTGATCACTATTAAAAACATTTTATATTTAAATGAAATGAACTTTAATTAATGAAGGACTATTCATAATTTAGCTTGAATAATTAGTTATAAACACAGCAAAACTCTCCATACAGTATTGCCACCTGTGCTAAACAGAGTAATCAATGGATGCCAGAAGGCTTGTGCATAAAATCCCTATCTAATGCCTACTCATCCAATATCCCCAGACTAGTTTCTGGCTTGTGGCCTTCGTCAGTGAGGAGCTTTGGATCTGAGAGCATTGCATCTAGATCTTAGGATCTAATGCAACCCTCTAGCAACCACCTTTTATCTCTACTTAACTACAAAACTATGAGAATGAAATTGAAAACACAAAAAATATTTTCAATCTAAGCTCAATAGCTTATATAGTCATATGGGTATGAACTCAGTTCAGCACCCATACATTTTGGTGTCTTTGGCTCTTTTACAACCATAGCCACCACTATCCTATTAGGCAGGATTGGTGTTAAACCATTACGCATCACATGATCACATTTTCTATACTAGCACATTAATTGTTGATAAACAGAGCAAAACTCTCCATACAGTATTGCCACCACAATGTGATCATGTAATAATTAGTTATGTTTTTATATGTAAATTTCAATATTATTTGTGGTTAAATAAATAATAATGTTTGCCTTAATTGCTATTTTGTCTATTTTCTCTTTCTCTTTGGTCACCGCCTCACGTGTAAATCACTGTAAAGTTATTGTATATGTTAAGTAAATATGCTGGACCCTGAGACAGAGTGTGAGCGTGTCATGGGATATTTCAAGTGCTGGATTATGGGCTTACTGTCCAGGCATGTTAATTACTTTATGTAATTAGCTGGCACCTGAGGTTTACCTCTAAAAAAATAAAATGCTTTGTTTGGTAGAGGTTTGAATCTAGCAATTGAGGTGGGCCATGGTTTGGATATGTGATCATGTTATACTTTGCATAGTTCGGTCTGATGGCTCTGCTATTGATGGTATTCTCCCTTCTGCTTGAAGGGCCAGTAGGTTACATAATATTAAAAATATAAAAATTAAAGTTATGTTAAATGGGGTTTAAACAAAATCAACAGCTTCTTTTAAACGGACCCGGTTCAATATATAAGTATGTGCACAGATAAATGTATATGGCATTATTAATTCTAAGTTTATTTTAAAATAACTTAAAACTATTGTAAAGGTATTTTATAATTAGGTGGATAGAAATGTTATTACTATTATATAAAATTAATTAAATTCTAGATAAATAGATCGGCTAATTAAGAAGATAAATATCTTATGTGGTTTAATCAAAACATTGTTTGTTATTTTGGTATAATCCCTTCTCAAAGCTAAAATTTTATAAATGCTGTAATTGGACAAATAAGCCCCAATGGATGGATCTTGAAATCGACCCATGATGGAAACTGATCTTGCTGATAAGGCAACTCAGTGAACTATAAATAGGGATCTCTCAGAAGATTGAAATGATTATGCTTTGTTTTATGCTGTGATTGTGCTCTGAATAAAATATTATAGAAGAGTAGAGAAAGTCTTCGTCTGCTCCACTCTGGCCAAGTCGGCCGAGTGCAAGCCGAAAGTCCATCACGAGTTGCTGAGAAGCTATCAAATAATATAAAACCAATTAAGGAGCATTGTGCACAGCGTATACGTGAACTGTATGCTGTCTAACTTCAAAAGTATCTATTGCTTTGGGGTAAAACTAGTTGTCAATGAGTAAAACACCACCAGATGCTGCCCATTAAATAAGAAAATGAATGCATATCGATGACAACTATTGCAGCCATCAAGAGAAATATAACAGAAGCTTCTCAGAAGACCACCAGACATAGCTATGCTGTAAAGACCAATTCCGCAAAAAGTCCACCAAGACCTGAATTGGGCTCCCGCTAGAATTATTAATGATGAAAAGTGGTAATGTATATGAACTTTGATTATATATTATTATGAATGTATATTATTAATATTAGATATTTTTATCTCCTACATTTAATCTATAAATTATTATGATTGATTTTGCATAAAATATATCTGTTTAGAAATTATGATAGCATTGGACTGCTATTTTTAATAGTCACACCAAAAATAGTTTTATGTAAAACAATCAGCTTATTATTGAAACCCCTCATCCTCTTAAAAATTTATTTAGTATTTTAAAACCAGAATTAATAATGTTCATTTTCACTAGTCTTAAGTATAGAAATTGTAAAAATAATAATTTAATCGTTAACATGAATAATGCAGATTAATAATCTCTGGATATAATAAAAAGGGCTGCAAAGACAGATTAAAAAAAATGAAGTAAGTTTCTCTTTTTAATAAGATTTATAGTTTTAAGCAAAATATCCTGCAGGATGGGGAATAATCAGGTATGGGAAAGAATAATTAAGTGTATTAAATTTACTTGAGCTAATGTGCTTTTATTTCTGGCTCTTATATATATATATTTTTTTTGTTCCTAAAGGAGTATGATACCATTGCATTCTCCAGTCACTCGCAACCAGCAACTTACTTTGAGCAGCAATATGCGGTAGATGAACATTCCTATCATATAGCATATGCTTCTTTTATATATATTCTTTGATCATACATGAGTGTAAAGCAGATGTTGTTTTCTTCCCATAATACTTAGTGCTTTTGTTATTAACCTGAAATCTGAAACGACTGATATTAATCTGGTTTTTCTAATGATATCGTTTACAAATGATTTGGTGTATCCTGAAGCTGTAAGTATAGTAAGTCTTAAAACTATGTTGTGATCAATTGTATTTATAATTACTAATATCAGTCTGTCTGAGACAATTAAGATTTTTAGTTCTGTATATGGTCTGTGCATAATAATAATAATAGAATCAATGAATCTCTAACCATATTAATTTGTCTTCAAACTAGATAGGGCAGTTAAATAAAATATTAATGTAATTATGCTAAATTCAATCCCAGTAAAAAAAAAAAAAACCACTAGACTGATATTTCCAGTGGATTGCTGTCAATTAGCTTATTGTTTCCAGTGTGATGATGTATATACTGTACGGGTCGCATCCTCACTAATGAACGTTGAGCATGGAAATGCGCATTATTGATGATGGGTCTCCGCTAAAGATCTTGATGGGCATTATATGTTAGAATTTGCTATGATAATACCTTTGAAAGATTCATTTCTAGTCCCTTTACGTGCCATCTCGGGGAAAGATTGCTATCTGCTCCGAGGGATATGACCACGCAATTCAAAAAGAGTTATGATCTCTCCTTTTATTATTTTATTAATCACATTTCATGGAAAATTAAATGTACCGTCATATAATCTTGTATCCCGATAAAGTATAGTCCCTTACTAGCTCAGCCTATTCTTTCCCTTGGAAATATGGTTTGTCCTTAGTTAATAAAGAAGGCAAGACAATAACGCACAGCACTACGTTATACTTTAAATTTAAATATTAAGTTTATTGAAACCCCTATGGCGGTTAAACCATTTATAAAATCATAAAAGTAAATAAACACAAATAAAAACAAAATTATTGATAGAAATATAAATTTCATTTAGTTGACTTTAAATAAAATAAAAAAAAATGGAATGATCTGAGCTTTTTCTTCCAGTTTACTCACTTTCCTCCAAATACCTTTACATAAATCCTATTGTGATAATAATTTATTGTTTATGTGTATGTTGATTGTGGTATGCACATGACTCAGAGAAAAATAACCCTCATAATTCTTGGGTGATTAAATTTAATCTTATTTAAATTAAATGATTCAAATGCAAGGTAAACAAACAAAAAAATGCTATAACGCTAATAAGTTCCCATAACACTCCTGCCTTTAGCGGACAAAGCAAATAAGCAAAGATGGAACCACTTTCATTTATGTATTTATTTTAATATTGACAAGTTCCCATAAAAGTACTGCACTTAGCGGACAAAGCAAATAGTTAAATAGGGAATGGCCTTTTATTTATACTTTTACTTCTAATCTAATCCTGCCTTTAGCGGATTGAATAAATAACTAACATTATATGAGGGTGAAACATATGCATCCAATGACCATATTATTTAATTTGATATTAGACCTACTCATTAAGATGTAATAATGTAAGTAAATTATTTTACCTTATAGGCCAAAAAAAAGTGGGCGTATTTTTAAGCAAAAAGAAAATAAAACTTGAAAAAGTCAAAAGTTTTGATTTTATTTTAATTTGGAGGTGGGGTGGGGGTGGGGAGTAGATTGAGAAATACTTTGTAAAAGTTAGACAGAAATTTCTGGATTGTTTTTCTTTTTAAAAAAAGGTGATAAAAATTGATTTCAATAATAAAAGTTAAAGCCAAAAAAAATCTTATTTTAATTTTTTTTGGGGGGAATGGGTTAAGAAATACTTTGTCTTCACTGAGACAAAAGTTATTTTTGGCTTGTTTTTATTTTTAAAAAAAGGTAATAAAAATTGGTTTTAAAAATAAAAGTTTTAGTATATCAGCAGTATAAGAATAAAGGCAAAAAAGATATCGCCTTATAGGCCAAAAAAAAGTGGCTGTATTTTTAAACAAAAAAAAACTGAAACTTGAAAAAGCCAAAAGTTTTGAACTTACTTCATTTTGGGGTGGGGGGGGTGTATTGAGAAATACTTTATAAAAGTTAGAGACAGAAGTTATTTTTTGGTTTTTATTTTTAAAAAAAGTTAATAAAAATTGATTTCAAAAGTAAAAGCCCAAAAAAAATCGCGTATAGCCCCCCCAAAAAAAACCCACTAAAAATGAAATATTAAAAGAGGGAGTAAAAAAAATTTAAGAGATCAAAAAAAGTTATCGTATTTTTAAAATCGCGGCCCGGTAATGTTACATTTTATTGGAGTTTGCATAATAAAAATTTTTTTTTTTTTTTAAGAATTTTTTTAGAAAAATAATAAAAAATTTAATTCTACCCCCCCCCCCCCCCAATAAACATCTGTGATAATAGAAAAACAAATTAATTTATGTATGACTGATTAGATTTTGTTCTTGTTCTGTTTTTTTTTTTTAAATCAGGTAAAAATACGATGAAAAAATAAATAAAAATTGTTTATATTTATTAAACGTTAAAAATATTATTTTGTTATTATAAACTTTCTTGCCAGTCTACTGCGGACCTGCAGAAAACTTCTGCAGACTGGGGGTTGAAGACTACTGTTCTAGATTTTTAAAAGTCAGCTGTGAAAGAATGCTAAAAGACTTTTTTTTCAAAAAAGATTCATTAATAAAAGTTAGTTGGGAAAAAAACAAAATAAAATATTATGCACAAATAAATTCTTACAATGCTTTAACTAAATTCTTTAAATAAATTATAGCAATTTTTAATAGAAATGAAAAAAAAAATGTAATAGAATTAAAAAAAATACAGCATTTTTTAATTTTAAAATTATATTTATATTTGCATACATTTCTGAAATAGGGTATGATAAAAAAAAGAAAAATATTTAAGTGACAGTATAATAAAAATTTCATTTTTTATTCTATATTTTTCTCAATATTGATAGTGACTTAATGGAGGTAATACTATGGCAGATGCAGCCTCATTAAATTAACATAAGCATGCCTTCTCTCTATACTTTAAGTGCCATCTTTTATAAACTTAAGTTGCGAGTGTTTATCAGATGGTAGCATAATTTAAATCTCATTTCCAGATCGATTTCTGAGAATAAAAATTAGACTGTATTACTATCTGATAATTTCTAATAATTTAAGCTTAAAATGGCACTAAAAAATAGAGAAAAATTATTTTAAAAACTGATATAAAAACCTTTTAAAATTGCATAAAAAATTTTAAACTTCTAGAATTTATTTATAGTAATGAAATTTTAATGTTTTAAAACTTAATTACTATAAATCATTTAATTACTTATTTATTATTTTATTACTTGGATGTTCAGTCAAGAATTTACAATCAAATAATTATAGCGTCAAAAATGTAATTCTTATGATGATCTAATTACATTTCTTTTTTCTGATCCAATAATAAAATTAGCTGAATTTGATCTTCCTAGATGCAATTTTGAGTATCATCATATGTTCATCTGTTTTGTAAATGAAATTTCTCAACCACTTATCTATGTAAATGTAGACAAATACAAACTATAAACCATATAATCAATAATTGCAAATCTATAGTTATAGTGCCAGAATTAAAGAACTCACTTTAGTGAAACCAAGAGTTAATCTCATTTCTGATTGGAATCTACAGATTCTTTTATGATATTTTGTTAATAGTTAAATTATCAAAAAAATCTATATACAAAATAATAATTAAATTATATAAAAACATTGATATGTGGCCTAAATTGATAGCTTGAAGCTCTTTAACTTTTAGACTATATGATGACAAGAACAATGTTTAATTTTAGCACAAGTCACAAACACTTCTAGTTTAGTTACCATGTAATACAAGCACATTTATTGCAAAGTGCAAAATGATTAATTGGTGTTATATTGATATACTGTATATAAAAGGTTTAATCAAAAGCAAAATATCATTCACATGGAGTTTGTTTCAGATATGTAAATTCCTATTACAAATTGCTTGAATTTTTATATAAGTGATAAAAGAAATAAAAAGATTTAAAATTTTTTATCAGTTTTAAAATGTGAATTCAAATATTTTCAACAATAAACCTCTAAGCATGTTTATGAATAAAAATTACAATATAACTGCTTGATGATGAGAGACATGCTCAAAAAATTCAGAATGAAATTCATAATAATTCGAAGCTAATTAAATATTTGTTATATATATTTTTGAAGATCAATGTATAAAATTTGAAGACATATTTTAAAAAAAAATACCTTCCTACTCTATTTTATTTCATTATCCCTTTCCCCTACTTCCGAATTTAAGTTGATAAGTAGTTCTATAGATTCTTTTTTTCTTTTTTTAAATAGATAAAAAAAAAAAATATTAAAAAAAAAAAGGTTGTTGATTTGAAGTATAATATTAAATTCAAATGCCAGCTATTTATAGTGTAGCTAAATGGCAACAACCAGAATGCACTTACACTATGCATACAAATAACAATCTCCAACTAATATTTTCATGTTAATTTTGGACAACCAAATATTTTACACATTAGCAATAACAGAATAATAATTTGACAAATTTTATTCTCACAGTACTAATTTTATATAAAAATACTTCCTTTTGCTTTAGTTAATGATAATGAACTCACCCTGAGAATCACTCTCTTCTTCTTCATCTTCTTCATTACCTTCTTCACTATCTTCAGAAGAAATTTCATTTTCACTTTCCAATTCTTCATATCCATTCTCATCATCATCACTGCTTTCATCAATTTCACCACTTTCTTCTTCTAATAGTAAAAAAATTTCAATAAATAGTTGATAAGTTATTATAATTTTGACAAAAAATTCTTCAACTCTAATTATATAATTTCCAACAATATTTTGCTCAAAAGACAAACAAACAAAATATATATGTTCATAAGAAGTTTCTATAATTTAATTTGCAAATATTAAAAAAATAAATAAAAATGAAATTTAAAAATTTATTCAGCATATTGTAAGAAGTTTAATTTTTATGCAGACTTTCCGCTTTAAGGAAATACTGAAAGACTTCATTTATTATGAGAACACCCAGTTTAATTGTTTTTGTAATATGCATAAATGGTATATATGATATCTAAATTCTTACTCTTCTAAGTAAAGTAACTAACACCACTGTGGATCACTTTCTAAACTAATTTTAATATCAGAACACTGTAATGCTGATAATACAGATACACATCATTCCATGTTATACGTAATACAATATGAATACCTATAAGTTCAACTCCACTATACATATTTCCTCAGATATTTTCTGGAAGTATTAGCCCCTTGCTTAATCATACTTAATACTTAATTAAAGTCACTATTTACCAACTTTCTGGCAAATGTCTTTACTTCTATGGGCCCTTGAGATGCATATAAATCATATTAAGACCAGGGTGATCTGTTTGAACCCTAGTTCATTTGAGTACTTTCAGAAGCTGAAATCCTGGGTCTAAAAACAAATCCTCGCTAGTTTCTTCTGCTGTTTCACGTCAGTCTGCAAAGCAGTTGTGCTAACTCATGAGGTGGGGAAGAAAAAGACGTTGCTTTCTTTTTTTTCACTGCTTAAATAGTTATCTTTTCTCTTTTGTTTTCTCAAGTAATCTACCTATTTTATCTTTATCCGGGTGGAAGGTTTTTTTATTATTATTTATTAAGGTTTTTTAAAGCATTAGATCCTTCTAGAATTCAATTGTTACTTAGTTATTGCCAGTTGAATTTCTATGTAATCAGATTTTACTTTCTAGTTCCCTCTCATTATTTAACTAGTTTTACACAATTGTTTTAATAAGTATAAATTTTAGTATTAATTTAAATGTACATTTTAATGCTAATTAATATATATTCCAGGTACTAAAATTAAGAATACTTCCTTTGTAAAAAAAAAAAACAACAAATATTAACAATGCTCAAGAATTCATACAAATCAGCCACACAATTTTTCTAATAATGCTATTTTATTTAAAAGTGTAATACTTATGAATGCTAATGATACTGGAATGTGATGTATATCGTCAGACAATATTTTAATTATGAATTAAATTGTGAACTACTAATATTTAAAATAAATAGAAGATATATTGCTGAATGCATTAAGTGACTTAATTCACTTAAAATAAATAAGATATTAAATAAAAAACTAAACGAAAATATAATTATTAATTTGCAATCATCACATAAAAAATTAACAATGATTATAACAATTTTAATCAAAAAATAACCTTTAATTGTAAAAACTTTTATTATTGTATGAGATGTTTCTTTCATTTGCACTTGGCAATCATCTTCAAATTACCAATGTCAAATACATAATATTTTTTAACTAAATGCTCTTTTATTAGCATGCAATACATTTTGATTGTTATAGACATATCAGCTTGTCAACATTTAAAGTTTATATTTAAATCTATGTCATAATTTTCTATAAATATATATAAAAAAATAATTTAATGATGGATTTTCAGATATAAGAATGAATTATAAATAACCAATAAGCATTGCCAAACTAAGAATATTTCCTGCTCCTTTGCAGAATAAGATGTTGGGATATCAAAGATTAGGTAGTTTTTTTTTTTCTTTCTTCTTTTTATTCTTTTTCACATCATTTTCTTTTCTTTTATCACGCTATCTTCAGTCACTTACTTATGTTAATTTTACAGACTAATTATAATATGAACTTCTCATGCCATTTGTCATATTAATTATGACAACAAAATTGTGTGTTTGTATAACTTATTTCTATTTTTTAATTACATAAACAATAATTCCAACTTTCACCTTTTATAATCTTAGTTTTTTTTTACTTTTGCAGTGAAAAGGGACATATATGTTTAAGAATGGCTGTTAATAATAGAAAAATGTAATTGTGAATTCAAAATAACAGAACCTAGACAAATACCAAAAAGACAAAAGATATTGTTCATATAATAAAGGTGAGTTCACTTTCCATTCAACCCTATAAAAAGTAATTACTGTACTTCCATGGATGATGGACGTAATTTTCAAATATAAATTACAAAAAAAAAAACCAGTAACATTATCAATGATCATATAATTGATAAACTTATTACAAAATTTTTCTATACCATTGTTATGCATCTATAATTGTTTCTTCTTCATAAGAAGAGTAGATATTTTTAAATAACTAAAAGAAATGTACAGATGAATCTTTATAAATAGAGATTATAAATATATCAGGATCCTTATAAATAGAGATTACAAATATATCAATGTGCATAAAATAAAATTATTTTATTATTATGGACTATATTAATTGTTTATGCTATAAATATTTAAAAAAATAGCATTTCAGAAAAATAATTCCTGATAAAGTTGTATTTGGATCTTAAATAAGTTTCTTTAAAAATTCCAATATCTAACTTTGAATTTATTGTTTAGTAAAATCCAAAGATAAGTAAAAAAGAATTTATTAGATCATAAATTCAATGATTATCAATTCAGCAATAAAATATCAGAAAAAAACTTTTAAGTGGTATAAAGGAACTGGATAAATTCCCAATCTCCACTCATTATGTTCTTGTCATTGCAGTTGTGATCATTCATATAGTATCCGAATACAAATGAGCAGCATGGTGAGTTATTTGGCTTTTTGCCTCTGTAAGATCAAGAAACACCATAGTCTTCTCAGATGCCTGATGAGGAAGAATAGAATGTTTCAAGTGAAGAAAGATTGCAAGGAATTGGAAAAATAACTCTCATATTAAATGGGACATTATTGAATTTTGTGAAGTTAGAAATAAAGATGAAGAGACAATTGATTTAAAAGGTGGACATATACTCTACTACAAAGGCACAAATATTGGAAGTACAAATGAAATAAGACTCATTATACATAAAAAGTGGAAGAACAACATTGTGAGATTCATGATGTATCGAAAAGAATGGCAAGATTAGTTATTCAACTTAATAGCAGAAACTCAAATGAAGATAATTTAAGTTTATACCCCAACAAGTTCTCATAATGATGAAATAGTAGAAAATTTTTATATGGATGTACAAAAAACTTTTGATCAGACCAAACAACATTTTAAAATTGTTATGGGAGATTTTAATATTACAATTGGTAAACAAATTAAAGATGAAAGTGTTGTAGATAAATTTGGTTATGATAATAGAAAAGAAAGGACATAGATTTGTGGAGTTTGCAGAAACAAACAACTTTATAGTATGAATTCTTTTTTTGAGAAAAATGTGAAAAGGAAATGGACATGGAAGAATCCAAATGAAGGTACAGCAAAATTGATTATATTTTAACTAACAGAAAATAGATATTTCAAGACTGTAATGTCCTTAATAAATTCAACACAGAAAGTGATTGTCGATTAGTAAGACAAAAATTATTAAGAAAAATAATATTCACAGTTGATATTCCCAATCTTCAGAAACATTCTAATGAATTTAAATTAGAACTTGCAAATTAGCAGATTTTGAACATGATTCAGATTTGAATGAAATTAATAGGAAAATAATACACTTTTAAAAACTGCGATAAAAATAGCTGGTAGAAAGAAGCAGGGAATTTACCAATAAAATTTCTACTGGGATTAGAGAATTTATAAAGAAAAGAAGGAATATGAAGATATATAAAAATGATGCATTAAAAAAAACTGAATATCTCAAATTTTATAAATGATATGAAAAAAGTTGATAATGAGATAAGAAAGTATAATTATGAACTAGCAAGCAATGCTGTAGAAGAAAATAAAAGTCTCAAGAGTGTAAAACAACATTTTGGTACTTATAGAAAACTTATACCTGCAATAATAAAAAAAAAAAAAAGGAATTATTACTATAAAAGAGAGATGACATCATGAAATTGGTAGAAGAGTTCTATCAAGAATTATATAACATATAATAACAACATTTCATTCTTTTTACACGTTAAAGCAAAATACTGCTAGGAACAGTCGAAAATGTAAAGAATAAATAAATGTATTTTGCTTTAAAGTGTAAGAAGAGTGAAATGTTGTTATTATATGTTATTAAAAAAAGTAAAAATAAAGAAGAAAAGAGGAAAAGAAAGAATTATATAATAATAAAGAATAAGAATTGGCCAGGATTTTAAATGAAGAAGTGAGATATGCAATTAAATTTGTGAAAAAGGGAAAAGCTCCAGGTAGTGATGGAATTATAATCAATGTATTAAAAGAAGCAGGTGAAGAAATAGAATTTTTTTTGGCAAAGTTATATACTAAATGTTGAAATGATAAAGATGAACCAGATAGATAATTGAAAGAATACAGTATTAATATTTAAAAAATGTCATAAAGAAGATATTAAAAATTACAGACCTATTAGTCTTTTGCCAGTTTTATATTACCAAGATAATTACAATTTACAGAGAACATTGGATTTCAACCAACCAAAAGAACAAGCTGGATTTAAAAATGGTTGTAGTACAGTAGATCATATCCCAGTATTGAAAAAAGTTATAGAAAAGACCAATAAATATGAGTTGCCATTATGCTTTGGATTTGTAGATTATGAAAAGATATTTGATTCTATAAGCATTTCTTCAATGATTAAAACATTGGATTATCAAGATCTAGATCCAGGATATTATTATATTCTGAAAAATATTTATAAAAATGTAACAGCAGTAATTAGATTACACAATGATATTAGGAAGGTTAACATTAAGAAGGATGTAAGACAGAGTCACTCCACATCTCCAAAATTTTTTACAGTAGTATTGCAAGAAATAATTTGTGGATTAAAATGGAAAGCTAAAGAAGTAAAAGTAAATGGAGATTAGTTGTTTTTGCTTATAGCTCCAGGAAATGTTGCAAGAGTTATCAGATGAAAGTAAGAAAGTAGGACTAAAGGTAAATGTTAAAAAGACTAAAGCAATGTTCAATTGATTTTGATTATGATGAGTTAGAAGAAGTTAACAACTACAAATACATGAAGGAAATATGCCTATGTGTTTAAAAAAGATTTTAATAAATGTGTTTTACCAGTTCTTACTTATGGATCTGAGACTTGGACACTTAATAGAAGAGCAATACAGAGACTTCAGATCTCCTCAAAGAAATATGGAGAGATGCATGTTAGGAGTAACAAGAAGAGATTGAAAATGCAATATGATTGAAAATGCAATATATGGGTAAGAGAACAATCAGGTATTATTATTGTCATCGATGAAAGAATTAAAAGACTGAAGTCGAGTTGGGCTGGACATATTGCTAGAAGAGATGATAATAGATGGACAATTGAAATCTTAAACCAGATTCCAAGAGATTTAAAAGACCCAGAAAGAAACCACATTGAGATGGATGAATGAAATAAGAAAGTGGGCAGGGTGATATGGGGATGAAAAGCTGGAGATCAGAGATGGGTTGAACTTGGAGAGACCTTCAATTTGCAGTGGATTGATAATGGTTAACAATGATGATGAAAATCATCTATCACAAAATATAAATAATAAAATAAATCCTAAAAAGAAGCAGCTCAAGAAACTAATCTTAAAAAATGTCAATACCTTTACTTTCAGCTATTTACTATAGCTTAGAAATATTATTCCAATTTTTATTATCAGTATACATAATAGAGAGATAAATCTTCAAGCACTAACTAAATGAACATGAATGTAATGCTCTCTACTAATAAAATCTGTAAGTTCAGGTCAAAATTGAAGCCATTTTCATTTTGCCAGCCTTTTCTGTTTAAACATTTATTAATTTATTACATATAAGACTTATATAGACACATAGATTAAACATAATATCAACAAGAACAAATTTCATAGTATCTGAAATGTTCCTGTAACTTCATTTGAATCATTTGTATTTAAATTTACAATGTAGAGTCAATTTCTATTTGTTTTACCATCAACGCCAATAAACTACCAAATATCAAATGTATAAATTAATATGACAGCACTAATATATACTTGCAGATATAAATCTGAAGCATTAGCTATATAAATGGATTCATTCTTCATCTCAAAACAGTACATTTTAATATGAAAGAATATTGCAGTTATAGGGCTGCAGCTTCAGAAGCTTATCACTCCAAATATTACATATTATCACCACTATATAATTCTATCTTTACATTTTTGGTGGTTTATTTGCAAGGGTGTTAAAACTGATTCAAATAATAATTTGATTTATTGTTTGGGAGTTCATGAAAAGTTTAAGCATTGGAAGTGATAGAGATGGGTTATGATCCATAGGTTTTGTTGAGCTCCCAGAGTTTGACACTCTACCACTGCACTACACCACAGACCCAGAGCAGCTGATTCAATTGAAACTACAAAAACATCTTGGTTAATTTCAAACTTATTTTTATTGTTATTATTATCTAATCAAAATGCCTATAGAATTAAGATTTTAGATGATAAGGAAATACTAAATAGTTGCAACATTCTATTTTTATACAAACATTGAAAAGATTCCTGTAACTTTTAAAATATTTATATTAAAATTACTAATAATTTATTATGGATATCCAATTTACCTACCACATCCATCAAACAAAAATAAATAAACAATAAAATATTAAGCCCTGTTTTGAAATATTGTATTTGAGGCTAATTTTTAATTACAGAAGTCATCTTTATAGTTCAATTTCATTGTTCTTAAAGAGCATTAAACAAACATATCTTGTCAACTTTATCTAAACACTATTATTATTTTTCAATAAAGTAACCAAAAATTCAATTACATAAAATTTTATAACAATTACTGTTTTTTTTAAAAAAACATTCATTTCATTGACAACTTACCTGAAGATTCAATAAGATTCTCTTGTGAATGTCTCCTCTTCCAAGTCTCTGCAAGTTTGCATGCATCATCCCAAGTTAATGCAGATTTCTGCAATTCTTCCTCAACATCACTTGAAAAAGCTTCATCATTTTCATCATCACTTGAGCTTCTAAAATACAGAAAATTATGTATTAAACCATTACGTAAAACTTAAAATGTGAACTACAAATACAATAGAAAACAAAATATGAATGTAGAATGCATTTATGTATGAGTATACTAATAAATATTTATTGATTCATTTTCCAGAATACATTATAAGTGGGACTTTTGTTTCAATTCCAGCTACCAGAATAAAAACAATAATTTCACTCATTGCTTACATCATTTTCAAGTTTACAGACTTACAGATGTAAGCATTGAAATATAATAAGAATTTTTCTTGTATTAAAAATAATAATAATAAAATTTCAGTTATGATATAACCAATCTACAACCAATGAAAACTAATAATACAAACTAATATCATGTGATTTTGTTATAACAATAAAATATGTCTGAGCCACATTATACCAAAAATGGAAGCAGCTTTTAGCTTAATATAATAACTGATATAATAGTATATATGATATATATATTTTATATGTGTGAAAATTTGAAATATAACAACTTTGAATTATTGCAAGCAATTAAGCATCTCCCACAAAATTATATACAACTGGATCTCGTTTTATGTGGATTATTTTAATGCGATTTTGAAGTTATGCGATTCATGTTTCTTCTTAATATCCTTCATATTTCACTACATTTATTAAATATCAAGAAATTTAAATTATTAATAACTTATTTTGACTTGAAATACTTTTTTTTCTTTTAAAAATATAATGTTATATTAGCAACTTATGTTAATATGGCCATAAGCTGTATTTAGAATCTTAGCTTCTATGTAAATAACCTACTTATACTAATGAGTAAATAATAATAATAGATTTATACATACGTATAAAAATATCGCAATAAATATTCAAAATTTTTAAACTTTTAAAACGTATTTTGTTAAATATTAACAGAAATAAATATTTTTTTAGATTTTTAAAATAAATAATAACGAAGATTTTATTGATTTTATAAACTGAAAATAATCGTTCGAATGATAATGTCTAATCTTTTTGTTTTGATTGCATCTCATTTATTTAATATAGAAACAGCACAAGACTGGAAGTGGCGCTAGTTGTACAACACGTCATGAATCTGATTTCTTACTAGTTCACAAACGAACTCATATTGTAAAGTAGCAGTAATGATTAAAATATGAAAAAATGTAAAATTAAATACTGTAGTTAATAAAAAAAAGTAAAAAAAGTTTGTCTTATATTAATTTTTTTTATATATTTGAAATTTTTTATTAGTCATACTTTATTTCCTTATTTTTTTAATGCGAATTTTAAAGTAATTTTTCCTTGTTGCTTTGCTTTTATGCCAATTTCTGAAAATTATGGGAACCTATCCCCTATTTTTCAAGGTAAGTTACATTTATTTTTGTGCGATTTCTTTTGTGCGCATTTTCTGAGGAACCTATCTACTGCATAAAATGAGACCCAGGTGTATATTAATTTAAATATTTTCATGGACTTATAATTGCAAACACTAAAATATAATGGCAATTTTTCTATGTAATAATATAAAGTTTCAGCTACATTATACCCAGATAACCAGTTAAAATTGTTAATGCAAGCTAAATTCATATGACCTAGTAACAACAACAGTTTATATTTGAACTACATTAAACCAAAAATGGAATCTGCTTTTATTTTGTTTACACTTACCTTACCAGTTTTAATTGGTGGCATGATTATACTATAGCTAAAACGTTATTTAGATGATGGGAAAATTCCCATTATATTTCAGTGTTTACACACAATAAATAACCTTTAAATAGAACCATGCTGGACAAAGGTCTCTTCAACAATCCCTCATAACAAAAAAATAATGAAGAAAGCATATTTCATTACATTACTAACTGTCCAGTAGTGACATATTTAAGTGGTTTTCCATCCTTACTTTATATTCTAATTAAGAATAACAAAATACTGAAATATGGCTAATATTGGATGATTAAATGAGTTGGCTAAGGACTATATCTGAAAATTTTTTTTTAAGATTATCAATAACTAGATAAATGGTAGTACCTCATGTTGCTTTTAAATTATTTGTGCAAACTATTTTGGCAATATGCTGAATACTATTTTCTTATAAGAACAGTTGGTTTACAGAATTCACATTTACCCCTACAATTTCTCAAATTTTATAAAGTTATAATGATTATTATGCAATATATTGCATATACAATATTTATGTGAAAACTAAATGATATATTTCTGCTTAATGCTTGTGTCAAAAAAAATTGATTACTTTACTATAATACTGTATTTTTCCCCTAAATTTACAATAATTAAAATATTTTCAAGTTTGTTCTTATTTATAGAAATTATGTAAGACTGACTCTTTTGTCCTGCTGTTTAAAAGAGAATAAAAATATCCTTTCCTTAGCCTTTACTTTTTCTACATGTTAAATTTACTTTTTATGTATGTGGGCGTATAGTTAAATTAATTGACTTTCTTTTTCTTAAAAAAAAAAACAAAAACATTAACTTTAATATAATTGGGTATCCATCATTTTAATCATTGTTAAAAATTCTAAGTTTCATATAAGATATATATATATTAGATCTAGTTTCTAGAGTCCCAATGCTCCACTGAGGTGAGCCATAAGCTCGAAACTAATTGGTCTGGAGATCGGAACTTTCCGATAAGAGATTTTGAATTCTTTCTCTTTCAGCACTTATAAAATAAAGCTTGATTAGAGCTATTGGTTAAGCTTCATCTAGTGATCATTTAAATGCAAGCTTAAAAGTAAATTACAAAATTTATGACTTGTTTTATTAATTATTATATATATAATAAATAATATTGTAATTATGAAAATATTATCAGTATGATATTTTGAACATATGATCACTTGCAAAAGTTTAATACATTTACAGAAATAAGTTTTTATATATATTTTTCAGATAAATTGAATTATGTAAAAAGTTGTGAAACTGCTTATAGTTATTTACCATATTGTTTTTTAAGTTTCTTTTTTAATTTTGTTTATAAATGTTTAACTGTGACAATAAAATAATATGATAGTAATTTTTTTTGCCCACCCTACTTAAAATATAAAAGCATGCTATTTGCTGCCAAATGCATTTGTGAATGCAAAAAAGTCTAATTTACTTAATTTTGTAGTAAATAAATACATTTTTTTAAAAAGAAAATCTGTATTAATAGGATAAGTAAATATTATGTGTAAAATATTTATATTCCATTTTATCCTATTTTATTCAAAACAGATACAGCAGAAATTCTTAGTTATATTTAAAAAAAAATTATTTTATTTGTATAATTAAAATTAAAAATTGTTAAAATTATAATGCAATGCTAATAACAAGCCAGATGCAATTATAAATTATAAATATGTAGTAGATAATTTATTTGCAACAATGTAAAGACTCATTAAAGTTTATGATGTATTTTAAAATTGATTCAAGAATAAAATGTGTTAAGAGGAAGGGGCAAACAATAGCAAAGTAATACCAATAATAATCAAATAATATAGCTAGTAATAATATTATTTTGCCTAATTTTTTAACTGCCTTTGAGATGATAATTTAAAATACATATACATAAAAACTGTAATATTTGAAATACAGGCATACTTCATATACCTGAAGTTTAATTGTAAATATAGGGGATTTGAATACAGATTTTCAAGCTCTCTTCAGCTATCCACTCTATGTCATACCATCAATACACATGTGCATCGGTGGTAGGAAATAGAGTGGACAGCTAAAGGGAGCTTGAAGTCTATGCTCAAATCCTCTATAATATACATAAAACTATAACTGATAAAACAAATTACTATTATAGTAATTTGCATTCAAAATGATTGTATAAAATACAAAAAAACAATTTATCATAAAAATTCACAATGACCTGTATATTAATATTCTATAATTACTAAACACTGATTTTGATAAAATGTGACATTATTATTATTATTACAAATATAAACTACATTCTCTACATAAAAAAATTCAAACACTATTATTTACCTAAATATGTGTAAATAACTATATAGTTATAGAAATAATAAGATTTAATAAGAAACATTTCTTAACCCATATTAAATTAGTCAAATATACGTGCGTGTTGATAATTTGACTACTGTTCAATCTTTGGTTCATTATACATTTTGTGCAAAGAACCATGCCTCTTTAATCTTGCATTTCCTGTTGTTTCTTTCCTCACAATTATTTTAATACTTGGATCAAAATTGTTTGTGTTCTTTTTCATGGTTGTAAAAGATTGATGTATTGGTAGAATTGGACTTAGCTTTTTTATTCAATAAGATACTTTATGTGGGTAAACCACTTTTATTACTTTATTATTTTTTTATATTTATAATTCATATATTTTATTTTTTTTTTTAAAAAAAAAAAACACAACAAAATATTAAATAAACACTGGTTTACTCAGTGATTTTCAAGAGCAAAATTATTCATACTTCTGGATGGCAATCTTTATTAAATCTCTATCCAGTGTTGTCCTATTCATATACCTAAATTAGTTTCTGGCTTATGCTATTTGCCAGTGAGAAATTTTGGATTTGAATCTAATGAACTTGGTTTTTTTAATAGATCTAATGCATCTTTAATTCAGAATTACCCTTACTTTTTTATATATTATCAAGCATCTAACAGATAAAATGTTTGAAATTTAAATAACTTGCTGACAGTTATATAGATCTGACACTAGTTTACTATCCACATATTTATAATTCTCAGTTTTTTTAATAACTATAGACAATTATATCCTTTGGTCAAGGAGTAATATAGTTGAAGTCATGTTTTTTACATTTTATATCTATCCTAACCAAAACATGAAAATACAGCATAGTTATTAAAAAATTTAAAAGAACAAAAAATATTGATATTGAATAGATATCAAATCTATGTAACTATCCAAGTTTGGATTCAAAATATTAACATGTTGCAATGAATTTCTTGTTAGTATAATGTTAATAGAAAAAAAAGACTTCTGGAAACAGATGCATTAGATCCAAAACATCTTAACTATATCTGCTAGACTTGAATTCATCACTGACAAAGAATATAGACCAGAAATTAGTCTCCGGATATAGATATAAAAGCAATAAATAAGGTTTTAAAAAACACACTGCATATAACAATTGTTGATTACTCTAGCTTATGGCAAAACTTAATTGTATATATTATATTTAGTTTATAATAAATAATATGTAATTTATATTTATTATTATTATTGTAATGGTTCAGACTCCATTTAGAATATAGGATAGTCTGACTACACAACCTTCCAGGCCACTCTATAAAATTGGTACGTGAATCAGAAGGAAAAGAAAAAGCAATAGTGAAACAATTGAATTAATTTCATACTTATAAGAAAATTAAGGGGTGTCAACTCATTGAGACAGCAATTTAATATTAATCCCAATACATTTAAAAAAATTTATGAACATCTATTTTAGCAGAAGGACAGGCATATATAAATACTGCTGCTGTAAAAAAAAATTTGATGGAAAATTTATATATTCCATTAAAAATTATAAATTAGTAAAAGCATGAAAGTTAGAAACAGAGAAGTATCAAAGTCAGAATAATTATTTACATATATATTGTAACCTTATATTTTAGTATAAAATATAAAGATCGATATATATATATATATATAACTGGTATAAAAATTTCTCTGTCTTCTTTTTGGTGATTTGATTGGCTTGGTTTGCATTTTTAACAGATTATTTTCTGCATTCAAGATAATTTATTAGAGAGAATAGGTAATATTTTGCCTTACTTATTGTTTTAATGTATTTGAATTGCTTCTTTCCATCCACTGATTTGTATCAAAATATGTTTAACTTTTTAGAAATTGACAACACATATTAAATTTAGTAAAATGTGATTGAAAATAATAATAATTCTTATTTATTTAAAATAGTCTTAGAAATTATTTTCATTGAATTAAAAAACCATTTGTTTAACTAATTTTAATTATTAAAAAAAAATATAGTAATTACGTATGCATTTCAATGTAAAAAAAAAAAAGAGCGCGCGATTAAAGAGATCGTCTGAGATAAAGTTGCTGTTTTTAAAAAAAAAAAGAAAAAGAAAATGGTGTAAAATATGATAAGCTTATTTTTTAAAAATAGTTAATAAGTAAACGGATTTACCAAAAAGTTTTCTACAAATGTAAACATAAAATAGTGGTATTTAATAATAAAATGAAGTGCTAAATTTAAAAATCTGTTCAAGTCAGCTAGCCAAGTGGATCAAATCGCTAATAATTTTCCAATATTTACACTTAAAAATATGTCGGAGCTTTCAAATTTAAAAGCAGAATTAATTGCAGAATCTCGGTATGTTTGGAATATTTTATTATTCTACAATTTGGCAACACTAAATAGATGTTTTAATTACAGAAGTTTTTTAGATATGAAAACTTTCTTTTTAAAAAAGAAGAGGTTTAAAATCAAAGTTAAATGTTAAAGTTATTAACATGGTTTAATATTTCTGTTTATAATTTAAAATAATATAGCATTGATTAATTTATTTAACTATATACTGCCAGTAATGTATTTGCTATTTAATTTGTTTACCATTTGAATAATGGAAACAGTCTTCAAATAATTAACTAAAAATACTTTTTGATTTTTATCGTCAATTTGGAATTATTAAATTATTTGCTATAGTTATTATTCCTAAATTTAAATGTGGATAAAAAAAATATTAGCCTGGATGTTATAAACTTGAAATAGTTTTATATAGAAATGTAGAATTTAATAACTTATGAAGAACATTTTCATTTAAACTCTGCATGTCATGTTTTTGGAATTGTTTTATATTTATGGAGCCACGTAAAATCATTAATTTAAAAGTGCTTACAATAACTAAGACAAATAGATAGAATTACATTTATAGAATTCAACTATAATTATAATTATTACTTTGTGTATTTATTGTTCAAGACATTTTTACATGGATATCACGGATCATATTTATTATTATAAAATGCTGTACAATTTAATTTATGTCACACGCACACCTGCTAGAATTCATGTATTTAAGTAAGAATGAATTAATTTAATTTTATTGTTATATGAACTTGTATGTGAAGTTCATGAGTTATATTTTATTAGGTTTAAATTAAATTAATGGGATTGAATAAAATACTTATTCAAGGGAATAGCGCTTGCGAAAAAGCTTGAAAATTACTAATGAATTTATGATATGTGTCAACCTCTCATGAAGTGTCTTATGAGTCTTTCCAGAGTTCTATTCCTATACTAATGTCACTTATATTACATTGTTGCTATGTTTTTTTATTTTAAGCAAGATAATTTAATATATTAGTTGTCCTGATTAGTGAAACACTTTTTATTATGCATGAACCCACATCTGCTAAAATGCTAGTGTTTTCTGAATGGTCAGAATAACTGAGGAGGATGATTTTGCACTTTAAATATGAAGTAAATAGTAATATTGCTTTATAATGTTAAAAGGCATTAATCTGTGCTGGTGGTTAATCCGCAGATTAATTAATTGCCACTTTCTGTATTTTTACACTCATTCCTGCACTGGTGGTTAATCCACGGAATTGTGTAATTATATTTATTGCTTTATGATGGTGTATAAATCCACAAGGCACTCAGTGTTATATAATTCCTATGTGTAGATGAATGCATCCACAGGAATATGATTTTACTTCATAGATATAAGTTTGGGCAAAGTATTTTGGTTATTCTGCTAAAATCATCTTCTTCCATTTATAAGCATAATTTATAAGTTAAGTCATAACGTGTAGCAGGACATTCTATCTAAGTTACCTCATAATAATTAACTGTTTGTTAATTAATATTTTATCTGCAAGTTTAAATTTTCATTTTTATTTAGCGTTAGCATTATAGCTAAATCCTACAAATATAATATTATTTATTACATTATTATAGGTCTACAGTATAGGTTTATTGGTTCTGGAACTGACACATTGGATATTTCATGATTTGATGTTGAATTTTAGTATAATTTCCTCAAGACATCAATTATATCAAATTGTAATATAATGTATGATTAGGCTTTATAAAACTGTGCTTATGATATGTTATTGAAGGAAGCCAATGGAATTATAATTTATTTATTATTTTATTTGTTTATTTATGTATTTAGTTATTACATTAAACATCAATTACTTATTAGTCATAAAAATTGTAAATAAATATTGATTTATAATTAAACTTACTGTGCCGTTGCTATTTGTCATTCATAAAATCAGAAATCATATATCTTGAATAGAGCATACATTGAAGTACATACTGTTGTCAACATGATATAAGAGTTTAGTAATATTTGAGAAAAAACATTTGAATGCTTTTTGTCCTTGGTAGTTTATGATGTGTAAGGTACAATAAAACCCCATTTTCCATCATTTTAGCTTTGCGTAGTTGATTCTAGTACATGATACAAAATTGATTGATTTTATAAACTTATAAACAGATTTACCAGATAATGACATGATTGAATGTATTTACTTAATGTTTTAATTGTCATTCATCAGTATAACAAAAGTCTCATTGATATTTATTAAATTATAAAAAAGAACCCAGGTATTTTATGTTTATTTATTATTGCAAAGCTCTTACCTAGACTAGCATTTGTATTAAAAATCATATATGTAATTTTAAAATTCATAATCTTTAGTAGTTCCACAAATTATACCATCTTGGCCATGGTCGGCCATAAGGTCTCATGTAATGAAAAATCGCAAATTAAGGTTTGAAGGATAATAACATTACATACTTATAATTTGTCTAATGTATTTTCACATTATAGGTCTTCACCGTACACCCTGGCTGCGACCAGATTAGATCATAACAATTTTATGTTATATCATTAGTTTTGTTTGTGGTAATTTGCTCCAGATTTCGGTTATAGTCTTTGGTGCATAATATAGATGGCATGATATGCTTTTGGTTATAGTTCTTGGCACCACAATGATGGGAGCATTCAGTTAGATTGATGGGTACAGTTCTTGGCTGCCCAATGATTAAAGCCATTGGTTATAAAGAATTCTATTACAGTTCTTGGCGCCAATGTGGTAGGCATTGGTACGTCCCTTCAGTCTATTAGGTTATAGTAAGGTGGGTCTGATTATAGTAGTTCTCTGACATCAAGGTATTAAGCTTGACTAATGTTGATGGTTACAGGTGAACTCTCGGCACCTGGCAACATGGGGCCTGATTGTTCAGTTGATAATGGTTACAATATATATATTTAATTTTGTATCTTTCTTTTCTGTCTTCTGAGTGGAAAATATTTTTAAAATTAATGCAATAGTTATTTAATATTAAAGTTAATATAATTTATATACTTTAATGATTGAGAATAAATAATTTATCTAATTATGGTAGTTTAAAAAGAATGTATTTCTTATTTTGTGTTTGTAAAAAAAATTGGTAAGTTTAATGAAAATTAATGGCAGAAAATGAAATATATATATATTTGTATTTTTTGTAAAATAAAAAATATTACTTTGTTGTTAAAGAAATATAATTAATTAAAAATAATTAAAACTAAAATGGGATAATAGTAATATTAACAATTCAGCCAATGCACATGCGCTTTAAGAATGAGTAGAACTGGAAGAGGCTTTTGGAGATTATTGCAAATGAGAGTAGGAAAAGAAAGTTGAAAGGAAACTGCATTAGTAAAAAAAAAAAAAACAGAATAAGATAAGTAAGAGACTTTATTAAGTATGTTCCAGAATAATTAGCTAGTACAACCATCATCTCTCATATATTCACAAAGCCATTATATTATGAATTTTCATTATTGCAAGTCATACTATGGTTGAAGATTTTCCCATGGAGGAATAAAATCTTTAATATTTTAGTTGAAATCTGAAGCAAGTCACTATTTAAATGATATGTTTCTGCTAGTGCCTATGCTTGATGTAAGAACAATCTGTTTGTCTATTATCTCTAGTCTGATTTTTATAGACATATCTAAGATGGACATGCAATCTATAGGTATAACTATTATTATTATTTTTGCTTATAATGAATCATAAAAAATCAACCAGATAATGAACTATACTTTACATGATTGATGACTATTATATATAAAATTAGACCACAAGTTCGAAACCTATTTTCATGAATTAGTAGAAAGAAAAAAAAATTAGAATTCTGAATATATTTGGTAAGATATAAATTTTATTTAGATAAAAGCTCTTTAAGTATTATTTCCACATATTTTAATATTTATTTATTTTTGATTTTTAATATTTATTATTATTATATTTATGCATTTTCTTTTTAAATAATAATAATTATGTGAAAGTATGAATCAACCAGAGCTTATGGGTTAAATTCAGTCAAGCTTATACTGACTTTTCTCTGGTGTGAATAAATCTTAGTTGTTGTTTTTTTTTTTGCATTTATTTATATTTATTTTATTGGTATAAAGTTAGAACATAATAAATGAAAATTCTTTAATTATTGTAAATATTTTTTTTTGTTTTCTTATATATATTATTTTCGAACCTAGCTGTCTGTTCTCATGTGCTCATTCCAAAGCTAGATATAAATATCACACTCTTGAGAAAACTACATTTAGCGGAACAGTTAGAAGAAAGATACTAATCTCAGAATGATTTTGCCAGAGGGGAGGTTACTTTAAGGCATTCTTTCACAATGAATGGCACATAGGGATCTACCCTATAAAAATGCTTTTGAGATGAAAGAGCTTTCTGCTTTATGTTTTGAGTATTGTTTTGGTGTAAGGTGATCAGGTAATATAATAAACTAATAGTTTGATCATTCTCAATGTCAATATGTCCCAAAAATTTTTGTAAAATATAGTTTGATTCTTATAAGCTTAAATAAGTGATGGAAATCATTAGTTCAGGATCATTATCAAAAGTTGTTCAGTACATTATAAGTAAGTGTACATACATAAATAGTTATATTGCATACATAAATTTAATAATAAAGAACTACTTAATTAAACACAAAATTAACAAAACACATCTTTGTTATAATGTTCTTTCGAAAACCTTATCAGATAGTTTCAATATCATCTTGAAATAAATTGGTAATATTTTAATTACACAATTATTTTTGAAAATATTTTTTTTATAAAATAACATCTTATCTTGCAGTAACATATTTATCTGTTCATGCATTTTTCTTATGACAATGTTTTTATTTAAATCTCGTTATTATTGAAAAATATAGGCCAAAATAATAATTTTTTTTTTTAAAACGTTTTTTAAAAATAATCACAAATTATTTAAGAGGGAAACAACAATAAAAAAATTATTTTTTCAAACCACAGATTGTTAACATAAATGTATTTCAACTAATGTTCCTTAATAATTAAAAATCTTACTCTTCTCCAGATTCATATTCTTCATCTTCAGATTTTAATATGGTACCAAGGTTATGTTTTGTTACTTCCTCCTCTTCCATTTCATTTATTTCTTCTTCAGATAATACATCAACAGCATTTTCAAATTCTATTCTTTCAGGTGTTGATGCTATTCTATTTCGAGATGCTTCCACAATTATTTCCGTTTCTATTAAAAAAATATTTAAATTAAAACAACCTGTGTAATATTATATATTTGGTTATCAAAGCAAAATTTAAATGAATAGGAATTACAAATTATTTATATTAAAATATGTTTTAAAAATATTTTTTTGTTACAATAAAAAATTACTTCAAATTTTAGCTAATTGAACTTCTCTATTAACTGTGACTTGTTAATCATAGGGTAATCACTAATTGAAATAAAATATTATATAATGTTTCAAATAATATAGGCTATATAAAAACATTTCCAATATTATATGCTTGTATAGTAAATTTTAGTTAATTGAACTTCTCTATTAACTGTGACTTGTTAATCATAGGGTAATCACTAATTGAAATAAAATATTATATAATGTTTCAAATAATATAGGCTATATAAAAACATTTCCAATATTATATGCTTGTATAGTAAATTTGACCACCTAAAGAAGATGCATTTTAATATGCTAAAGTAAACACTTGATTTTTTTAAACAACCATAATTTTTTTTTTCTCCTGAAAAATAATTTTACCATCAAATCAACTTTTAAGCATTTGTGTTATGATAAAAGTCATGCTATACAGATAGTTTTAAAAGCAACGTCTTGTATCTATTAAAATAATAACTAAAAATTCCAAATCCTTATAATTATTCTAGTGAATCTAATATTATAAAAAAAATTGCAATTACTTCATCTAAGTATAAAAAGACTTAATACAAAAAAAACAACAACATGATAAATTAAATTGTAACTGTAGATCATCAATCAAACATGGAAAGTGAGATAAAACAATGGTTAATGAACAGAATTTAATAATGTATTCAATATGACAAGATATAATTCAATCATTTCATTCAATGAAGGTGACATACTAATATGCTCTTACCCTTGGTCATATTGTAAAAATGCAATATGACAAAAAAAAAAAAAATCACCAGATCATTTAGAGTGATTCCATGTAACTTCCTTTATCCCCTCTCTCACAAAACTTTTTTTTGTTTTTCAGTAAAAGATGTGAAAGCAAAAATAATAGAGCCTCTTAATAGTATTTCATCAAATAAAATATAATAATAATCATATAGTCAATAATTTGGGAAGTCATGTGACATTTGCGAATTCCAAATGATAGGTTGAATACAACACTTATATTCAATTGATCAAATTGAGATTATTTTTTTAACTCTTCTTTAACTAGAAGTTGAATCATATTTTTAGCTCTTGAGTCTATCACTATTACTGCACTAAGATATAATAAAATGTCTACAGGAATATTTTTAACAATAACAGCATCATACTTAGTTGCATATCGATTTATATAACAAATATTTTGAAAGAAATCAAGAGGAACTAACAATTACTTAGCATTATATTTAATAATCCGTCAAAAATTGATCAGTAATCAATAAAAAACAGTCAAATCATCATCTCCACCTAACAAATTGTAAAATAAATATCAGCAGTGTCAGCATGAACAAAACCATAAGGTATAATAATCATCCCCAGCATTATACAAGAAAATCAATAATCATGAAAAACAATCAACAGTCAAGCAATAATCATCATAAAGTCAACAATCAACTATGTGACTCGTTTTAAAAAAGGTATATTAGAAAATAGGCTACTTATTTAGCTACTCCCAAACATAGGGAAGAATATAACATAATTATTTGAATGCACATACTTAAGTGCTTTATATAGCCACTGCCAAATATAGGGAAGAATATAACATAATTATTTGAATGCACATACTTAAATGCTAATCCATTACTACTACTAATAAAAATATTATGTTGGAATACAGAAATATGCCGATCATCATCAATGCTCCTGCCATATAGTACAATTAGTGTCCAACTATAATTTTTAATTTATAAATGTAGTGCATGAATTTTAAAGATGATGTCTTTGTGTCATCCAGAGTTGTTATCTGAATATCCAAACACAAACACTACATTCATATAACTAATCATTATGCTCTCTAGAGCTGGATAATTAAATATAACAGTTTACTCTTATTTTAAAATAATTTTACTGGTATAATTTAAAAATCCCCAAAATACTAAGATGTAATAAAATCAAGTCACACACACTGACAATTCCTGTTAACAGATAGCAGGAGAAATAAAGATATTTAACACTAAAATATATTTTAAACAATTATTTAATAAACTGATTAATAATTATAAAATTAATAAAAATGACAATATTAACATTTAAATTTATACATTCTTATTAAAAATATAGTTTCTTATTAAAAACAAAACCATTTGATTTTCATTCCTTCATTGAATTTACTTTTTTTATAATTGAGTTATTTTTTTTTCAATAAGTAAAGTTGAAAGAAAAAAACTTTTTAATCAGAGATAAGGATTTAAATTAGCATAATCCTTTGTACAATTTTGGAGGAAAGTCATTGAATAAAAAAAACATGTCAAATTTAATGAAATTAAGTTACTAAAAAAAAAACTAATTTTTATAGAAAAAAATCACATGAATTAAAAAATATGCTTCAATTGAAAAACTAACATATTAATAAAACTATTATTATCAATTGTTAATTAATGTTAAAACTTTATAAATTTAGATATGCACACATTAAAAAAAATACTTTTTTACTATGATTTTACTTTTTCTGCAAGTCCTTCTTTGCATTTATAATTTCCAACTTTTCCAGGTAGGTTTTCTTCTTGAAGCTTTTTCACTTCCAGTTTAATGCGCACAGTTCTTTGTACTTGGCAATAGAAGATTTCAGGCTAACATACACAGCCAGGATTTATCCCTTTTTCTTTACAATAAATTTTCCAGGTCATGCTAACACATAGATACTCTTGCTCTTGATTGGAGACAAGGTTTGTGTTGCAGATTACTTCAGGGGTATTTTCCTTCTCCATCACATTTTGATACAGTGAAGCAGTTTCATGAAAAATGATGTTTTAGCCTTCAGCTAAACTTAGCATATGGTTTTTATTGTAGAAAACATTTTTAAACCGTTGAGTTTCTACATCTGCTATTATGTTTGATTATTTCTACTTCATAATTCCTAGAATTTTATGGTCTAATAGCCTAAAATATCATATTGCAAAATGAAGAAAAAGGAAATAAAGCCTTTAAACATCTACCTGAAAAACCTGTAAATTACAAATGCAAAAAATTACAAATAAAATTAAAACCATGATATAAGGTATTTTTTTTGGTGTGTACATTAAATTTAAATTTATAAAAGAGTTTTTAAAATTAAGTAGTAATTAGTATTAATTATTTTATTAATAATTTTTTTTTTTAAAATTCATGTGATTTTTTCTTTTTCTTTCCCAACTATAGAAATAATTTTTCTTAAAGTAACTTAATTTTATAAAATTTGACCTTTCTTTCTTTGTTTTATATCATACCCTCACCCAATTTTATACAAAAGAAGCTAGTTCAAAATGCTCTTATCTCTGATTGACAAATTATTTCCCAACTTTTGTTATTTAAAGAAATAACTTAATGAAAGCAAAAGTTAATTAAAAAATAAAAATCAATTGGGTAATTTTTTTTATGAAACTAACTATACCTTTTGATAAGTATAAATCTGAAGTATCATATTACCATGCCATTGTTATTTTATGAGTATTAATCAATTAGTTCATTAAATAATTGTGTACAAATATTTTAGTATTAATATTATTATTCCCCAGCTATCTAATTACAGGAATTGGTGCTGTGTCTGAATTGATTTCAATACATGAGGAATCTGTTTTCTCTCAATGTAGTGTAACATAAAATCATATCCTGACAAGAAGTTGAACCACCTCGGCATATGTGGTGAGGCATGCTGAGGGATTCCTTTTTCAGCTACAAAGATACCCAATAGGGGTCTATGATCAGCTTGCAGTATGAATGATCTCTCATAAAGATAGTCATGAAATTTTTTAATGTCATTGATTAAGGCCAGAGCCTCTCTATCAATCTGGGCATAATTTTTTTCTGCCTTTGAGAGACACTTTGATGTAAAGGCAATAAGGGAGAGTGACCCATCATCATTCCTATGGGATAACACTGCACCTGTTCCTACTGGTGAAGCATCGCATATCAGTACCAGCACTCTTTCAGGGTCAAAGTGTGCCAGCACCACTTTCTCAGATGTAGGGGTTTTCATTTTTTCAAAGGCATTATAATGATTGCTGTCCCACTTCCAGACTGGTTTTTTATTTAGTAGCCTGTATAGCGGTTCAGCTGCCTCTGTTTTGTGATATAAAAACCCCTCATAGTAATTTACAAATCCTAAAAAGGACTGTAATTCTTTCTTGTTACTTGATGTTTTGGCTTTTTTAATTGCCATAACTTTCTTTTGGGTAGGATGAATGCCACTTGCATCTACCCTAAATCCCAGAAACTCCAGTTCTAAATATGCACTTATCTAAGTGTACTCTTATGCCTGCTGCTTTGAACTTGTCAAGGAATCTTTTTGTGGAACTCCAGAATAGCTCTGGAGTCTGAACCACCAGTAAGAAATTATCAAAGTACGGTATGGTCCTTGGTATTCCTGCAGCCAGTTGATCCATGACTCTCTGGAATATTGCTGGGGTGACTGATATATCAAAAGGTAACTGTTTGATCTTAAATAAGCCTTTATGATTATTATTGACAATGCTCTTGCTGCTTGATCATCAACTGGTAGCTGTAAATATGCATGTTTCAAATCAATTTTAGTAAAACCCTTCCACCAGACAGTATGGATAGGATTTGCTTAACTGATGGTAGTGGATAATTATTCGATGCTAGTGCTTTGTTAATCGTGCATCGATAATCTCCACATATCCGCACATCACCATTTTCTTTGATAATTGGGACTATTGGGATGGCCCATTCTGAGTATGATATAGGCTCTATTATCCATTCTGCCTCCCACCTTTTAAGCTCTGACTCAACTTTAGCTCTCAAGGCCAGTGGCAGTGATCTCTTCGACAACTGATTGGTTTTATCTCTTTATTCAGTGATAACTGAATTGGTGGTCCTAGATACAGACCTAGATATTTTTTGACAACTTCAGGGTAATCAATCTTTAATTTAGCTAATGTTGTGATCTGGTTCACCTTTGACACTGCAAAGCCTAAGTGACTAAACAAGTCATGGCCTAACAAGTTGCTGTGATCACCTGATGCCACTAACAGTGGTAAGTGTATAGTTTTGTTAGGCATAGTTATTTTAACTCTTGTCTAACCCAAGAGTTTTATTTTTTTACCCAGATAATCTGTTATAGTCCTAGTACTAGGATGCGGATTATATTTATTATTTTTATTAATGATAGCCCAAGTCTTTTTTGAAACAATAGACACTGCAGACCCTGTGTCCAGTTCCACTCACTGGTGTATCATTAATTATAATACTATGTATAAATCCAGACTGATTGTCCTTAAATGATTTATACTGGTAACTTGTTTATTTTTCTTATAGTTGCCCTTGTTGGTTTTTGGAATGGATTTTTCCATTCTCATATTGGCTGTTTGTCTTTTTAAGTTTAGACATGCTACTCTTATATGACCGACTCGCTTGCAAAATGAGCACCCAGTATGAAGGTGTGGATATTCTGTTTGCATGTGCATCACTTCACTGCACCTATCACAACGCTTAACACTTGTTGAGCTAACTGAGTGCTTGTCAGACTCAGGCTTCTGTTCAACTTTTTGAATGGTATAATTCACTTTTTGTAATGGATTTGCTTGACACGCTGTAGATTCTGCCAGCATAGCTTGAGCTAAAGCCTTTTCAAAGTCTATATCCGGCATCATTAATAGTTTGAGTCTTAAATTATGGTCATTCATCCCCCAAATGAAACGATCGCGTAGTGCTTCATTTAAGAACCTTTTAAATTCGCACACGAGTGCTAATGTCCGGATTCGTGTTGCGAATTCTCTAGCTTTTTCACCCTCAGCTTGCGTACAGAGATTGAAATAATATCTCTGCATTATTGTTAGCGGTTTGGGGGGGAAATATCCTGTGAGAATCACCAACACCTTCTCAAAATTCAAGTCAGCCAGTGTTTCTGACCCAATTTGCGATTTCAAAATATTAAACATTTGCAGCCCAATTAGAGTCATCAGCATTGCTAATTTCATTTCAGGATTTTTGATCTGATTAGCCTGCATATAAAAAATCAGGTGCTCTTTGTAGCTTGACCAGTTCTCAGGGAACCCTGGGTCAAAAGCTTCCATTGAGCCAATTATATTAGCCATTTTTTTTCACTGTTAAAATGTGCGAAAAATATTTATTCCGTATATTTGTGAGTAACCACTCGATACTGTTATGTTTGACAGATTTTTTACTCTGTTAGGGAAGCTTCTGTCTTTTTTAGAAAGGCCAATTTTGATTGGTTTATGAACTATCAATCATGTTTGTAATCACTTTATTTTTCCACCCAGAAATAAGTGGATTTTGACAATGGCTGTTTAGTAAATACAATGAATGTCTATTGCTTATTCACGTATTTTACTTTTTATTTTGCCAGAAATAAGTGATTTTTAATAATCACTGTTTAGTAAATACATATTTCACTTGGACAGTATTTAAGTGTGATTTAGTAACCACAGATTTGTAACTTACGATTGTCTATATAAGTGTGCACTTGTGTATTAACGTTTCAAAGTTTTTTTCTTTTTTCCAGCTGTGGCTGGAAAAAAAAAACTTTTGCCAACTGCGCCAAATCTGTTATGTTTTGGTCTGGAGTACAGACCCAAACTACAGAAAATAATACTAAGACAAGCATTACAATTTATATATTTATTATATGTACAAATATATACAATACAATATAAGAGAATATTTACAAATGCTGAATATTGGAGTTTAACGTAAACTCTGGATTCTGCCTACCGCTTCCAGCTACACCTGATGGCTTGCCTCATGGGTAGGGTGTATGGCTCTTCCAGCTGTACAAGACAGCTTGCCTTGAGCCGAGTGTGGTCTTAGCAGTGTCCAGTCTTTGTGGGACTTGCCTAGCTGCGTAGACTAAATAGCATATTGCTATCAATGGGAATACTTGCTGCTGTTCAGGTTAGCAGAGCTTCCCTGGGAGAACGCAAAGTCTTTTCAGGTTAGACAGACGTTCTTCCCTGATTCTCACAAAAGGCAGACTATTTATAACCAGATCCCTGACCTTATTGAAAACCTTCAGATTCAGCAAGCATCGTTGCTTATTGGCCTGTAATAATCATTGGCTATGTTTTTATCTATACATCAGCCTATTGGCCTGTGACAAACAATGCTTAATCCGATCAGATAAGGAGGCATCTGGAATAGTCCACTTCAGAGAGAAGGCAGGACTATAACAAATACTATACATAGAATGCCCCAATAGGCTGAATTTGTTAATATTTAAAATTAATGAGTAACTCTATTTCATTTTTATATGAACATAAAGGAATCTTAGATAGTACTTTGCTGTTTGCATAAAAGTTACTTAATAATATTCATCAGAATCCATAATTTGTATTTTTTCTATATAAATGATTTTGTCCTTTGCATGAAAAAATATTTAATATGCATATACTGAGATATCATTTGATAATGACACTAAAATTATATGATATAATAATATGCAACAATAATGAAAATAAAGTTAGGCTGTATCAAATTTTCTTTAAAAAAATTTTTTTAAATATATTTTCTTAAACAAAATAAAAAAAATCCATATTAAGTGTAAATAAATAATTATTATTAACTGCATTTGCTTATTTTTTTTATAAAAAAAATCCATAATAAGTGTAAATAAATAATTGTTATTAACTGCATTTGCTTACTTTTTTTATAAACTTGACTTTGCATAAGTAGTGTCTGTTTGTAAATCTTAAATAATTATTTCTAATTATCATAAATTAACTAATCTCTATGCTTGTTTAAATTAAATATATTTGTAAAAACGTGCAAACAGAAAATATTTGTTTTTATTTCTCTCAATCATCTTTAAAAAAGTATATAAAGAGTGTCAATTTTAAATCAATTACAACAAGAACAGCCAGCCTAAGCAATAAGTTCATAGATAAGTAATAAAGTTACTAATTTAATAATATCAAGCAATTTTTTTTTTTAATAAATGTTTTACATACATCCAATAAATATGGTATTGAAATTCATGATTTATCTTTATGTACATGTTTTTTACTATTTCTTTTATTATTTAAATTTCTTTTAATATCTTCTTTTTTATAATTTAATTCCACATAATTATTCTCAACTTGAAATTTTTGTATAAATGGTTAGTCTATCATTTTCCAGTTTAAATTTTTTTTTAAGCTAATATTTTCTGAATTATCACTCTTTCTCTTTAAAATATTGTTTTTTTAAGTATTCTTCATTAACCCTTTTTAAAAAAAAAGTTATAATGTTTTAATTCATTTTTTCCATTTTCCATTGTAAATCTGACTTTGGAGTTTGCTATTATCTGAAAGGGGATCGTTTGATTCCTGTTGGAGGACTTTAAGGCATAGAGCAGGGCAAATTCCTAATGTCCACTCCATACATTTTTATCACTGCAGCTGCATGAACATGAATGGGCTGCTATCCAACACGCATTAGCCAGTGTGGTGAGTTTATTGGCTTTTTACCTCTGAGTTTAAGATCAAGAAACACCATGGACTTTAGGTAGAATGAAAGTGTGTGAATGAAATTTTTTTTCTACTATATATATATACAATCATGAGACACAAAATAAATCATGGCCCTTATTCCCAGGAGGCTGTAAAATCACCAGCCAAGGCAGCAGTTGGTGGCCAAATGCAGAGAACCCAAGCTGCCATTTGATGATGACTTTTGATTTAGGTACTTATAACTGCAGATCACATTCAGATGAAGGAAGATTGCAAGAATTGGAAGAAAAATTGTCTTATATTAAATGGAACTTTAAAGTTAGAAGAAAAGGTGAAAAAACAATTGATTTAAAAAGTGGACATGTACTCTACTATAAAGGCACAAATAATGAAAGTACAAGTGGAGTAAGATTCATTATAAATAAAAAATGGAAGAACAACATTGTGGAGATTGATGATGCATCAGATAGAGTAGCAAGATTAGTTATTCAATTTAATAGCAGATATAGCAAATGCAGATAATTGAGGTATATGCCCCAACAAGTTCTCATAGTGATAGTAGAAGATTTTTATATGGATGTACAAAATACTTTTGTCAAACTAAACATTTTAAAATTGTTATGGGAGATGTTAATGCTAAACCTGATAAACCAATGAAAGATGAAAGTGCTGTAGATAAATTTGGTTATGGTAATAGAAATGAGAAAGGACATAGACTTGCGGAGTTTGCACACAAAAAAACTTTATATTATGAATTCTTTTTTTCAGAAAAATGTCAAAAGAAAATGGACACGGAGGCATCCAAATTAAGGTATAGCAGAATTGGATTATATTTTGACTAACAGAAAATACATACTTCAAGACTCTAATGTTCTTAATAAATTCAACACAGGAAATAGACATCGCTTATTAAGATACATGTTAATGCAAAACTAAAGAGACAAAATTTTTTAAGAAAAACCAATAATTTACAGTTGATATTCCTAATCTTCAGAAATATTCTAATGAATTTAAATTAGAATTTGCAAATTGGTTTCAAGTATTAGTGGATTTTGAACAAGATTCAGATTTGAATAAACTTAATAGAAAAATAACTGATATACTTCTGCAACAAAGATAGCTGGTAAAAAAAGCAATTCACCAATAAAATTTCTACTGAGACTAGAAAATTTATAAAGAAAAAAATATGAAGATATATAAAAATCACACATTAAGAAGGACTGAATATCTCAAATTTTGTAAAATGATGCGAAAGAATTGATAATGATATAAGAAAGTATCATTGTGAACTAGCAAGCAAAGCTGTAGAAGAGAATAAAAATCTGAAGAGTGTAAAACTTTTTGGTATTAGTAGGAAATATATCTGCAATAAGAAAAAAAGATGGAATTATTATTAAAATGAAAGGTGACATAAAAGTTCTATCAAGAATTATATAGTAATAAAGAACATGTACCTCCGACATGTATTATATCTTCTGAATTGCCCAGGATTTTAAATGAAGAAGTGAGATATGCAATTAAATTTATGAAGAGAAAACCTCAAATAGTGAGGGAATTATCATAAGAAGCAGGTGAAGAAATAGAATAGATTTCAAATGATGTGTGTGTAGCGATAGCTACAACGATTATTATGCAGGCAAAGAATCAAATTCTGATTCTTGTCTATGCCTTGATACTCATGCTGTGGAGTCAGCAGTTTTACCACATCTTGTATCACATTATATTCAAGTCTATAGCTAGCAAATCAGCTATATGCAAATAAATTATATCTCTGTGGGACAATAAATATAACAAGATATTATCACTGGTGAGCATAAAGAATATATACATCACTGGTGTACACAAAAAATATAAAATGAGAAGAAACTCATTTTATCATTGATACAGACAATAGCTTACAATTTCTAATTTTAGATAGACATTGTTCACCTTTCTACAGGAACCTCATGCTATAGCAGCCAGATACCAGTTATAGAAAATGGACACTCAACTCATGGGAAGTGCTCATGCAGTGAGGTGCAGTAGCTGCTCAATTTTCATGATAAGCAAGCATATGGTCTTCAGCCTAATGAAAGGAAGTATACATCCTGTTTCAATATTCAGGCAACACAGATGAACAGGAATGTGGGGTGATCAGTGGCCTTCCACCTTAAGGGTGGTACGGTAAAACCATTTGTAATATTGTATGTTACTCTTATGGCTATTGTTACTAATGTAATAATAATAAAAATCTTTTAATAAAAAAAAAAAAAAAAGAAGCCAATTGCTATGATGACAAATGCATATCCAGCTTCTAGAAATGATTTGTTTTGTATCTTTCATTAGGATGAATCTTTTTCTTATGGATGCCTTTGAGATTTGTGAACTTTTGAGGTACAAGGTAAAAATGAAGAATTCTTATACGACTAGTTTTGGAGATTCTGAAGCTATGGATTATCTCAGGTAAGAAGTACTATATATATGGTTTGAAAGATAATTTTGTGAGGAATACAAAGAAATTATCAATGAAGATGTAATTTAAACTTAATGATAAATGAGAAATTATGAACAAACAATAAAGTAATAATTGTGTCGGATGTTGAAATTTCTTTATTTCCTTATTTTTTGAAGGCTAATCACTCTTTGTCTTAGCCTTATTGTTTTCCTTAGTTTTTCTAGCTTGCATCAATGTAAAGTTTTTTGCTCTAACATTATTAAAACTGAAGTTATTGTGAAAATTGTGTCTCAAGTCAGTTTTTTTAAAAATTCAATATGGTGCCAGAACAACTAACTAGTTTTAAAATCTCTTCAGAATTCGTAATACAGTATTTACTAGTTTATTGCAATAAAAATATATATATATTACAAAATTTTCTAAGAATATAACTATTAATGCATAATGTAACACTTACTGATATATTATCTTTATGTGTTTTTACCTTTCTAAACACACATGATTATTCAAAAGATGTACAACACAAAAACTTGTATTTTTTTTCATTATATTAATTGGTTCATTTTCATATAGTTCAACAAAATTTTATATTTTGTCCTTATTATGTCTCCTAAATCCTTATCCATTTTGTGATATGTTTGCCTTTCTATAGCTTCCTTTACTTTCTAGTCATCAAACTATGAACTTTTATCTTAATTTTGTTATTATTAAATCTTCATTAGACATTTCCCCCATAATCTGTTTTATAATAGATTTCCCACTCCTTATATATAAATATTATAACTTCTAAAACTCTACAATATTCAAAATAACAATATTTTTATATATTAGTATTTTGAATATTGTAGAGTTTATTCCAGAGTATTTTGTTTATTATATTTATTTTATCCGATTTTGTACACATACACATATATACACACAGAAACACTAATATGAAAACTGTAGAATCATCATCATATATCTAAACTTAGCTAATATTTAAAACTTATCTGCTTATAAAAATACATTTATGATAAGTTTTCTATATTAAGATAAGTTTAAGTAACTAAGAAATAAAATGCTATGAACCCATAATAGCATTTGAACAACATTGGCAATAATTTACTACTTCTTTAAACAATAATATACAGTAAATATAAATGAAATGTAAAATATTATAATATCTATTTGAGCAGCAAAATGTAAAATAAATAGCTACAAATATACTTAATTAGTTAAGTACTGAAACTAAAACCATGAAGACAAAAAAAAAATTATTAGAATCAAAAATTTTGATAAAACCGTAACTTTTCATTATGCTAAATCTACCCTAACATTAATCATAATTCAATAGAAAAGAGAATTCTTACAAATATATATATATAAAACCTATATTAAATAATAAAGTAACTAAGAAATAAAATGTATTACAATCAATAACTGTAAATAAAGTAAAATACCATATCTCTCTTAAATAAATATTTTATAATGCTTTTGTTACTAGTCAATTAGCCACTGCACGCCGCTTGACAGCGTTGTACCTATATAAAAGCGCAGCAAAAGGCCGTTACTAGGCCTACATATATATGCTCTCGAGTAATATTATACTGAAAACATATATACCGTAAATGCAAATTGTTTTTTGCGACCATTGTCTTTCGCAAAATCACTCTTTGACACCTACAATGTGCTTAGCAGTTTATATGAAAGTCTCGCAATTAACATTTACGGTATTTGTTTTATTTTGGGATTGCAGATTTTAATTTGAAGTAACTTTGCAAATGTTTATTTTTTAATTTTTTGACTCATTTCAATGTATGTAGTATTAGTTATTTTAAATTTCAACATTGCAAGCAACAATCACAAGAGACATTGTCAATTGTCAAAATTTGAGAAAGAGTGCAGTCTACAAACATTTTCAGAAGCTGTCTGGTAAAGTCACATCATTTGCGAGATTTTACATTTGAGAATTATAAAATGGCCAGTGGAGGGGGTTTCGTTTGTTTACTAAATAAATAAATGGCAAAAGGCATCATTAAACGAGTTGAAACATTTTTGTGTTATTTGTTTTAATCTTTGTGAGACAAATGTTTTGGCAAAGTTAAAAAAAATTAAAAACATTAGTCTTATTTCTTGTAGTTAATTCAAATACAATCGCAGTCAAGATGTAGTTAAAAAAGAAAAAATTAAAAACCCCTTTTTTAAAAAAGGTTATTTTTAGTTAAAGTAAATAAAATTAAAAATAGATTTTACAAAAAAGGTTACTTTTAGTTAAAATAAATGAATTTAAAAAAAGAATTTTTTTAAAAAGGTTATTTTTAATTAAAAAAAGTAAAATTAAAAACCGATTTAAAAAAAAAAGGTTACTTTTACTTAAAAAAAATAAAATTATGCTAGAAAATGTTACATTGAATAGAGACAGATTTTTTTAAAAAGGTTACTTTTACTTAAAAAAAGGTAAAATTACGCTAGAAAATGTTATATTGAATAGCGTCAGATTTTAAACAAAAAGGTTAATAAAAGTAAAATTACGCTAGAATATGCTAAAAGTAAAATTATGCTAGAAAATGTTATATTGAATAGAGACAGATTTTTAAAACAATACTAGTTTTACTTAAAAAAACTAAAATTACACTAGAAAATGTTATATTGAATCGCATGCCAGAAAAGTTATATTGAATCATTTTTGTCTAGCAACAATGCCATCAAGCAGCGTGTGGGGGCTAATCAACCACTACTATGCGATGTATAATATAAAAGAATTTATTTCTTTACGGTTTCAACTACCCAGCAGTCATCATCAGAACCACAGTAGTCATATATATAACCATATAATTAACGCTTATCTATAAATACATATTTATATATACATATAAAACATTGTAAATAATATCTTAAATATAGAATTTTAAAAAATATAATTTTTTAATAATCTACATAATTACTTATTCTTATACATTTTTAATTAATATTATTCTTTTATCTTATTCTTAATTGATTTCTTTTACATAAACTGTTTTATATTTTTTAATATATATTTTTCTACATTTTTATTACTTTTAAAGTTTTTAATAATTTAATTTATTTCGATCATTTTAACTATATCACTATAGTTTAAAAGATGCATTAATTAATAATAATAATATATTTATATAATTCTATTTTTTCAAAATTAAAAATAAGATAAAAGAGTAATATTGATTAAAAATGCATAAGGATATATGATTATGGGATCATAAAAAAATTATATTATTATTTAAAATCCATAATATAGGATATTGTTTATAAAGTTTTTTTTACAAATAAGTATGCATGTATAAATAAACATTAATAATATGGTTATATATATTTGAATATTGTAGCTCTGGTAGTTGAAACCATAAGCAAAAAGAAATAAATTCTATTTTATATTATAAATTACATTATAAAGTGTTCATTTAAAGTATATATGATATTTTATTTAATATATATATATATAAATCAATGCATAATATGATAAGAAGTAGGAAATTATAATTCTACCAGAATGAATAAATATATTGCATAATTTCATTTTAAAGAAATAAGATAGAATTCCATTTCAAACAAACGTTAACAACAACTTGATAAATAATGATAATTAATATCATTTTTATAATGTGCTGTGAACAGTGGCAGATTTTCAGAAAGTCAGAAAAGATGGACACCTTTGGTTCACACATCTGTAAGGGATGGGAGCAAATTTTTAAAAACATTATTTGAATTTTGTTTAAAATGTAATAGTTGAATTTATAAAAAAAAATTAATGACAAATATATTGCAATAGGATGCACATTGTATATTATAACGGTCGGATAGATCAAAGAGCCTTACCGTATCTGCCATACAGAGCGCCACCAGGCCATTTGAACCTGGAAAATTTATAGAGTAGGCAGATACGCGCTGTTAAGATCCAATTTTTACATATATTTTATTACGACCGTCAGACCCAGTCACTAGCCCATGGAGATGCAGAGACTTATAAAATATAATTTCTTAAAATATCTTTTCAATATTAACAAAAATAAAAGATGCCAATGCCAGTAATAACACACACAAACATTTATTAAACATATATAAAATTTAGCATTATTATTTTAGTATGTTTACTTTAATTTTTTTTTATTATAAAACATTAGAACTTTACTTTAAAATTTAACTTACATTTTGACTTTTATTTTAGAATTTAATTTATGTTTTAACTTTTATTTAAGAAGTTCGCACAGATGAATTTAATATTTATTAGTGTCGAGTATGAATAGACTACATAGATTGCATTTGAAAAGAAAATATATTATCCCTTATTTCACCTTAGGTCAAAAGTTTGCAGTAAAACTAATGTCAATCTATCTGATACATCGATGTATTCATTGTAGCATGAATATGACAGCACAATACCATACTGTCAGGAATGCACATCTGAACAGCATGGTTAAGAGAAGACATTATCTCTTGTCCAGTACAGGAATGTTATATCTGTCTAGTGAGAAGAACAATAAAAAAAAAACTCCATAGGAAGGGATTGCAGTCCTTTTTACCGTCTTACCATCCCATTCCATAGGCTAAAGGGGTGATCCAAGGAGCAGGGAATACGTCTGCTTCCGATGGTCAGTATGAAATTGGCCCTATTTTTCCCTAGTGTGGCGTATCATGTGATCCTGCATGTAGCGGATCTTCATACTACATTTACTAATTACACCAATATATCCAATCGATTAACCCAATTTAACTACAAAACAAATAACCTAAGATTAACCCTCCCTTAAACTAACATAACTTTACGAATCTATGCAGCCATTCACGCTCGACTTACATATAACATTTATTAAAAGTTGTTTATACAAAAAAAAAATCATAACAAAAACTTAAAAGAATGAAAAAATAAATTAATAGAAATGATTTAAAAAAAAATACATTCAATAAAATAATTAATAAATAATTTAGTCAGATAGAAAATTCTACTTCTATTTAAATATTGAGAAGTTTTTGGAATTAAAGTTCTTACTGTTTTGAAAATGTTCATTAGCTATATAGTTCTTACTGCTTAAAAAAAAAGTCAATAGTTTCTAATTGCTTGTAATTTGGAAGGTGTTAATTCCCACGAAGTCATGAGGAGATCGGTGAGCAATTAGCCATTGGTCCTTTATTGGAGCTGGTATCTTATTGCTGGGCCCAGATGTCCTATAGTCCGCAATATGGGAAAATGATGTTTCATTTCTCTCCGACTTAATACATATTACTTCTCTCTATCACATCTTTTTCCTTTTATAATAAACTTTCGGATCGAGTGGGCATTACATCATGACAATGATGACCCTTTCATTGAGGTCCGTTTTCTGAGGGCTTTCTTTTATTGGCTGTTCTGTTCCTATTGTTTTTCCTCTCCTATCTGACCTTTAATTATACATTTTGAAATGCCCAAAAGCTAGTTCACTTGGACTAATTAATAATCATTTCCATTTTATACAATAGCATTAATTAATTTATTGTACAAACTTAAAGATATATTTTTATCTTTAAATCTTTACTGAAAATTTAGTTTTAAAATACTTTTTTTTTTTAATAAAGTTTTCTTTTAATAATTTTTCATCTGGACAATTTTGAGTTTAGATGATTTTTAACTTTCAATTTTTAAAAAAGAAGTTTTTATTTGCGAACTTTTATTTTTCATGACTAATTTTTAGAAAAAAAATTAATGTAACGGCGTACATGCCCGTTACATATCAGTAAACTTGCTTAAAAAAAAAATAAACAAAAAAAAAATATTTTACTTAGGGTTATTAATTATGGTACACGATTGACGAAAATTTACAGACTTTTGGTTAGTAACTTTACAAAAAGAGACTATATACAAAAAAAAAGTTTACAATCGTTTTCCTATGAACCATCTATGTTTAAGCCTCCTCCACCCAAGAGTTCTATTTTCTTTACATTTCATTTTTAAACACAGTATGACAAGCAAATTATTTATTTAAGGAGGTTGCATTGAAGTAAATAAGTTTTAAGAGATAATAGGTTTATACGTGTATATTTGCAGCATAATTATATATACCACCAACTTATTTATGATTGATTGAAATGCTTAAATAGGGTTACACTGAAGTAAATTCCCAAAAAGCACTCATCGTAAGGTACCACATTTACAATCATAAATTTACGTGGCTGTGCATACCTATACACACTAAAGCGTAATATATATTAACAACAACAAAAAAACATATTAATTGCAACCTTTTGACTTTTTCTTTTTTTAAAAAAAATACAATTTAAAATTATAAATATATTTTCTTACACGTTTTTAATATATGTGCTATTTCTGATTGGCAGTGCTTTTATAAAATTTAATAGTATACGGTAGACAAAAATATTTCACTTTGAAAAAAAAATTTACTCAGGGTTCTCGTGGTTAAAGTGTATCAGCCCCATGTTGGGCATCAATTATAATGGTCGGATAGATCAAAGAGCCTTACCGTATCTGCCATACAGGGCGCCACCAGGCCATTTGAACCTGGAAAATTTATAGAGTAGGCAGATACACGCTGTTAAGATCCAATTTTTACGTTTTATTATGACCGTCAGCCCCAGTCACTAGCCCATGGAGACGTAGACTTATAAAATATAATTTCTTAAAATATCTTTTCAATATTAACAAAAAAAGACACCACTGCCAGTAATAACACACACAAACATTTATTAAACATATATAAAATTTAGCATTATTATTTTAGTATGTTTACTTTAATTATTTTTTATAAAACATTAGAACTTTACTTCAAAATTTAACTTACATTTTAACTTTTATTTTAGAATTTAATTTACGTTTTAACTTTTATTTTAAAAGTTCGCACAGATGAATTTGATATTTATTAGAGTGTCGAGTATGAATAGACTACATAGATTGCATTTGAAAAGAAAATATATCCCTTATTTAACCTTAGGCCAAAAGTTCGCAGTCAAACTACTGTCAATCCATCTAATAAATCGATATATTCGATGTAGCATGAATATGACAGCACAATACCATACTGTCAGGAATGCACATCTGAACAGCATGGTTAAGAGAAGAAATTGTCTCTCGTCCAGTACAGGAATGTTACATCTGTCTGGCAAGAAGAACAATAAAAAAAAAACTCCACAGGAAGGGATTGCGGTTCTTTTTACCATCCCATTCCATAGGCTAAAGGGTGATCCAAGGAGCAGGGAATACCTCTTCTTCCGATGGTCAGTATGAAATGGGCTTTATTTTGCCCTAATGCAGTGTATCGTGATCTTGCATGTAGCAGACCTTCATACTACATTTACTAATTATACCAATATATCCTATCGATTAACCCAATTTAACTACGAAACAAATAACCTAAGATTAATCCTCTCTTAAACTAACATAACTTTACGAATCTATGCAGCCATTCACGCCCGACTTACATTTAACATTTATTAAAAGTTGTTTATACAAAAAAAAAAAAAATCATAAAAACTTAAAAGAACGAAAAAATAAATTAATAGAAATGATTTTTTTTAAAAAAAAATACATTCAATAAAATAATTAATAAATAATTTAGTCAGATAGAAAATTCTACTTCTATTTAAATATTGAGAAGTTTTTGGAATTAAAGTTCTTACTGTTTTGAAAATGTTCATTAGCTATATAGTTCTTACTGTTTTTTTTAAAAAAGTCCATAGTTTCTAATTGCTTGTAATTTGGAAGGTGTTAATCCCCACGAAGTCATGAGGAGATCGGGGTGCAGTTAGCCGTTGGTCCTTTATTGTAGCTGGTATTTTATTGCCAGGCCCAGATGTCCTATAGTCCACAATATGGAAAACAATGTTTCATTTTTTTAGAACTGAAGGAATTGAAAATACATCTTTCAATCCCTTCTCCTCCAACTCTCTCTGACTTAACACATATCACTTCTCTCTATCACATCTCTTTCCTTTTATAATAAACTTTTGGATCGAGTGGGCATTACATCATGATGATGATGACCCTTTCGTTGAGGTCCGTTTCCTGAGGGCTTTCTTTTATTGGCTGTGCTGTTCCTATTGTTTTTCCTCTCCTATTTGACCTTTAATTATACATTTTGAAATGCCCAAAGGCTAGTTCACTTAGACTAATTAATAATCATTTCAATTTTATACAATAGCATTAATTAATTTATTGTACAAACTTAAAGATATATTTTTATCTTTAAATCTTTACTGAAAATTTAGTTTTAAAATCCTTTTTTTTTTAATAAAGTTTTCTTTTAATAATTTTTCATCTGTGCGATTTTATATATTAGAGTTTAGATGATTTTTAACTTTCAATTTTTAATTCTTAAAAAAGAAGTTTTTATTTGCGAACTTTTATTTTTCATGACTAATTTTTAAAAAAAAATTAATGTAATGGCGTATGTGCCCGTTACAATATATTTCAGTCAACATGCATGTTTCATATATTATAATTTCAATTGTTTAAGTTATAATGTGATCTTTTATCAACACCAACATCTCTTCAGCAACATTTCATTCTTGATGCAATCCAAAGAGTACAAAGTTATCTGATTTCTCCATGAACTAAGAATCACATTGGTATTAATTTGTGGTGCACATTTTGAGTGAATTAAATTGACATAGGTAAGTATTGTATTGTTTAATTATCCAATAAAATAATATTTCAATAAATGTAAATGTATAAAATCGAAAATGCCTTACATATTTGACTTTTACATTCTCAAAGCGTAAAAATTAATCTCAAATTAGGCAGGATATGTCACTTATCTCATAATAAAGTTGTTAATCCCATTACTCAGAAAAGTAATACAAAATAAAGCACCTGATCTTATTTATAAAAAATATGTATTCACCTTTCTAAGTTTAACTATTTATTCAGTTCCTTTCTCTTTCTGATTAAAAAGACAAATACAGAGATTAAAGCTTAATGTGACAAATTTGCACAAGTATCTAAACTTAACACTATTAAAAAATAAAAAAAATTAAAGTTTGCCCTATTTTGAAAATTGTGAGCAGTTTATACATCAGTTTTTAATGATTCAGATGTTGATGGTTGACTTTCTCATAACAATTTATTCTATATTGATTTATTAATCCATACATTTTAATATTATTAATATATTGAAAGATGTAAATAATTGTGGCTCAAAACAACCAAGGTTAAGTACAAGATTAGCTAATAAAAAATTTTGAGATATGAATATTTGATGGTCTTTTCTATTTCTGATGAGGTTTCAAATATTTTACCCACTTAATATTTCAGGCACAATCTGCCATTCACCTATAAAACACAAATGTAAAATATATAGTACAAATATTATTATTTCAGGACTTGCTATTAAATTTACACATTATTTATTTATTAAATTATTGCTAAAATTTTTTTAAAATGCAATTACAATTCTTTCCATACTGTGCTATATTTATTTATGAATATGAAATAAACATTAGAATATTTCTATATATATTAAAACCCAAAAATTAGAAAGGATTGAGATATTCAAATGACATCCAAATCATAGACATATAATGTCCAAAATAATAACAATAAATTACTAACTATTAATTAGTAACTAAACTATATGCTTAAGTTCACAGAGGTTTTATCAAATGGTATATGCTACAATAAAAAGAGTCATATGGGTAAGAGTAGCAGTAAATAAATATTATCAATATAATATGTAACATTTAATAAATTTTAAGAGGAAAACTATGATACTCACTCTTACAAATTACAGCGATTCTCTTAATATTAAAAGTATACATCATACACTGGTTAGGTTATATTAAATTCTCGTTCACCCCTCCATTATAACATATCTATTAATGATTAATCAGTAGCTTACTGCTATGATGAGATCCATATTTAATTTTTGAATGAATAACAATATGTTTTGCAATATTTATGTCACATTACTTCTCAAAATGAATTTCTTTTGGCAAAACAATTTCTTTCATATTCACTTATGTAATATAAAAATCTTAGCATTCTGTAATTGAAATTTAATAACACTAAACAATTATACTCTTCTTTTCATTTAAAAATTTTTAGGCAATGAATGGAATCCTAGTAATAATATGGTAAGACATATTTTTATTCATAAGAAAATGTCTAATTAACTGACAATAATAATATTAAATTTTAAAGAAGTTATTTTAATTAAAATAAGTACACAAAAAACTCTTAATTTGGAATACAAGAATATACCAGGATTTCATTCAGACATAATGGGTGGATAAGAGATTTTATAACCACTCAGGATATTTTGCTAATAATTCCTAAATTTTTCTTTATGAATTTAAGACAAATAATTATAATGTATTTAAATTTATGATGTATAATCAACTGTAATCTTCTGGATAAAGTAAATAATTTACCACTAAAGCAGTCTTCTAATAAATGCAATTGGTTAAATTGATCATTTAAATTTAAGAAAATGAATAATCTATCTATTAGATATGCTTTCTTAACATCCACAGACCAATATGAATAAAGTGATTATGATATTCAATTTTATGTTCATGTATTCTTATTGACTAACATATAAGATAACTGGTATAATAGATTATATAATGATAAGATTTATGGATAATATGTGTTAACGATGATATAAATACTGTAAGACATACTTAACAATAAAAACAATATTTATTTTAACAATAAAGATAATTAAATAAATAACAATCTTGGAACTCTACAACATTTTAAAATAAATTATTTAGACACTATGCTATACAATTCATTGCAGAGAAGAAATATTTTTTAAAGTTTACAGATAAGAATAAAATAAAATCTACAGATTAAATAATAATAATTGACTATTAATAGCTTTTTCTGACCAATGAAAGCTTTTCTTAATATCAGCATTATCATAAGCAGTTCTACATTTTTACATTACAATCATACCATGATGTTGTCCCAAAAATGAGTATATCTAAACATTAAACATATTTCAACACTCCAGCAATAAAATAAATGCTACAAATGATGCATATCATTTATTGAGGTCCATGAATACAATTTTTAATTTCTAAAATAAATATTTATCGGTTTTAAGTTCTGTAATGCTGGCAAGCAACACAAAAAAACTATCCATAACATACACTTAAGAATATTCAGGAATGCAACATAAAATTTCCAAAAATAAAATCATCGTGGTACACCACTCATGGCTTCATACAAAATATACATGATACAATATATCCACAAGATAAAGAAAAATAAGGCAATGAACATAAATGATGGCATAAACTTAAAAGGGGGCACCTACATTTTGAGGGCAAAAATTATGCTAGGACTTTATCTCTGAACATAAAATGAGAATGAATCATCAAACTATATTAAGAATAATAATAGCTGCCTTAAATAAAGCACTTATGCTTAAATATAAGACACAAAAGATATAACTCATGGAATATATTTTAATATTAAAAAACAGACACGACTACAATCTCTCTACAAACATATAACAAAATAAATACCTACAAAAGAGAGACAAAGCTACCATCTCTTAAAAATATAATGGCAAGATAAGCATGTACAATAAATGCCTACAAAAGAGAGACACAGCGACTATCTCTTGAAAATATAATGGCAAGATAAGCATGTACCATAAAACAATAGAGAAACAACACTACAAACAATACTACAATCTCTTAAATAAATATTATAATAATTAACTGATGTATAAAACTGATAATAAAATTATTTGCCAAATCTGGCCTAATAAAAACATGGCCTGAAATAAGCAATAAGAACATACACCATCTTCATGCTCAGCATAAGCAGATATATTCAAATAAATGAACAAATTACTCATAATAGGGAACAAATAATACTTTAAACTATATAGCATTATAAAAAAATATTTTCTGAACTTCTGGATATGAAGCTTACAAATAATTCATAAAATTATATCAGACAAAAATGCATAGGATAAATAGAATAAAAAAATATACATAAAATAACAGTAGTATAATATTAAAATATAAAATTATATCCAATTTACAAAAATATATAATTAAAAGCCCTTCATTCTGGAGGTTTTACCATTCAACAGGATACACCCTATGCAATTACCATTCTGCAAACACAAACATTTTCTCCTTTTTGTTGAAAACATGGCAAATTTAAATTATATGTACTGCATTTGAAATATTTTCTATAAGCAATAGATTTCCTAATAACATAAGCACCCAATACATTAATGACCATTCAATTTTTGCTTAGAGTATTTAAATCATTTTTAATTAATTTCTTGAAAAATATAAATTAACGGCAATGTACAGGTGCATATATTTTTTGGAGAGAATGCAGATTTTATTATACAGCAGACTTTTAATAAAATAAGATATGTGTATAATAAACTTGAATAATAATTAATTTAACGAGCATTTACATTTCATTTATAGAGTATACAACTGTTTCAGTTATTTAGTACAAACTATAGTTTGATGATAATGGCAGGAACTTTTGAATAAATATTCCATTACTATTATAAAATATTATTTTTAAAATAGTCAGGTAATAATTTTCAGACAAAAGAGTAAGTCAATAATTTTAATTTCATGGACTTAGGAAATATTTTCGTATATCTAGTCTAAAATAGATACAAGACAAAATTTTGCAAGAAAATATTTTCCATCCTTCTGCTAAGATAACAATAAATAAATATTTCAAAAATTCAAGCAAGCAATTTATTAAATTCCATTATCACTAAACAGATTCTACTATCCTGAATTTAAAATCTATTCATTAAAAGATGAACTATTCTGAAGAAAATGATTATTTTAGAGATATAACAATATTAAAATAACTTCTAAATATACATAGCTAAAGAATATTTAAAACATTTGAAAATCTTTTTAACAAACTTCTTATTCTTAGCATCTTATACAGTTATTAGCAAAAACATTTTTACAATATTAAAAATTGCTTTAAAATATCAACCACAGCACAAAGTCTTTAGCAGTCTTGATATTCTGGTATATAAAATATTAAATATTGTCTACTATTAATAAAAAAATCAAAATCAATAAAAGTTCTTAAGTAATAATGACCAGTCACAGCAAATTTCCTCAAAGTGTACATTTTATACAGAAATAATTCTACAATTATTGTTAAATATTTAGATAAAATTTTCAATGTTTTTTAGCTATGCAGAATTTAAACTTAGTAATTTCAGCTTAGAACTTGAGTGCACAGAGAAAATTAATTAGTAGTACATATTTAACTTTAAACAAAAATAAAAATTTGTTAGAAACAATTAAACTGAATAAAAATTAATTATTAATCAAGTAAATTTCCTCAGTAAAAATTACCCAAGTTGATAGAAAAGTTTAAAGTAAAAAGTAACAAGTAAGTAAGCACAGGTGTGCAAGTGTTTCTCTATTTATATTGTTGATCATGTGACTAATTGTTGGATGAAATTGATATTTAGATGCACCCCTTTCTTGATCATAATTTATTGGTTTAATAATAGTTCCAACACAATTGAAATAAAACAACTATATAAAAATAATAAATATTTTCTTTATTGAAATATTGATTATATTAGAAAAGTGTATTTTGAAAAGGTTCTAATATAGGGCGAAAACCGAATTCAATAAAGAAAATATTTATTATTTTTATATAGTTGTTTTATTTCAATTATGTTGGAACTATTATTAATTATTGAAAACAACATTATGGACAAATTTATGTTTGACCATTATGAAGATTTATTAGTTTAAAGATTAACTGGTATCCTGGGAGACATAGCTAAAACTAAATTCACACAATTGTCTAGATTTTAATTGAAATATTATATTTTAAATCAATTATTTATAAAACTAAAAATTATTATAATGAAAATAAAATAAATATTTTATAATAAATTACATTATTTTAACAGAACATTAATTATTTTTAAACACTCTTATATAATATTTAATAAAGGTAAAGTTCCAGAATAGATTTTAAATAATACTTTTTAAAATAAATATTTAAGAATAACTTTTAACATGGCAACCAAGAAGTTAAAATTAAAATTTATAACTAAGCTTATTCACACACAGTGACTAATACTTTTTTTTTATTTAAAATTAATAGCTTTTATTAATAAATGAGTTTGCTTTATCTTCCTTAATTAACTAATTAAAACATTTAATTGACTTAATCTTAATTACAACTGTAACCCGCCCCCCGCCGGCTTCCATACCGAAAGCCCAGTAAAGTCACGTCCTTTATATCTGGACGCTTTTGCCGTATTCCTGCAGTGACATTCTCGTGTTTTGGTTGATGGTTCACTTCTAGGAACCCGCTGTGTTCTTGCGTCTGGGGGATTACATAATGTTCTGTGAAGATAATTTCAAACACATATACACGTACGCTTTATTTATTTTATACGTAAATTCGGATTGAATCCAAGTAGTAGGCGCCAGGAGAACTTTTATAAGAGTCCGCCACGTATGTGCATAAGCTCACTCAACTATATCACAAAACATGCCCGTGCATCACTCCAGTCGGAAGCAAGAAACGAACACAGCCAATACCACCTTTCAAATTACATCGTATATGTGATCTTTCAATCACGATCCATCAGACTTATCATATGAGGGCCCGCCCTATATCCCGCAGAATAAATTAATCAACACTTAATATTAATCTAAGAAAGCATAATAAACATAAATATAATCAAATCCCAACACCAAAAATATCAAATGCATTCATTCATATACAAACAAACTTGATCGCTCCAGCACTCATTCCCTATTATATAAATTTATGTTGAAATTCCAAGCAATTAATAACAAAAAATACTAGTTAAATAAATGTTTATTTTAATCTGTTTAATAACAATTCATGCAGGTATATGACCGGCAAGCCGAGATAATTTAAATATAGATTTAAAGGTGACTTCGCACATACTTTAAAGAATGTTAATCTGTAGACAAACTTATTTGGTTAGGTTCTCTAATCGTTCATTAATGATCATGAGTAACTTTATCATTTTAGCTTAATGTTTTTAATAGTTCTTGGTTTTTAAAGTTATTTTACTTTGGTGCATAAATAAATACGATAATTTAAAGGTAGCTACCTGTGGAACGTAGAAAGACTGTAAGAGGGATCCTGAGCGATGATTTCTTCTTTAACGAAGCATTCTGGCAATTTGCAAGGTCTCAAAAGCGTGTGTGGTCCTTATGTGAAGTTTCTCCGGTGTTACGAGCATCCTAGGGGCAATCAGCTGAGCTGGACGCGGAGGTCCGGCGGTCAAGCCGCGAATTTTATGTTCAGCAACGCATCTCCGTTAGATTTCTACACGAAAGTTAGATTTTATTTCTTCTCTAGTTCTAATTTTAATAATAATCAAAGCCCTGTCCAGCCTTTTTGATCTCTTCCTTCCCGCCCTCACACCTTGAATTTTTTTCACCCAATCACTCCCATGCACCTGTGAGTCCCTTCATCTTATAAGTCCATCGAGTATTAACTCAATCCAGTGATTTCTGGGATCGTTTACACCACTTTGGAATTTAACTCAATTTGACCATTTTTTCAGGTATTGTTTCGCTGGAGACAGAAGTCTGAGTTGTACAATAGCAGTGTACACTTTTTCTCACCTCTGTTTCTAAATTCGGCTTATTTTATCTAGGCATACCAACGCATATCCTGCCTATTGTTTCAATTTCTCTAATTTTACATTTACTAATTACCCCCATTTAAAATAATTTTAGATCGCTTGGAATTTCAGAACATATCGCAAATTAATTAATTCATTTTCCCCTTTTGTTCAAAATGATTCAAATGATTTAATAAAAATGTCAAACTTGCGTTCAATCATTCATCTTTATTTAACTAAAAACTGCAAAAAAAACTTACAACTAATGATTAAAGATTTATTCTTAAAAAAAAAAAACAAAATAATAAAAAAAACTCTTTTACTTTTTTATTTCAATAAATTTGACAGGTACTCTTTTATAGCTGCGATCATGCTTTAGAAACGGCTGTTTCTCGTTTATTATTAAAGCAAGACCGCTTTATTAAAAGTTCTGTTCCTGTCATTCATTTCGTCAATTGAATATGTTTAATATAACTTCATATGCCTGGGTTCAAATCCCGTGTAACGCTATTCTGTTACATATCTCCCCGCCCGGTGTAGAGTAAAATCCGAGGTTGCGGATTTTAGCTCTGAGAAGGAGCCAAGTTATTCGGCCCTCTTCAGTGCCCTTGCATTGAAAGTCCCCTTAAACATTTTTCCTCGCGCCAGTACAAAGGCATTATTCCCGTATGCCCTGACAATCTCGTATGGGCCATCGTAGAGGTCAAGGAACTTCTTAATTATGTTCTGGTCTGGCCGACTGACCGGATTTGATCTTACCATAACTCTGTCTCCCACAGTGAAGGTGTTTTGGATTGGCCTATCGGTCTGCCTTCGCTTTTCCCCCATATGTTCTAATCTCCGTAATGCTACCTGGTGATCATGTTTTCGGTCCACTCTCCCTGTCCGGATCGCAGGTCTATCACCGTAAGGATACGGTATCGGTCGTCCGTAATGAAGTCGACTTGGTTCAAGCCCAGTGGACTCATTTTTTGAGGTATTGATCATATCAACGATCCGGGGAATTTCCCGAACCATTTCCGATGATCTCCCGCAGTGTACACATGGAATAGCCGCCCCAACTCACGCATCACCCGCTCGCATGGGTTGCTTTGCGGATTCCGGATAGACGTCATATGATGTTTGACCCCAATTCGGCTCACCCATTGTCTCCACATCTTTGATACAAAGGGCATACCATGATCTGATAAAATGCACCTAGGCTTCCTGATGATGGGAAACTGTTTGGTTTCCAACAGTTTGATGGTCTGGTTCGCATTTGCCCGGGCCATAGGGTACGCCGCGACCATTTTGGAGCACAAATCATAAGTAACCAGTAAATATCTCTTCCCCCCAAACATTGGCAACGGGCCGTAGTAATCAATAGCCAAAGTGTGGTTTGGCTCCTGGACGATAATCGGTATCTGCGATCCTTCATTTGATCGGTTTAATGGTTTTGTCCTCGCACAGACCCCACACTTCCGGAGTCTTCTGGCAATGTCTTGGGACATCCCTGGCCAATAAAACCAATTACTAAGGTACCCCTCAGTCTTGCTGGTCCCGTAATGGCCACGTTCCTGATGTGTCTTATCCAACAGTTGATCCCGCATTTCCTTCGGTATTACGATACGGGTTTGTTTCCCATTCCCGGTTTTCCTTTGGACTATCCCTTCCAGCATGATGCATCGGTCCCGATACTTCCATAACCGACCCCCAGTCTCTTCCTTTTTTGACCTGCCCCCACACTTCGCTTCCTTTCACGTATGTATCGGATTATTTGTTGACACTCTTCGTCCCCTTCCTGGCCCCTCCAAATGTTGTTCGCACTAAACTCACCCTCTTTGCTTCGCCGGGTAGTAGCGGCAATGTACGCGAATTCCTCAGCCTCAACATTTGGCTGTTGTCCCACAGGGTAACGGCTCAGCGCGTCCGCAACCACGTTATCCTTCCCTTTGCAATATTCCACTTCATACTGGAACTCCTGCAGGGCTAGGCTCCACCTCTCTAATCTATTGTTTATCAAAAAACTTTTATTAAGGAATTCGAGGCTCCGATGGTCGGTGATTACTTTTACTTTGGATCCGACCAGGTATTGTCTGAATTTTTTGAAAGCCCATACTATGGCGAGGGCTTCCCGTTCTGTGACCATGTATCTCCGTTCGGGGTCCTTGAGTAGTCGGCTGATGAAGGCCAACACCCTTTGTTCACCCTCCAGTCCCTTTTGGTACAAAGTTTCTCCTAACCCGATGTCGCTACTGTCGGTCTGTACCCAAAAGGTCTGGTCGAAGTCCGGGTATGCTAACATGGTCTGCTTTAAAAATCCTTCTTTCACCCTCTGGAAGCTCCGTTCTCTTTTCTCATCCCATACCCACACTTGCTCCTTTCTTAATAATTGTAGTAGGGGTTCCATATCGTGGGAGAAGTTTTCATAAAATTTGTTGTAGAACGTGCACATTCCGAGGAATGCTTTAATATCTTTTCTCTTTTTCGGAACTGGAAATTCTTGGATGGCCTGAATCTTCTCGGGGTTAGGCCGTATCCCATCCTGGCTTATGATGTGTCCCAAGAACTTAACTTCCTGGGTCACAAAGTGGCTTTTCTTTAGGTTTATTTTTATTCCCTTCTGTTCGCATTCATGGAGCAACATTTCTAAGTGCTGACAATGCTCCTCTATGTCTCCAGATGCTATAATGATATCATCTACGTACATGGTGACAAATTTCTTGACTTCAACTGATAGGGTTTGGTCCATGCACTGCACTAAGCCTGCACCACTATTCCTTAATCCGAAAGGCACGCGGTTGAACTGGTACGCCCGTGCGTTATATTTGAATGCAGTGTATTTCCGATCATCCGGATGGAGGCTCATTTGCCAGTAACTATTTGTCAAATCCACAGTGGAAAAAATTCTCTTGTTCTGAAATCTAGTCATCAGTTCGCTCATGATGGGCAGAGCGTTTGTATCCGGAATTGTCACCTTGTTCAGTTGTCTAGCATCGAGGCACAATCGTATCGATCCGTCACCTTTTTTTACATCTAAGATTGGGTTGTTGTATGGTGAAGTACACTTTGAAATAACCCCCCACTCTATCATCTGCTCCAGCTGAGTTTCGATCTCCTTCCGGTATTGGAAAGGTATTGGATACGTTCTCGTTTGATAAGGGTTGCTGGTGTTCAACCGGATTCGGTGTTCGTACCCATTTGATTACTCCCGGCTTGTCCGAGAAAACACTCTCGTAGGTCTCCAGTATTCCTTGAATCTTCTCTCTTTGCCCTTTACTTGGTCCCATCATTTCATCAACTCTTTTCTCGATCACCCCCTTTACCATGATGCACTGCAGTTTCTTCTGCCCTTCTGGCTCTCTATTCATGGTTCCCCCAAAGGGCACGGTGACTCTCCCAATTCTTGCTTGTCCGGTCCCGTAATCGATGCTACAATTTGCCATCCTCATGAAGTCAGACCATAACACCAAGTCGTGTATCAGCCCCTCAAGTATTAACACAATCTGGGTGAATTCCTGCCCTGCGATAACTATGTTCGCCCACACCTGTTTGGTCTGTATCTTTGCTCTTTTCCCATTGGCCAGTATGATCTGGGTCCCTTTCAACGGTAGGATTTTCATTTCTGTTGGCCCTTGGGCAATCCTGTCGAAGGTTTCCTGAGCCATTACAGTCACCTGGCTTCCTGTATCCAGCAGCGCCCTTGCATGAACCCCTTGGATTGATACCTCGATCTTTGGGCACTCTTGTTTTCCCCGAGGCCTTTCCCCCCTTTCATCTTGAGTTATATTAGCTATCCTAATTTCATCATTCCCTTCTTTGACAAAGTAGTCATCGTTTTCGGCTGCATCCAACACCTCCAATACTCGTTTTATTTCAGTTTCCCCCTCAATAATTTGTCTGATCTCCCTGGGCAGGTTGCGCCCTGCTATCCTAATTTTCCGCTCTTCCGGTACTTGGTATTCGTTTATTTTTCTTAATCTCGCCATCAGTTGCTGTATGAAAGTACTGTACGTCTCATCCTCATCCCTTTTGCTTTGTTCGATTGCCCACTTTTCCCTTTCTTGTTGGGCTAGTCCCCAATATCTTCCCATTATGGCTCTTTGGTATTCTTCGAATGTTTCCGGTTTCTCTTTCATCGCCTCCCACCATTCCATTGCTTCCCCTTGGATGTGGCTGCATGCAATTGCTATCTTCGATTCTTCGCTAAACTGCCCGCATGAGAACAACCTCTTCAGACTTTCCACATGTTGACATGGGCTTTCGTCTCCCTTCCCTTCGAACTGTTCGAGTTTAATCCACTTTCCCTCCATTCTGTTTGCTGCCCAATTTGTAATTAATTATAATAATCCACGGCTCGTACCTACTACTCCGCGGGTCCCACTGACTGTCTTATCCTATCCTCAGATCTCCTTGCCCTTCAAGATTCCCATAGCTCCTGTCATTCCTCCAATTTGGTTTCTATCGCTCATACTATCCCAGGTCCCTCTGTTCCCTCCATTTCTATTCAGCAGCTATCGATTATATGTGCGGCTATATCTATTATATGGTTATATGCGTCTTTATATATATACGCTATGTTGACTTCTTTCTTTAGCCCCCTTTTCTTTTTAAGTAAAACACAAAACTTCTAACAAGATCCCAGTTACAGTACTTCCTTTGTGCAAGAATATAAATACGTCTTTTAACGATGTATATTATTATTATTATTATTATTTTTTTTTTTGCGCTTAAATTATTTGCATTTAATTTTAACATAGAAATTAATTTATTAATTTGCTTCCTTTTAATATACGATCTTTCTTCCACGGAATCCCACTATTCCACAGCCTTCTACAACTATTAAGTATATTCGGACGCTTGATTATTTTAGTGCTAATAAGAGAACTAAATCCCTTTCCCACTCCCTTAAGCAACGTTTAATTATTTTATTTTATGGTGATTCCGAAAATTTCCCCCCACTTTAATAGATAATTTATTCTGTTATTTCGGGCGCCTTCTCTCTTTTAAATTTGCTTTCGTTGTTAGAAACGTCAGCTGTATCCACGTCGGTCCCACCACTTGAAACAATAGTTTCGGGCCACGTTGACGCGCCAAATGTAAGCCGCCCCCCGCCGGCTTCCGTACCGAAAGCCCAGTAAAGTCACGTCCTTTATATCTGGACGCTTTTGCCATATTCCTACGGTGACATTCTCGTGTTTTGGTTGATGGTTCACTTCTAGGAACCCGATGTGTTCTTGCGTCTGGGGGATTACATAATGTTCTGTGAAGATAATTTCAAACACATATACACGTATGCTTTATTTATTTTATACGTAAATTCGGATTGAATCCAAGTAGTAGGCGCCAGGAGAACTTTTATAAGAGTCCGCCACGTATGTGCATAAGCTCACTCAACTATATCACAAAATATGCCCGTGCATCACTCCAGTTGGAAGCAAGAAACGAACACAGCCAATACCACCTTTCAAATTACATCGTATATGTGATCTTTCAATCACGATCCATCAGACTTATCATATGAGGGCCTGCCCTATATCCCGCAGAATAAATTAATCAACACTTAATATTAATCTAAGAAAGCATAATAAACATAAATATAATCAAATCCCAACACCAAAAATATCAAATGCATTCATTCATATACAAACAAACTTGATCGCTCCAGCACTCATTCCCTATTATATAAATTTATGTTGAAATTCCAAGCAATTAATAACAAAAAATACTAGTTAAATAAATGTTTATTTTAATCTGTTTAATAACAATTCATGCAGGTATATGACTGGCAAGCCGAGATAATTTAAATATAGATTTAAAGGTGACTTCGCACATACTTTAAAGAATGTTAATCTGTAGACAAACTTATTTGGTTAGGTTCTCTAATCGTTCATTAATGGTCATGAGTAACTTTATCATTTTAGCTTAATGTTTTTAATAGTTCTTGGTTTTTAAAGTTATTTTACTTTGGTGCATAAATAAATACGATAATTTAAAGGTAGCTACCTGTGGAACGTAGAAAGACTGTAAGAGGGATCCTGAGCGATGATTTCTTCTTTACAGAAGCATTCTGGCAATTTGCAAGGTCTCAAAAGCGTGTGTGGTCCTTATGTGAAGTTTCTCCGGTGTTACGAGCATCCTAGGGGCAATCAGCTGAGCTGGACGCGGAGGTCCGGCGGTCAAGCCGCGAATTTTATGTTCAGCAACGCATCTCCGTTAGATTTCTACACGAAAGTTAGATTTTATTTCTTCTCTAGTTCTAATTTTAATAATAATCAAAGCCCTGTCCAGCCTTTTTGATCTCTTCCTTCCCGCCCTCACACCTTGAATTTTTTTCACCCAATCACTCCCATGCACCTGTGATTTCTGGGATCGTTTACACCACTTTGGAATTTAACTCAATTTGACCATTTTTTCAGGTATTGTTTCGCTGGAGACAGAAGTCTGAGTTGTACAATAGCAGTGTACACTTTTTCTCACCTCTGTTTCTAAATTCGGCTTATTTTATCTAGGCGTACCAACGCATATCCTGCCTATTGTTTCAATTTCTCTAATTTTACATTTACTAATTACCCCCATTTAAAATAATTTTAGATCACTTGGAATTTCAGAACATATCGCAAATTAATTAATTCATTTTCCCCTTTTGTTCAAAATGATTCAAATGATTTAATAAAAATGTCAAACTTGCGTTCAATCATTCATCTTTATTTAACTAAAAACTGCAAAAAAAACTTACAACTAATGATTAAAGATTTATTCTTAAAAAAAAAATAATAATAATAAAAAAAACTCTTTTACTTTTTTATTTCAATAAATTTGACAGGTACTCTTTTATAGCTGCGATCATGCTTTAGAAACGGCTGTTTCTCGTTTATATTAAAGCAAGACCGCTTTTTTAAAAGTTCTGTTCCTGTCATTCATTTCGTCAATTGAATATGTTTAATATAACCTCATATGCCTGGGTTCAAATCCCATGTAACGCTATTCCGTTACACAACGGATATTTTATTAGCAAACAACTTAAATAAAATGCATTTTTAAAAGCAAGTAATTAAATACTAATAATGCACATTAAAGATTCAAATTTATTTTTTTAAAAGTCTAACTTTAACATTCCCTTTTAACAGACCAGTATGTCTATTAAAAAAGTTTTAAATATCATTCTAATATTAACTCACTATTATTCAGAGTAAAATCATCCCTAGTTTAAGCAATTTAAAGTCATTTACAACTACAGATGGGTTTTAAAGAAAAAATGACTTTTAAAACAAAACTTACAAAAGTTCTTAAAAATAATTTAAGAGGATGAATTAACATTTAAGTATCATGCCCTGATAAGTTGACTTGCTATAAGAATTGATTTATTGAAAAAAAATTTTTTTTTTAAAACTAACAATTAGATGGCTGGAAATTTAGCTTTACTGACAAAGCTAAAGATTACAATATATATATATCTTCACTTGGCTACAGCACTCCATGTTACTAGCATATTCTTCCCTTATATCCCCCAAGAAGATCATTTACATTTAACCAGTTATGTGTTGGTTGCCCATTTGATTAAAGTATATGTTTTATTCATTTATTCACCTATTTATTTCTTTCCTTACATTTTATGGAACAACCTGATACAATCATTATCATATAATCTGAGCCATAATAGCCACTATATCAATCCAGATTTCTAAATCTATCATATCTTAAAACAGAAATGAATTATATTTATAATTTTAAATACATAATGTTATGTGGCTACAGCTCATTGATAATGATCACCCCCTTTAATGAATCTAAAAGTATTATATTTCTTCAGTTGAACAAGATTATAGGATAAATTAATTTATTTCTAAGGGCAATTTCAATTAAAAATGATGTTCTTCAACAAAAAGGCATATTGTATATACCCATCCTTTGTTGGTTGCTTCTTTGCACCCCAATACTTTCTCAATATAAAGCATAAATTTAAAACTGCTTGCTTGGAATGAAATCATATCACACACACTCAAGAACAGATTTTAACAACAAATAAAAATAAATTTATTTAATCAAACTCCTAACTATATATACTTAAATACACATATTATATAAAGATGAATTGAGATTATAGAATAAATACAAAAAAAAAATATTGTACATTTAATTAATTAGAAAAAAATACATAAAAATTATTTTATTATATTATAAAGCATTAATAATTTTACTCATAAATGATATTATATTAGCAGGCTGTTTATAGTTTCTATTAACAAACAAAAAAACCCATTAAAAGTAACCAGATCAGCCTTTATAAAGTCATGGTACAGATTTATGAAATTTTTATTTTTACAAATGCTTGTATTCAGGATTACTGATAATTACTTATTTCTTCTTCTCGAGTCCTAATGGCAGGTAGAGGGATGCTTCTCATTATGACAGGCTAACACATAGGACTTTTGATTTAATCATCTTCTCTCATTTTATGCATGCAACAAGTAATGATCTTCAACAGAAGGGTTACACATTCTAGAGTCTGATCAGCATGCAGAAATTTTTAGCCACACATTATGATTTTCATTTCACTAATGATTTTCACCTTTAATTAAAGGAATAGCCAAAATTATTGTTTCAAATGCTTTCCAAAAACAGTCTTCAGTTATGGTTGTTCCCAAGTTGTCTTCTACAATGTGACAAGTACTATCCAGCAACAAGAAGCAGGAAAAAGAGGAAATAACTTGTTGTCTGTCTAACAATTTTTGTCAACTTTAATCTTATTTTTATTAAATCATTAATACACTTTTTCTTCTTCTTTTATATAATACAATTGAAATTAAAAGAAAAAATTCCAATCAAAGTTTATAGATATAATTAAATCAAAATAAAATTTTATATCTGCTTTTTTTGTTATCTAAAATATTCTTATCTTCAACTAATACAAATTAAGAAAACAGATTTTTAATTATATTAAAAACAAAATTTTATATCATTTCTTTTTTTTATCTTATTTAATAAATTAATTAATAAAGTAGTTATATTTTCATTTCATAAAAGTATATACATGTAACTACACCATTTTGTTACACCAACAAATATAATTATAATCTGAAAATATTGGATTTTATGCACAAACTTTGTATCCATTGATTACTAAGGTTTGCACTGAGTGGCACTACTATATGGAGATTTTGCTGTTATTAACAGCTTGTGTAAGCATAGGAAATGGCGATCATGTGATATTTTGGTTTTATAGCATTCCTGCCTATGGGATAATGATGATTGTGATTTTTGAAAAATACCAGACACCAAAATGTATAGATGCTGAACTGAGTTCAGATCTATATGACTATACAAGCGAATAACCTTGGATAACATTATTGTTTTCATTTTGGGCTCCTACCTTTATAGCTAACTAATAAATAAAAAATGGCTGCTGGACGATACTAACAAGGTCTAGATGCAATGATCTCAGATCCAAGGCTCATCACTGATGAAAGCCACAATCTAGAAACTAGTCTGGAATATTGGATAAGTTGGTATTAGATAGGGATTTAAAACACAAGCCTTCTTGCATCCATTGATTATTAAGGCTTGCACTGGGTAGCATTACTGTATTTAGAGCTTGCTACTTTTATAATACTTTATAATGGAAATATTAATTCTATTATTTTACAATCAAAATTTGTAGTAACACAATCTATTACAAATCTTTTTTTTTAATCTAACAGTTTTAACAGTATTATTCACAATAGTTTAGTGCTATTGAAACCTCAACAACCTATTTCAATTATACATGGAGCAAAAAGTTTGACAATTTGTAAGAGAGAAGTAAATCAGGTTAAAGTTTTAAAACATGGGTGTGAAGAAAAATAAAAAAGTTGGATAGAAAAAAAGTAAAAAATATTATTAAAAAAAAGGGTGTGTGTGTGTGTGGATACTTACTGGAAAAATTATGAAATGGTTGGAAAAAGTAGATAATTTTGAAAAAAAAAAAAAAAAAGGCATGAGAATAATATATTTACTGAATAAGTAAAAAAAAGTTATAATTGTATTTAAAAATTTAAAGCAAGATATAAGGAGAATTAAATAAAATATTTCTCTTTGATATACAAATAATAAATATTCAGTCTTAATCCAGAATAATAGTACTTTTTGAAAAGAAGTTTTCATTCAGTAAATTCTGTAATATTGCAACTTTGTGCATTGTAAAATGCTTTTATCAAGTCAATTTAATTAGTTCTAGGTTATAATAAATAATGTGAATTAGTTAAAGCTAACATTCTAATGTAAAATATTCTCCCTTTTTTTTACCATTTTAGATATATTTTATTTATTACTTGTAAAAAATTATAGTGAAATGCAAAGATTGGTCTTATAAAGTAAAATTGATAGTTAATAATTAAAAAAAAAGACTAAGAAAAAATTTATTTAATAAGATATTAAACAAAGTTCAAAGATGATGCTAAAAATTGTCATTTTGTAATATTCAATAATGATTGCATAAGTTATTCTAAATAAAGAAACTATTTAAAACAGAATTAATATACACAATTATAAAAAAAAAAATTACAATTTGTAAAATGAAAACTTCCACAACTATAGAAGTCAAATTATTCATCTCACTAGTCTAAGTTATAAAATTATTTTAATATAAAAAACACCAGTAGCATACTTTATATCAAAATTAGAATTCATTTCAAACCATAAATTTTAGTTAAAAATGAAGTTATTTAATATGCATTTTTTTAGAAAATACTTATTATTAAAAAAGGCACCTAAATTTTAATTACACAAAGACAATCATTAAAAGTAATAAATAAAATTTTATGAATACATACTAGGTGTGGTCATTGCTGGAGATGGCAAATCTCTTTGATCAGGAGGCACAGAGGTCAATGGTAATGTTGTAGGCACTTCAATTGATTTTAAATCACCCAAATCTTCATCCATGTTGCGTTTCCTGGATCTGCCAGGCTTCTCCAAACGGAAATGAGGCAAGCAATAAAATTTTCCTAAAAACAAATTAAGACTAATAACAAATCAAATGTAATAAAACAAAATTTAAAAATATGTGTAAAATATGTGTAGTCTTGCATTGGTGGTTGAGAGGTCAGTGCGACTGCCTTGCACTTGCAGGCAGTTGCCCGGGTTGCGGGTTCGCGTCCCGGCCGATGCTATGACACTTAAAAAAAAAAAAATGTGTAATGTATTTTTATATGCTATGCAAATAATTAATCAACTAATTGGGATACTTAAAAATTTAATATATGTTCTGATCAATTAGAAAACTTATTTAAAAAACTATATCTGTGAACAAAATTTTGGATTACAAACATTTTTTTTTAATTATTGAAATAAAAGGCAGCTTGATTGCATAATTTAAATATATATAACAATTTGATTAATATCATTAGTACAGATAGTTTCCAGAGAATTCTTTAATTTTTCAATAATAATTCAATTGAAATAAACCAATCCATCAAATATAAATTTGAAAAATGTAAGAATAATATGGCTCATCTCTCTTGGACTACTCAATCATAAAAATAAATGTGATTCATCTTCTATGGATTATTCAAATATCTGATTTAAATGTTCAATTTTTATAGACCATTTTGAAAAAGAGATTGGTATCACTTATTGACATTTCTCATAAACTACAGGCTTGTTTAAAACACTATTATAAACAGTTCTTGATACATATGATGTTTCACCATCATATTAATAAAGATATCACAGATATTTTATTATTTTATCCAATTTCTATATAAAAACATGTATGGCTTTTAAAAAATAAATATAAACACATTGTGTTAAAACTTAGTAGTAAGTTTATTTATTTATTAAAAAAACAAGTCATAATGGATTTATAAATTAAGAGAAAAATAACTTGTAAGAAATGAAAAGTTATTTCTTTAAAATAATATTTCGAAATATAAAATTAATTATTTTCAAAAATATTAATTATTAATAAAAAAATCCTAATAAAACAAATGCTTAATTCAGTCATTTGAATGGCTGCTATGATATTTGGATGATTGCTACACAAAGAGATTAAAATGATTTTCTGCTATAAAAATTGTAGAGATCAATTCCTCTTTTTTGTGCTGCTTATAAAATTAGAGCTATGAAAATAAATGGATTCTTATATATTGGCATATATTTATAATGATGGACTAAAATCTGAGTTGGAGTATTATTTCATCTTTCCGGAAATATAGCTTTCTTAATGAAACTATAATAATGCCCTAATAATATTGAATAATGCCTATATATATTATCAAAGCTGGATTGTCACTGTGGATACTGTAACAAAATTAGATAATTAAATAAATTTAGAAATCAACTATGAACTACAAGAAGAAATTACCAAGGAAGAAAAGTATTTGCACATTTTAGACATCTCTGATTTCCTTAATAATAATGTCCAACTATAAAAAAAAAAAAATATTTCTAAAAAAATTCTTTAAGTTGATAAATGTAGACATGAACCTACAACAATGTTTATTATGGCCAAAGATCTCATTTTTAAATTGGTATTATTGTTTAAAAGTATTGGACCCAACAGAAAACAAAAATATGATAAATGACTTTATTGAGTAAATAATAATTTGAATTATAATATCAAGAGATTTTCCCTTTCAAAATGTTCATTTGCTATTCAAGTAAAAATTAATATAATGATTTTTTTGCTCTCTTGATTAAATTCAGTTATAACAGAATAAAAACATTAATTCTAAAATATTTTTGGTGATGTATATTCCATATTTCATTGTATTGATTGTGTAAATATAAGTTATATTGTTTATATTCTATTGTAGTATTAAATAAATTTCTTATTATAGTTAAGAATAGTTCTCATTAAATTGTCTCATCTGACATTGAGTGTGTTACTTTAATATTCACAGCAGAAAACTACTATAGATGTGAAAAGAATGATGATCAGGAAATATGGCTGGAACTGCATTAAAGCTTGAATTGATGAAAACTCCAATCTGATCACTATCCATGACTATTATCAAATTACAGTAAAAATTTTATATAGGCAATCCATCTTGAATGCAATTGCCCGCTGGTAATCATTTCCTCTCGATGAGCATATATTTTATTCATATTTTAAAACTATTTTGGGACAATTCCCATTACAATATAAAATTATAAAAAAAATATCAAAAATGATTCTATATAAGAAAATATAAAAAAAGACTTACAGAGAAAAAAAAATTGTAAAAAAGAGACAGAAATTTGAACAAAAACAAAAAGCAGATTATGACATAAAAATACTCTTTTGCAAATAGCTGGATTTCAAAAGAAGAAACAATACATTGTATAGAAAAATATGTAAATTGGATTATATTGCAAATATATTTTTTAAAAAAGTGGAAATAACTGATTAATTAAATGATTATGGAAGAACATTTTTGGAAAAAATATAAAACCGAATTAAAATAAAGTTTTGATGCCAAACAATGCAGCCATATCTAGAAAAATATATTGTCCTGATAATTTTGCATATTAATAAATGTTTGAAATTATCAAGTAATGTTTTACCTTACTTCTGAAGTTATTATAAAAACACCAAGAGTACAAAATAACTGACATTTTGTTTATGGCGCATCTTTTAAAAAAACATGTAAAACTTAAAACTTTATTATAAAACTATTCATAAATTTAAAGCTGGATATTTTAATTTTTTGTCTATTAAATTCACATATTTTAAAGACAATAGATTTCGATAAGTAAATGACAAATTACATTTTCATGTGTGTGCATGCATACATGTGCATGCATGTATGGTTGTTTAAATGAGATTATCATTGCTAATGTTTAAAGTAATATTGTTTATTTAAAGAAAAATGTGGTAAAATTATATTCTGTTGAAATTAGAGGTGTGGTTTTATTCGAATGAACTTAAGTAAAGGGAAATAATTATCATTTAAATAAAAGATGTAAATTTTGAGTTTATCATTAACAATATCTAAGTCAATTACTTCAACAAATAAAAAATATGTAAGTCTGTGATTTGATTTGCCAAAACTTATTTGATTGTCTATATATTATGCATATCGATCACTTCAGTTAATACTGCTTTTTCACAATAATTTTTTTAAAAAAAAATAGGTATTATACAAATAACCATATGAATAACTAAATAGAAAAATTGATGTTTGCTTCAAAGACAACTTAGCCTTTGAAAGAAACATGAAATAACAACTAAAATGGAATTTGTTTTTTTTTAACATTCTGTAAAATTTTTTTATTAAAATGTTTATTTAAAATGTGAATTAATACATATACATATCTAATACATGTGCCAATGAATTACTAATTAGCTAAGGATAAAATATAAAAAATTTAAGAAATAAAATAATTATAATTTTTTTTGTTAAAAGCCGGGAAAAGTTTAGTTTACTAAGTTTTAATATAAATATGCATTTGATACCAACAAAAAAATAAATAAATAGCCAATGATTTAAATCTTAAATATAGTAATCATAAATTTGTATAATCATTAATCATTTTCAAAGAATAAATATTTATTAATTAACATTCCCCACAGTATGGAATCTTGCCAGGAATTATTAATCACTTTGTTAAATAAATTAGGAATACTTTAAAAAAGAAACAAATTCTTTTGAAAATTGCTATTTTAAAAACATTATTTTAGATTGCCCTTGTGAATTTTCTCCATTGGGAGTAATTAAAAGACAACAAAACTTATGCTTAGACATTGATCAGTATCTTACCATTTGATAAAAACAGGTTGTATGGTTTATTTATTAATATTTGTATTATTATTGTGATAGTTTTAAAAGGTCGTTTAATATATATATATATATATAGGTGTGTGAGTGAACATATAAGTACACATGGGTCTCATTTTATGTGGATTATTTTAATGCAATTTTGAAGTTATGTGATTCATATTTCTTCTTAATATCTTTCATATTTCATTATATTTATTAGATATCAAGAAATTTAAATTATTAATAACTTATTTTGACTTGAAATACTTTTTTTTTTTCAAAAATATAACGTTATACTAGCAGCTGTGAATATGACCTGAAACTGTATTTAGAACTTAGCCTCTATATAAATAACCTATTTATACTAATGAGTAAATAATAATAATAGATTTATACTTACATATAAAAATATCGCAATAAATATTCAAAAAATTTAAACTTTTAAAACATATTGTTATATATAACAAAAATAAATAATCTTTTAGATTTTTAAAATAAAAAACGAAGATTTTATAAACTGAAAATAATCTTTCTAATGACGTTTTGATTGTGATCTCATTTTTTAAATATAGAAACAGAAAACCATTAACACAGCACAAGACCGAAAATGGCGCTAGTTGTACATCACATCACAAATAAAAATAAAGTGGCTTAACAGATTTCTCTGTGCATAATTGCTGAGAGATTCTTGACTTGGTTTAAGGAGAAGCCACAATACATCACATCAAATCTAATTTCTTACCAGTTTACAAATGAACGCTAGCGGTAATGATTAAAATATGTATGAAAAATGTAAAATTAAATACTGTAGTAATAAAAAGTAAATAAAGTTTGTCTTGTATTAATATTTTTCAAATATTTGAAATTTTTTATTAGTCATACTTTATTTGCTTATATTTTTAATGTGAATTTTAAAGTAATTTTTCTTTGTTGCATTGCTTTTATGCGAATTCTGAAAATTACAGCACCTATCCCCCATTTTTCAAGGTAAATTAAGTCTATTTTTGTGCAATTTTTTTTAATGCATGTTTTCTGTGGAACCTATCTACCACATAAAATGAGACCCAGGTTTATATAAATTAACCAAAATAAAATTTTAATAATTTAACTTTACATTTAAATAATCATAATACACTTTGTTTTGTTTGTTGATAAATGCTCAATAGGCAAACTGTAACAAATTAATATTTTCTTTTATATGATATATGGTACTGGTTGATGAGACACCCATGCCACTTGATGGCATTGTTGCTACGCAAAAACAATAAAATATGAACGTATCCCAGGCCATATTTTTTTTGGATTTTCTATTTATTTTTTTTTTGGCTGTTTTTTGAAATACGTATTTAGTTTGTTTTATAAAAAAAAATCTAACACAGAATTTGTAATTTTTAAAGGTTTTTTTTAAATTGACATCAACAAATTTACAAAAAAAAAAAAATCAAACACAGAATTTAGTTTTGAAAGGCTTTTTTTTTTATTAACATTAACAAATTTTCAACTTATTACACTTTTTTTTTGGTTTCTTTTTTTTTAAAAAATAAAATCAACAAATTTACAACTTATTCTGCAATAACATCAATAAATTTAAAACTTATTACACTTTTTTTTGGTTCTTTTTTTAAAAAAATAATAATAAATTTTCAATTCATTATGCTTTTTTTTTTAAATAACATCAACAAAGTTAAAACTTATTACGCTTTTTTTAAATAAAAAAATGCTTTCTAAACAAATCCGTTCGATTGCACGAGTGGGATGAAAATCAAAACTGACATGTACATTGTCTGATAAAAAGCTTTATTGATATTCCATAATCACGTCTTTGAATCTGGAAGCACATTCTTCCCCTACAAAAACATCACAACATCCGCTTCTGTTGCCAGTAAATGCAAGAATCAAATGTCTTGGTTTTCCTGCACCATTTTGTTTGTTTCATGTAGGTTATCGAGAATACATTGACATGTTACCGACTTCAAAGTATGTTCAGACCACATGATCAATTTATTTCATTACAGATTTCAGTATTTATATGTATTAATACTTTATTAGATTAAATCTTTCCTTATTTTGTACTGTTGTGGATTTAGCTTGCTTAAAAAATCCAACAATAAGAGGAATTCTCATAATCTCACTTTTACACCAATACAGATTTGGCATTCAGAACTAGGGCATATAAATTCTCATTTGTCTCATGTTCATTTTTCTTCCAATAGAAATTTAGCATCCAAAGTTTAGGTATATAACTTCATCTCATTGCTGTCATTTTTCTACCATTATAGATTTAGTGCAACCAAGTGGGACCTTGATAATAAGCCATTTAACTTGAGATTGATATTCTGAATGTATCTTGGGTGTAAAAAATATTAATTGCCATAGGTACATCCTCGATTATTTTAAACATACATAATCAATAATTTTATTGCATAAAAATAAATTAAATGTTTTGATATTATGTATATAACATCTTTGGTATAATTGTTATGATTTACTACAAATAGGATATGAATTTTTGGCACTTGGTTAGACTATAGACATACTTGTGTATATATATATTTCTAAAATGCTTACAAATATTACTTTATAAATCCTCAATTGATGAAGTTTGTCTAGAGAAAAAATGTCAATAAAATATTATTTAATCATAGAAATAATTTAGATATTTATAATAGGAGTAAATAAGTTTTGCATATACACCTGAGTCTTGTTTTATGTTAATTTTTTAAAAGCGATTTTGAAGTTATGCAATTCATGTTTCTTCTTAATATTTTTTTGTGGGTTTTCTTTTATGTGATAAAAAAGTTCATATTTCACTATATTTATTAGATATCAAGAAATTTAAATTATTACTATCTCATTTTGAGTTGAAATACTTTTTTTTCAAAAGTATAACGTTATATTAGCAGCTAACGTGAATATGGGCTGAAGCTGTATTTAGAATCTAAGCTTCTACGTAAATAACCTATTTATACTTATGAGTAAATAATAAGATTTATACTTACGAGTATAAAAATATTGCAATAAATATTCAAAAATTTTAACTTTTAAAACATACTTTATTAGATATAACAGAAAATATTCTTTTAGATTTTTAAAATAAATAATGAAGTTTTGTGAACTGAAAATAATCTTTCTACTGATAATGTATATTTTTGTTTGATTGTGATCTCATTTTTTAAATATAAAAACAAAATGTGAACATTTAAAGTTTATTTCAGTAGTAAACACAAATATCTATCAAATGAAGACAAATTTATTATTTTCTGATAAGTAAAAATGATAATACAACGTATGATGATCCACACAGCTCGATGGTGCTGTTACTAATGCAAAACAAATAAATATAACATTACCGGGCTTTTTAAAAATATATTTCTTTGTTTTTTTTCTATTTGTATTTTTTTTTAATGGGTTTTATATATATATGTTTCTTTGTTTGGTTTTTTATTTTTATAATGGGTTTATTTCAATTTTTTAATAACAAATAGAACTTTTGGTTTTAAAACCATCAGACTTTTTTTTTCTTTTTAAAACATACCGTATTTTTTTTTACAACCTTCTGTCCTTTTTTTTTTCTTTTTAAAACATTCAGTCTTTTTTTTTGTTGTTTTTGGTTTTTTTTTATATAAAAAACATTTTATTCTTTGTTTTTTTATTTTATTTATTTATCGGGGGTTCAAAAAAATTAACTTTTATTCATAAACAAATACATAGAATAATTGTTTTTTTTTTTGGATTTCCATGTTGATTTTTAAAATATAATGCTTGCATAACAAAATAAAATAAACTTTCACTGCATATATATATGCTCCACTGTGAGAGCATCCCTGCTCCTCAAATATATACGGCGTACTGTCATCAAAAAATTTAGTCGGCAGCCCTCAAACCACGTCCCATTATGAAGAATGTTGTTCTGCCATTTCACTTTGTTTATCGCGCAAAGTTCTCGCAAATTGCATGACTTTCGCATAAACTTTTCTGAATCACAACTTACACTCATCATTGATTCAATTTTGTCACCTAAAAAGGAAAATTGGGACATTTGCGAAATAATTATAATTTCTAGTTACTCATAAAAATTACACTCCATTTAAAAGAAAAAGATTTTAACTGCGTACTGATACCCTTTTTCTGATTACAAATACACTCTCTCATATGATACGCTGTTAACTATTCATTACTAACTTCAATATAGACTGTCCAACATGTCGCTGATAATGTTCATATGCTAGCGATGTTGGGGAAGTGTTGACTTCATCAACATCAAGTGTTTGAACAGTTTACAGGCCGTAGGATATATGAGCGGCCTTGTAAATAGCATATTTCTGTACCTTTTCATAGAAACAGCACCACCAAGCAGTGGATCATTATAAGTTGTAGAACCATATTAATCATTTAATCACAGATTTTATGTTGATGTGTGAGACAAACAAAAATGTCAGAAAATGATGAAATCTGAGAGCTTGCTGCAATGAACAACCTCTTAAATTCCAACGAGAGCTAAATTAATTATATGTCTGGATATCATGAGCTTTATAAACAATTAGTAAAATCATTGTTCCAAAGTTTAATCACCAATTACATTGTCAACAGAAAACCATTAACACAGCACAAGACTTAAAGTGGTGCTAATTGTACTTCCTCTTGTGACGAATCTGATTTATCAGTTTAAAAATGAACTACATATCGTGAAATAGCGATGATTAAAATACGTATGAAAAAATGTAAAATTAAACACTGTAGTTAATAAAAAAAGTAAAAAAGTTTGTCTTGTATCAATTTTTTTCAAATATTTGATATTTTTTTATTAGCCATACTTTATTTCCTTATTTTTTTAATGCAAATTTTAAAGTAATTTTTCCTTGTTGCTTTGCTTTTATATGATTTCTGAAAATTACAGAACCTATCCCCCATTTTTCAAGGTACGTTAAGTCTATTTTTGTACGATTTTTTTTAATGCGGGTTTTCTGTGGAACCTATCTACCACATAAAACAAGACCCATGTGTACATTTTTTTAATATTAAGTGTAACTATGGAAGCCACTAATCTAGTAATAGGGCTGAGGTGTGTCAGATATGTTGAGAACGATTCTCATAAAATACGAACAATCTGATAAAAAGTTTGAAAAATTTAATGAAAATTTTACAGTTAAAAAATAAAATGAAAGAATCTAAAGCAAATTCTGATAAAAAATTTGAAAAGTTGAATAAAAAATTTGAAGAACAAAAAGTAGATTCTGACAAAACTTTAATTAAAAAATGAACTTAATAAATTCAATGTGTCTAATGTAAGATTTGATGATTTGTGACCTGAACTAAAAACTGATACAGAAAATATGGATGAGATTAAATTTGAAGTCTAAAACTAATTCTAGTGATTTAAAAGTTAAAGCTAAGGAATCTCAAAATAATGTGGAAAATAAATCTGAAAACTAAGGTAGAGTGAGATACTAAATGTGTTACTATGAATAATAAAGTATAAGAAATAAGTTGAATTTAAAAAAATTATAGGAACATCTCAATGTAGCGACTTTTGTATTAAGAATAAAATTGAGGTTTATCAGGGATACATATCCACAAATACTTGATAATTGCAAGAAAATATTAGTTCCATATATTTATCCTATAGAAGAAAAATATGGTTTTAATAAAGATGAAAAAAACTTTAAGTGAATCTATATAACTTATTTAAAAATAGTATCAAAAAGCAATTAATAATAAGAAAGATTATTGGGATACAAAACATGATTGATGGAAGGTGGTAGAAAATAAATTAAATGTAATAAAAGTTTAATCCATTATTATATAAAATAAGAAAGATAATGTTAATATGAGATATATATGGTATAAATATACAAAGTAGTTTATATTATAGAAAGGTGTATATTACTAATTTTGATATTTTAAAGACTATTAACCATTGATATAAGTATAGTTCTAAATGTAAATTGAGAATAGAAATTATAAATAAGTATAAAGTAAATAATGATAAAATGCAGAATTTTATTTGGTGTAAGGATATGATATTTCTATCTAATCAAGATTGAATATGTTAATCCTATAAAAAAGTTATGATTTAGTAATTTATTTCATAGATGTCTCATAAGTTTAAAAAAAAACTTTAATAAATGTTTTTAATTGAAGTACATATTGTTTAGTTATGAATGGAATTGATGAAAGTATTAGTTTATCTTTATTATTTCAAATATGATTCAAGTGAGAATTTGCTCTTATGTATTTTACATAGTTCAAAGTTGTTGGGCTTAAAATAGATTAGCATTCAAATGAAATCCATGATTTTAGAAATCTTAAGCTAAAAAGGATATTTTCATTTATGAAGTTTAGAATAATATAGCACCCCAGAAAGCAAATGAAGCTAAATAGACTTTGAGTTATCACTTAAAAAATGGATTTTTCATGAATTTATAGATATGCAATTAATTTTACTTCATAAAGTATTTTTGAAAATTGCATTGTGGCCATATTTAGGTGTTAAAGGTAGTACAGTGGAACTTAATAGTCAATATAAGGACTATTATAAGTTTTGCATTATGTATTTAGAAATTCTAGTTTATCAGAAATAAGAACTCTATTTAATAAAGAATAATTACTATTTGATATTAAATGACTTGTTATAAGTATTTAAAAGATTATATGTTAACAAGACAGATTTCATTAGTCATAAAGAATTGTGTCAAATTCTTACTTCAGTAAATCTTATTTGAGTGTTGGGATAATTATTATCAATATTATTAATTACTATAAATATTAAATAATAAAATATTTTTATTGTGTTATTGTTTAGTACAGTGAAATAGCTGTAAAATAAGATTTAAAAAATAAATTTTTTGGATAAAGGTCCAGTTTGTTAATATTTTGCACTTTAGTACTTGATGTACATCTAGTTTCCTGAGAAATTATTTAATTAATATTGCAAATAAAAAAAGTGATAAAAAAAAAATTTTTAAATCACTTGGTATTGATTTTGTGCTGGCACTAAACAGTAGTAGATATATATATCGAAATAACAGAATACAGTTGTCATATGGAAAGATAATAAAAGGGGGAAAAAAAAGTTTAAAATTAGTTTTGAATAAGGCAATCGTTATATATTATAGATTGACTTATTTTTTTTTTATCATTAGTAGGAGGCTATGTATGACCCTGAATTAGACTTAGGCATTATTGTATATTAAAAAAATTGACATGATTTTGTATATTAATAAATGTTTGAAATTATCAAGTATTTTGATATTATAGACACACCCAAAGTACAAAATAATGCGCAATTTGTTTTTCGTTTAGCTTTTAAAAATAAGATGCATTAAACTTAGAACTATATAAAATTATTCATAAATTTAAAGGTGTATATTTTGTCCACTTGCATATTTTAAAGGCAATAGATTTAGATAAGTAAATGACAAATTACATTCTTGGGTGTGTAAACATATATGATCATGCATGTATGTGTATTGTTTAAATACGAGATTATCATATAAATTTTAAATTGCTAAAGTTTTAAGTAATATTGTCTATTTAAAAAATATATTAAATGTAATACTCTTTTGGTTAAACAAATAAAATGTATTTTTTGTTTTATTTTAAAAAAGAAATTATTTTCTTATTTTTATTTTAAAATGTTCTGTTGAAATTAAAACATATTGTTAAGATGCAGGGTTTATTCAAATAAATTATAGTAAAGGGAAATAATTACCTTTTAAGTAAAACATGTAAATTTTGAGTTTATCATTAACAATAGTATCTAGTTCAATTACATCAAGAAACAAAGGATATATATATATAAGTCCATGATTCGACCTGGAAAACTCTTATAGTAATCCCTTCATTTAACACTGTTTTTTGCACTAAATATTTATTTAAAAAAAATGATACGTGATCCATAAGCTCGAAATCAGTTGGTCTGGAGATGAGAGTGTTCTGGATAGAGATTTTAAATATTTTCTCATACTGCACTTATTAATTAAGAGCTTGTTTGAGCTATTGGTAAGCTCTCTGTATTGCATTTTTGTAATTACAAGCTTATTAAAAGTAACGCCATGTTATATATGACTTGCTTTTTTGAATATGATATATTTATATTTTTAAAAATGTACTATATAAATAACAAAACAGGAAAATTGACATTTGCTTCAAGAGAACTTAGTCTTTGAGAGAACCTGAAATAACATCTAAAATGTAGGTTTTTTGAGTGCTCTGGAAGAAAATTTTGTTAAAATGTTTATTTAAAACTTCTGAGATAATATATATATATACACACATCTAATATGTGTGCCAATGAATTAATAATTTGCCAAAAATAAAATATAATAAATTTATCAATTGAAATAATTATAAATGTTTTTAAAAGACTAGGCAAGTTTAATTTAGTATGTGTTAATAAATATATACACATTTGATACAAAGGAATAACTAATTTGCCAAAAATTTTAACCTCAAATGTAGTAATCATAAATTTGTATATTTCAGATTCTCGTTATGAATTTTCTCCATGGGAAGTAATTAAGACAGTGAAACTTCGTGAATAAACACTAAATAATATCTTAACATTTGATAAAAACAGATTGTATGGTTTATTTATAATTATTTGTACTATTATCATGGTTGTTTTAAAGTCATTTAACATATATAGATATGAGAGTGAATATTTAAATATATAAATTAATCAAAAGAAAATTTTAATAATCTTAATTTTACATTTAAATAATCATAAGACTTTAATTAATACTTTGTTTTGTTCACTAATAAGTGCTCAGTAGGCAAACTGTAGCAAATTAATTATTTATGATTTATATATACATATTGTTTATTGGAGACAATAGATAAGTATTTTCTTGTGATTTGAAAAAGAATGTCTAATATCTTGTATAGTTTAAAGAAATATAATATTCTATGATACATTAATTTAAATTATTAGAGCATATTTGTCTTATTAATTTTTAAATATAGGGAATTTGAACTCAATTTTCAAGCACCCTTCAACTATCCACACTATCTCATACAACTGATACATATGACCACACACAGGTAGAAAAGATAAATAATCACCAATATACATATTTCATGCTAAACCAGCACTCATCAATTGCTCCCGCATATATATAATCAGTGCTCAGTTTATATTAGGATAGCAAATCTTCATACTTTAATGGACAGGCTGTAATGTCACCTGCCATTATTATTTATAAGTTAAACAATCAAGAACATGAGTGTAGAAGTTTTTGTCTAATATAGAAGAGTTTTAGTTAAAAAACTTTCTTAGAGTATAACTTATAGCTATGCATTATTTTCTGCATTAAAGTTGTTAATAAATCTATTTTTTGTTACCAAATCTGTTGGAGAATTTAATTAAGTTGACGCATACACGTCAAATTGGCACAGTTGAACAGGATCTCCGAAAAACAGTTTTTGGAACGAAAATATGGCCGCCATGATACAACTAAGAATAGGAGAATCCGATGTTGAAAATCCCAATAATTGGCCATTATATGTAAAACTAGTTGAAAAACACTTTTTGATAGTGTTAAGCAAAACGACATTAAAATTGCCACACTTCTAGGTTTTGCAGGAATCAAGGTTTTAGAAGTACCTAACCGGTTATGTGAACCTGTTGAACCAGAAACTTCACAATATGATGATGTGGTTGAAAGATTAACTTCAGAGTTCTGCCCGCTACCGTCGAAGCACATCGCTAGACTACACTTTTGTTTACATCAGGCAAAAAATGAAACCTTCAAGGAATATGATTCAGCCCTGCATGAATTAGCTAAAAATTGTGTTTATGGTAAATATTTAGAAGAGGCACTCCTTGAACAGTTGCTACTCGGATTATACGACAAAATTTCGTGAACAATTACTTGCGGACTCGAATATTACATATAAAGAAGCCATTAAAAAGGGAATAGCTCATGAACTCTTAATAGAGCAGGCAAAAGATTTTATAATGCGTCATCTCGTATCTTTTATCGTCTGATTCAGAAAAATGCTGAACAAGATGAGGATTCTGGACATGTACGCAATTGCAAACAACTGTGTGAAACATGAGGAACCCTAGTGAGAGATTCTGGAAAAAACAACTCAAAAGATCGATACGAGATCAAAACACTGAAAAATTCAGAATTAAATTTTAATCAAACTGGGTGCATCGAAGGAAAATGTTGTAAAATGGAAATTGAGAGCAGCTCCAATGTTTCCCCCATGTCTCTAAAGGATTGGAAATCTATTTTTAAAAATAAGCATAAAATAAAAATAGTGAATACCGAAGTTCGCGCAACAGATGTTAATGGAAATAAAGTCAAAATTATTGGAAAGGTTATGGTCAAAGTCAGGTTGAACTCAAATAAAGGAGTTCTACCATTATATATATTACATAAAAAGTTAAAACCCTTAATGAGCAGAAACTGGTTCCATTCTTTGGGAATTAGGATTAATATTATAAAGAAAATAAATATCAGAAACAAAATGCAGATTAAATTCCCATCACTTGTCACTAAAAAGTTAGGACAAATGAAAACAAAGCCAGTACAACTAGAGTTAAAAGAAAACGCAATACCAGTAATTTGCAAGACTAGGAAAATACCATTTGCACAACATTCTATTCCAACTGCTGCTAGCGGAAAGACTCCTGCTAAACTTATTCTGAAAAGAAAGTTACGGAGCAGCTTAACTTTACTCCTGCCAGAACTGACAAGAGAAACTGTTGATAGAAAGTCAGAGAAGTTTCTTGTGGGTGAGAAGATGTGGATTAGAGATTGCCTATGACAAATTTGGATAAAGGGCGAAGTAATTGGCATAACTTCCAAGAATATAGCTACAATACAAACGGAAGATAATGTTAGATACAAGAGATATTTTAATCATATCCACCATCGCATCAATCCAAACTGGCAATATACATATTCAGCTCAAATCAATGGGAATAAACCTTCTGAAAAGAGACCTGATAACTCAAAGCCAAGTCCAGACTACCAGATACCAAAACCTCGGGAAAAGATTTCAGTAGATAATACAGAATATAAACACCCAAAGCGAGATAGGAAGCCACCCGCTTATCTAAGTGACTATGTAAGATAGCCGTTTTCCCTGCTATGGGTGGAGGAGTGTAATGTCACTTGCCATTATTATAGTGTAATGTCACCTGCCATTATTATAGTGTAATGTCACCTGCCATTATTATTTATAAGTTAAACAGTCAAGAACGTGATTGTAGAACGTTTTTGTCTAATATAGAAGAGTTTTAGTTAGAACCTACTTTCTGTTACCAAATCTGTTGGAGAATTTAACTAAGTTGATGCCTACATGTCACAGGCTTCAATCTACTCCAACCTCCAACTTTTCAGCCATCCATATCATTGAAAATCTGATGAAAACCCAAATCCCATGTTGATGCCAATATTATTGCCATGCCCATGTTGACCTCAAGTGACTCTGACCCTCATGTATAGGACATTATCCATTTAAATACATAGAAGAGGGATGGGCAGGATACAAGCTTGATGTGTAAATATTTGAAAACCAGGCATTCTTCACAAACCTGGAGCTTAATTGTAGTATAAGGGATTTGAACTCAGATTTTCAAGGACCCTTCAACTATCCACACTATCTCATACAACTTATACACATGACCACACACATGTAGAAAAGATAAATAATCACCAATACACGTATTTTGTGCTAAATCAGCACTTATCACTTGGTCCAGATTATCATCTCCCACACATATAGAATCAGTGCTCAGTTTATATTTGTAAATAAAATGAACATTATTTATTGAATTCAAGTTAAGAGACATTCAAATTAATAGATATATAATAGAGTAATCATGATTTAGAATCTCACTGCAAACATAAAATCTATATATTGCTTATTACCCTCTATTCATATACACGTTAATGCAACAAATTTTCTTAAAAACTTCTTTATTTTCTTACAGTTTCGACTGCCCAGCAGTCTTCATCAGAGCTCTATCTTCTTCACTGCCTTTAAAATAAAGAAGTTTTTAAGATTTGTTGCATTAACATGTATATGAAGTGTTATAAGCAATATACACCTGGGTTTCGTTTTACACGATAGATAGGTTCCTCAGAAAACACGCGCAAACAAAATCGCGCAAAAATAGACGTAACTTACCTTGAAAAAGGGGGATACGGACTGTGATTTTTCAAAACTCACGTAAAAGCAAAGCACCAACGTAAAATTTACTTTAAAAATTCGCGCAAAAAAAAAGTAAGGAAATAAAATATGACTAATAAACAATTTCAAATTTGAAAAAAATTGATACAAGACAAACTTTTTTTAACTATAATATTTAATTTTATTCAAAATAATATATTTTTATGCATAATTTACAGTACAGTAATTTACATTTTTTTTATACACATTTTAATTATTATCACTATTTGCTGATAAATGGTTTTGTTTGCAAACTGGTAAAAAATAGATTCTTCACAAGAGGAAATACAACTAGTGCCAAGTTCACTCTCATATTGTGTTAATGGTTTTCTGTTGACAACGTAATTAGTAATTAATCTTTGAGACGATGATTTTATTAATTGTTTATGAACTTAGACTTATGATAATAAAAAGACATTTATTCACCACTGCTAAAAAAAATTTAATTAAAACTAACAACTAAAAATTAAATTCTTACTTTTGTCTTTAATTTTTTAATTTTCAATTCCGTTTAAAAATCAAATTTCGTTTTACATCACATTGATTTCAAGTCACTGTAAGTAATTTTTAAATTGTTAATTACAATTAAAAATCAGATTTTAATTTTAATTGTCAAATTTAATCGTGAATACTGCTATTACTCATCTTTTAAAAATAAACTTGTGGACACTAAATGATTAATAATTGATTACATTCTTTTTTAAAAAGCAAAAACAGAATGTGATTTAAAATGCAAAATTAACACGCACAATGTTTGAACAAATTTACATTATAATCTTGTAATAACTGAAACACAGGCTTATTATATACCTATGTCTATATATGTAATATAGGGTATATGAGCATAGACTTTCACATGACCCATCACTCTCCACTCTATCTAATAACACTGATACACTCAAGCACATATATGCTGAAAAGATAAATAATCACCAATATACGTATTTCATGCTAAACCAGCAATCATCAGTTGGTCCAGATTATCATCTCCCACACATATATACTATAAGTGCTCAGATATATATTAAGATAGACAATCTTCATACTTTAATGGACAGGCTCCAATCTACTACACACTCCAACTCTTCAACCATCCATCAAATTGAAAATCTGATGATGGAATGCTCGAAGGCCACCCTGAGGCCGAGATTCTTGTCACACCCATGTTGACCTAAAGTCAATCTGAACCCCACATGTACAGGACATAATCCATTATAATCTTGTAAAATTTAATGTGTGTATACATAAAATGTGGAAATCATGATTTTAATTTCATTATTGCATAAAATCTTACTATTATAAAGCACTGAAAATATTGAAATTCCTAAGATGAAAGTCGAATTCCAATAATGTGCTATTACTTTCAATATAATGTAAGTGCGTGAAATTTATTATTTAAAGTAATATCGCATTATCAGAGTTCGACTTCCGGTGAAACATGAATTGCGTAACTTCAAAATCGTGTTAAATAAGTCCGCATAAAAAGAGACCCAGGTGTATATGATTATATGAAGATATGCAAAGAAAGTGAAGGAGAAGAATAAGAGAACATAAAATCTAAATAGAAAATAATATAAATTTTATCACTGGACTAAAGTTCAGTAGTGATTGTTAGTCTAATGTTTTATGAACATCGATTGGTACAAGAACTAGTTAAATTATAATAAAATTTTATATAATCATTAAGCTTAATAACTTCATTTTTGAATATAATATAAACTTACCACATAATAATAAGATTTATAAATGAATATCGGTATAAATTATTAATTAATATATGTCTTAAGTGTAGACAAGATTGGCATTCGATAGGGTTGTTTATCTAGCACATAAATATTAATTAATTTTAAAAATATTAGTCTAATATAGGGTTTGAATTATTTTATTCATAGAGCTTGCTTAATTAACCCTTGCTCATTTTATTTTGTTACAGATTTGGTTTATTTAATTTGTACAGTACTATTAATTTTAGCTAGTCTACTTACATTTTTGCAGATTTGGCACTGCACAATTAATACTATTATAGATTTTAACTATACAATTCATAGGGCATATAAAAGTAAACAGCCCATATAGTGAATTTATTTTGTTACACATTTTAGTACTTATATGTATTGGTACTTCATTAGAATAAATTAACCTTTTTCTTATTTTGCATCGTTATGGGGTTAGCTTGTTTAAAAACTTGGGCATTAACAAGAAGAATTATTATGTTCTCTCTTTTATACTGATACAGATTTGATGTTCGGACCTTGGACACATAAAATCTCTCTTGTCTTCATTTTTCTTTGAGTACAGATTTGGTATCCAAACTTTGGACACATAACAAAGACATCTCTCGTTGCTGTCATTTTTCTATCATTACTATTGTAAAGTTGTAATTATTTATTAAGCACACAGGAAGTATATGTATCAAACGCGCCTTGAAATTTTTATAATAGTCAAGCAATATCTTTATTTTGCCAATAAAGGGACCTCTTAAAGAAATATAGAGACATCACAAGACTGAATTAACATTTGTTATAAGACAGCATAAGAAACTGTGTAGAATAAATTTTCTATCAAAAATATTGCAAAAATTGACATTTCTTAATCAAAATAGTGTACAATATATACAGAGATAGTATATACAAAATCAAGATTAACTACATTACTCAAAAATTTTGTAAACTAATGAAATTTACTGCAATGCTGTCCTATGTCATCAACCCTTGCAATAGGTAAGTTGGAAGAAGTCCTGAGATATACAAAAATAGAATTAGACATTAGAAATAAACTATATCTATAGGACATAGTCTTTGCTGGCAATTGAATTCCTATGCATTACATGAATGAACAAATTATAAATATAATCAATTGTCATGAAAATGCTGGAAATAATACTTTTTAAAAAAAACCCACAATATTTGACAAATATTGAAGAAAAAATCCAAAACATAGGTACTTTTTATTATTGTGAATTACTTTTAAAAAAAAATTTCAAGCATGAGAATCTGCAGAGAATTAAAGGATAATACGAAAGTAATCAGTATAGTTAAATTTTATCCTATGGATAAAAATATTAATGCAGATAAAAAATATTGCTTATAAATCAATATTACAAATTAAACTTACATAAAAAACCATTATAGAGATAACTCCTAATATTTCTGCAGAAGAGAAATGTCTTTTTGAGAGTGTTGGTGATTTCAACTGGAAGCATTTATTTTGTTTCATTAGCTAGTAAATCTGTTTTGTTTCATGCACAATATTTTAATATTTAGTTTTAGTCTATAGATAGTAGATAAAATTTGTTAAAAAAAAAGTAGACATAATTTCTTGAAAAAAAAAAAGCTTTGGTAGTTTTCTTTATTTGTGACAAGCTATATTCATGTGTGGGTTTTTTTTTTTTACAATTTGACATAAAAAGCATATATATGTATAGTACCGCTAACAAATATATATATATATGTTAAAAACACACATATATTCTGTGTTACATGTTATCATTTAAAAATAAATAATCAAATTTATTGTAAAAAAAAAAAAAGGCGAGAATAATAAAATAGAAAAAAATATATGTTTTTAAACTGTTTTTTTTTTTAAGAAATGCAAATTTGCGAAAACAAAAGTATTGTGTCATCTTTTTCTTTTAAAATAAAAGAAAGTTTTTAGTATTACAAAGCGGATGGGGAGTCTAAAGAAAAAGTAATAAGATTTAAAACTCAGCATCTTTTTAAAATAGTTAAATAAAATGGCTAAAAATAAACAAATGTAAAATATTAAAATAAAATTTGTTATAAAAGAAACTTTTGTGAAAATTATCTCATCATCTTTGGATTGCAATTAGGTTTGCAAGATTCCTGGATGATAAGATATTAGATTAATCTAAGCAATAGATTAGATTAGAATGAAATGTAAAAATCAATTAAGGAAATGTAAAAATTAATTAAAAATATAGATTTCAATTATCATTAATTAATGATGATAAAAAAAACACAAAGGAGAGAGAGATGGTTGTTGTTCTTTAGTCAGGTTTGCAATCAGTAAATCAATCTAGTCTGTATTTTGTGGTTGAATTATTCAGATCTTCGTTTGTGCTCTTAGATTATTCATTGCTCCAGATATTTCGAAACTGCTAATGCTGTAGTAAGCCAATCAATTACTGCTCCAGTCAACATCAATGCAAATCTGCAGATCTAGCAACATGTGTTGCTGGACAGCTATATGATGTTCAGCTGGGCTTCAGGCCCCAAAAGCCCTCAACAAAAAGAAAATCAACTGAAGCCTCATCTGAACCAACACCTGGAATAATGCCTGTATGGAAATAGACATGACCACAAACGCTCTCTCCCATTGTCAACACAAAAAAATGGAAAACAAGCCCTAGAACCATCAATGAAGACCAGTGACAATGACAAAAACCTAGGTAAAGATACTTTTAAATAACTAAATAGACACTTGATTTTAAATGAAATATGAACTTTAATGAAGGACTATAACCTAAAGCCATCATTTATATGCTCTTATGTGAAATTTAGTATATAAAATTGTGTTAAATATATATGTGTGTAAATAAATAATGTTTGTTTACTTGTAATTTGGTTTATTTTCTCTCTTGTCACTGGTAAATTAGTGGTTATTTTATATTAAATAAATGCTGTGGACCCCTGAGACGGTGTGTGAGCTAGTCATGGGATATTTCAAGCACTGGATTTGTATGCCTGTCATCTGAATCATGATGACTATAACCTATGGTTGGCTGGTGCCTGAGGTTGATCCTCAAAACAAATATAAATGCTTTGGATTGCAGGGATTTGAATCCAACAAGCGAGAAATACTATAGCATGGAAATGTGATCATAGGTTATACTGTGTATAGCCTCAATCTGCTTAAAAGGCTGGTCTGTTCATGTTTTTTTTTAAAATTATTATAAGAAATTTAAACCCAATTAAGTAATAGCTCATTTCAAACCCAGTTTAAATGTTGCCCAATGTGGGGGACCCAGCATAATTAAAGTTAAAAAAAAGTAAGATCATAATTAAAATTGAAAAAAAAAAGTTTGAAACTAAAATTTAAATTAAATGGTGAATTGCATAATAAAAGTTAAAATTGGTGAGCAGGAGATAGACCAAGCCAAATAAGTATAATATTGATAAAGTAAGGAATAATAATTGAAAATATATATGAACATGAAATGTAAATAAAAAAGACAAAAAGCGGTCAAAAATAATAAATAAATTTATTATTGGGGGTGTTTGTAGTCAGGTGGGAAATTAGAAAGGACCGAGGGGGTTTTGTTTTGAGTTCACTTCCTTCGATTTAAAATATTTAAAAATAAGTAAAAGAAAATGTTTTTTTCAGAGAATCAATAATGTAAATAAAATAAAAAAGTTTTATAATCTATAAATGCAAAGTAAATAAATAAAATAAAATTTTGTATAATGAATAAAAATCTAGAATAAGAATAAATTTTTTTATAAAATAATCTTTCATATAAGAGTAGATTAAGTTTGGACTGATAGTCATGGGAGAGTGTATAGATAAAGGGTGGAAAGGGTGTAAAGTTTAGGCTGTCGCGGTGTGAATCTGGTACCTACAACGGGCATGAAATAAAAGGGGGAGATAGATTCCCTTATTTACAGGATGAAGATCCAGCAGAGAAAGTTTGGGCCCATCCAAATCATGCTGGGAAAAATATATGCATGCTGGAGAAATACCAGCATAAGCTGCAAATCAGTTTAGTGGAAAGAAAAATTTCCAAAATTTTGTAATGTCTCATTTTAGCATAAGCTGAATGGAACGATGGATGAATATTGCCATTTGCACTGACTCTATCTTCTAGAATGCAGATCGAAGGAAGAAAGTCCTGGTCTCATTCAATTAGCTGGTAGAGAAGTTCCAGCATAATAGTTAGTTTAAATTTTTTTCCTTCTTTATTGCATAAAACGGATATAAGCCAGATATGTTCTGTTATCTGCGGCATTCAGCTCTTCTGTACATGTCATAACAATGCATGACAATCATTGACATCAATGTAGATTATGGCCTGGAAAGAAGAGTAGCATAAGAAAGGTCACCCTCTGTGCTTTATTGATCGACAGCAATTTTAAAGTTTATTTGCTAGAACATAAATAAATAAGTAAAAATGAAAAAAATCAAATGGTAAAGCTAAAATGAGTCAAACTAACGCATTTTACCTCTCAAATGGAGGGGTGTGTGATGTACAGCTAGCAAATATATATGTTAAAAACACATATATTGTACGTTACATATGTTATTATTTAAAAATAAGTGATCAAATTTATTTTTTAAAAAAAGTGAGAATAGTAAAATTAAAAAAATATATACTTTGAAAGAGTTTTTTTTAAGAAACTCAAACTTTCAAAAATAAAAGTATTGTATCATCTTTTTCTTTAAAATAAAAGAAAGTTTTTAGTATTAAAGAGAGGATGGGGGAAGGGAGTCTAAAGTAAAAGTAACAAAATTTAAAACTAGTATTCTCCTATTTAAAATAGTTAAATAAAATGGTTAAAAATAAACAAATGTAAAATATTAAAATAAAATTTGTTATAAAAGAAACTTTTGTGAAAATATTTCACCGGCTTTGTAATGCAATTAAGTTTGCAAGTTCCTGGACAATAAGATATTAGATAAATGTAAGCAAAAGATTAGATTAAAATGAAATATAAAAATCAATTAAAAATAGATTTAAATTATCATTAATTAAAGATGATAAAAAAAAAAGAACAAAGGAGAGAGGAATACAAAAGTGGCATTTTGGCTATTGTTCTTTAGTCGGATTTGCAATCAGTAAATCAGTTTAGTCTGCATTTTGTGGTTGAATCATTCCGATCTTCATTTTTGCTCTTAGATTATTCATTACTCTAGCTACTTGGAAACTGCAAACGCCATAGTAAGCACATCAATTACTGCTGTGGATAACATCAATGCAAAAGCTACAGATCTAGCAACATGCATTGCTGGACAACCGTAGGATGTTCAGCTGGGCTTCACAATGCCAGGATTGTAAATAGATGCAGCCGCAAACTATCTCTCCCATTGTCAACACAAAGAATGGAAAACAAGCCCTGGAACCATCAATGGAGACCAAAAAGCCAAACGGTTGGAAACTGACAATCATGAAAACCTAGTTAAAGATACTTTTAAATAACTAAATAGACAATTGATTTTAAATGAAATGAACTTTAATGAAGGACTATTATAATTATAGCCTAAAGTCATCATTTATATGCTCTTATGTGAAATTTAGTATATTATATTATGTTAAATATATATATGTGTGTAAATAAATAATGAATGCTTACTTGTAATTTATTTTTTCTCTCTTGTCATTGCATTAGCAGTAAATTAGTGTAGAGTTATTTTATGTGTTAAATGAATGCTGTGGAATCCTGAGACAGAGTGTGAGCTAGTCATGAGATATTTCAAGCGCTGGATTGTGTGCCTGTCAACCGAAGAACACTGACTATAACCTATGGTTGGCTGGTGCTTGAGGTTGATTCTCAAAACAAATAAAATGCTTGGATGGCAGGAGTTTAAATTCAGCAGTCTAGAAGTGCTATAGCCTGGAAATGGGATTTAGATTATGCTTTGTATAGCCTCGATCTGGTTATAGGTACTGTTGACGACTCATCTATCAATGGTATTCTACTTCTCTGCTTGAAGAGCCTGTCCATTCACATGTTTTTTTAAAAATTATTATAAAAGGGATTTAAACCCAATTAAATAATATCTCTTCATTTCGGATCAGGTTCAATATGTAATTCAAGATAACATTTAGTATTAGTTTTTGCCTTTTCTAAGTGATGAAAATGTATCAATTTGAAAGGAAGTAGCACAAAATATGATTGCAATACAATCTATATTTATTTTTTATTAAATAAAATGAATAATTTATCATACAATAAATAAATAAAAACTATAATATTTTTAAAAAAAATATTAATACATTTCATACATGAATCTTTACATATAAAAAAAATACCCATTAGAAGTGCCATATCCTAAAAAAAATTCCAAGTTACAGAGTTAAAATGTACTTTATGTGACAAGATTATTTCAAGAAATCTACAGAAAGCAATAAAATTCCCGATTTCATAATTCTTATTAGAACAATTTTGCATAAGATCGCTAAATACAAGATGTAGACATAATAAAATAGATTTTTCAATAGCTTAATCATAATGTCCTGTAACTTCAAAACAAGACCTTAGACACATGTTGCAATGAAGGTCAAGCGTTTAGAATTGTTTTAAATTGCATTCTGCTCCGGCAAATTTTGTGACATAAAAATTTCTTATCAAAATGTTATGTATGGGATATATCAAAATAATTTTCAACTCAAATTTGAGAAATCTCTTTTGTTTAAAAGGAATTCTTTTTTTTTTTTTAAACATTAATTCAATAAATGAATAAAATTCTTGGGCACTTGAAAACAGTGAAAATGTTAAAGAAAGATAGAATGCAAGTATAAATCTATTTATAATATTTTTAAATGAATTATGATCACTGCAAATTTCCTATTTATGGAATTTTTGCTCAAATAAACATATTAATATTTTGATTAGAAAAATTAAAATTTCAAAATTGATAATAAAGTTAATTGTCATCGTTCTAAGAGTCTAGTAATTAAAAGGTGTTCATTTTTTAAATTCTTATAACAACATAAAAGTTATTAAAATCTTTAATTAAAATCAGAACTAATTTCCTACTCAATTTTTTTGAAAAAGCAGCATGCTTTAAATTTATTAGTATTAAAATATTCAATTAAAAAACAAAACAACAATTTAAGAGAAAAGGATTAAAAATTAGTTAAACCAATATAATCAGCAGATATATTTCATTAATACTATGTATTATAATCTAAATAAGAGAGTAGCATATAGGAAATTATCTCTTATTGATTACAATGTAAATGGATTTTGTAATTTTATATCTGATTGTTGACTATTAACAAATAAGTTTGAGGCATAACATTGAACTCTGACATAAAAATAATTTGAATATTTAATAATTTGTAATTAAATAATAAAGCATGGGATATACAAATTCTAAGATTAAATATTATGTTTAATTCCAATTTTTAAAGGTTTAAACAATTTTTACACATCATCATTGTCAAACATTATCAATTCACTGCAGGATAAAAGTCTCTTCAAGTTCAATCCATTTTCTCTTATCTCTAACCTCTCTTTTCACATCACCCCTGCATACCTTCTTATTTCATCTATCCATCTCACATGTGGTCTCTTTTTGGGTCTTTTACAATCTCTTGAAATCCAGTTTAAGATTCCAATTATCCATCTATTATCATCTCTTCTAAAAATATGTCCAGCTCCACTCCACTTCAAGCTTTTAATTCTTTCAATGATGTGAATAACCACTTTTATTCTCTTACCCATATATTGCATTTTCAAACTCCTTTTTGTTATTCTTAACATGCATCTCTGCATACTTCTTTGAGTGGTCTGAAATGCCTGTATTGCTCTTCTATTAAGTGACCAAGTCTCAGATCCATAAGTAAAAACTGGTAAAACACATTTATTAAAAACATTCCTTTTCAAACACATAGGCATATTTCCTTTTAATATTAAGTTATTTCTACCAAAACTACTTCAAACAAGTTTAATTTTATGATTAATTTCATCCATTAAGTATATTCTGACCGAGGTATTTGTAATTGTTAAGTTCTTCTAACACATCATAATCAATCTTTATTTTGATCTTTTGAGAAAATCCATTGAACACATCTCTTTTTAATATTTACCTTTAATTCTACTTACTTACTTTCATCTGATAACTCTTGCAACATTTTCTGAAACTCTGAAGCATTATTTGCAAAAACAACTACATCATCTGCAAAATCTAAATGATTCAAATAATTTCCATTTACTTTTACTTCTTCAGCTTTCCATTTTAACCCATAAAACAGTTCTTGTAGCACTGCTGTAAAAAGTTTTGGAGATATGAAATCACCCTGTCTTACACTCATCTCAATGTTAACCTTCCTAGTATCATTATGTAATCTAATTGTTGCTGTTGCATTTTTATAAATCTTCAGAATATGACAATATCTCGGGTCTATACATAGATGATCCAATGCATTAATTACTGAAGAAATGCTTATAGAATCAAATGCCTTTTTATAATCTAAAAATCCAAAGCATAATGGCAACTCATATTTATTGGTCCTTTCTATAATTCCTCTCAATCCTTGGATATGAACTACAGTGCTAAAATTACTTTTAAATTCAGTTTATTCTTTTGGTTGAAAACCAATTTTCTATGTAGATGAGTTGTAACTACCTTGATAAAATTTTTGGTATAAAACTGATAGGTTTGTAATTTCTAATATCTTCTTTACTTTCAAAAGTAACCTTTATTAGTAAAAGGATTACAAAAATTTTTGGGTACACTTACCCATTGAGAATTACAAAGTGTTCAATGTAACAAACTAGGTAAAACAATTATTGATTATATAAAGTACATATGCTTGATAACAATTATATCCATAAAAGGGTTGCTATAATGTTGATTAATGTGTATCTGAACACGAGTATCTATCTATACATGGATCTACATGGCCGCTGAGAAGCTATCCATCACCCAATAATCCCACCCCTGGGGTCCCAAAGCGAAGACCTAAATGCTTCAGCTGAATAGGTGGACAAGTCCAGCATTGCGCCAACCACCACAACAGGCAGCGAAGTCCAAGGCTCAAGTCCATTAAACAATAAATTCTTAACCTGCAGCCAAGCCATATCAAGACCATTCTAGATATCTCTGTCTCCCAATTAACAGTCCAAATGTGCAGGGACCGTATTTGGTCTACCTGCCCAGAATTGGAAAGCCAACTACATTTCAGCATTTGATATATAACTTTGCCAAATTTTTTTCTATTTCTTCACCTGAGTCTTTTAATATATCTATTATAATTCCATCATTACTTGGAACTTTCCCTTCTTCATAAATTTAATTGCATGACTCGCTTCGTCATTTACAATCCTGGCCAATTCAGAAGATATAATAGATGTAGGAGATATTTGTTCTTTATTACTATTGTAACGGAATAGCGATTAATGAGCAAGCTAAACAAGCTAACTTTTTCACATCCGTTACCACAAGCAAGAGAACATATAGATATAAACTAATTTACATCTATACCCGATCGAAATCGCAACAATACGAGTATTGCTACAAAGTTATGTTTCCCGATAGGACGTCTCTCAGCTGCTGAAATTATTGCAAATTTACAGCGCTTGGATAAATTTATAAATTATACTGGAAATATTTCTGCTATACAATAATTAACACGTGTGCCATATTATTAGAATTAATGTCTAATTTATTATAAGATAAGCATTACGGATGAATTACTCTAATTGGTATGGTGAAGACAGCGAGACGAAAAGAGCCATTCATTATTAAACATTATTTAATCCAATAAAATAAAAAATACAAATAAGATATAAGATTTAAACACACAACAAAATCATTGGATAAGTAAGATAAGTTATATGTAATTCAAAGCATTAACACTAAGAACGCTCGTCCTCAATGTATTTAAAATGAATCTAGACTTAGTCTTTTTCTCCTTCATGTATTATTTGATAGTCTACTAAATATTTAATTATCTAATATCTACGAGTGCAAATGCATTTAATATATTTTGGCCATGTTAAAGAAAGTATGTATATGCGTGACCTATATATTCAATGTTTAGTTTACCTAGGATTTCTCGATGTTGGGTGATATTCAGCTGGCCATCATGTGAATTATTCCACTTCTTTAGGAGAGACAGTTGTTCTTGGGATCCGGCTCCGACTCTTAGCATTCAGTTTTCTTCCTTCATATTCTTGGTGGGTTCATGGTAATAGTATATTGACAGGGAATGTGAACTATCGGACAGGCACTACAGAAACTGTTGTTACTTCATGGGAGAGGTTTGACCATACGAGCAAGGTGGGTATGGATCAAGCTAGGGTCTGTTTGGGCCCCTAGCCACTCATTCTCCAAGCTTCACTATTGGAATAGAATTGAGTCATATTTGCAAAATTCAGCAAGCTCCAAAATATTATACAATTTCAGCTAAGAAGTGTATTTAAAAAAAAAAGTCTGCTTCCTTACTCTTTCTTCATAGATCTCTCCCTTCCCAGAATCCTTTTCTTATCTTGATCTAGTTCGAATTTTCTTTTTATTGTTCATTGGAATGTCAGTAGGTTCATTTTCACACCTTCATTTTTCTACTTCTTCTTACTAAACTTTCATAGTTTTCTCTCTTTTTTTTTTTTAACAAAATCATTTTCTTATTTACATCTCATATCTTTCCTTCCCTTTGTACAATTATACATATGTTTCACTCATTCAAATATGTAGTTTCGAGAGAAGGTTCTTATCTTTTTATAAAGCTAATTTATGACAAACTTCAACAAAATTTCCTAAATGTCAGCTTTTTAAACCATCTGACTCTCCCTTTTATTTTATCTCCCTTTAAGTTTTTTTCTCATAAAATTAAATGATATGATTTTAATATTCTTTCCACTTTTATTATTTATTTTCAAAAATGTTGACTTTTAAGAATCAAAGATACAAATCTCGTTAGTCTTCCCTCCCCTATCTTTCATTTAATCACTACAATTAATTCCTAATTAGTTACATTCCTGAAATCAATTCAAAGGATTTTGATTTGAACGTATTATAAAGTTTGAAATAGATTTCTTTTTGCTCCTACATTTACTTTAAATATTTTAAGTATTATTTTGTTATTTAAAAAAACAACAACTCATATTTAATATTATTTGATATATTAAATATTTATATATGTGTGATCACAGTGTGTGTGATCATCACACTATATAATTCTTGATAGAACTCTTCTACCCATTTCATGATGTCATTTCTCTTTTTAGTAATAGTGGTTTACATTTATTTCTAATTGCAATGATTATTTTTATCTAAATTAGCCTAGTTTCTATGATGATTAAATCCAAAATTTTATGCACAAAACAGTTCTTACAATTGAAACAGTAAGATTTGAATTCGAATCTTAAGTTTCACCTTTTTCTATCGTCTCTCACCCACCACCTTATCCTACCCAAATTTAAACTTTTTGGTATCGAATTGTGTATCTAGCAATATTAAAAATGTATAAATATCTGTAAAATTCACCATAAATGCACACACACTTCGAAAACAAATTTAAAGCAATAAATAAAATATTTGATATTATTTAAATTTCTCTTTTAGTTATATAATGTTTATATAATTTTAACTATTTATTTTAAATTATAAACGTTTGTTAGTTTATTGCTGTTTTTAAAAATCATATTTTAAATAATAATTTTGGAAATTAGATTGTAATTTAAAGAAAAGTAAAAATAATTATATATTCCCTTTGTACTTGAAATTTTGCAAGTAATAGTCGGTGAGAGATAATAGATTAATTAGAAAAATTCCCTAAAAGCTTTAATTACGAAAATGTTAAAAGGTAAAATAAACCTAAACAATAGGAATGCAGCTTTCTGAATTAATTAAAATTCTAAAAATGCATTGATTCTCCTCGGGGCAAATGAATGGAGCTAAAAATAAAATAGAATGAAATTGAAAAGATAAGATAAAGAAAAGAGGACATTTTGGATTTCTAAGAACCTTTTAGTTAGACTTTGGCTGTGCTCTTGCTTGGTTGAGAAAATCCAAATCTTAAATTAATTTGTCCACTACAAGATGATTGAGTAGAAAGCACCCAGATTATTCTCCCCCCGGAGATGGTTGATCATATGCCCGAACCTCCACATGTGCCCATCACAAATTAAACCAAGAGGATCTGCTGCCCAAACAATCGGAAAGCTGCTGCTGCTATTGAAATGAATTAATGATCTGAGTGCTGGAAAGAACTGTTACTGTTTAAACTCACAAACAATTTGCTGCTGACCATGGCATCTGAAAGCTTCTTACAAAACAGGTACCTGCACCCAAGGCCTTCTAGAGTAATCTAAATTCTTTTCAAACTATAGCTCACTCTATATAAACTGTACAATTATAAATTTAATTATTAATCTATTATGTAAATTCTTTTAATAATCTAGCTCACCTAACTCTGTCTATTTCTTGGGTATGTATTTCTACTTTTACATTTTTTTTATTATCTAATGATAGCATGCTCTATAAGATTTCTGAACGGACCTCACCAAATTTTAAATATAAATCCTAATCAAAATGGTTGCCATCTTGTACAGCGACCTACTAATATATTTCTTTTCTATACTCATGTTGGTTGGTCAGCTCGGAAATCTCCATAATTCTCTAAAATACAAATACATGATTGCACGAAACAGTGGATGCATGTCCTGCAAATCATATAATTAATATTTACTTCTATTAAATTATTTTATTTTCATATTAATCGACACGCACTCAGTGCTTCAATTATTGTAAATGCAGGAGTTTACTATGTAGCAAGTGGCAGACATATTAATTCTTAGAGTGCCCACCCAACTTACCTATTAATTTTTACACTTGTGTTTAATTTTAAATAATAAAGTTATTATTCGATAAATCCATTAAGTGCATTTCTTTGAGAGGCAAATACATTATTTATTAAATATTGGTAATGTAAGACCGAGTCATAAATTTATATTAAATTCTAACAGTATATTATACAATTTAGAGATGTGATAATCCATCACGAGCCTTGGATATCCCAGATCATACAGTATTTACTGAATCCTAGTCGTCTTACACAAGTGGACATAATTGACACCCGTCACGCAGTCAGGGAGTAAGTGCGGCATGAACCCTTTGCACCTGATTATGCTTATGTGACATCTCTACCTTTGGGTCTATGGCAAACGCCAGCCCGTTGTTTTAAACTCATCCATTGGCTTCGCAGTTTTAATGTACTGCCACACTCACATCGCAGTTCTAAATGTACCACGTGTTTCTTATTATTAATTTTATTATTCCATATATGACTCTGTCTCTGCATTATATGACATAAATTCACTCTCAAATAAATGTCTGCCCATAGTTAATTCCTTATAAATATCTTATTTAATTAAATAAAATATATGTCCGCAGCTGTTATTATCAATCCTAATTTAGACTCGTGCATTGCAAAGACATTAAATCCCCGAAGGCATGATCTTGAAATACTTGCTCAAGAATTCAGGTAGCTAGATTATGTCAGTCAAATGTTGTATTTCTTTGTAAATATAAAACAGTATCGGAAGAATAATACCGCTACTGAGATTTTAATGTAATCAAATGTTTTTAATTAAATGATTTTAGTATAAAATATTATAATTAAATAATTTCAAACCATATGTCTGCTGTCATATATTTATTTATTCGACACATATTCAATATACTATCTTCTCGATTATTTAAAATATAAATGTCTAATATTAATACTATATAGAGCTAATTCGAAAATAAAGTCTATGAGTCTCTCACATCTCCCTGATCCCCGTGCCTAAAGAAATGTTTACTAATGTAGCATCAGATGCGTTGTTTCATAGAGTGTATTGTGGAACCGATAAACCATGTTCGAACTCAGTATTACTGGTAGCTTCGCTACCTATGGTGCTGCTTTTCTGAGTGGTGGTCGAATTCTGCACTATGTTAACAAAGCATACGAATCTGACCATTACACAATGAATATTCATTATATATATATGGAGAAATATTAGTTTCAATCACTGGACACTGAATCATTGCAAATATAATCATTCATATTTATATCAATATCAGCAATCTGACCAAACTGATGTTGAAGAATAAATATTTGGTAGCATAATGTGATTTATTAATTTTCTTATGCATATGATAACTAAACAATGTATGTTTAATACACAATGATTAGAGTAACATCTTTCCAGTTTTTATATATTTTCAAGATGTATTTAGCTATTAAAATAAATATAAAATATTTTAATATATTTATTAAAATATAATATAATTGATTAAGAATTTATTAAAATATATACATATATGTTGAAACACATCCCCTTAATTTATTAATAATAATTTACCTCCTTTGACGCCATATCTATCAAAAGTATAATTTCCAAGCCTTAAACTAACACTGCAATATTCACATTTAAAACAATTTCGGTGAAAGAATAAGCCTTCTGCACTCATTTGTTCCATCAAATAAACCCGGTTGTTACAAAAATAGCATGTTTTTCCACCACTTGGAATCTGCACTTGTTGTCGGCTTATCTATAATAAATAGACAATGTTTATTTCTAAAAATTAAAAGCTTAAAATTATTAATTATTTTAAGTAAATCAAATTTTTCTAACAATTTAAAAAATATTTCTATGCTATAAGAAATCTATTAAAATATTATATCCTACAGTGGGAATAGTCAAATGTTTGGATTAAGCAATATGAAAGTCTTTTGCTACTACAATATCTATAATAAAATAACTAATCAAATAATACAAAATAAGTATATTTATGAGAATATCAATATGTATAGAGAGTTTTGCCTGTTTTTATATTTATGAAACATAATTATCAAAAATAAGTTTATGTATATATTCTTGGATGTGTTTATATAAACATTACACATAAGTGTGTCTATATGTATACAAGAATGTTTACAAAAATGTGAAGAAATAGGGCAAAATAAAAAAAACTCCATAGTATTAACACTATAATTTTATATTATAAAAAACAAAAACAGATATACAAGTAGTGGTTAGTATATGTTATAACATCCTTTTGTAAGATAATAACAAAAAGGAGAAAAGTAATTTGATATTTCAGATAAATATCAATGTTATTAAAGGGAGAAAGCTGCAATTTTAAAATATTCTTTAGCAGTAAATATGAAATAAATCTATCTTTGCATAAATAAACTTGCACATGAAGTTATAAAAATTAAAAAACATAAGTTTTATTATAAATGAAAAAAAATCAAGATAACATATAAACACCCCACCCCCCCTTTAAAATTAATACAAAATGTAACTATTAATATATGTATATTTAAAGCATATGATTAATATGTAATTTGATTTTTAAAAAAAAAAGGATTATTGAATTCAAGAATTTTGATCTTATAAATATAGCCTCTACTTTCATTTTCCAGATTTAGCTCAGCTTCAAAAATATTATTATATAAAATAAAATATGGCACTTTTTTCTTTTTGAAATTTATTACTGAACTAATTTAATATGAACAATTTGTGTAAACATTACACCCATATAACAAATATTTCTATTATTACAAATAATATTTATCAAGGCACAAACTTCAAAGATATTTATCTGAAACACAAAAATAAAATCAAAATCTCCCAATATATATATATATGTGTGTGTAAAACAAAATTCACAAATAAAAATTTAAAAATATTTTTCAATACTTATCTTTTTAAATAGAGAAATTATTGTAATATTACAAATTAAATGGTATTTCACAAAAATTAACTTGGACTTTATAAAACCTACTTTACTAGTTATCATATATCATCATTAATTCTACTTTTAATTAATTTTAAAAATGACTGTAATTATTTCCTATCCTGATACTAAATTATTTAAATTCAAACATTCCTAATTAAATGCAATTTCTATTAAAAGTAGGTTTATGTTCATCAATATAAATTCATTGAAGAAAGTGTAATTCAACACAATTTTTTAATTAGAATAGACTTGGTAGAAATTTTAAACTACTCCAGTAAACTATGTTGAAAATTTTATGAACGGAGTTGATTTACGCTGACAAGATTTCATGGTTATTCTGTTTCCAGAAAATACAGAATTGAAAAGACAAAACTTAAATCTAGTCTTAATAGAAAATGTATTTAATTAGGAAAGTTTTCATGTTGTACAAGAATTAACTAATTTTGGATTGAATTTAAATAGAATCATATCAGGAAAGGAAATAATTACAATAAATTCTTATAAATTAATAAATTTAAAGTTGATAAAGGAAATATAAAAATAGGTTAAATAGAATTGAAATTAGTTTTTGTAATAATGTTAAGGAATTTCTCTATATAAAATTTTAAAAAAATTAGAAAATTGAAGTTTAAAAAAAAATATTTTTTTATATTTTGTATTATATTAAAATTGACATTCCAATAGTGCTCCCAATTCAATATTAACCTTCCAATACAGTAAATATGTGAGTACAAAAAAAAATGTATATATATATTTTAAATTCAAGTTTTTAAGTATGTAATCATTTAAAATTAACAAAATACATTAAAAATTATATTTATAGAAATATATAAAAAAGTGTTTTATATGATATAGGACTACTTATCTTAAATATATCGAATGTTTAAAATTAAATGATGTATACATAAAAATACTGTGTATATGAATGAAAAATAAACGCATTAATACATGCATTTATTAAAACATATTAAAATCAAATAAAATTTAATAAACCATTTTATTAATAAATGTATATAAAATTTATGCCAGGAGAATGATTTGTGTTTAGCCTTTTCATGAAATAAATAAATCATATAAGTTTGATAATATGACTAAAATAGACAACACTGAGTCTTTAATATCCAGCACTGAGCTTTAAATTGAATAAAATAAGGTGATTCAATTTTGGAACACTTGATATTAAATATCGTTAAATGGAATAGTTAATTAAATATACATTTAAGTTTCATTCTATTAAAACTTATTCATAAGAATGTCTATTTAAAAATTTAAATTTCAAATCATTTATTAATAAATAACACCCTAAATGCAGTAAAAAAAAATCAAGTTCACGAGCATTTAGTTTGCTTACCATTTCACATTTATAAAACAAATTTTATATTTAAATTCTCTATGTTGTTATAATGTTTAAATCCATTTATTTAAACAAATGATAAAAAAAAAAATTCAATTAGTAAGACTTATAAGAACTATCTTATAAAAGTTCTTAACCATTTCTATTTCTAATGATGATTATGAGAAGTCATGTTATTATAATTCACAAAGAAACGAATAAAAAGAGACATTGACACAAGAGAGCAGTTATACAAGATTTAAATTTAAATAATGACAAAAAATTTTAACACAATATTTCAAGGGAATTACAACATCAGAAAAATAGCAAAAAGTAATCACCTTAAAAACATTCTCTAAAACTCACAATGTGTGAAAAAAATACAATTGATGACAGTGTGTAAATTAATTGATATATTAACTATATATGACTTTGTTTATACATTTAATTATTTAGAAATGAATTATTTTAATTTATTTATATTTCAAATTGTTTAAATAGTTTTCATTGTATCAGTAAGTTATAGAGCAACAAGCTTGATATATGAAACTTTACAGGTAATATTTTAAGTTTATAAATGAATTATATCTTAAGATAAAATACATAATTTTTATATTTTTTAGTATACAAATTTAATAAGGAACATGTGATTAAAACACATTTTATTTTAAATAATGTAACTTTTATTTATACACTAGCAACTGTCTCCATACAATAGTGCCACACCGTACAAGCCATGATAATCAATGGACGCTAGAAGGTTTGTGCATCAAAACCCCTATCTAATGCCTACTCATCTAATATCCCCAGGCTGTTTTTTAGCTTATGACCCTCATCAGTTAGAAACCTTGCATTTGAGAGCAACTCTCCAGCAGCCATCTTTTATCTTTTAAATAAACTATAAAGCTATGAGTCGAAAATGAAAACATAATGTTTTCAATCCAAACTTATTTATTTGTATAGTCATACAGATATGAACCCATTTTAGTATCTAAACATTTTGATGCCTTTGTTTTTTTAAGTAACCATCATCACTATCATCTTTTGATCAGGATTGGTATAAAATCCCTAAACATCACATAATCACTATTTCTTATGTTTACATAAGTTCTTAAAACAATAACAACTCTCTCCATACAGCAGTGCCATATAGTGCAAGTCATAGTAATTAATGGATGCTAGGTTTATGCATCAAAATCTCTACCTAGTGCCTACTCATTCAATATCCCCAGACTAGTTTCTAGCTTATGGCCTTCATCAGTAATGAGCCTTGGAGCTGAAAGCATTGCATCTAGATCTTTGGATCTAATGCAGTCCTCCAGGAGCCTCCTTTTAACTTTTAGTTAACTAAAAAGCATCTATTGATTATTATAGCTTGCACTGGGTGGCACTACTACATGGAGAGTTACTATCGTTGTAACAGTTTGGGTAAGCATAAAAAATAATGTTCATGTGATATTTTAGTGGTTTTATATCAATTCTGGCCAAAGGACGATGGTGACTATGGTTATTAAAAAAAACAAAAACACCAAAATTTATTGTTTTCATTTTGAACATATAGCTTTACAGTTAACTAAAAAGTGGTGGCTGGAGGGTTGCATTAAATCCAAAGATCTAGATACATAGTTTTCAGATCTAAGATTTCTCACTAATGAAGGCAATAAGCTAGATACTAGTCTGGAGACAGTACTAGATAAAGATTTTGATGCATAAACCTTCTAGCAATTTGCACTGAGTGGCACTACTGTATTGAGAGCACTACTACTGTTTTAACAGCTTGTGTAAGTATAAGTCATTTTATAATGTACATGATTTTAAATTTAATCAATTTTTAATATAACAAATTAGCCTAAATAGTTATGATAAATATTGTTAATAAAAATTAAATCAAAATGCAATTTACATAACATCATAATTAATTATTATGTATGGAATATGTCTTTGTTTAACTTTAAATAAATAAGTAATGCAAATATATATATAATTGATTGAATTCTTTAAATGATCACATTTTAATGTTAAAATTTGTTCACACTATTCCCTTCTATATAAAAATAAAAAATAATGAATTTAAAATAAAAGTGAAATAGACAACTCACTATAAATAAAAATATTATTTAATCGATCAATATGACTTTTTCTTAATGAAACCTTTTCAAGATGTAAAAAATGTACATAATCACATGACCAATTACTCTACTGCAACTACCCCCAATGAACATTATTTGCATTACATTACAATAAATATAATCAATAGAATATATATATATACATAAAAATGATTAAGATTATTAATCCTTTCTTCTTTTTTTGCATAAGATATATATTTTACAAATAATCTAAAAAAAAAAAAACAACAATAATAATCCCTTTCTTCTATTTTTAAAATTATAACTCTAAAGTTTCCAATAATCTAACAATGCTCATTTCCCTTCTACTTGTGTTGGACCTTTAACCATGTTTACACATTTATTTAAATTTTTTTGAATATACAAAGTCTCATAACATTTTCTTTCCTTGTAATTTTTAACATACTTTATTACCTGAATATTTTTTTTTCACAATTCATTTTATATCCAGTATACAATATATATATTGTAACCCTTTGTTTTATTTCACCTATACACCAATTGTAAGAAAATGGACTATTTATAGGCTAAAATTTTTATTTTATTAACTTAAGTTAAAAAGTTTATTAGAAAAATCAATAACTGTATAGCTCAAATGTAACATATATAAAGATACAGTTTGTATTTGTATAAAATATAGCTAGCATTATTTAATGCAAGGGAGGTTGATTTTTTTTGTACGCGCTATAATAATTGAAAAATATAATAATTGAAAAATAAATATTTATATGGCTAAGATAAAGAGTCTTTATGAATTTTAACGTTTATTAATAAAAAGTTGGTGAAAATTGAAATTGAATTAGTTATCAGTAGCTTTAGTTTGACAGTTTTTTTTTTCTTTTTTCCAGAATAGGCTTAAAATTATAAGAAATTATAATGGATATTTATGTTTGTGATTAGAAGAAATTATAATGGATATTTTATGTTTGTGATTATAATAAATTATAATTGGATATGTTATGCTCATGTGATCTGAATAAGCAGTTTTCTATTTAATGTTCTGCATATGTATGCGTGTGTGATACAGATACATGGGTTTGATTTTTTTTCTTTCCTTTATAGAAATCGATATAGTGTTCTATATTGTTTCATGATATAGTGTAAAAATGAATCTGTTCTAATTTGTTATTCCTAGCTCCAAAATGTAAATCTAAATAAAAATTATTTAAGTTTTAAATAAAAGAATGTAACATTTATTTTACCAAAAAATTGTCAGTAGGTTTATCTTTTAATTGGATTTTCTTTTCATTGCTTTTTCATAATTGGAGCTGGGGTAAGAAGTTGAAGCTGACAGTTAATAAATGATCTTTAGGTTGGTTGATTCTGGGAGGTTAATTAGGGATCAGAAAAAATCCAGACAGAGAAAAAAAAGCTGAGATTTTTTTTTTCCCTCCTCCCTGTGCCTATAAAAAGGGCTGGAGAAAATGAAGGGGTGGACTTTACTAATTCAGAACTAACTGACTAATTCAAAACAATTTTTATCTCTGAAAGTTTTTCTCTGGCTTTTCAATTTTCTTTCTCAAAGTTAATATGTTAAGAAGTGTACATTATAAATAAGATATGAATTTCTAATTCATATATAATAGGTGTGTGTTTCCCTTTTCTCCAAAGTCAATTAGGGCCAATTCATATTTTAATAATTATTTGGCTTATTAAAATTCGTTAAAAAAAAAAGAGAGCATCAAACTTTTGTATAATGTTTAAAAGCCAATTCATGTTTAATAATCAAAATCTACTTGTTTGACTGTATTTTAAAATGGAAAAAAAAAGGAAGGAAAAACAACTAAATTCAAACCTAGGAAAGGAACTCATCAAAATGGAAAAGTGATCTGCAGAACTCTTTGAAACTATTTTAATTATCAGTGTGGCTACAATTTTATAAAATCCAGTATCTTGATATTGTCTGTGCGTCTATATAGCTATCTCCAAAATAAAAATCAACTAATCATAATTAACTGGTGGACAATAACCTCAAGTCGTCAAACTTGGCCCTAGAAGGAAAAAGACAATGGAAAGAGACTATCATAATGTTTAATATTTATTCTTTATTTTACTTTACTTATATAAGATGTAGCATGTTTTATAGAAACTTTAACGATTATATTATATTAATTCTTTTTTTTGTTTTAAAATGTTTAAAAGAAAAAATGATTTTGATCCCATTGAAGTAAAAAAAAAAAGACTTAAAAATTGTTAACACATAATAATGATAAGGTATAAATGCTTACATAAATTTTTTTTTAAAAAAAAAAGTTACAAAATATTTTTTTTGTTTGTTGACATAATTTTATACTTAATATTAGATATATGATGAGTGATTGGATGACCATGTGAAAGATCATTGGTATGCTAGAATGTTGATTCGATCTGTTATTAATATAAATGTTAGGTGGATGTTGTTGTGGGCATGACTGTCTAAAAGTGAGATAATTCATAGTTTTGATTCGAGATCTGGTTAGTCTTTGTCATTTATCTAGACTGTAATCGATGTATGTGGGTGCATATGTAAGGCTATAAATGCTTGTTATTACTGAGGTAGAGTTATCTTACCACCTCATAGATAGTAAATAACTATCTCATAATTTATTTACTATGGCAGTAGGAGATGAGGACAGTTCCCATTCCATTTATTTTTATTAAGGTAGGGAATTATTAGTAGAGTTATCGTTAGAGTTGTAGAAAATGTTGTGCACGCCTATCTAGATTAAATGTATAGACAAGAGTTCTTCACATGATTCTAGGTCTCAGAAAAGACCTCTCTCTAGCTAAAGCAGAGAGTTGAAGTTAGGAGTTGTTGTTTTTATTTAATTTCCCTTACTAAGATGCTGATGTGCGCGTTATAAATATTGCATAGTGTTGTGAAATATGAAGAATGTTTTTCTTGTGTAGAGCAGGATAAAAGTTGCATTGACAGAATGAGGAGTTCAGTCAGATGTATGTGTGTTGACAGGGGGATGACAGAGATTTTAATTTAGAAGCTAACCGATCTATAGTCGATTTTTGTGAAGGATGGTAAATTGAGTATCATCAAGCTGGGGCAGCATGCTGACCTATCAAAATATATATACAGTCGAAAAGCGTGAATATTTGGCATGCATGAACATAAAATTATGGTTTTTGAATTTAAACCCATTTGCAGGACCAATGAGAGATTTTTCGTGTCACATCATCCTTTTCATAAGAAATATAAAGGTTTATTGCTTGTTGAAATAATTTAAAATTATTATTGCTTGCTAGAATAACTAAAATTGATAATTATATTGGAATAGTCCAATTGATAATGATTGAAATAAAAGGAGGAGCAGGAACTTATAGATTTTCTCAAAGTTAAAATAGAGCATTTTATATACGTAAATACAGAATTCTGATTCCGTGCGTAAGCGTTTTAATATTCATTTAATAAATAGATGGGTCAAAACAATGAATAAGTTATTCAGAAAATTAGTTAATTTAAATATGTATTCGTATCATCAATATTATTCTTTAGTAGATCTGATATCATATATTTGAGTGTAATGACATTATATATAAGTGTGTTTTTATTTTTATTTATTATCATTATTATTACTGTAATAAAGTTTGTTATTGTTATAAAATTACATTGCGTCTTGTGTTTTAATGTTTCAAATATCTCCAGAATCTATATATTTAAAACTAATATTAGATCATATTTAAATTATTCATTTTTAATATTGATTGATTCTGTGATTGATATACAGTATTCATTTTTATATTGATAATTTATTTTCATGGTTGATTCACATAATTCACTTTCACATAATTCATTTTTAGACAATTTATTTTCATAGTTGATTTGCATAATCTATTTTGTGATTTATTTCCATATGTCACTTACATAAGTAATTTTTTGGTTGATTTATATTATTAATGTCCATGTTTTACTTTCATAGTTTACTTTGGCAAAATATAATAGATTTTAAAATTATTAATTAAATTTGGTCAAACAGATTATATAATATAGAATAAAATGACAGGGAATAGTTAATTTAAGTTTAATAAATTTAATCATTTGGTTTATTGCAATGTTGTAAATATTGGGAGGAGACATAAAATCCCTTTCCTGCTCTCGGTGTTTAGTGAGATTCCCCCTAGTAAACTCGTATTAAATTCAATTTAGCATATTTTGGGATTATATCCATTGCAATGTAATCGCTCATAAATACACCTCTTGGCAGATCTAGACCCTGAGAAAGAGCAGTTCGATTATTATTCTAAGAGCTAGTTTGGAAGTCAAGTAGCATATTGTAATAAAATTGGAAATACTATTATTATAATAATGATCATAAATTGATAGTTGATTGAAAGGTTAATGTGTGTGTTTAAAGAAGTAAGATTAAGGGTTATCAGATTAGAGAACATAACACAGACATTCCGTGTTATATAATTGTAGCTATTGAAAGTGATAGATACTGAGAACAACAAATAAAGTAATGAAATTAAATGGGAAGGATTTATTTATAATAATTTTATTTTGTATTAAATTAAATAATAATTTTATGTTATAAGCATAAATTATGAGTTCTCTGCATCGATTACTAATTTATTTTCAGTCATGTATAAATTAGAAATGTATATAACATTTTCCGTAGTTACCACTGGAGATCAGATATTTATAATAAAGTTGTCTCATTATTATAAATTTAGTAATAAATTTATCGTGAAATATTTTCATAATTGATGCTAGATTTGAAATTAAGATCACATAGATTGAATGGTTTTATCAACATTATTTTTTTTTTGAGAGACAATTTAATTACTTTCTCCATTATCTTCTATAGTCCTAAACATGGCTAATGATGATGATCTCTGGTGGGCATTATGATTTATAGTTGCAATTTGGCACCCGGGTATACTTAGTCTTATTGGTAATATTAGTAGATAAACACACTAGCCATTCTTGTTTGATCCTAAGGTTAATATTAAATTCAATTGACTAGCTACTTGAGATAAATGAAATGAAATAAAATTAAGGTTAAACATATAGAAAGTGGAGTGCATGTAAAGGAGTTAATAAATAAATGAGAGTTTGTTGAGGTTACATAAGTTAAAAGATTGTGCTGAGATAAAGTTGAGATTACAATATATATATATGATCCCTCATCTTATATCCTTTCTGTTAATTGCCCTATCATGCTCCTTACTTCTTTCCATGGCAGTCTTTGCTGTCTAACCTATATATCATATTGCAAAGGTCACAGGTAATTTTATAAACCAACTCTATTCTATTTTTATTATTACCAATCCTTTTTGAATTACACATCCATTTCCCTAAAGATTTACTATTTTTCCATCCTATTTTAATATCATTAGATAACTGTTCTTTTATTAATGTCTTATATAAATGCTCTAAATATGAAACTGAAACCCACATCCTATTTTTATACCTATGCTTTACACTATCTTTTGTATTATTATTACTATTTCTGAAATTTTTTTTAATATCATTTCGTTTATCTCCCATACTAACATAATAATTTTCAACTTCCAATTTCTGTTCAAATGCTTCTTCTATATTCAATGTTAACCTATCATTTCAGAACTTAAACCTTTTTAAAGCTGTTATTTTCTGCAACCATGGCTGATATGAATTTGTATCCCAAATTTATATCAGCCATGGTCACATACATTATTAACCTATTCATATATCTCTAGGTTTGTATATAAGTGTTTGTATATAGGTGCGGACTAAAATGTAATATCAACAAAACTTACTTTTTTTTCTAATGGTGGTTGTTCAGGTTGTTTAGGATCTCCCATAGACAAGAACTGTTCTGCCATTGCACTAACTTTATTAGCACCTCGAGAACCAACTTCTAGATCAACACCTTCTGTAAGTTTAGTACCAAATTTTTTAAGTGTTATATCAACATGCTGAAACTTAGATTGAGTTTCATCAATTCCTCTTAGTTTTCGATCCATATCCATCACTTTACTCACAAAAATACCCTGTTTGATAGCAGGTAAATCTTTTGAATATTTTTCTATAGAAACAGAACCTTCTCTTAGCTTTTGTTCTAATTGATAGACTTCTGATCGATCTATTTTATTTACTTTCATCTAAAAAAAAAAATACATAGAATTTTTATTTAAAAAAAAAAATTGTTTCATGTCTTTCAAATACATAACTAACTTATAAACTCTTTTTAAACATAATATAAATATTTAAAATCTGTAACAGAAAAAAAAAAGACAATGTTTAAAAATAAACTAGATTAAAAATATAAAAACACTTGAATAAAAAAAATAAAATTGGACAATATTTAAAAGTTAATATTAAAATATATAACATAATATTAAAAATTTTAATATAATTAAAAAAAAAAAGACAACTGTTATGTAAACAGATGTTAAAAATTAGATTCATTGAAAAAAATAATTTAGTAATAATATTTTTTATTTGCCTTAATTTTGTAACAAGTTTGGAGAATATAAAACTGTTTCTTAAAAATTCCAAGTTTCCACTTTTATAATTGTTTATATTTATTCAAACATTATTATTAATATTAATACACTGGTGTCATGAAATAGCTGTATCTAACTACGCAATTTCAATTATATGGTATCCAAAGTAAAATGTAAACAAACAAAAAATGTCAATTAATCAACAAACAAAAAAAACATTAAAATTTGCAAATGTTAATATTCAACAGTCATTTTCCCTTCTCTGAACCGAGCACATGCAAATTACAAACATTAATATCTTCAGTTTATGCTGAATGCACATATATTTTAAGCTTCCTTTATTATCTTTTCTGAATTTGATGTACAGTAAATTTGCTTAATAAAATATTTTCTAAAAGTAAAAAATTTATCTTATTTCAGAATATTAATTAAACATTAACATAATTGGGGAGACAGTGAATTCTTGAAAAAGATACAAGTCTATTGTTCTCTAGGAGAAAAAAAGTTACTGGAAAAAAAAAATTCATGGCCCAAAATGTATTTTGCTATTTACTTTATTTCGAAGATAAAAATATAGTAAGAGTTAGGTTTTTTTCTTATTCCTATTGCTTCAAATGATGCACGAGTGAATACATACTCTGTAAAATAAAATAAATATCCCATTTATTATTAATAATTATATTATTTAAAATTTTCTTTATACTATAATTTTGATTTATACAAACATAATACACATTCAAAAAATGATCTGTTATATATACACTTGCTCAATAAACAATATGTATTCTATTCTAATCATTGTTTATCAATCAAAGGTGAGCTATTATATCCTATTTCTTTGAATGTGAAGTGAGTTTGGAACAAAATATGGCATAGTTCATGACTTCACAGTATATAAATTGTATTTCATGCACTCTAAATCTAGTAATATAAACCAGTTCCAATTATGTTTTGACCACATCCTATGGCCATTTGCCAAGATCTATTCATGTAAATACATAGAGATTTACATTTCAAAAATTCATAAAACTACAGTAATCTATGAATAATTCCAGAAATATTTATCAATCCATCGACATTCTTAATTTATTTTTATAAAAATGATCACTTGTATTAATTAAATCAATAACAATAGTAATATTAAAAAAATTCCTTATATAGATTTATACTTCAAAAACTGAAATATTTTTTTATAACTCAATTTATTTAATATTTATTTTTAGTTTGTAAGCTAAAAAAAAGATATTAAATGAATTATATAAAATGGTTTAAATAAAATTTTTAAATTGTACTATTGTTATTGATTTAATTAATTGGAAAATCATTTTCATAAACAAAAATTATACTTATAAGTGAATTTAAGGAAAGATTCATATTACATAATAATTTTATGAATTTTTGAATAATCATAAATCCTATATATATATATGTAGAAATAAATCTTGAAAATGACCATAGAACATGATCAAAACATAATTGCAACAGTATTTATGACATATTTATAGAAGTAGAAAAAATTATGGTTCATATAATAAACAAGATTTGTAAAGAAAATGAGTATATAGAATATAATATTAGAATTAATGGATCAATTTTGAAACAAAAAAAAAAAGCTATTTATTTTTTAAAATAAATATACTATTATTATTTTATTGTCCTGAAATAAAGTTTCTGTGTATGAATACCATGTATAAAATCTTGTATAACCATCACAAAAATAAGTTATTCATCTCACAAATTGTATACCCATGTGCATATATAAAATAATAATATGAATTCGTTTATCCATGACAATATTAAAATTAATATATATACATATGATAGATTTCCGATATTATATTTACATCTTCAAGTAAGAGATTTAACTGATTAAATACATATTTAATTGACTAAGTTTAATATTAACATTTATTTGAAGTATTTGAAGGTAATTTTAATGTTATCTTTATTATGTAATGAACATTTTATTTTTCAATTTTTGAAATTATACTAAGACATGATTCTATTTTTATAAAGCTCAGAAGATTTATGAGATTTGTGAAATTAATTGAACTATTTGACAAGAATAATCTGAAATTAAAACAAGTATGTTTACTATATGCAAAAGAATAATTAATTTGAAAGATTGATTAAATAATTAGTTAATTTTTTCAAATAAATTTTGACTGAAAACATCTAACTGATTTAGTCATCATTATTAAAAGTTACTCAAACAAGTATGATTAAGAAAAATTTCAAAACCAGGAGGAAAAAGTATACAAAGGCAAATAAAACTTCAAAAAGGTTAGAAGTGATAATTATACAAACTAATTTATTAATAACAATTTGTTCTCATAAATTATTCTATGATTTCAAAGTTGTTTATATATTGCTATATTCACTTTTCACATTTTCAAATGCAAGCTTTTTTCTGAAAAACTTCAACATTTTTCCTAATTTATAGGTAGCTATTACATTCTATTGTCAGTCATTTCCCTCCAATAAAACAATATTGAACTTCTTTAGAATATATTAAAGACTATTCCATATAACATAAATGAGTCTGCCTCCCTCAAGGGGGGGGGGACACTCTTACAATAATTAATTCAATATCATTATATACAAGAAGATGAAGGATACATTTCTTAGTTTATTGATCTTACCATTATAGTTTCATAATATTATAGCATGCTTAAATTTTTATAGCTCCTTTTTACATTATAATAGAGATCATGCCTTATTATCATATAATAAATTTGGTGAAACAATAGATCTATATACAACTTTGTTATAAAACGCTACTATTATATCACTATGATAAAATATCTTCAACTTGTAAATGCAGCATATTGAAACAGAAATCTGATTTTTTATTTAAAGAACCAGGAAAATATTTAAATAAATAATTTTTATTAGTCATGTATTAGACTCGAGATTATCCACTTAATGAATAATATTTCTCTAATTTTCACGAATCCACTCTCATGCAAGATAGGGATTGGTCTTTATCCACTTTTAACACCTTATAGAGGAATGCAATCATAAACATATGATTAAAGACAAATGAAAAAGATGTATGATTCCCAAGATGCATATTTCATGCAGATCCAGCATTCATCAGTGCCCAAAGAACAAACTCTTATACATATCTTTATAATTGTTCAGTATATTTACACAGCCAATAACTACAGTTTAATTGAGATGTGTCAAACTTACTACCCTCATAACCTTGACACAAATCAGTTGATGGAAGTATATTAATAATTTTTATTAGCCATTCATTAGATTAGAGATTATCCAATTAATGAATAATATTTCTGTAGTGCAATTTTCACTATACCATTCTCATGCAAGGTAGGTCTCTACCTACCTTGTGATGTAGTGAAAATTATATTAAAGAAATATTCTTTAAAATATTTAAATTGGTTCACATTCTTAAGGTGACAATCACCTAATCCAAAAATTGCCAAAATTTTTCTTCAAGCAACAAAATTTATTACATGTTAGTTAGTAACAATCATTAAGGATCAACTACTGCACATGCGCTGTAAACTAATAAACACTTTTAAGAAATACTCTCCTTTCCAAAACACAAAATAAAGTTTTTGAAAAGATAGAATGAATCCATTCTATCTTTTTAACCTAAACATATATGTATAGGCGAAAGCATTTGAAAATGAGCGTGAAGATATTAATTAATCATTTCTATTCCCACTTGCTATGTTTTAATTATTGATGTCTGCAAAATTTTTACAGGCACATCAGTATTAAATGTAATATTAAACATATATATATATATAATGAGTTATTTATTTATATAGCCTATTTTTAATCTGCAACAATAATTGGAAATTACCCACTACACATGTGCTGCAAACTAATAAACACTTTTAAGGAATACTCTTTTCCAAATACAAGATAAAGTCTTTTGAAAAGATAAAATGAATCCACTTTATCTTTTTAACTTAAATGTATATGTATAAGCAAATCTTAAGCATTTGGAAATGAGAGTGTGAAGATATTAATTAATCACTTTTAATTCCCTTTGCTATGTTTTAATTATTAACGTCTGTGAAATTTTTACAATTTATGGCAAGTCAGTATTAGTTGTAATATTAAACATATATATAATGAGTTATTTATTTATATAGTGCTATGTTTTTAATCTGAAACAATCATTAAGGATCACCCATAACACATGCACTGTAAACTAATAAACACTTTTAAGGAATACTCTCCTTATCAAACATAAGATAAAGGCTTTTGTAAAGATAGAACGAATTCAATTTACCTTCCTAACCTGAATATATACGTATAGGTAAATCTTAAGCATTTAGAAAGGAGAGCTTGAAGACATGGATTCATTCTATCTTTTCAAAATTATCTTATGTTTGGAAAGGAGAGTATTCCTTACAAGTATTATTAGTTTATAGCGCATGTGTAGTGGGTGATCCTTAATGATTGTTATAGATTAAAAACAATGCTATATAAATAAATAATTCATTATATATATGTTTAATATTACATCTAATACTGATGTGCCATAAATTGTAAAAATTTCACAGACATCAATAATTAAAATATAGAAATTGGAATTAAAATTGATTAATAATATCCTCACGTTCTCATTTCCAAATGCTTAAAATTTGCCTATACGTATAAGTTTAGATTTAAAAGATAGAGTGGATTCATTCTATCTTTTCAAAAGACTTCTATCTTATGTTTGGTAAGAAGAGTATTCCTTAAATTGTTTATTAATTTACAGTGCATGTGTAGTAGCATGACCCTTAATGATTGTAAAATACTGATGAGCTGTAAATTGTAAAAGTTTTGCAGACATCAATAATTAAAATATAACAAATGGAATTAAAAGTGATTAATTAATATCTTCACGCTCTTATTTCCAAATGCTTAAAACTTGCCTATTTATATATGTTTAGGTTAAAAAGGCAGGGTGGATTCATTCTATCTTTTCAAAAGACTTTTATCTTGTGCTTGGAAAGAAGAGTATTCCTTAAAAGTGTTTATTAGTTTAAAGCGCAGATGTAGTAGGTAATCCCTAATGATTGTTACAGATTAAAAACATAGCGCTATAAAGAAATAAGTCATTATATATATGTTAAATGTTAATTACTAAAGTTACTTTAAAGAATTTTATTGAGCACAGTTTCTAGACATAGATGAATGATTATCAAAATATGGTTATTATTGCCAATAAAAAAAGGCAAGAAACTACCTTTATAGATTTGAAGAAGTTAAGTGAGTCAGTTGAGAAAATTTAAAAATAGCTAGTTCTTTGTAAGTTTATGCATATTATTCAGCATTATTGTTGAAGATGAAACAAAATATAATGTGTATTAAGTTAGTTCCAATTTTATTTTCCTATTTTTATAATAGGGCTCTTTGGAACAATTACAAGATGCAAATAACAATGGTATGATAGTGGGATTTTAGTCTGAAACTGGTTAAAAGCTAACTTTTACATTTCCAGTATGCTAATGATTATGTTATTTTTGTTATTTCAAAGGATGATCTACAGAATATATTTAAAAAATTTTGTGAATGTAACCTGTAAAGAATTCGATTTGTAATTAATTATCAAAAAAACTCATGTATTATCAGCTACTGATAAACAAATAATTCAATACTTTTATACTTGGATTATTATCATTTGAGAATAATGATGAGTTTAAATATCTTGGTAGTTTTTTAAATAAAATAATGGGTTTGGATATTGAAATGTAGTATAAATTCTAATGCACAATTACAGTTAAAAGATTAAGATATTTTATCAGAGTAACATAATTAAATTAATTATAGGATTTCTATTTTATAAAACAGATAAAACAAAGTAAGACATTTATGTCTTATCAAAGTAATATAAATGTACTAAAAAAAAATCTGCTTAAACACACTTTGTCATATTCTAAAATTACAAACTTAAGAATGATAGGTCTTTTTCTCAGTTTGTTTGTTGTAAATAATTTTTAATTTACAAATATAGAAGTATCACTTCATTTAATATGATCATGTGAAATGTAAGATGGGCAAAAGATTTCCTAAAAAATGTACTTTACGGTGAATTTGCATGAAAGATTATCTTAAAAACATTTTAAGGAGATGCAATGTAAACTGCTTTCACAAGAATATTGTTAAAAAAATAGAATATAATGGAGGATTTCAATTCAGAAAGATATTAAAACAGGCAAAACTCTCCACACAGTAGTGCTACTCAGTGCAATCCAGAGTAATCAATGTATGCCAGAAGGCTTGTGCATAAAATCCATATCTAGTGCATACTCATCCAATATCCTCAGACTAGTTTCTAGCTTATGGCTTTCGTCAGTGAGGAGTTTTGGATCTGAGAGCACTCCACCAAGATCTTAGGATCTAATGCAACCCTCCAGCAACTACCTTCTATTTCTACTTAACTACAAAACTATGAGTCCAAAATTGAAAACACAATATTTTCAATCCAAGATCATTAGCTTATATAGTCATATAGGTCTGAACTCAGTTCAATACCCATACATTTTGGTGTCTTTGATTCTTTAATAACCATAGCCACCAATATCCTATTAGGCAGGATTAGTATTAAACCACTAAACATCACATGATCACCATTTCTTATGCTTGCTCATAACTGTTATTAAAACAGGAAAAACTCTCCATACATTAGTGCCACTCAGTGCAAGCCAGATCTAGATGCAGTGCTCTCAGATTCAAAGCTCCTCACTAATGAAAGCCACAAGCTAGAAACTAGTCTGGGGATATTGAATGAATAGGAACTAGATAGGGATTTTATGCACAAGTCTTCTGGCATCCATTGATTAATCTTGCACTGAGTGGCACTACTGTATGGAGAGTTTTGCCTGTTTTAATAACAGTTATGAGCAAGCATAAGAAATGGTGATCATGTGATGTTCAGGAAGATACTAAAATTTATCACACACAAAAAAAAACTTTTGTTAAAAAACAACAAAATATCCCATATAACAGATTAAAATACCTGAATGTCATATAATTGTGGCTCACAAACCTATTCTAATTTTTGTTTTTGAGTCTCCATTTTTTTTTTTCTGGAATTAAAATCTGAAGATAATAGGAGAATTAAATCTGATAATAAGTAACTCTAAAACTGATTGAGCAGATGATAATATCTTATTTTGGTGTGTGTATATATATTGTGCCAGGCACGTTTGATGTGGCCAAGCACAAACTAAGGTTAAATGAATAAATGGTCTAAAATATTTAAATAGCCATTAAAGAGGGGGGGGGGTATACAATTTATATAATCAATATTCGTTATAAATTGAGAAAGAGAACTGTGGCGATAATATAAACTCATACACACATATGTTTAAAGCCGATATTTAAAGGCTTAGAAATATGCATTTGTAAATTTGATTTTTTTATTTTTATTATTTTTTTTAAGGAAAAACAAACTCCAAAATGTAATTATAATTTTGAAGATTTTTGTTTTGTTTGTTAAAAAGAAATGCTAACACGTGTATTTACAATTTATCAGTACGTATTTTTTTTTTGTGAGTGCAGACAATCAATGTAAAAGAGAGAATTTAACATATTGTTATTTAAAAATAATTTTAGAATCGGAGTTTTAATGGATATTTTTCTCTTCAGTTGCATTTGAGCAAGAGAGGGGGGCCATTGTCTTAAATTTAGAAAAAGCCTAAAGGCATTCTGGCTTCCTGTCCACTCTAAAATAATTTTAACTGGACAAAAAAAGAGTTTAATTAAACTTGCGATAATGCGAGGAGAGAGGAATGTTCAAGTTATGTAAAACATTTTTTTTGTTAAAACAAAAAAAACTTTGATTCTGATAATGTAATTAATCAAAAGTAAAAAGATGTTATCATTTCTTAATTGTGATCTGAATGAATATAAATAAAACTAATTGGAAATGAAATTTTTAGAGATCACTTGGGCGATTACATTGAAATGTTTTACGAATTGGCCAAACCAATTAGTAAAACTAAAACCAATTAATAAGGGCTAATTAATTTTTGTGTCGTGGAGGGAATACCTGAATTGAGATTGTATTGAGATGGGATATCTGTTCTGACGTTGTGAGAGGGCAGTTTACCTTAGCTTTTCTAAGAAGGCAGTTTACCTTTGTTTTTCGAAGAGAGCAGTTTAACTTTACTTTTTGAAGAGAGCAGTTTTAACTTTACTTTTCGAAGAGAGCAGTTTAAGTTTACTTTTCTAGGAGAGCAGTTTACCTTTACTTTTCGAGAACAGTTTTTACCTTTACTTTTTAAAGACAGCAGTTCACTTTTGTCTTGTTGTTAAAAAGGCAAATCTTATTGGGAGCCTATTTCTAATTTTGGGAAGTTAATGCTATTCTGGAAACATGCGAAGTCATGCAATTTTTTTAATCATGCTGATGCTGATAGAATATAAGCTGGAAGATTTATTCTAATCAAAAGAAAAAGAAATAATACTCATTCTGTCATTCTAAATCAACGGACATTAATATAAGATTGATCAAGTAAATTACAACACTCAATGATCATCAAAATGAAATATGTAATCAAATAAGAAAAACTAACACTTTCAAAATTTGGATTAAATTATATTATACTGGGTCAAAATAAATTAATTTCTAATAACTAATTATTATATAGTTTTGAATATCTACAGTAACGGGGGGCAGGATATCATAAAAAAATTATAAATGTAATGGAAAATCCATTTGTGTAGTAAGGTTAAACTTATTGGAAATAGATTTAATAATGAATATAATAATTATCTCGAAAATATGTAATTATGAATAGATTTTAGATATGCTAATATGAGTAAAAATATATAATAATGCCCTGCTTGGTTTAGAGCAATGGTAGAGTGTCAAACTCTGGTTCTAAGGTCCTCAGATTGATTCTTGTTCTGTCATTTCCAGTGCTGGAATTTATGAATTCTCAAGCAATAAAGCAATCAATTTATTAAAATGATATATTTATGATAATAGCAGTATTTATTAAAATATAAACTCTTTAGTAATAGAGAGAATAGTAAAAAAAAATTAATTAATTACCCATGATAGTGTTAAATCAAATATTTTATATTAGTGATATTTTTATTCAAATAATTCATATTATTTGTTATTGATAAGAAATAGTAATATACAATGAAATCTATAGGAAACAGGCAAAACTCTCTATACAGTAATGCCACTCAGTGCAAGCCAGAGTAATCATTGAATGCAAGAAGGTTTGTGCATAAAATCCTTACCTAGTGCCTACTCATCCAATATCCCAGACTAGTTTCTAGCTTGTGGCAAGTATACGAAATAGTGACCTATAGTAGTATGAAATATATTTATCTAGCATGAAAAAAGTTATTCTTTAAATCTATGCCATAATTTATTACAAATGTTATATATTCTTTTTTTAAAAATATTATTGGGCGAGCTTTTCTGATATTATGGATACAAAGCGATATTTTATTTACAGGTGGTCCTCAACTTTTGTATCTAATTAGTTCCTGAAATATGTATGAAAGTTGAAATGTACGAAAGTAGAGCAATATAAAAAACGAAAATCAAAAAATATTTTTATAATATTTATTTTGTAACAAGGTATATTAGCATATACATAATAACACTTTATTGTGGTGTTTTCTTCATTAATTTATCAAGGAATAGTTGAATTTTATTCTTCTTAGTAGTTATAGATTAGTCTGGACACCAAGATTGATTACAGATAATTCAGACAATAAAATTCATTATATATATATGTATCATATTAATGCAATAATTATATATATTTTTTAAAAAATTACACTTATTATCAGAGTTTTTAAAAATGTATAATCCTGTCCAATAATTCATTTATTAATAAAAAAATAAATAAATTGACATTTAATTGTTATGACACTTTTGTCTTTCAATTATGGCTAGGAAAATTTAAAAAACCCATTTTTTAAACATTAAAAGTTAAACCCATCCCTCCACCAATTTTCATTTTCCATAAATTTAAAAAGATTTTTTTTTCCTTACAACTTTTTATTAAATTTATAGGAAAATGAGAAAAGGTGGTGGGAGGGGTTAAGGTTTAATGTTTAAAAAAAGAGAGTTTTATTTTCCTAGAAACAACTGAAAGATAAAAGTGTCATAAGCAATTAGATGTCAATTTATTTAGTTTTTTTTTATTAATAAATTAATTATTAGACAGAATTATATGTCTTTTAAAAAATTCTGATAGTAAGTGTAATTTTTTTAAAAATATATATAAATATTGGATTAATATGATATACATATAATGAATTTTATTGTCCGGAATTATCTGTAATCAATCTTGGTGCCTGGGCTAATCCATAAGTACCCTCCTCTTCTTTTTTTCTTGATAAAAAGTTCTTTAACATGCTGTGTCTTTTTCTATTGCCCTCATATGAAATAACGAATTGTATGAAAGTTGAGGACAGACTGTATATGTATTTTTATATTTTATGCACAATCTTTTATTTCGGAAAATATTTTAGATATAAAGATATTAAATTTCCTTAACAGTAAAAAAAACATGATTGAAAATTTTATTTAAATAAATATTTTATTAACAAATAGCCTTTTCACAATGTGTTCAATAATATGTAAGGCTATGTGATTAAAATTTTAGAAATATAAATTAAAATCTTGACAAAAAGAACTGCTTTTGTTAATCTATCTATATTTTATTATTATCATAGGCAATCAATGATTATTGCTATTAAGAATTCTGTTAAATATTTTTAAAAATTTTCAATTATAAATTTGCCATTCATCCTTTTTCTTTGATATTTCTTTCCTAAAGAAGTATAAAATTTATTACAAAAATTTTTCCCCGTATAAATATTAATTTTATAAAATAAACTTGACAAAATAATATATAAACAATATATTTTTTTCTAAGTTCACTTTTTATAATTCTTTAAGCTATTTCAGAGACAAGCTACATTTAATAAATTGAACTATTTTTTTATTAAGAATAAATTATATTAATGTTGAAATAAAAAAATAAAAAATCACTTACTGGAGGTTTGGAATCTTTTCCTGTTAATCCTCGAAATTTTTTATCCAGATCTTTAATCTTTTCTTCAAAACTCAAATTTGACTCATCATTACATTTTTTTAGACTACAATTTTCTTCTGTTAAATATTTATCTATGCTTTTATATTTATCTTCTAAATTAATATCAATTTTGTCGTATCGAGTTAATAAAATATCTTTTTTCTTGAAAAAAAAAAAACATTTACCATAATTATTTTCTTTAAAAAAATGTCAAGATCTGCAAGTTATATTAAAAGTTTTTAAACTTACATCATGATTAGGTGATTGTTTTTTCTTGCTTCCTAAGATACCTAGCTTGCGTTTGTCATTTTCTTTATCAATAGGAGATTCCCAATCTTGTTCCAAAGAATACTGTAATTTTATATCATATACATTAATGTAGATTTGTGTGGATAGACAATTGAAAGATATATATCTAAAATTAAAGTCACAAAACTCCTTAATTTATAAATTTTTAAAAAAGTTGAAAAACACAGGATAATTAATTTATTAGATTAGAAATTAGGTAAAATTAGTCTACGATGTTACATTTAGGGTATAAGCCATAAATATAATTGTTAACAAAATTTATTTTTATTCATAAATATCTAAATATAATTTAAAAAGTGATTTTTAATATTTATACTTAAAAATATATATTGGTTGTCATGCAAAATCAAATGATTCTGAAAATAAAATGATTAACTATACATATAAGAAAAACAATATTTGCAGTTGATATTCCTAATCTTCAGAAACATTCGAATGAATTTAAACTAAAACTTGCAAATTGGTTTCAAGTATTAGTAGATTTTGAACATGATTCAGATTTGAATGAAATTAATAGAAAAATAACTGATACACTTTTAAAAACTACAACAAACATAGCAGGTAGAAAAAAGCAGCAATTCACCCATAAAACTTCTACCGAGACTAGAAAATTTATGAAGAAAAGAAGGAATATGAAAATATATAAAAATGATGCATTAAGAAGGATTGAATATCTGGAATTTTGTAAAATGGCATGAAAAAAAATTGATAGTGATATAAGAAAGTATAATTGTGAACTAGCAAGCAAAACTGAAGAAGAGAATAAAAGTCTCAAGAGTGTAAAACAATATTTTGGTAATGGTAAGAAACTTATATCTGTAAAAACAAAAAAAGATGGAACTTATTACTAAAAAGAGAGATGACATCATAAAGTTGGCAGAAGAGTTTTATCAAGAATTATATAGTAATAAAGAACAAATACCTCCTATATCAATTGTATCTTACAAATTGCTCAAAATTTTAAATGAAGAAGTGAGACATGCAATTAAATTTATGAAGAAGTGAAATCCTCCAGGCAATGATGGAATTACAATCGATATACTAAAAAAGCAGGTGAAGAAGTAGAATTTTTTTTTAGCAAAGTTATATACCAAATGTCTAAATGATAAAGATGTACCGGATGATTGGAAGAATAGTATTAATATTTAAAAAAAGTGATAAAGAAGATATTAGAAATATCAGACTTATCAGCCTTTTATCAGTTTTATACAGAGAACATTGGATTTCAACCAACCAAAAGAACAAGTTGAATTTAAAAGTGATTTTAGTATAGTTTGTTTTTGATTTGTAGATTATGAAAAGGTATTTGATTCTCTATGCATTCCTTCAATGATTAAAGCATTGGATCATCAAAATATAGACGCAGGATATTGTTATATTCTGAAGCAATATTTATAAAAATGCAACAGCAACAATTAGATTGTCTAATGATACCAGGAACATTAACATTGAGAAGGGTGTAAGACAAAGTGACTCTATATCTCACAATTTTTTACAGCAGTGCGGCAAGAAATTTTGTGGATTAAAATGGAAAGCTAAAAGAGAAAAAGTAAATGGAGATTATTTAAGTCATTTAGATTTTTGCAGAAGATGTAGTTGTTTTTGCAAATAATGCTTTACAGCTTCAAGAAATATTGCAAGAGTTATTAGATGAAAATAAGTAATATATAGGCAAATCTAAAGCATTTTGATTTGTGAGCACGAAGCTATTAATTACTTCACTGATTAAGTCCACAATTTCTATACAAGCTAATATATCAGCTTCACGCTCTCAAATCAAAATGCTTTAGACCCGCCTATAATTAAAAAGTAGGTCCAAGATAAGAGTGGTCGCTCGTCTTTTAAAGTCGTTAATCTTGTGTTGAGATTTGTAGAGGTCCCTACTGTTGTATCTAGCCACATAGTATTAAGGTTATAGCCTTAATATATATTACTTACGTCATGAGTATGCGCTTAACAAATTATTAATTACAACTTTAAATTGTCAGATTATCACCATTTCTTATGCTAGCTTATAACTGTTATTAAAATAGGCAAAACTCTCTATATGTATTGCCAATCAGTGCAAGCCAGAGTAATCAATGGATGCCAGAAGTGCATAAAATCCCCATCTAGTGCCTATTCATCCAATATCCCCAGACTAGTTTCTGGCTTGTGACCATCAGTGGGAAGCCTTGGATCTGAGAGCACTGCACCTAAATTTTAGGATCTAATGCAACTCTCCAGCAGCCACCTTCTATCTTTACTTAACTACAAGACTATGAGTTTTAAATTTAAAACACTATAATATTTTCAATCCAAGCTCATTAGCTTACATAGTCATATAGGTCTGAACTCAGTTCAATACTTATACATTTTGGTGTCTTTGGTTCTTTAATAACCATAGCCACCACTATCCTACTGGGCAGGATTGGTTTTAAGCCAATAAATATCACATGATCACCATTTCTTATGCTTGCTTATAACTGTTATTAAAACAGGCAAAACTCTCTATACGTATTGCCACTCGGTGCAAGCCAGAGTAATCAATGGATGCCAGAAGGCTTGTGCATAAAATCCCCATCTACTGCCTACTAATAGTTTCTGGCTTGTGGCCTTTGTCAGTGAGGAGCCTTGGATCTGAGAGCACTGCACCTAGATCTTAGGATTTAATCCTACCTTCCAGCAGCCACCTTTAATCTCTCCTTAACTACAAAACTATGAGTCTTAAATTAGTTAAGGAGAGATAAAATGTGGCTGTTGGAGGGTTGGACTAGATCCTAAGATCTAGGTGCAGTCCTCTCAGATGCAAGGCTCCTCACTGACGAAGGCCACAAGCCAAAAACTAGTCTGGTGATATTGGATAAGTAGGCACTAGATTGAGGATTTTATGCACAAGCCTTCTGGCATCCATTAATTACTCTGGCTTGCACTGAGTGGCAATACATGTAGAGAGTTTTGCCTGTTTTAATAACAGTTATAAGCAAGCATAAGAAATGGTGATCATATGACGTTTATTGACTTAAAACCAATCCTGCCTAATAGAATAGTGGTGGCTATGATTATTAAAGAGCCAAAGACAACAAAATGTATAAGTATTGAACTGCGTTCAGACCTATATGACAATATAAGCTAATGAGCATGGATTGAAATTATTATAGTTTTCAATTTTAAGACACGTAGTTTTGTAGTTAAGTAGAGATAAAAGGTGTCTGCTGGAGGGTTGCATTAGATCCTAAGATCTAGGTGCAGTGCTCTCAGATCTCAAGCTCCTCACTGACGAAGGCCACAAGCCAGAAACTAGTCTGGGGATATTGGATGAGTAAGCACTAGATGGGGATTTTATGCACAGGCCTTCTGGTATCCATTGATTACGCTGGCTTGCACTGAGTGGCAATACATATAGAGAGTTTTGCCTGTTTTAACTTTAAATTATCTTAAAAAGATTTCTAATTATAAGCTATTCACATGAACTTGCTGTAAATCGAAAGATTTCATATACATTAGCTTGTATAGAAATTGTGGACTTAATCAGTGAACTAATTAATAGCTTCATGCTCTCAAATCAAAATGCTTTAGATTCACCTATATATTTAAAAAGAAGGTCCAAGATAAGAATGGCTGCTCTTTTAAAGTTGTCAATCTTGTGTTAAAATTTGTAGAGGTCCCTACTGTGGCATCCAGGGGCATAGTCTTAATATATATTACTTATGTAACGAGTATGTGCATAAGGAAATTATTAATTACAACTTTAGATGAAAGTAAGTAAGTAGGACTAAAGGTAAATGTTAAAAAGACTAATGTTCAATGGATTTTCTCAAAAAATAAAAATTGATTATAATGAATTAAAAAAATTAGCAGCTACAAATACCTTGGTCCGATTATTAATACAGATGGAAACATAATGAATAAAATTAATCATAGAATTAAACTTGGTTGAAGTGCTTTTCATAGAAATAACTCAATATTAAAAGGAAATGTGCCTAGGTATTTAAAAAGGAAGATTTTTTAATAAATGTCTATTACCAGTTCTTATTTATGGATCTGAGACTTGGACACTTAATGGAAGAGCAATACAGAGCCTTCAGACCACTTAAAGAAGTATGGAGAGATGCATGTTAGAAATAACAAGAAGAGATTGAAAACACACAATATATGGATAAGAGAACAAACAGGTATTACCGACATTGTTGAAAGAAAATATTACTAAAAGACATGATAGATGAAATACACAGGCTTATATATACCTGTGTCTATATATGTAATAGACAGGGTATGAGCACAGACTTTCACATGACCCACCACTCTCCACACTATCTCATAACACTGATACACCTGAACACACATATGTCGAAAAGATAAATAATCACCAATATACATATTTCATGCTAAATCAGCAATCATAAGTTGGTCCAGATTACCATCTCTACACATATATGCTACAAGTGCTCAGATATATATAAAGAGATGATAGTAGATGGACAATTGAAATCTTAAACTGGATTCCAAGAGACTGTAAAAGATCCAGAAAGAGACCACATGTGAGATGAATGGATGAAATAAGATGCAGGGGTGATGTGGAGAAGGGAGACTAGAGATCAAAGAAGATGGAGTGAACTTGGAGAAACCTTTATCATGCAGTGGATTGATAATGGTTGACAATGATGAGTTATAAAAAATAAATGTATACATACAAGTAACAAAAAAATGATTGTGTTTTTAACAGAGGATCAAGCAGATGAATCTAATTCACTTGAATAAATAAACATTTTTATTTATAGATTATGAATTTAAAATGATTTATTCTATAAATATTGTATCCAATTATGTTTTCAAAAGATAAATGTATTTTATTTAATGCATTTAGAAATGTACAAGGATACAAAATAGATAACTTTTGAAAAAAAACAACAAAAAGAAATAATTAGTAATTGCCTATGAATATTTTAGTTTAAATTAATGAAAGATGTAACAATATTGTTAATATATGATCAACATTAATTATTTACTAAAATAGAAATTTCATACTTCAATAACTTTCCCCTCAAATAGTTCCAACTTTCATTTTTCAAACATTCATAAATATTCTTCTAGGTCATTTATTAATAAACTTTGTTTTTCTTCCTCAATTTCTCTTATTTTCCACATATCTTTCTGATATAACCATCAAAATTTCCTTAAAATAAAATTGCTTTTCATTTTCTCTATTTAATATATCAATACCTCCAAAATCTCCAACCTTTTCTTTATTCCTTTTCTAATTGTTCAAGTTTGTATTTCATATACAGGTCCCTTCAAACAAAGTATTTAACAAGTCACTTTCTTAAATATAATTCTATAACTTTAATGGATCACAAAACTTTTTTTAACTTTCTTAAAGCCTGCTTTGCCTCTGCAATTCTCATTCTAATATTTTTATCACCCATTCAATAATTAGATAGCCAATTCTCCTAATTGTGTAAAACTGCTAATCTGCTCAATTATTTTCTGCTCAACTATTACTCTTAATCTTTTATTATCTTCAACTAATAATCATTGCTATTTTCATTTCAAACTTTTTGTCAAATTTCACTCATCCTATAACATTTTTTAAAGTTCATTCTCAGCATTTGCAAGTACTGCTACATCATCAGTAAAACAGACAAAATGCATTTTCTGCTAATGCTAAATCTATCAATGTCAAAACAGCACCAATTTAGTAATTGATAAAAATATCCAATAAATATATCTTAACAACAGTTGTCATTATTTCAATTGTATTTCTAGCATTTCTACTCTTTCTCAATTTAAACTATCTTCAATATCAAATGTCTAACTCTCTTATAAATATATCTATTCAATATGGTATTTTGCAAATGAAATTAACTTATTTGAAAATCCTACACATTACCGCATTTCTAAAGAAATTATACTTGTTAAAAATTCTACTGGCCATTCTCAGAGTTATAATTTAAATTACAACGATTGGGTATCTCAAATTCCATCCTCCTTTTCAAAAGGTATTCAACAATTCACTTAGAATTTCAATCTTCAACTCAACTATAACTTTTAAATAATGTCATCTTTATCTTTTCTATCATACAAATAATTAATACATTTCATCCTTTTTCCCCCAAACGAATCTACTATCTGTTTTAATAACTCATTGTTCTTTAACTCAGTTGTTTCATTCTTATGATACTGCTTCTCCACCTAAAATATTAATTCTGATATATATTTAATTATGCCTATATTTTCTTCATAATATTCAAACTTATTTCCATTCTTCTTCTAACTCTGTTACAAGTATCAACTCATTAAATACTCTTTTTAGATATACTTTTATCAACTTTAATATTTATATTTTCCTATATTATTCTCTCCACCATTTTATTAATCATTTCAGTGTTAAAATTTTTTTATTTTTATATTTCTCAGTATCTAATGTCAATGATGCAGCTTCTTTTTACTTTTTTTGATTACTTCTCACGTTTTATTTGAATTTACATTTCCCTCATGTTCTATTTTAATTTATTAATGGCCCCTTTTATTCTTGGTTTAGAATTTATATGCTTAAAATTTAGCAGCAATTCAGCTATTATGTTAACTCCAAGATGTCTACATGCATTCTGAATGCTATTTTTAAACTTATTCTAAACCAATATACAATTTAATTGAAAGCAGTTCCTATTACTGGAAACTTTCCATCTATAAATCCTTGTCATATTCATGATTTTTTCTATAAAATTTTATCAACTTTTCACCTCTTTCATTTTTTAACTTTAACCCATAATAAATCTATCAACTTTATGTTCTTTTCCTTAATTTATCAAGTATTTCAATCTCTCATTATTATTATTATTATACAATTTCTTTTTGTACTGACTTTTAATTACTTCATGTAAGATTTTTAGTTTTTACTATGACTGCTAATGAACATCTACTCCTATATACTTACTAGGTCTCTTGGGAAAGCTTTCAGCTTTACTACTAACAAGAGCATTATCCCTTACTCTTCAGACAATATGTATTTTTTTTTCATTAATTTTTACAAGCACAATAAATTCTTATACATTCTTTATTTATCATTTCACAGAGCAGATACCATGTTTCATATGACTCACAATCTCTAATCTTTTCCTATTTCTCTCTAATATATATATATACATTTACTTAATCATAGTTTTAATATTTCAAGTATCAATTCTAATATTAATTTTTCATATTTAAAAGCTTTGGAACTATACACAAAGTGGGCTCATATACTAAGTTCAAGGAAACAAAAACTCTTACCGTGAAGTCATTTCATTAGTTTTTCTTGTCATATTAACTAAACTTTTTCTGAAGCACTTAATAAAATTAATCTTGGTAAGTTGCATCATTAAAAAAATAAATACAAATCTTCCTACTAGTTACAAATTTAATTACAAAATTTCTAACTATATTATTAATTTCAAAAAGTTCTTTAGACAAAAAATTACATTGTTCGTCTTAAAAGGACAAACAGCATGATGGTTTAATAAAGATTTGATAAAAAAAAAAAAAAGATTTAAACTCAATTAAATTAATTAAAATTTTTCATGAAAAAAAAAAAACCATCACATTTTCTCACTGAATCAATTCCAGTTCATTAAAGAAACTTATCATCATACAGATATACTATGGATCTGTTGTGACATTGTGAGACTATTAGAAAATATTGATGTAGTTGCAAATAACAATTTCAATAATGAAAATTATATAATATTAATATATATATAAATGCATGCTTCTTTAAAAATTCTATATTGCTAAAACAAAAATTTCAACTAAAGTGTGATGTTCTTAATTAATGGATTCAGATTTTGTTTCATCTATTATTTATGTTAATTTAGAATTATTATAATCAAAATTATTTGTGAGAGAACCTAAAAAATTTGATAAAATTATTGGATAATGATAAAATATCAATCTGTTCATAATTTTACAATAAAATTTACATAAATAATTCATCTGTAGTAATTGTATTTATTTAAATATCTATCTTTTATACAAGTACAATATTTTACAAAAATAATATCTCTCCTTTTTTTAAAAAAAAAAATTGATACTGTGTACAAGTTTTATGAAATCATTTTTTGAAGATTTGTTTCAGATAAAACTAAGATTAAAATCATATAGAAAATTATAATACATTGATTTCTTCTAAAAGAAATATTCAATAAATTATAAAACTCAATATAGGTCAACATATATTTTTCCATTTATAAATAAATAAATACATGTAAATTTTTTCAAAAAAAAAGAAAAACTCTATTTAGAAAATTAGCCAAACTCCTGTGAAGAATTCAATATTAGAGGAATAAAAAAGTCAATATTTTCTGAGAGAAACCTAATGAACTTTACAAAAGATTGCAGCCAAATCATAAATTAAGTAAATTATTCATATTTCAATGTCTACCAAAATAGTGCTACCATGTAAAAGCAGTGGCATTACAATCCCAAGAATTGGATAAGAAATAACTGGAAATGTCATATCAAACAAATGACCAAAAAAAAAAAAAAAGCTTATCAAAATAGACTGCCTTTTTTCAATTGTAAAACAAAGTAGTGGAATGATATTCTTTTGGTTCAATCATTATTCTATATAAGAAATCACAACTGATAGACTATTTGATATGTTTTGGGGGAAAATACTTCATTCATACAGTACTTTTTAAATATGATGTGGTCTTTCCAATCTATTATTGAGATATTGTGAACATTCTTAAATAATAAATTAATTATATTATTATACTCAAATTGAGTTGATAATTTCTTTTACTAGCTTTAAAATAGTTTCATTTAATTGTAATATAAAAGAGTTTCACGACATGCTGATGTAAGGTTAAAATAAAAATTCATAATGTAAACAATCATAGAAAAAGATGAGTAACGAGTAAAGGAAGATAAATAATATGAATTATTATATTTCTTATAGTAAATATTTGTCTGATATTTATTTTTAGCTGGATCTGTCATAAAACATACAGAACTTAGTGACATCCAAATCACTGTAGGGAAATGAAGAAAGAAATATAAGTGGCAGCACATAATGGTAGTGAGACCAAACACTACTATATATAAACAATATAATAACAGAAGAAATAAATATTAAACAATAAATTATTATGTGACTAATCAACATAAAATCATATTTTTAATATATATATTGCGCCCATTTATTAAGGATAGATAGATTGTTGAGTACAATTTTTTAAAAAAATTTAAATTTAGGGAGTTATAAAAGCTATAATTATAATTGTATTGATTTAAAGGACTTGAACTTGTTTAAATAAGTTCATAAGTAAGTTATGAAGAATTTTAAACCTATTCTAACCATAAAATTATGTGATGAGCAGAATAATTTAATATTTTACAAGTAGAATAGATTAATATCAGTTATATTTAAAAATATAGTTAGTATACTACTTAATAAGTATGTTGATAAATCAATAATTTAAATGTAGTTATTAATAATTGAAAAATTGTTAAATATATTATAAAATAAGTTAAAGTTGTTTAATATTTTTATAAAAGTTATTAATAGTATTGTATGGTGTTCTAAATGTTTCATTTTGTTATCATATAATAAATATAAAATTTACTATTTTAAATTATTAAACAAGGCACAACTCTCTCCATACAGTAGTGCCACTCTGTGCCAACCAGAGTAATCAATGGATGCCAGAAGGCTTGTGCATAAAATCCCTATCTAGTGCCTACTCATCCAATATCCCCAGACTAGTTTCTGGCTTGTGGCCTTTGACAGTGAGGAGTCTTGGATCTGAGAGCACTGCACCTAGATCTTAGGATCTAATGCAACCCTACAGCAGCCACCTTTTAACTCTACTTAACTACAAAACTATGAGAATGAAATTGAAAATATAATATTTTCAATCTAAACTCAATAGCTTATATATGAGATAGTGATCATGTGATTTTAAATTATATTATTATATTGGATATTTTATATAATGCATTTTATGTCTGGTATGATTATCACATGACTGTCTAATAAATATGCGTGTGTAGAATGCATTCCAGAATTCAGAGAAAGTTTCAATTATTTTCTAAAACTATTAATATTTAAACAGCATTAAACTGTTGCGCATGCGCTACATTTGAACATTATGGAATAATATTTCATCAACTGATAATAAAAAAAAAACAGACTAAAATCGGTGCATTAAATTAAATTTTTTATTGGAAATTAATAAAATGAATTATTTAAAAATATTTTTATTGAATGAATAGAGTTGTGGATATTTTAAATATTAGATATTTTGTTATATGACTCATAATTTTATTTTTACTTTTTAAAAATATAAAGTTTAATCATTATATAAATTAGTTGATTTGTCTGACTCTATTCATCCTATCAAATCTCGTAATAGAAAGGAGTATAAATAGATAGGTGTATTATTATTATTGTATTATGATTTATATTATGATTATTATTGTGTTGTGTAGATAAAATTGGGTAATTATATATTACAATAAGTTTGTAATATAATAAATATTATAAACAGTAAATTGTTAAAGATTTTAAAACTTCTCATTCGATAATTTAATATACAAAATTAACAAAGCGTATGACACACTTGAATATGAAGCTATCAAGATACACAGAAATTATTACACGCTAAGCGCTTTCGAGGCCTTTTGCCTCATATTCATAGCGGTACTGTGCGCTAGTACCGCTATGAATATGAGGCAAAAGGCCTCGAAAGCGCTTAGCGTGTAATAATTTCTGTGTATCTTGATAGCTTCACATTCAAGTGTGTCATACGCTTTGTTAATTTTGTATAGTAAATTGTTGTAAATTAAATTTTAAATATTATTATTTTTATTAAGTTTGGGACATAAAGGATTAATATTTTGATCAACAACATGTGTGAATAGAAATTTTAATATTTCCTATCAGTGAAACTATTCAGAAGCTTGATTTTAATAACTCATTATTGACTTATGGAATGGAAAACTATATTAAGGAATATCGGGAAGAGAATGGTCAAATGCCGATGGTTTTATTGGAGCATAACCATGCTAAGTTGGAGTAAGAATTTTAATAATTTTTCTTATGGAATGCTTCAATAGTATAAACATTTATTCTCTAGAAATATATTATCTATAATGATTATTTATGTGCTAATAAAATTAATAATTTTAAAAAGACATTATTTTAATATAAGACATTGGAAGAGATGGAAAAGTATATTATCATTAAATTTTAAAAGACATAGAAGATAAACCATAGTATATCATTTTGGAATATTTATTTATCGTTTTTTAATAATTACAATTTTAATAATGTTTGTCTTTGATTTGAATTTTATTTGGACTTGTATAAGCAAGAAATTTTAAAGATAAACTAAAAGAATAACTGCCAAACATTTGATAAAAGATTTAAATTTCCTAACATGATAATTGTCATCTTATTTTGCTATTTTAAAAAAAGAAAAAAAATGCTTACTGGAAAAATAAGATATCAAGAATAAATAATCTTTAAATATTGAAACCTAAACTCGTCTGTTTGTTGTGCTAATTGTATCTATTTAGAATATATTTAGAAATAGTAATATGTCTAATATATTGGAAAGCACGAACTCAAAATGTGCATACTGAATCTGATGCATTTGTTAACCGCAAAGGATTCTTGGATATACATATGCATCTGGAAAAATGATTTACTTACCTAAATGGATATTTTAGATATTGTAAAATAAATTATTATTGTCATGGAGAAGATATATAGAAAGAGACTGTACAAATATCTTTTTATATCAGGATGAGTGATAATTTTTGTGATTTTGAAAGATTTAAAAAAAGTCGACAATGATTTTTTTTTTCTTCATTATTAATCAACATTGCACAGAAAGTTGGGGAGAGCTTTGAAGAGACTGGTTATCACAACGACTGTGCAAATTTTCATACTCCAAGTTTTCAATAGTCGTCAATGAGGACTTTTAAGAAAAATTTCCTAACTTTATTTTTTAGAAAACTTAACATTAGTAATTAAGACTTATTTCATATTTTTATCTAGCTAAGATTGAACTAATATAATCGTTTTTTTATCATAAGTTAATCTTTAAAACAGATTAATGATTTAAATATTTATGAACATTTTCTTTTTAATATGATTTTTTTCTAATGATGATATATATAATTATTTATGTCCAGAAACCAGAAGGCATCGTAAGTGATTATAATGTTATTTTTAATCACTAGATAATTTTAATTATTGGTATTATTGGAATTTAATATATTTTTATGATTAAATGAATGGACGAAGGATGTATGAATTCATAATACATATGAATTTTATTGAAGAATATAAACAATAAGAAAATGTAAATATGCATATATTTTTTTATGATACAGCTAGTTATGACTGTATTAATTATCCATAATTATATTTTTTGCAAAGTAAAGTAATATAATATTTATCTGTAAGATTATTGAATATTAATATTATATTTTATCAAAGTCATTTGTATTGTGGCAAAGCTTAGGTTTTCGAAACAATTTCTTTAAATATATCCATAGTTTTAATGAATTTTATATGCTAGTTTATGGATTATTGGGTATTGTCGTTCAGTTTATTTTTTGCGATGTTGATTGTTTAAATCAATATATGGAATTTGTAGGATAGTAAACAGGGAAGTAAAGATATGAATCCCTGGATGTACTTAGGATAAGTTAAGATGATTAGGTATATCAGCCTATATTTTCTTGAATTTTTGAATAGTGTACAAATAGAGTTAAGAAAGACCTGTATTATTTTTGTATTTCCATGGACAGTGTCATTTACTTGTTTTTATTGTCTGTAAATGCTAAGAAAGCCTTGACATATTTTTCATAGGTATTTGACTAAGTCATACCTAATCTTTTGCACTGCTTTCATGTGAATGAATTTATTTCTTGTACTACTGAGTTATTACTCTAGTTATTATTTCCTTCATGTCCTACATTTTATCGCTATCTGAATTTCATTTGTTGTATGTCGTAGAGCTTAGTACTTGAGAAAGCCAAATAATGAATAAATTTGTAAAGACGGATTGTTCAAACTAAATGGCAAGATAGGTTTTTGAATAAGTTTGGGTACAAATGATATTGAATAAGGAATGTTAATTTACAGATATATTAATGGAACAATTCTACTATTTTATATTTGATGATTTTATTTTATAAAATCAATAATTTTGAAAATCCTTATTTTACAAAACAAAGGAATGATGATTGTTAAGAGTAATTTTGAATGTTTGTTTCATCTTATATTATTTTTCTTGAATATGCCAAAAACACATTTATTTAGAGTGGTGCCAAGCAATCATTTGTTACATGAGTACACATTTTTGTTCTGTAAAATTATTAAAGTAAAATATACCCACAACAAAATTAGATTAATTAAAATATTTAAATAAAGTATCTTATTTTATCTTTAGTTGAGTTAGAGTAATAATATTTCTCTTATTAAATTAATTAAGTACAATTTTTACATACAGTCTTTGACATATGAACATTTTTTAATTCTATGTTGATATTATTTTTATAATATGGAACTAAATGTAAATTTCATCAAGCCAGAATGAAGGCTTACACATTTCATTATTTATTTTATGACATGTAATATAATTTTTCATGTATACTTTTGTATATTTTTATAAAACTTTAGAATTATATTTGTTACTTGTAGTTATAATTAATTGTGAATCTATTTTATAAATTTGTTAAATTAACTATAATAAATTTGTTAATGTTTTTATAAAAAATCTCTTTGTCAAGTGTTATTTATTGATCTCTTCTTTTTCACAACATCTGATCCACAGAATTTAAAATATTATTACTCAGAATAAAATACTTGAAAACTTAATTGATATAATATTATTTTCTAATCATAATTAATTATTTAAAGTGATGCCATATAAATTGTGTATATTTTTCATATTGCCTCTTTATTCAGTTTACATTATATTTTGTATGCCTCATAAGAAACTTTGATTCATATAATTATCTGATTAAATATAGGATAGATTATTAATAACATTAAGTGTAGGAACACATTATGATTAATATTACTATTTTAGAGGGGGTAGTTAGGTATGATGTAAATAAATCCCTCATCATGTTTAGCTACAGGATTTTTCAATTAATTTGCTGATTTTATTTTATAGAACCTGAGATCATATTTTAATAACAGAAATTATAATTTATTAATAGTATATTAAAATTATTTTATGTATTTTAAAGTCATAGGAATATTATAGATTTGTGTTATTGCATAAATTTAGGGGGATAGTGTTCCTATGCCACTGAGGTTATGTCTTTATGGAGATATTCTCAATGTTTGCCAACTGTTATATTTTTGCTAAATGTCTAACCATATAAACCATATATTGATAATTATTAAATTTGAGCTAGTCTAATCATAGAAAATTATATATAAGATATTATTAATATATATATTTCTTATTTTATTAAGTGAGAGCGAGCCGGAGGATTATTATTAAATATTATTCATTTCTTAAATATCAGTTAGCAAGGGTACAATATATATTTATTTATATTGAATACTGATATTTTAGAAATGCATCATTTTAGCCTTTACACACATAAAAATACTTGATTAGTACCATACAATAGGTAAGTGATTCACGTTTTTGCTGTTATTAAGTTAAAAACATTTTAATTTGTGAAATAAAATGTCGTAGTGAAAGGAGAAATCATTTGTGTATTACAACTTACTACAAAACTTTTATGTTACAAACTTTTATTATTCATGAATAATTCCAGTTGTTTTAGACAATCATGTTTAGATAAAAAATGCTTGTTTAGAACAATTAAAACATTTAGTGAATAATAAAAAGAATAAAACTAAATTTTTATTTATTTATTATAATTCATAGAATTTAATATAGTTACTGAAGAGCAGAAAATATAAACACTATTATAAAGCAATACGGTTGGGGGGGGGGGGGAGCAAATAATACAAAAGACACATTCTACTGCCACTTCTATTCAAAGATTTACAAATCCTAAAAAACTGAATCACAATGGTTATAGAAAAAAATAACAAGGAATCGGTTAGAATGAGTGTGAAAAAAATTAGCAAATGCTTAATTTATGTTAAATCAATTTCCAGAAACCAAGTTGTGAAAGTATGTAAAGAAGTATTACACTTAAGCAGCAAGATTTTATCATTATTAGAGATGAATAACTATGGTTTCTATCTATTTAAAACCACTTATTTTAGCAACTTAATTTTAGAACTACGTAACAAATTTTATGAAGTCCTTAAGATTTACTTCCATTTCAGTGCAAACAATATTATTACATATTCAATATTTTTTATATTATCAAAAAATATATATAATAAAAATTATAATGCTTAATTTTTCTGTTTTTATTACAATCAAAAGGTTTTATATTTATATGAAATAAAAAAAAAAAATGAATGTATTGTCTCAATCATATTTTAAATAGCTATGCATTAGATAGTATTTGATGTTAGATTTCATGCATTATTTATATTCCAAAGTCAAAAAAATGTTTCCTAAATCAATCTTCTGAAAATTTTTTGGCTCTACATATTGATTTGCTTATTGCAATATCGATTTATTAAATAATACATCTTTCATTTGCCTTGATTTAGTTTTGCTATTTTTACTTGATGTTTGAAGTGCTTTCCTATGAAAAAAATATTATAGAAGCTTATAAAAATCATAAATCATACATATTTATCAATTCCTGTTAAGCTTAATGATCTAACTCTTCTAGATATACTAAGTTCTTCATGATTAAAAATTATAATTTCTATATTAAAAATAAAGGGACTGTCCAGACACTTAAACCAATAATATTATTTACACTTGTACAAAATATTATTTTAAAACAATGCATTTGCATTATAATAATATGATTTCATACAATTTGTCTTAAGCTAAATCCTCTCAATGTATGTAATGATTATACTGATATATTAATTTTGAGGATGATTTAGCTCTATTTGCAAAGTATAATCAAAGTTTTGGATAAAAATATATAAAAGAAACTGAAGATTATGTAAAAAAAAAAAAAGAATTAAAATAAATTTAAAAAATAAAATAATATATCAAATCAATTATTTTAAATATTATTAATCATAAGGTTATAATGGTTAACAACTTATTTAAAAAAAATTAATTGATGAGATAAGACTTGAGAAAAACTCTAGTAAAATATTTAATTTGTAGTGTTATACTTTTAGGAAAAAAATATGACTTAATGTAAGAAAGAAGATCAATACTCTAAGAATAGGAATTCAGAATAAGGATATACTTTAAGGCTATTAGTAGTAAAATAAAACAATCTCATTTCAATAAATAATAGTTTTAGCTCTAAAATTAGTTTAAAATTTGAATAAAAAAGGATCACATGATTTTCCTGGCTTACTTTCAACATCAGAATTAAGAGTAGTAATTCAGTCAATTTACTCTGCTCCAGAGTTAACTATTGCAAATTTTACCAAAGAATCAATGGAGCTTATTCATAGCATATAATGAAGTGACTAAAATATATTATTACTAACCTACAAAATCTTAATTTGTTTCATTGGTTCTTTATGAAAGAAAATCAGACAAAAACTAATTCGAATTTGATACTATATAATATTCACTGATTATTCTAGCAACTAACAAAGGTATAAATAAGTGAAATGATCAGAAAAAAAAAAAAAAAATCTAAAATCCTTTTAGAAAAAATCAAAAATTTCATAAATTCATTCTTTTCATTTGTAAATATATATATTTTATAAAAAATTAAATCAAAAACTCAAGTAATATAAATTTAAAAATAATAGATTGAGATGGTATTTTCTGCCATCTCATATAAATATACATATATTTTATTTTAATAAAAGTGTTTGTAGTTATCAAAAAATAATAATCTTTGAAATTTTTTTAAAGTTTTTTTTTTTTATCTCAAAAAAATCAGGATTTCTTTGTTTTTAGTAATTTATTTAAATCCATTATAACTCAAAATAAAATTAGATCTTGTGATTTGTTTTCATTAAGTTTTTTTTTTGTTGTAATTCTTGGGAAAATGTGAATTGGGGGGCATTAGAGATTTTGGCAATAAACTCTATTGTTGAAACTTGAGATACAAAAAGTATTCGTAACTAAAAATATTGCTAGAGTCGATCGACTGTGCTATTTGATCCAGAACTTTTTCATTAATTAAAAATGCAGTGAAAATAAAAGGACAGAAATTAGACGTGTCAAAATCGGACAGGGGAAAACATATAAATTGTAGTTTGCTTTCTTTTGTTATAAAAAAAAAGAGAGAACTTTTGCTAAAAAGAGTTATTAACCAGAGCCATAAAAATGTTCTCCAACTAGAGGACATCGAAAACTTTCCTCCTGGGGAAAAATGTCTCACAGCCACATCTGGAACAGTCTGATGGCCAACTGCGGAAAGGATGTAAACAAACTAGTTGAGGATATAAAATGTCTCACAACCACATCTGGAGCAGTCTGATGGCCAACTGCGGAAAGGATGTAAACAAACTAGCTGAGGATATGTCAAAAAGCCAGTAGACAAAACAAAGGATTTACACCAGCAGTTTCAGGACTGAAATCATATAAGGATATTAACTACTTGTTGAAAGTGGATCAGCTGATTGATCAGGGTAAATATGAAGTTCTACTTAAAGAACTTTTATTCTGATTAACATAATAGAATGTTATTTTACTAACTTTTATTCATTAAAATTATGTATAATTTTAATTCATTTTATTATGTTCAATGTTTGTACAGTTTTTAGTCCCAAAAAATGTTAACAATTCAATCTGGAAAGACAAACGAGTAAAGATCAGTTAAAGAATTCCGACTATAAGGAAACACAGGAACCTTATATCGGAACCTGGTATACATAAAAGGAATGCTCGATGGCTATAAGCAAACAAAAGACATTTGCACTGTCCATTAAAGGATTGAATATAATTTTTTAACATGAAATGTAGGGTGTTTGAGTGGTGTGTGTTACTGCCCATTCTTATTAGTAAATCGACTTAAAATCACACCTATTTCGACAGGCTTCAAAATAAACCTGAATCGTTGTCATTCATAGGTTTTGTGCAGCACATGTTCCTTTGGGAAACAGATAATAAAACCTTTAATAATGAACTATATTAAAAAGAAAAAGAGAATTAAAATTTATGTTTCTCTTAAATTTTGGATTGAGTCAGTTGGAGTGTTCTGGAAAAGGAAGTAAGGAAAGCAGTTAGTATTAAAAAAAAAAAAAATTAATATAATAAATATTTAAATCATACTTAAGTGGCTCTGTCTTTAATTCTTTTATAACATTATCAAATAAGTGTCCTCTGGTTCAAACATAAAGTATAATTAGTAGAGTCCGCATAAGATTACGTCTTAAAATTTATGTGCTCACACTATATAATGAGATATTTTATATAGTGCTATGTTTTTAATACTGTAATAGTGATATTAGCGATTAAGCCAATGCATATGCACTTTAAAGATAAATTATAAATGAATGCTCTCACTTTTTTTCCAGACACAAGATATAGTATTTTAGAAAGAATGGAATGAATCCACCCATTCTTTCAACCCAAACATTTATGTATGGGAAAATCTTAAGCATATGGAAATGAGAGCGTGAAGGTGTTAAGCAATCACTTTAAATTTTTCTCGATCTACTATTAGGCTATATACCTAATGGCACACTTGTACCAGTCACCGTAATTTTGGTAATCTTATAAATTTTGCGAACCGAGTGTCAATTTGTAGTGGCACAATATAATAATAAAACATTTAAAGTAAATTAATAGTTATGAAATTTCGCAACTATAAACATTTAAAATAAATTGTTTACTACTTTTATTTAGTAAGTTTAAAAATATTAACCTTTTTTCTACCAACAATTTTGTTGCTTATTTTCCCAAGAATTGATATTCGGGCTGTTGTTCTTCGATTGGTCATAGTTGCATAATCCTCTGGAGATAATCCACTTTCTGATATGATAGAAGCTTAAAATAAAATAAAAATATTTTTTTTAATTCAACAGCAAATGAAATATCTGAAAATAATTTATAGTATCTTTACATATGTTTGTAGTAAGAGAAATAAATATTTCCAAAACAAATGATGAAGATCAGGCTAGGAATAATGCTTTCCTTGGCCAAATTATCTAAATAAGTGAAGTTCATCAATTACTATTATATTTGTACATAAAACAGTGTTAAGATTTAAATTGTTTAAAAATAATTAAAAGGAGATTTTGAATATTAAATTTAATAAACAATATTTATCAAATAAAAATAATATCAAAAAACATAAAATTAATATTATAGACCATTAAGAAATAAATAAGCACGAAGGATTCTTTATCATGATTATTGCTTTGAAAGAAAATTACAAGTTCTACTTTTAAACATACAACTATCATTAATAATAATTAATGAATAATTAATTAGATATCTTTCATTTCATCAGTTTTTCAATATAAATAATAATAAAAAGAAAATATGTTGTTAATGGAATATAAACTATTACGAAGCCTACACAATTCAGAATAAAAGATAAATGACAATTATTAAAGAATTTTCTTTTACCTACACTTTTATACACATAATTAACAAGAGTATTTATTCATCCATTCTATTTACACCTATCTATTATCAAATACTGATTATTCATTCATCCACTCCATTTTTTTATCCTATGATATTCAACATCTTATATCAAAATGTCTATCTAGCAATAACTCTCAATTATACAAACTCAAATCTTAACTTTTTAAAATAGCTATTATCATATTATTATTATTTTTTAAGTAAAAAAACAAAAACAATAAACTTAGAGAGAAATAATATAAGAATAAATCTCTTTTAATAAATATCATCCATCAGAAAAAATAAATCTTTCTTATCATAATAATTAACAAGCATATACAAATAATATAAAATTAATCATGCTAATATTTAAGGTTAACAAGAATAAATATTTCTTGCCCTTCCCCCTCTCAATTAAATTAACAAATTCCCATTTAGTTTTTTAACCAATTTTTCAATTCTGAGATAAAATATAACACCAAAAAAAGTTTATAAATAATAGTTACTTTCAGATAACGATTTTCAGAGAGAATTAAAAATTAATATAAAAGCAATAACTTAAGGATCTTCTGTTAGATTTTCTCTTTCTTGTTTTATATAATTTAATATAGAAAATTATATCAAATCCCATTCCTTCTTTTATAAGGTAGTTTTATTCTGTAGTTTGAATAAATATACACTTTTACCCGCTTAACACTTGTCCTTTATGCAAGGATCTAAAAAAAATAAAAAAATATTTTTGGTGGCCATTTTGTAAAACTGATGACATCAAACAATAGTTATTAAAGTCATATCATGCAAAAGCAAAATAGTGGCTTTCGTGCTGAAATTGTAATGCACATATTTTATTCATAAAATACAAATTTATAATGCTGCATTCAATATTTTGATTATAAACTTAAAATATGATTAAGTAATATACATTATTTATTTAATTTTCATCCAATAATTTTTATGAGACAATCATATCCAAAATAAAAATTTTCATTGTTAATGACTCCAGAAACAAAATCTAAAAAGGTTCATTCAGTACACGAATGTAAATTAATAGCACATTCATTCAGCATAAAATTAAAAATACACAGAACATATATTGCTAAAGTATTCAGTCAATTAATTCTGAATTAAAATTTTTCTCTCAAATCAAAACTGCTACCATCGCTAATCTAAAATATTTTCATTAAAAAAAAAAGGAGAGAAATCATCTCGTAATTCTTTTCACATATCCAAAGCAATGGAGACATTATCACACATGTATAAAGAAAGGAGTACTGAAAAAAAATATATAAATTTTATTCAGCATAAAAATAAAAATAATTTTTGGTCATATGTACTGTCAATATTAAATTTTAAATTGTGTACAGTATAAATATTAGCTAGAATTTCAGACAATCAATTTTGGATTAAAATCTATAAAGAATGCGAATTTCAATTAAATCGAAACTGCTATCTATCATATCTGAATTACATTTTTGGGAAAAAAATATGAGGATAATTTTATGCAATTAATAATGAATTGTGTATGATGAAAATGCAATACAAATAAAGTGACTAACATTAATGCCTTTAATGTTTACTTAAATAGCTCGTAAACAAATTGCTAAGTTGTTGCAAAAACATGGCTACTGCACTTCATAAAATAGTGACATATCATGCCTACAAAAACACTATCGCGATTTGTTTATTTAGATCAGCACAGTACAAAAGCCTTAAATATTGATAACAATATGAAAACTCAGAATGCATTAATTTTTTTCCCCATCAAAGATGATTAGGATTAATTTTTTGTAATGTATCCTATGTTTATTTGGCTCTTGTTACACCAATGATAAATAACAAATCTTTATGATCAATCAAATGATTTGTTATTAAACATTGTTTTTTTAATTTTAATAATTTCACATAAGTAATGTAATATAATATTGTAGTATAAATTTTAAAAAAAAATGAAACCTCAGTATGGATTTTTTTCCAGTGTAATGAGAACCAGTTGTGCAGAAGAATACAAAAAAATTGTTAGATGCCAATGTAATTTCACTTTCTTGGTATAAGATGTGATATGTTGGACTATTTCCATCATTTATGAGTGAATGTTGAATGTATAGAAAATTTTAAACTTTATTTAAATTTTCCAAATACAAACAACTTGTTAGTAATAACACACAAATAGACAATACAGGTTAGTAAGTTGTTTGTATTTGGAAAGTTTAAATAGAGTTTAAAATTTTCTATACATTCAACATTCACTCATAAATGATGGAAATAATCCAACATATCACATCTTATAATATACCATCATTACAAATCTTCAGACAAATACTTTCTTGGTATATTTTGCTGTACTTTTTTGGACAGTGAAAACACACATTTTTTTTCTAGTGATATTAAATTTTTTTTTTTAAAGATTCTGCTTAAAGTCATCTTAGTAACTAATATGAACACAAAAAAATCAAGAAATCTTTGAGCTTGGAAACCAAACTGGATAATGATGATTGGTGAATGTATCACAGGAAGTAACAACTTTAAGCTAAATTTTTTTTCTTTTTACATAGATTTAAGTTGCATTATACATACATAAATACATACTTTAAGTGAATACTTGCATAATACACACAGAACAGTTTACACAAGCATATAATTTACATTAAGGATTCTTAAAATTTTTATATATACTCAATAAGTTATTTTTTTAATGTAATATTCGCAACTTATAGCGTAGTTTTTTAACTGGAGTAACTGGCCAATTTTTTCCCCATAGATAACCATTATAAATGCATATTCTGCATAGGATATTCTTGCTAAATGATGAGTTTTGGGAGACCAATTGTCCTCACTATGTGGGGTAAAGGTGTATAATATTAAAGCTGAACTTTGGCACAATAAATTATAGAAAAAATATATATATATATTCTTGAATTTTTTTAAAACTAAACTGAGAAAATACATGATACTAAATAAAACTATTTTTCTTTACATATTCTGCCCTCAAATCCAAATAAAACAAAAATAACAATCTTATAAAATTTTAGCACAAATTAATTTTTTTGCATATCATACCATTTCCAACTACTTATATACTTCAACAATACTATTTTTTATATCAAAACTTTAAAGTTTTGATATAAAAAATAGTATTGTTGAAGTGTATAAGAACTTGGAAATGGTGTGATATGTAAATATAGAAATAAATACATAAAAAAAGAAAGAAGAAAATTAATTAGCTTCCATAAATGATATAATTAATACATAATTTTTTATTTTAATATAATTAAAATAATTAATTTAATCATGACAAATCTAAAACAATGACGGAGTTTCCTTAATTCATTTTTATTAATTAAAGTAGACATTCAAAAATAAAATCAATTTAGATAAAACAATGTTATAATATAATTGACTAAAGATTTATGATGATATTTTGCTTGCAGTTATATATTATACCATTTCTATCAACTAGTTTGTCAAATATTTTAAGATAAATTCAAATTTTATTTATACTTTTCTAACTACATCCAACTGTCAGTAATAACAATACAAATTAGTATGGATCACAACATATTATTTTCCTCCTTTCTTCAGATGCTACTGGCCCGACTAGTGATAGTTACTATAGCAAATGAACAATGAATGACCATTAATTTCATGAATAATGAATTTAAGATAATGCTACAATTAATTAGGCTATTCTGTTAAAAACAAGACAATAGAAATTTTATATACTTATCTACAAAAATCTCTTGATTTCCAAATATTATAGATTAACATACTGTGCCACTACTTTTTTATATCTGAATGATTGTTTGCTGAAAATTTAAAATATTGGAAAATCTGTAATCATTATCATACAAGGGTGCCACTAGGAAAAGAACCTAGAACCGCGAAATTAGAAAAATCATATTCGCGGTTGATAATTTGGATACATATGACAGATCAAGTCAAATTCCTCTCCACAATCCCATTTCAATATGGACGGATTTAATATAATAATAGGTTTGTTTAAAGAACAAATGCAAAAAAAAAAACAAAAAAAAAAATACTTTCATAACCTTTAACCAATGATACACTTTATTATAATTTATTTTTCTTTTATTCAAGACAATTAACAAAACAAATCACTAATAACCCCTCTCTACCTTCCTTTCCTCTTTTTTTTTTACTCTTGTCATAACTAATGTAATCTTTCTTTTTTTTATTAAAAGAAAAAAACAAAAAAAACAAAGGCAAAGAACAATATATTTCATTCTCGAAGGAACATGTGCTTTTACTTAAATAAGTGTCCAAACCTCTGGTATTGGGACTAAGTGACTTACTATTAGGAGTAAGTTATAACACAAAAACCCTATCCTCTCTTTCAATATTTTCTCAACCCTTAATACTTTTCATTTTGCTTTCTAAATCATTTTTAATTCTACTCTGATAACATTCTCTTGGATTCATTTATGGGATTATTATCTTTTCTTAACTTCGCCCAATGGTTCTAAAAATTTAGTCAAAATTTAGCTAAACCATTCATAAAGAAAAATTAAAACATACAAATTATTTATGTATTTTAACTAAACAAATTAATTAATGTAGATATAAACATTATTAATATTTAAATAAAAATCCCCTTCTATTGTTATAACTCATAGTTCATTAATGGTTAAATGCAATCCTAAACGCAGGTTTAAAGTTCACTAATGTCTATAGTTCAATCAATAAACAAAGTTTCCGTTACCCTGATCGATTAGTGTATGTCCATAAGCGTTTCTTCGTATCTCTTGGGAATTGATTCTCAGCAACTAATTTTGTTCTACGGCTAGCTCCACTTTCTCCTATGTGGTTTGATGTTCCTTGAGGTGGTTTCACGGTTCGATGAAAATCTAGGAATAGGTCAGTGCCCTGGCTGGGGACAGATTCTATTTCGTTTAGCCTTCGATCATTTTTATTTCCATTTTTTTTTTATATAATAGTTCTTTTTTTCATTAAAAAAAACTAATAATTAATTCACAATAGGTTTTTCTCTCTATTTATAGTCCTTTTCTTTATTGTCCTTTTTTTTTGATCACGTTCACGGCCAGTGCTTGCATTCCTTTAATTTTTTTGTTTTTAACACCTTGCTAACCAGAAGTCATGACAATAGAATTAATTACAAGTCTTTTTCTCTCTCCCCTCCGTTCAGATTAGAAAATTAAAGTAATTAATTACGAAATTGTTTAAAAAAAAAACTTAAAATTTTTTTTCTATCACTTTCAATTTAATCTCTCAATCCAATTAAAAAAATAACCTACCATTTTGCTTTTTTTTTTTTTTAAAATCCCAATAAAAAACTAATAAATAATACCAAAAAAAAAACTTTCTATGCACCCAGCCTTTATTCGCTATTTTCTACCTAATCAATCTGTGTATATACATATATTTACATACACACAGAGAATATAACATGAGCCGATCGAAATTATTGGCTCAATACTAAAATGACTTGTAGGATTTTTTGCCATTATCATATGAACAGCTTGTAAAATTTTTTTTTTTTTACTTTTCCTCTTTACTAAATTTTGTATTTTCCCAAGAGAATATATATTCATTCCATGAGATATGCATGGTCTGTTATTTATTTTTTTAATCATTTTTGATGAAAAATTTTTGCTGAAATATACTGTTAATTTAGTTTTTTCAGACTCATGGGTATTTTCACTAATTCTGAAAAAAATAAATTCATAACAGATTTCAGCAAAATTCAACATTTCTACAACTCATCTAAAATCATAATGATCATGTTTCTTTAAATCCTACTGATAGTTCTAGAAATTCACAATGTTCTTCTCAAAATTCTTAGTCCATAAACCAGTCCATTGTCAAGAATTTTAAGCATTTTCTGGAGTTAATAAAGTACATGAAAATAGAAAGAAATGGCATTTTAATAAGTTTAGATGTGGACAGTTTATTCACAAATATACTTAGAGATGAAGCATTACCCATTGTAAAAAAAAAAAAAAAGAGTAAATGAAGATGATAGTTGATAAACTAAAACAACTTTTTCTATTGATGGTATAATAAGTAGATCTGTTGACATTGTGCATAACAACAACATAATTTCAATACAATAGAAAACAGAGCTTGAAACCATAGTCATTAATAGTATTCCATCTCCACTAAAACTCTCACAAATATGGTGAAGCACTATTACCAACATTCTTGAAATAAATCAGTAACATAACTTTTTCAATTAAATTCACAATAGAACTAAAACAAGAACTAAAACTATCATTCTTAAACATTATTGTAATAAGACTATTTCATGGCAAAATTAAAATTATTATTTACAAAACATCTTAACACAGAAGAAAATACTTAACATATACATCAAATCATAAGAAATATATTTTAAAAAAAAGTGGAATTATACTTTCCTTATAAAACAATTCAAAAAAAATTTTGATCAGAAGAAAAGTCTCACATAGAAGAAATTATTCGTTAACTACCATTAAAAAAATCTTAAATAGACACCAGAAACAAACATCAAAAACAAAAGATAGATATATAACAATGATGATAGACAAACTAAAGAAAATTTGCAATCAATATAATATCAGAACAGTTGCCCAAAGTCATCCTAATCTCCAAAAAACTTAAATATGAAATGATGAAAAACAAGAATTTTATTTATGAAATATTGTATAAATGCCAAAGGACATATAATGGTAAAACTACCTACCCTAATGAAAAATAATTAGCATATAAAACAATGATTAGAATGGAAAAGACGTGTTTAAAATAACAAAAACTATTCATGTACCAATGAATATGAGAAAATATAATAATATTAGGTAAAGAGAAAAAAGTAAAAAGAATAGAATTTAAAAAAGTTCCTCACATAATAATGGCAAATAATCTCATAAATCAATCTAATATGATAATCCACAACATTTGGAAATTACTCATTACTCTTATTCTTAAAGAGTAAAAAATAGAAAAATCAGGAGATTTCTCATAGATCATTATATAAAATTTCACTTTTGCCTATAATAGAATAGTCTAATTAATTAGAGTTTTATTTTAAATTCAGGGTATTCACAAACAGAAAGATTATTAGTTCAATTCTAGTTCATCAGCAATACTTGAAGAAGTAAGAATACTATTTGAAGGATTGTTTACCACACTATTCTGTGTATTATTACTAATAGTCGAATGTATTTAGAAAAGTATAAATAAAGTTGGAATTTTTCTAAAAACATTTGCTAGAAAACAGAAATAATATATTATAGTATTATTAGTAGTAATATTTTTTTTAAGTTTTATTAGTATAGTTAAAAAAGCAACATAACTATTAAATACTTTACATTATATAGATGTATTTCTACACGTAAAATACTTCTATTAAACAAATGTTAAAAAAAAGATCTATAAAATACTCACACATATATATCATTTTATATAAACATATGTGTGTGTTTCAATGTGTATTCCATCCCATCATTCATAAATGATTGTTAAATAGAACGAAAATTAAAAATATTTTTAGTAATTGTCTAAGTATGATGAAAATATTGACAGAAAACAAATCAATGATATATGATATAACAATTTCTAATTCTATTACAATTTTTAATTAAAAAATGTATATTACTTTTGCATTTTATACCTCACTGATTTCTTTAAAAAAAAAAATTACAATATATATTTTTAATAGAAATAAATAAATTTATTTGGTTTACATTAGAAATTTCCACTAGTAAACTTAAAACAATGAAAGAAAAAAGCAGTAATTAATTAGTTTTTATAAAATAAATTATTAATCTGGAAGCAATCAACATCAAGTGGACATTACATTTTATAAAATAAATTTCATTCACTTTGAAAATTTCCAAAATTTTGTACAAATGAAGACAATAGATTGAGTAGATCCTATGTTTATTTTTCTAATTGAGCATATTATAAAAGAAACATTTGTGATAATTGGTCTTTATTTTAGTTACACTTTTTCTATTTTTCATAAGCAGAATGCATATTTGCAATTCAAAAATCATGTAAAAAATATACATCATTTGATTAAAATCAAATTTCATTTTTATCCATTTTATTTTGAAGCTATAACTAATTAAATTATTTCATAAAATATCAATCCATTTATGATTTTGGTTTAAATGCTACAATATGATAGAATCAAATCAATATTACATTTAAATTTTTCTATTAATCCACAAATGCATAATAAGATATTCTTAAAATATGTTTGCTTTGATATATTCATTCTTAGAAAATGTATTATTTTATTAACTTTTTATACCTAGTATATTATATATATACACTTTGATAAAAAGCTCTATAGTCTTTTTTTGAAACTGATGGATAAATTGCATTACTCTATCCATTTTTGTTTTAAAAATAAGCATTAAACTAATGAATGAGAAAACTACTTACAAAGTTTTTGAGGAGTTTCATATTTGAAAATTTCATAAAATTGAGCAAGATAAGATACAATTGTAAGTTTATCTGGCACTGTACACTGGGTCATTTCTTTGGCAGTCATAACAGGAGGAATTCCTAATTCTTGTTCAGCTATTTCAAATGCCTTTTAAAAAAAAAAAAAACCATCAGTAAATCATTTAAATTTCTAAAATAATTAAAAGCAAAATAACTTACCAACTGATTATTTTTTAGAACATCATCCTCAGATAAAGAATTAAAATTTCTAAAATTAAGAATAAAAAAATTCAAATTCTTAAAAAATGCAAGTATGAATGAAAAAAAATCTACTACAAAATCTATATATTTTTTTATATAGTAATAAATTTTAAATACTTTTTTTCCATTTCAATCACATTATTTACAAATTGTTCTGTGCAGTGTAGTGCAATGGTGATAATAATAGTCTCAAGAGCTAAAGAATGATGGATTGATTCCCAGTTTAGGTAAATAAAAAATAATTTCAGCTTGATTATATGAATGGAATTATTGTATTCAATCACTTTGGTGCTCAAAGGTCATATGATCTCAAGAAGCTGATAAAACAATTAAAATTAAAAGCATGCTGTATTATAAAAAGTTACTATATTATTCTTTTAAACCTGTTACATTTGGATATCTTTTTTTAAAAAAATAGTTTAATACATTAGATACAAAGTCAGTATTGATTCATCAACTCAAACATGTGAACCTGTTGAATTATATTTGATTACTTTAGTCTTATTTAATTGTAATCAAGTGAGATTGCAAGGCAGATAAGTTGAAATATGAACAAAATTTAAGATATTATGAATTCACTTTATTCAAATGTGAAAACATTTTTAATATCAATAAGAAATACTACTTAAAAATTAATAAAAATATTTGTACAAAAAAAATTAAGAATTTATTGATATTCAGTTTTGTAGTTACTATTATTTATAATAATAATGTTTAATATAAACTATGTGTACATAAAGAAAATATTTTAAGGATTGTTAAGCTAGTTATTTTCCATCTATTATCAAATGCTGATTGATCACCCAACATAAATTTTTAAAGCAATTATTAGTGTCAACTCTTTTTTGACATTAATTATTTTGATAATAATATAATGTCCCCATTATGATTTATTGAAAACCTTATTTTTATCTAGATTGTGATTGTACTCATTGCTATAAGTTTTTGAAAAAGAATATACTGCTTTAGAAAGACAATTATTCATTATTAATAGATGTCAATAACTATTGATGAATAACTATAATAGATGCCAATAACTGTTGATGAATAACTAATCACTTTGCATCTCTCATTTTTGTGGACTTTTTTATTTAATGTGATCCATCAGCAATAAATATTTATTTCATTATATTACAAATGTACTTTTTATTTTTAGTCAGTGCATCAACATTCTTTGATAGAGAATAACTTAAAATATTTACTCTTTAAGAATAATAAGATAATTACTTATTGATTATTAACAAATTGCTAACTATGTTATACAAAAAAAAAAAAATCCTAAGCTTGTATATAACTTGTAAAAATTTCAAAAATCACTCAATCCAGACGAAAACTAGGTCACCATGAACACAGCATGTTGTGATTCTTAAAATATCACTTAAAATATTATGCATAATTATGGTAAACAGCATATCATAATGCACTTGAAACTTTTAGTTTGAGACCATAAAAAAACGAGATAACTATTGGAGTTAGTTGCTATTATTGCATTTCACAAAAAGAATTAAAATATATATTTCATATAAGTTTTAGTATTATATTTTAGATAAAAATAACTTAATTATAAAAATAATTAATATTTTTGCTGTAAACAATCTTGCTATACAACTTTGAATGTACTCATAAATGACTAATATTATTCTTTTTCTTAGATTATTGATGATCAACAAAAAGTTTATATACTAATCCAAATTATATTAGAGTTGTTCTTTGAAGAGCTTGTGTGATTCTGGTAAATAAAGGTTAAACACTTATGTGATAAATTTTTATTTTGAAAATTCATTATAAACTTTAGATCAATAGAAAGAACTAGTCTGAGTGATAATAGAATTTTTACTTTCTGCTTCATAGAGATTTCATGTTATGATTTTTCTCTTCTTCTAAATAGATATCTAACTCATCATAATTTCTATTCGAATATACTTTTCAAATCTATTTTATTAAGTAAATTTAACAATATATGGATTATTTTCAATATTTATATACCACTAGTATTTTTAATTTATTCTTTTTTAATGTATTGCAGTTTTTTTATTATTATTGTTTTAGCTGAATATTATCAATTAAATATTTGAAAAATTTTACTGTTTACTAAATAATTTTTATTTAAAGATATGTATCTTTAATATTTACAACATGTGAAGGATTAAACCACAAATAAATACTTACCTGTTAACTTCCAAATTTTTTGATTTACTAAATTTTTTTTTTTTTTTTCCATTAATATTATTACAGATCTACATTATTTTCTCGAAACATAATTTAATGTACAGAATTTGGCAATTGTGGTTATTAAAACTACCATTTCTTTAATGGAAACACAATTTTCAATGTAAGAAAGGATTAAATCTATACTTTCAAATGTGTCTACTAAAAGATTCATCAATTTTCCACTTTGTTTTTTAATAATTTATATTTCTATAATTTATGACAGGGGTTTAAAAAAGTAGTGAATATAAAACTTATTTTTACATTCCATCTTTATTTAAATACTTTGATCACAGTAATTTTATCTATATATATTGCTTTAACTCCCCTCATATACATTTTAATGCAAAAATTTTTTTAATGATTTCTTTATTTTCCTGACAGTTTCGACTGTCCTGCAGTCTTCATCAGAGTGATCTAAGGAGGAAATTAAGATCGCTCTGATGAAGATTGCAGGACAGTCGAAATTGTCTGGAAAATAAAGAAATCATTAAAAAAAATTTTTCACTAAAGTGTATATGAGAGGAGTTACAGCAATATATGTAGGAATATATGAAGAAATGCAAAGAAAGTAAAAGAAGAAAAATAAGAATAATTTTATCTATTTTATTCCTATCTCAACTTTTCCTGCAAAATAAAATCTTTAATAAAATTAATTTTTCATATGTTTGAACATTTTACTCACATTAATTCAGGTCGATAAAGGTGAATTAAAGCACAAAGCGCTAAACCACTTTTCCAACATGTAGTCATATTTTCAATATTGATTTTATAAGATTCTAATTGTTTCTGGCACCAACTTAAGAGAGTATTTGGTTTAACAAAAGACTCTAAAAAAAAAATCAAAAATATATATTAATATAAATTTTAAATTGTTATAAATTAGAGTGACAAACTAAAGGAAATTAATCAATAAATTTTCACTATCTAAGTTTAATAATTTTCTGAATAAATACATAATATATTAAAATCTTTGTGATTTTTGTAATCTGCAAAGTTTACATTAATATTAACATATATCAAAAAACAACAGCTGATATTTCATATTTTATCATATTCACCAAAGGAGATAAGTTTAAAACTGATAGCAGCAATTATCTGCTATCCAATTATACTTTCCATTTCATATGTGTTTTTTTCCTATGTCTATTACAATCTTTTGGAATCCAATTTAAAACTTCAACTGTTCAGCTATTATCATTTTTTCTAGCAATATGTCCAGCCAAACTCAATTTCAGTTCAATTCTTTCAAATGATGCCAAGTGATATTTGTTTTCTCATCCATGTTTTTCATTTTTGATCTTTTCTTGTTAGTCTTAACATATAGCCTGTATTGCCATTCTGTAAATGTTCAAATCTTAGATCCATAAGTAAGAACTGGTAATACACATTCATTAAGATTTCTTTCAAACACATAGGCATCTTTCCTTTTAAAAACTAAGTTATTTATACTAAAAGCACTCCATCCAAATTTAATGCTATGATAAATTTCATTCATGTTTCCATTTGCATTAATAATTTAGCCAAAGTATTTATAGTTATTTACTTCTAATTCACAATAATCAATCTTTACTTTTTCTTCTGAGAAAATCCAATGGACATTAAGTATTTTTAGCAGTTATATTTAGTCTTGCTTTCTCACTTTTATCTGATAACTCTTGCAACATTTTCTCAAGTTCAGAAACATTATTTTCAAAAATAACTACATCATTTGCAAAATCTAGATTCCCATAATTTCCCATTTTAATCCACAAAATACTTCTCTTAAAACTTGTAAAAACTTTTAGAAATATGGAATCATCCTGTCATATATCTTTAACAAAATTACTGCTATTGCATTTTGATAAATATTCTTTAGAATGTGACAATATCTTGGATCGATATCTTGATGATCCAAAACTACATTCTGTGTGGAAATTCTTCTAGAAATAAATGACTTTTCATAATCTATAAATTCAAAGTATAATGGCAATTAATATTCAGTGCTACTTTCTATAACTTCTCCCAATACTTGGATGCGAACAACAGTGCCAAAACCACTTTTAAATCTAGCTTCTTATTTGGTTGGGAAGAATCTAAAATCTGTTGTTAACAAATTATAATTATCTTTATAAAAAAAATGTATAGAATTAATAGAAGACGAATGTCTGTAATTTGTAATAACTTCTTTATCACCTTTGTTAAAGATCAATATTACTACTGCATTCTTGCAATTAACTACTACATCTTTATCATTAGATATTTGATATATAGCTTTGCCAACAATTTTTCAATTTCTTTGTTTCTTTTAAAATTTCAATAATAATTCCAACATTCCAATAACTTTTCCCTTCTTCATAGACCTAATTTCATATCTTACTTCTTCATTTACAATGCTGGGCAATTCAGAAAATATAATAACTACAGGAGATACTTTGTTATTACTATATAATTCTTTGTAGAACTCATATATTTCATAATGTAATCTCTCCTTTAACAGTAGCTCTCTCTTTTTTTTTTTTTATTGCACAAATAACTTTCCTTCCAATACAAAGATGTTTTATAATTTTGACTTTTATTTTCTTCTATAACCTTTCTTGCCAATTCACAACTATATTTTCTTATACATTATTAATTCTTTTTCATACAACTTTACAAAATGCTAGATATTCAATTCTTCTCAATGGATTATTTGAAAAAATTTTGTATTTCTTCTTCACTTCATACAATGATGACTCAGTAGAAAATTTATTAGTAAATTACTGCATTTTTTTTTTTACTTTCTTGCAAATCTTAATTGAGCATCACTAATTTTCTTAACGATTTCAATCAAATCTGAATATTCTCATAAAGTCTGTTAATATTTTTAACTGATTTGCAAGTTCTAATACAAATTAACAGGATCATTTCTAAAGATTAGGAATATTAATTATAAATATTGTCCTTAATAATTTCTGTATCTAGATTTGCATTGATATGTATCTTATGTCTCACTAATTGATGATCGTTTTCAGTTTCGAATCTATTAAGAAAGAACTGTCCTTAAATATTTATTTTCTGCTGATCAAAATATAATTCAATTTTGCTGTACTTCCATTAGATGCTTCCATGTCTACTTAGCATTATTTCCAAAGAAATAATTCATAATATATAGTTTTCTTGTTCTGAAAACTCCACAAGTCTGTGTCCACTTTAATTTTTATCACCTAAACAAATTTACCCACAGCATTTTCATCTTTCAATTCACTAATTCTAACATTAAAGTCTCCCATATAATTTTAAAATGTTATTTGGTCTAATCAAAAACATTTTAGATATCTATATAAAAATCATTTATTTCTTTATTACAATGCAAACTTGTTTAACGATAAACACGAATTATCTACATTTGATATCGTTCACTAATTTGAATAACTAACTTTGCAACTTTGTCTGATACACCATCATTGTTGCTCTTCCACTTTTATCTATAATGAATTCCACTCTACTTTTGCCTCCAATATTTGTGCTTTTGAAGTAAAATACATTTTTTAAAATCAATTGACTTCATTTTTTCTTTCAACTTGACAAAATCCAACAATATCCAATTTTTCTACCAATTCATGCAATTTTCCATCACTTAAAAGTAATATTCAGTTGAAATATCTAAATAAAAGATCATCACTATATGGCAATCTGGATCACAATATGAGATTTATTTGTATCCTCTGCCATCACCACATGGTATCAGTTCAATAAATTTTTGCTGACAGGATGAGACAACAATATATTTTTTAAATGTCTTTATTTTTTTTTAAAATTGGTTATACTAAAAAGTCATAACAATCAATTAAAATAGGAAATAAAACAAATATATTGCAATTGAATGTAATAATTTCTTCTTTTTTTTTAAAATGGTTTTTTCATGAAGAAAATAAAATTGGAATTGATTTTTTACGAGTTGTGGATTTCATCATTTAAAATGTTACACAGACTACAACACTGTTTTTATACTTTGATTTAAATAGAAACAATTACAAAAAAATATCCAAATATAAAAAATCAAGAATAGTATATTTATAAATATTCTATAATAAAAACTTTTATTTACAGTGCACCCAAAACAAAAATCCATGAGTGTCTGGAAATAAAAATTAGTAATTGAATTAATTAATTTTCACATACCCCATGCTTTTATTTCAAATTAAATATAAACATAAAAACCCCAATTAGTTGAAGAACCCAATCATTTTTTTGGTTTTTTAGTGCACAATAAATAAGTTTTTATTATAAAATATTATATATATATTATTTGTAATTTTTTAGTATTGCGATATTTTGTGTAATTATTCCTATTTAAAACAAAGAATAAAATTGATAATACAATTTGTGAAACATTTTATAAGAAATTTGTGGCAAATTAAAAATCGATTCCAATATTATTTTGTTTATCAAAAAAGCATTAAAAAGAAATCAACTTTTACAAACAATTGAATTTTAATTGATCATTACCACTTTTTAGTGTAACATTTAAAAAAATAAATAAAAGCATTTAATGAAGCAGCCCACATCCAATCTCCTACCATCTAACTATGTTCAAACTCGTCCTTGCGCACGTATATATATTTATTAATACGTATATTTCTCTTTTATTTTAGTATTTTACATAAACAACGTGGATATTTATATATCTTAATTTAAAACCATTTTAATAAATAAATATTTAATATTATTTTCATGTGTATGCGTGTGTAAATGATAAATAAATATATATATTTCAGTGTAGGAGATTGCTGACAAATCATTCAAAATTATGTTATATAAAAATTGTACTTAAAATCATATATGAAACTTATTATTTTTTCATATTTAATTTAGCAGTCAGAAATGATGCAATTCTTTTAAAAAGTTTCTCGAAAACAATTACCCGGAAAAGCCTATTAGCTAAAAGTAAAAGATTACAATTTTGTAATAGTAAATAAACCCATTAGTGGAAATTTTGTCCACGCCAGCTTGTTTTAAAATCATAAGACTTATTTTAAAACAATCGTTTGAGAAACTGATAACAGAATTGCATTGTTTCAAAAGTCTTACAAGATAAGAAAGGATCCGGTCAGCCGATTTTAGCTGTACGTTAAGTGCTTAAAATGCCTCAGGTCCAGCAGTAGTTGCTATGCGACATCACCAAAATAGAAGTATAAATACTGCTAGAGGTGAATCCGAAAAGAGAGAAGAGACAACCAAATTATGATGATGCCAAACCAAATCCACGTCAATTTTAATTTTCATTCAATGTGCCGCGAGTAGGGGAAATTTCACCTTCCCCTCTATTCCAATATGCTTTTCCCGTCACGAAGCTCCGGGTCCCATAGTAATGAACTCTAAATGTCTGCCGATAAAGTAAATGCTATCTATCACGTTGTATTTAAACCCTAGATCTAGTGAACTAATGATGATGAACATTATTCGTATCACGGACTGCTACTCCAGATATCAAGGTAAAAGAACTTTAGCCACTCTTGACTATCAAATTCAGCTTTCTTTATAGTCCTGACGCTCTGTTCTGATACTATACTTAAATGTTTAAAAATTGTATAACTTTTATAATATAACTCTATTTAAAGTTGTAATTATAAATTTTATTAAACGCCCATTATTATATTAAGTAATAATTTACTAAGGCTGTAACCTTAGAAATAAGCGTCTGAAAAATACGAAGGTAGGGACCTCTATAGGTCTTAAAACACAAGCTTACGCTATGAAGAAAAGAGAGAATCCTTCTTTACTTCAACCTACTTTTATATATAAATAGGTGAAGCTGAAGTGTTTTGATCTAAGAGTGTGAAGCTATTCAATACTTCGCTAATTAAGTCCACAATTCTTATAATACATTAATATTCGCGAAATTTTACAATTTACTACGAATCAATGAAAAGATCTTATAGTAAGAAATCTGTTACGATAATTTAAAGTTGTAATTATAAATTATCGTAACAGATTTCTTACTATAAGATCTTTTCATTGATTCGTAGTAAATTGTAAAATTTCGCGAGTATTAATGTATTATAAGAATTGTGGACTTAATTAGCGAAGTATTGAATAGCTTCACACTCTTAGATCAAAACACTTCAGCTTCACCTATTTATATATAAAAGTAGGTTGAAGTAAAGAAGGATTCTCTCTTTTCTTCATAGCGTAAGCTTGTGTTTTAAGACCTATAGAGGTCCCTACCTTCGTATTTTTCAGACGCTTATTTCTAAGGTTACAGCCTTAGTAAATTATTACTTAATATAACTCTATATAACTTATGCTCAGTAAGCCTCTTTAATATGTTTTCTTTCTTTATTTCCATGCGGCAAATAATTCTACTTTAATATATTTATATATTCTTTAAAATGCCAATAATAATTTCCAAAATTGCTAACACATTTTATTTCTATTTTTCCTACCCTTTACTTACGGGGTAATTAAGAACGTAAATTAATTAAAAATAAGTCTTATTCATTTGTGCCAATGTTTGCGATTTTGGAAAATAAAGTCATTAAATTATAAAAATTTGCTATAGAAAACAGACCAACATCTGTTTTTCCTAAAATGTATATATTTTTTCTTTCTAAATAATAATGCACTATTTTAACTATAATGTATCATATATATATAAAATCTATATTTTATCCCAGCTATTACCACCATCCCAGTTATTTATGTATCAATTTTATTTACTTTCAAAAAGCATTTATTAACCGAGATTGATATTTATGAAATGTGTGGGGAGTTATGAATAACTTAAAGTAAAAGGGAGGGGAATCTTTATATCTTAAAATTATATATTTAGTTAAATCTATCATCCATGCATGTTTAGTAATTAATTCACACCATTATGCAGGGTATTCATAATTTATGGGTATTAAATAAGTAAGATAGTCTATAAAACTATTTATGCTTCATTATTCTCAAGCGTTGCGTGCATAAAGGCCACTTCATTTATATATATTCGTGCTTCTCTCTAATATGGAGGTATTCGCTAAGTCGAGCCCCATCGCCGTTCTCAATGTCCTTGAACCAGGCTGTAAAACCACCCTGGGGACATATTTGGTTGTATGTGCGTGCTTTATATGGGAATCACTCTGGAAAAACCAGCCCAATAAATGCATCGCCGACCACTCTTCGTTTCTAAACCGATCCTGCCAACGTTTGCAGAGTAAATTGGTAATTCTCGTTCGATAAACTTCATGAAGCACACTTCAGGATCCATAATTGGACCACCTAAGCTTGCCGCGATGCATGTACCGCCTTTCATTATATTTCTAGTAAACCCATGACCATCCATAAGCCGTAGTAGTGTGATTTTGCTAAAACAGACATCTATGCCCATTATTTAATATACACATCATTGCGATGAACTTATTATTAATGTAAACATTCATTAGCCAGTCCCACACGTCTGCCACTTTATAAACCAATCTAATAATTATATTCTATAAAAATATAATATTGCTTGTTAAACTATTCTCTTTCAAATCAGTTAAATGCTAGTTTCGTTTCTCTGGGGGTGGAATAGTATCTTAATAATACGTTTCTCATAGCGCTAAATCTGTAAGATATTTATTATTGGCATAGCCGCAAATATCAGCAAAGTTATTATAAAATCTGAATTCTATATATAATATTTATGAGGCTAGTATCTGACAAATAATCAGACACATTTATTTATGTTATTAATATAATAAATCTTAAAATATATATATCAACTTTTGAATCATTGCTTTCTTTTATTTAAGTTATTATTAATTTATAAGTTATGCTCATGATAACTAGATGATCTCCGCTAAAATACATAATTAATATGCAAGGTCACGAGCCTTCATTGCTCCAAAATTATAGTTCATTTTAAGTTAGTCTGTCATTAAAGTTAGCTTAGAGTCTTTTTGTGTCTCCGATGAGCGATGAAATTAGATCGATATCATCGGGATTGTTGCTCATAAGTTGGTAGATCTGGGAAATAGGCAAATAGGGCAAAATTCATGAGTGTTCCTGACTTATGTATCTTGCGCATGATTGGATTCGAGGTACTTTTGTCTAGATGCTAGATCTTGTTAGGTGAACATACAAATCAAACCGGTACATTAAACATATAACTGCCATCTCATGCACATAAGCTGAAAATTTATTGAACCAATATTAAAGCATGGAATTCGATAATGCACTTAGATAATATGTAAAAAATTTGAAAATCCATTTGATAGAAATAAGTTGTTAAATATCGATTACAAAATTTATCCTAAACAGAGTTTCTAAGTTAAATAAAAGTGTTTAATAAAAACACTTGTAACTTTATTCATTTACTCACAATTACAAACAATATTCCAACCATTCTCTAAATTGAAAGTTCTCATTCAATTAAGTTTAATAAGGTAGTTGTAAATTATGCACTGTACAATCGACTGGTGGTACTGTTTCTGTGTAAAAACAGAATAATACCGCTAATACACACGACTGCAATCATAGTAGCTGTTTAGATAGCGATTACAAACGCGGGCAATTTCTTCTGCATCCAAGCTACGTCTACTAACAACATCTACGATTGTATAGTTAGCCATTTGCATTGTGGCGTCAGTTCCTATGCATATTAACAAAATTTATATTTTCGCTCGAATTTAATATGAGTGTGTATGCAGTGGAATGATTTCCAACTGTTTCTTTGTTGATGTATATGGTTTTCGATATTGGCCAACGGACATATTTTTGTGTACTAATAATTATCAGCGGATAAGTAATATTTCCCAAAGCATTTTTTATTTTAAAGATGGAAAGGGCTCTGTAACAGGACGATTGCAAGTGTTGGTGAAAAAGTACCATTTCTATTGCGACTTGTACGAGAATAATAAAATGGCTAACACGTTCTTTCAACTGGGTGACATCCCAAACACAGAAGGTGACACAGTTGCGTTTCTGCAAGCCCAAAACATCCTGCAACATGCCATTCAATGTGTATGTGGCAAATCTATGATAATGGAACCTTTTTTTTTATTTAATTTTAAACTATAATCGACACTTTCTGTTTTTATTTTTAATAAAAATGCGGGATTTTTTTTTTTTTGTAATAAGTGGCTTTTTTTTTGTTTTTTTTTTTGGTTACATTATATGTGATTTATTTTTTTGTTTGGTTTTTAATTCTCGTACATGTTTTATAAAAAGATTTTGTTTTTTATCAACAAAAAAACCTCCCTTCTTTTTTTTGAACATTATGTGACCTGTTGGCTTTATTTAAAAATCTATTTGTCCATACTACATGTTTTATAAAAAGATGTAAATGAAAAGGCTTTTTTTTAGAGATTAATCGAAATATCAATTATCTTCCCCAAAAGCAAAAGCGTGTTGTTTATTGATTTCGAATAATTCAATGCTGTCAAACAAAACTGCCTCACTTTGCTCAACCCCCTACCCTTCAACACTGACATTCTGGGTGTTAATTGATTTAACCAAAAGAATCACAACCACAATTCTTTGAATCAATAAATTTATTAACCACATATAACTAGAATTCATAACTGTAAGTAGTCCTCCTGAACAAACTGGCCAATGAACCAACAGTTGACCAAAACATTTTTTCCAAAATAAAACAAGTTGTTAGTGACTTTGGAGACTAATTACTTGGGTGGGTGGTCATTTCATTCCATATGGCTTTAAAAATGTCATTGTCTTGATGAAGATGCCTCCAAATCAACTCAGCCAGATTATTTGGGCATATATTGGCATGCTGTGCCGCGTTGTTTGCTGCTCTGCCACTTCACTAGACCCCAAAACCTCTCGATGGTCTGAGTGTGAGCTCGGGGTTCATGAAATTATAACAATGGTTAACTGTCAGATGGTTAAAGCCTGCCGCACCAAGATCAGTGGTCTTATAACCCTCCCAACAGTCTGAGTAGATGGTAGATCCAGACTTTATTTTGGAAAATGTTTTGGTCAACTGTTGGTTCATTGGCCCAGTGGGTTCAGGAGAAATACTTACAGTTATGAATTCTAGTCGTAAGTGGTTAATAAATTTATTGATTCAAAGAATCTGTGTTGTGATTATTTTGTATAAGTCAATTAACAGCCAGAACGTCAATGTTGAAGGATAGGGGCTTGAGCAAAGTGAGGAGGCATTTGTTGGACTGCTTTGAATGATTCTAAATCAAGCAGGATGCATTTTTGGGGAAGATAGATATTGTGTTGTGATTATTTTGAGTAAGTTAATTAACACCCAGAAGAGCAAAGATTCCATTATAATGTACATTTTTTAGAAGAAAAAAAATAAAAAGAAAAAGACGGTATATTTGTAAAAAAAAACTAGAGATGGTATATTTGAAAAAAAAAAAAAATCTAGAGGCCCGATAATGTTATGTCGCTATGTTTTTAAAGAGAAACAGCGCCACCAGTAGATGTACAGCGCATAATTTACAACTACCTTTAATAATTATTATATTTTCAAATATGAATAGTTTTTTAATTTTTCTTTCCTTTTCATTTTTTTTTTTTTTTAAAAAAAAAAAAACATTTTAGCTTTATCAATGGGATTTTATGACCTTTATTCCTCTCATGACTATACAATACTGAATTAAACAAATAAATTCAAAATTATATATTCATTAGAGAAACAGAAGTCATAAAAATTATATTTGACAAAGATGAAATTGTGAAAAGAAAAAAAAAAATGAAAGAAATTAGATGTGATATGTTGGACTATTCCCATCATCTATCAGTGAATGTTGAATGTATAGAAAATTTTAAACTTTCCAAATACAAACAACTTGTTAGTAATAACACACATATAGACAACACAGATTAGTAATTACACAACAATTCGAATAGTATTATTCTCCACTCTTCTTCAGGTATTGCTGACCTATATGCACAGTGACAATATTCACTTAGAAGTTGAACTCGCACCTTTAGATTCTTGAATATTGAATTTAAGGCAAATACCAACTGAGCTATTCTGTCAAAGGCAACATATAATAGAAATTTGATATATTTATATATGAGGTTTGGTTCAAATCTTCCTGAGTCCTTCAATTTTTGCTCATACAAATTAACTTACGTGAACTCTTGTGATTACGATCTTAATATTGGAAATTCTATAAACTATTGAAGAGTAGTAATTAATTTATTGAGCACACAGAAAGCATATGTAAATACTTTAAACAGGTTTTAACCTGTATTCAATGAAAATTCATAATAATCAAGCATATTTTGCCAATGGAGAAAACCTTCCGAATCACGACACAAATGTCCACTTGTTGTTAAAATGAATTTTTAACTTATGGATTTTATCTTCATTAAATATTTCAAGAAAAGTTATAATTTATGAATGCCATCCCTTAAGAGATTAATAACTATGTTTCACATATAGGAAATAAAACAATTTATTGTGATTCTCTGGAATAATTTTTTAACTCACTACTATTGGATTCAAGGGATTATTTATTATATTATATCTAGAAAATAAAATGACTTACTGTGATTTTTGGAATATTTTAAATTCACAAGTAATGGATTGTACTTAAAAAGCTCAAACTTCATTACTACTTATTCTACCATAAGAATTAAATTTTGTCTCTCCTATCCATTAGGATTTTAGAAACCTAAAATATCATAAGATTTAATCACTTTTAAATATTCTGAAAGAATATGCCAGAATAAATATTTTAAATTTTTGGAATATATTATATGTCTCAAATTTGTTTATGTGTTAGAATAACTAATTACCTTGTTCAGTGAATGTTCTTACAAGATATAATAAAAAAAATATACAGATAGTATATTACATTTGTGATTACTATTTAATATAAGTTTATTATTGATTCTTTGTACTATGAATACTGGTTGCAATATTAAACTTAATTAACAATTAGTTAAAGTTAAGTCATAATACCTGATATTTTTATGTTTATTTCTCCATTTCTAGTAGATAATTCACGTTTACTATTATTTTTGCTTTCATATTCATTCTTTAACACTCTAATTTAAAACCTACAACTTGGTTAAAAATGCCAATTAAGTTTTTTTTTATGCAGTTTTAAATATTAAGATACTAAAATAAACTAAGTGAATATCAACAACTGACAAATTACTATCAATGATAATAAAAGTATTATCGCTTCATCATATATTTCATTGTCTAATTATTCCACCTTTCTTGATTCCTAAACTTTCATGGATTATCAAATTTGTCAAAATAAATGAACATGGAATAATAATCTGATATTACAAATCTTATCCACTCACTATAAATGTAATTGTTTTTAAAACAACCATACTTACTAAAAGGTTTAATAAATATCATATTTAAAGCACTGAATAAATTATTTACAAACAAATTTTGTATATTAAATTTACATTTAATAATAATATCAAACTACTTAAGTATATGCTAATTTTTATATTTATATAGCATCTTTATAATATAAGGAGTAAGCAAAAAATAACAAACATTTAGTGGGTTTTTTCCTCCTCTCTGCTTTACTAAATGTAAATACTAAGGGATAACCCAGTATAATTCTATTATTTTTAATATCACATTAAGTCTATTTATATAATAGAATAAATAATAAACATTTATTATTTAATTTTCACTCCACAATTTTATTAGATAATCAGACCAGTTTTTAAATTTGTTTCTTTCCCTAAATATTTAAATTTGTAAAAATTTATATTTAATTTAATCTTTTTATAAAAATCTTATTTTTCAAAAAAGTAGATAATTTGTTGCTACTTTCTAAAAATCAAAATCATGAATTAATTAGAACTATTAGACTAAGACAGAAAAAAAAAAACATGGCATAATATCAAATAGATTTATTAGTTTAGTTATATTTAAGAAACACACTTTTCTTTAATTCTATTTTCAAATGTGTAAATTGCAGCAAGATAGCCTCATGTTTAAACTTAAACCAACAAATATTTCAGCAAGCCATTGTCAAAGCACACTACACATAAGCAGTAAAATGAATTGTTGAAATATTAAACGGTCTTAAGTGTGAGATCCATAGTGACATAATTTACATATAATTGATAAATCAGCTTGGTTTTCAAATGAGTGTATATATTAATTTATTTGCTATACCATAGTTATTATTATTTTTAAATGTATATTAAAGATAAAATAAAAAAATATTATTTAAATAAATCATAAGCATTGTTAAAATAATAAAGTTCTATAATTAAAATTTTTTTAAATCCCCACAGAATTTTTGTTGAATGTTGCCAAATTACAGGGCACTTTCTAGATTAATATTACATCTGTACAATATGTAAAAGTGCCCCTAGATTTGTAAATTTTATTACTCTGACTACAAAATAATTAAATATCTTGAGCAAAATATCATATTAATCAAATAAGAATAAAATTTGGGTCATAAAAAAAATTACAATCTGACTAATCTTGAAAATCTTTAATTATGAACAATACTGATGAAAAATAAAGAAAACTGCTACAAATATAGCTGTTCTATAATTTGTCCTGATTCTTTGAAAATTCTTCGTTCAATCTGTTACTAGGGTTTTCAGACATCATATTATCTCTGGAACAACTAACTACTCAAACAATTATAGATCAACATTATAATTTATTTTGAAATCTAATTATTAATGCCAAACCTAAGGTTATCAGCAAAAAAAATCCTATTTTTTTACAATCACTATTGCTAAAATATTTGCTGCACTTGTATTTATAATTAATTATCCAGGGCTATTCAATCAGTTGGCAGCAGGATAATTATATTTTTTAAATAGGAAAAAAAAAAAACCTTAAATAAAACTTCAAGAGTTTATTTACTCTAAATAATAATAATTGCATTAGTAAAATATTGATAATTTCAATTTGTTAATTGAGAACAAGATCACTTAGATCTCTTTTAAAAATTATTATCTCCTTAGAGATTTAATATCTATAAAGTCTTTTGACTAGAGCTCTTTTTTATTAATTTCCAGAACAACTTCATTTTCATCACTAATTTATTTTTTCTTCTCTTAACTTAATTCTTCTGCAAATTTTTTTTATCAGCTTTGCTAATTTGCATAAAGTGAACTTCTTTACATCAAATTAGCAGTTACAATTTCTAGTAAATAGTTTCTTTTTCTGCATAATAAATATTTATTTTATTTCTGGAGTATTCTAGATATCAACATTAAATGCCACCACACACAGCTTTATTCTTTAATAAAAAATGTGTATATAAACAGATTTTATCTACATGCATAGAATGTAGATACCACACACAAAAAAAAAATTCTTTTAGTCTCATAAGCAGAAAAATCAATAATATTGTATTTACAACTTTCCATCCTTGGTGTTCGCCACAGGATGGCGTTGATGCTAATCAAAAACATATACATATAACGATTCCGGGCCGGACCTAAATGATCGATTTGATCTAAAAAGATCTGATTTCTTAGATTGATAATAAAATATTCTACTAACTAATATTATTATATGATGTTAGTTTTTTTCATTTTTGTAAATGTTTATTAATCTTATCTTGTTTTTGAGTTTGTGTGTGTGTGTCTTTAAAGTTATGGTGTTTTTCTAATTTTTTTTTTTTTTGGACTTTAGGTGTGTCTTTTTAAAGTTACGGTATTTTTTTTGCAAGAGTAAATCAATAATTTGATTCAAAAGCAAGATGTAATAAGTCAATGTTTATTAATCTTAGATTGTTTTTGAGTTTGTGTGTGTGTGTGTCTTTAAAGTTACGGAACTTTTTCTCATTTTTTTTTGGACTTTATGTGTGTCTTTTTTTAAAGTTACGGTATTTTTGGTCAAGAGTAAATCAATCACTTTATTAAAAAAGCAAGACGTAATTCTAAATCTTATCAAAAGTAAAGTCATTTATATACTACAATTTAGAATTGATACCCGACTACTATTAGTAAGGACCATCATTAAAAGACTCGATTGAAAAAAGATACCCGACTAATTTCCGTTTTCTTTTTTTTTGGAGGGGGGGAGGCAGTAATGAATCAGAAAGTGGGTTGTTTTTGTTAAGTCTGTCTGTATAAAAAGGGTATCATTATTGAAATACTAAATTTAAAAATGATAGCCGACTAATTTGCGTTTCTTTTGACAGTAATTAATCAGAAAGTGGGTTTCTTTTTTTTTGGTAAATCTTGTGTATATATAAAAACAAACAAACCGTAATTCAAAGACTCCATTGAAAAAAATCAAACCCCGTTTAATTTGCTTTTTTTTTTTTTTTAAAGACAGTAATTAATCAGAAACTGGGTTGTTTTTGTTAGTGTGTAGATATAAAAACTAATCTTATTTTGAAATAATAAATGTAACAAAAAAAAAAAAAAATACCCGACTAATTTTATTTTTCGGACATGTAATTACTAATAATTAGACAGTGGGTTGTTTTTGTTTGTGCGTATATATATAGCAAAAGTAACTGGTCACGGACGAATTCTCGTGAAAACGGTACTTTTCGCGTGATCCTTTAATTTTTTTTCCCTTTCGCACCCTTAAAAGCGATTTTTGAGGGTTATCCCTTCGTAATGGAATCTTCAGGACATTACTACTAAACTTACAACAGTAAAGTAAGTTACAACACATTAAAAGAAATAGACGTCTTATCAAATTTAAAAAAACTACGACTGCTTCAAATACACACACTCTCACACGAAACTACAGAGAAAATAGATATTCTACTATTACGAGAAAATGATGAACAAAATCAACTACTACGGCAGCCAATCAAGGCATTTCTTTCTCTTTGCTTTTAGCATTGAAAAAAAGCCATAACCGGCAGACGTCGGGAACTCTTTCTGTGTTTTATCATAGAAAGAAGTCTCTTTGTGTTGGCTTCTGTCGCCGCCACCGCCTCCTCCGTCCAACATAACGTGAGGACTTTTCTGCGTTTATAACGTAGAAAAATTCCTCTTTTGTTGGGTGAAGGCCGATGAAACTGTATATTTCTAGGAATTTACCTAGAAATAGCGACATCTTAAGGCAAACGCCAGGGATGAGAAAACAACCAAAAATTCTTTTAGTCTCATAAGCAGAAAAATCAATAATATTGTATTTACAACTTTCCATTTGTTCAAATATCTTATCACACTACAAATTTAAATTCTTTTAAAATAAAACTATTGCAAATCTATTTATTTCTGTTTCTAATCACCACTCAATCCTTTTTTCTTTTCAAAATATACATTACATATAACCATATAATTCTATAATTAAAATACTTCCTCTTTTCTTTTCAAAAACTTTATTTGTTGTGAAGTTTGTTATAATGTAATATGTTTTTTCTAGTTCCTTGAAAATGACTATAAAGTAAAAATAGTTGAAATGTTGGAACAAGTGGATATATATATACAACAAATAAAGTTTTTGAAAAGAGGAAGTGTTTTAATTATAGAATTATATGGAAAACTATTGCACTGAATGTATGCATTTCAAATAATGGACTACAAAGCAAATATATATATAATACTTGACATATAAATAAAAAATATTTATCTTTCATTATAATAAATTGAACTTTCCTATATAAAATACTATAAAGTGAAAACTATTATATCTACTAGCTACTTCTGTCAAATACAGTTTAATGTCTAAGCAGTATATTATTAAATATTATTGAATAAACCATTTGAATATAAAAATATTTAATAAACTAAACTAAATTTTAAAAAATTAATAAAAAAGTATAACTGCTATGTAAACAAACTATAAATTTAAAACTATTAAAAATATACAGCCTATCTAGTACATAACAATAGTGCAAACATGTATCAGTGTTCATGCTATGAAATAACATTACATTAAAATATTTTTTACCTTTCCTAGCACGTTTAGCAGGTGTTTCAACCTCAGAGAGTTCATCTTTAATATCTCTGTCAGTATCATAATAACATCGCACTTGAAAAGGCTTTACAGCATTTGCATTGAGATTAGGATAGCGGGAATTTGGATCAAGATAATATTGATTAAAATTTTTATTTAAATTTTCGGGAGTGGTTTGGGCTAGAAGCCTATAAATACTTTCTCGTTCTGCTATTACTTGTAAGGGAGTCATTTTATTTAAAGCCCAGCTCCGTATCATCCAGGCAGCATCAAATGAGCCTAAAAATCCACGAGCACATCCTGAACCAGTTGGCCAAAAGGGCTGAAAACAAATATATGTATATTTATTTGTATATAAAAAATTAAATCCATATATTGATACTCCAAACTATTTCAACTTAAACCATATGTTATTCCGAATTCAGCATATAGAAAAAATATCTATGCATAATGCTAACTGGAAAAATATGAAAAGTATTATAATGGGATTATAATATCAATATGTATGTCATAATTCTTTGTATATTTATCCAGTAAACATTGTTATATATAGGGCTCCCAAAATAAGCTCTTAACAAACTTGGAAAATATCCCCAACCCCAGATCAGTTTCTGCTACTGGCGTCATCAGTGAGGTGCTAGGATACCCAAGCATTAGATTAAGAATACCATGACAAGCCCAGCACTTTATCTAATTTATAATTATTAATTAGAAAATCTGAAATTTTCAGATATCCATATGTCTTCCAATCCACTGACGACGCCAGTAGCAGAAACCACTCTGGGGTTGGGGATATTCTCAAAGTTTGTTAAGAGCTTATTTTGTGAGCTCTATATATAACATTTGTAAATACAAGCTTATTAAATTAGGTCATGTGACATCTGACTTTATTTTTTTTTTTGTAAGTAAACATTGAGTTTGAATATTATACATATATTGTAACCTTACAGATGTATTTATATATTGGACTATTTCTATCATCTATTATGAGTATTGAATGTCTTTAAAGAAATTTAACTTTATTTAAATATTCCAAATACATTCAACTGTTAGTAATAGCATACAGGTTAGTATATGCATGTTTCAAGAGGTATTATTCTCCTCATTTCTTCAGGTGTTGCTGGCCTGATCAGTGACAGAACTAGCATGGGATTCGAACTTGGACCCTTAGATTCTTGAGTATTGAATTTTAAGGTAATGCTCTAACCAACTGAACCATCCCGCCAAAAGCAATAGTCAGTAGAAATTTCATATACTTATCTACGAAGTTCCTCCTGATTTCTTCACTTTTTCCTAAGAGCAAAGTTGCTTAGTGGTTGCCATATATTATATATAGTTATACTTCATTGACTTATGGGATTGTTTGTCATTGTCATGTGAGCAGCTTCTTTAAATTTTCTTTGTATCTTTTCTTCTCTATTCAGTATTTTTGTACTTTCCCAATTGAACAGAACTATTCCAACATAATCATGAATGGCTATGGGTTCACTATTGTCACCCCTGATTAGCAATATTTACATGGAAGAACTTGAAACCACAGCCATAAAAACTACTCCAAATCCATCTAGTTTGGCATTACTATGTAGATGATACATTTGTTGTATGGTCATATGGTGAAGCACTGCTACAAACTTTCTGGAAACACATCAACAACATATCCCCTTCAATTAAATTCACAATAGAATCAGAACAAAAATAAAAATTGGCATTCTTAGATGTTCTTGTGACAAGGCTCCTTCATAAAAAATCAAAATTACAGTTTACTGAAAATCCACACATACAGGAAAATACTTAGCCCTATATATCCAATCACCCTAGAAACACAAAACATGGAATTATACTATCACTATGGAACAGAGCAAAAGAAGTTTGTTCAAAAACCAGCAATTTGAAAAAAGAAAAGATCTATACAGATTATGAAAAAGGGTTATCTATCAGCTGTTATTAAGAAAACCTTAAATAGACAACAAAAAGAACCTTCAAAAGAAAAAATAATTATTGGTACTGTAGTGTATCCATATATATAAAAAATAGCAGACAAATTAAGGAAAATCTACAATCAGTATAATATCAGAATAGCTTTCCAGAGCCATACCATACTACGATGAATTCTAACATCTACCAAGTCTAAACTTGAAATGCTGAAAAGAAAAAACTGTATCTATGAAATACCAAGTGAATGTGGAATAATGTATATTGGTGAGACCAGTCGTCCCATTGAAAAGCACTTGCAAGAATACAAACTGATGATTAGAAGTGAGAAAACAGACGTGTCTAAGGCAGAAGACCATTCATACCAACTAATAAATGTTCGATTGGGAAAATACAAAAATATTAGATAGAGAAGAAAAGGTACAAAGAAGAAAATTTTAAGAAGCTGCTCATATGACAATGGCAAGCAATCCCATAAATCAATCTAGTGTGACTATACCGTATGCATCTACCCGTATTGTTGTTTCTTAATTCATTCACGTATACGTTCTTTCCCGCAGCTTCGAGTAAGTATATTTATGAGCATGGGTTAAATCCCACCTCAAGTGCCAATCTTACACTTTGATAAAAATTATACTCACCGAAAACATAAATAAGGGTTCTATATATATATCTAGGGTAGCGCGTCCAGACTAGCTCAATCTCAAGGTCTGGGGAACACGGTCTAATGAGAGAACAAAGCAAAGACAATTCCCGACTATGTCGTATATATCTACGTATACCACACGATCATTTACTTGTTTATAAATTATATTACCCTAGCCCAGAAGTTATAACAAAACTAGTCTATAAATTACTATGCTAGCTATCATTAAATTCTAAGCTTTATACACCTATATATATCTTAATGTTCATGTGCACAACCCATTTATTCCGATACACACATATATGAATCATATATATATCAACGAAAGAGTACAATTATACATCAGAGTTGTTTATTTAATGTTTTTTTTTTTATTTAAACAAATATTTATTACTGTATCTAATATAGAAGTAACACGAGTCCCTTCATTACTACGCATTTATTGAACACATATATAGAGAAAAGGTCAATTTACCTTAATTACGATCGAATGTCCACATGGTCAAAGCTAACAGTCCGCACATTTATAATTCTAAAGAAATACTGGCCTTATTGATATTTGTTGATCCTAAGGATGGTAAACAGTCAGTAATGTGATATGCCAAATAGTTTATCATAGAAGTGGAGTAGATGATTTCGCTCGCTTAAGAGATCCAAGCTGCATGTGCTTCGTCGCCATTACACTGGATAATTTTTAAACAGGAATTTTCATAAATCTGATTCAGGTGAGTTCTACAATAACAATCCACTGGGCCGGTCTAACGAAACCCACACTATTTAATTACCCCAACATTTTTGATGGGAATATTACTAAAACTTCTTAATTAATTACACATTAATCCACTCCAAAATCTGTGCCACGTCTCTTTTTTTTTTAATTCTAATCACCACACTATATTTTCGAGCACAAAAAAAAATAGTTCTTTTCTTTTACACTCTTTAACTTCGAATTTTCTCTTATCTATTCGTACGCCGCTGACCAGATCTTCTATTGTTTCAGAATACCAACTCGAACAGTTCTCAGACTTCTTGCCGACAGAGTCATTAACTCAAACTGCCCGCAGCAACTAATTCATTCTATTTCTGTAGCTTTATATGCCCAATGGATTCATCAAGAAACATGTGTTACCGCTAATATTATTAAATGTAGAACTTAGAACATTAACGAACATCAAAATATATATGTATAATCAATAACAAATTTTGTACAACTCCGTATACAATTGCCTCTTGTCAATCCCACATATAACCGTTAATACATATACACACTTTATAATAACACACATACAACTATACTTATATAAGCATTAGTCCATCCTTTAACAGATTACGTATTACTTTCACACTCTTTGTAACAGGGTTCGAATGACTATTTGTATATATCTTTTCGCATATACAGTCACTCCATATCAACACTCGCAATTAACACTCTATATTGCATTATCTCTTGTATTCGAATCCCGTCTGTTACAATACATAATGTATGGAAACCACTAATCAACTTTGCTCTTAGAAAAAAATGGAGAAATCAGGAGGAACTTCATGGATAAGTATATAAAATTTCTACAGACTGTTACTTTTAGCAGATCGGCTCAATTAATTATAACATTACCTTAAAATTCAATACTCAAGAATCTAAGAGTCCAGGTTAAATTCCCATGCTAGTACTATTCCTGGTCAGCCAGCAACACCTGAAAAAGATGGGAGAATAATATCTCTCGTAACATTATGCATATACTAACCTGTGTGCTATTACTAACAGCTGAATGTATTTGGAATATTTAAACAAAGTTAAATTTTTCTCAAGACATTCAATATTCATATTAGATAATGGAAATAGTTCAATATATACATACAACTAAAATACCATCATCACAGACCTTCAGGAAAACACTGTACAGATGATTCTGTAAATTGGCTATTATAAATAAAAAAAATTAAAAATTTTATTGATTTAATTTTTTATAGTTAAGCAAATATATTCATCATTGTCATTGCTGAATAACATATATAATCATTAATGCTTAAGAGAAAATATAATTTTATAAAGCATTTAGAGGTGGTTTTTCAAGCAGATTTTATGATCAATGCTTATATAAAAATACATTCACTTACATTTTGTCATTATTCTAATTAAGGCATAAAACTGTTGAAATGTATAAACAAACAGAAATACTCTTACACATAAAACAAATAATTTAATATAAAAATATGAAATAGAACTATAAATTTAACATTACAACACTAAAATACTATAAAATAAAACAATTATATTTCAGATTACATTTTTATTTAGGTGTAAAATAACAATTCTTACATTTTATATTTTGTGTGCATGTTTAGGTTTACATGTTTAAATTTAGATTTTATAAAATTAGTTTGAATTGATTTAGTTTGGTAGAATATTTATCAAATAATACTATTTATTAAAAGGTCAATTTAGAATTAAATGAAATAAATATCTGAGAACATCATGGTTTTATGATTTATTTATTTTAAATAAATGTTTGTAATATTATTTTAAAACCAGAAATAAGATGAAGCAATTGACAAAGTTTGAAATTATTACTTTTTTCTCTTCACTTTTGAATGGCGTTTATAAAGTTTTACGATGTTGATTTAAAAATTGTAATGTCGATAGTCTGCATATCAAATAACCTTGACAATCCCTTCAAAATTTTCCTGGAAAAACCAAAAAACCCCAATGCATAATGGGAAATATATTAAATCCAGACATCAGCTGATCAAACAGGTATAAAAATGAATTTTGGAAAAGCCAGATAGTCTCTACAAAATTTTATCGCATGCAGGATCTAAGTAGGTTAAAATTTTAAAATAGCCATTTTGTTTGTCTTCATTATGGTCAAGTAGGCTAACCCAGTATAGGCATTTTGCCTTTTCTAGACAGAATGACTTCTCATCATACTAAGAAAAAGATGAACAACAACAAATAAACCAGAAACTCTCATTATTTAATTAATTATTATTTCAAGAAATCTCATTTATTGCAGTCAACTTTTAATAAAAAATGGATAAATTGACTTATGAAATGATGTCTAAAAACAGCAAATTAAATTGCTGGATTTTTGAACTGAAAGTAATATTAAATAGCTAATATATTTAGAAAATTACATTTATCAACTTTAAACAAGTTGCAGACATTTATATTAAAATAGAGATAAAATATTTGTTCTTTTTATTTCAGAATTGTGCATATATGTCTGGAATATTATGAATTTATTTTGTCTTTAATTATGGAAGAAAAAAACTTTAAATGATAATTTCTCAACTCAAATATGTTGCTAGAAACTTGGTCGCTTGGAGAGATGTGAACTTTAATTCAAAAATTAATGAAAATCACTTTGTTTTGGATGATAAACTATTTGCTTGATCATATATTCGATTAGAACTATTAGCAACATGGATTAAAGATCTATAAATGAATGGAATAATTATATACATCAAATGAAAGAAGTACTAAATACTAATCCTTTGTATAAAATTATAATATATTTTCAAATGGATTATATTTACTGCATGTAATAAACTATGAATTTGTCTCCAGTGCTTAACAAAATGCATTATGGATTATCAATGCTAAATATTTAAATACCATTAAATGAATAATGGTTTATGAATGTGAAATATGTAAATGCCATTCATATTATCAAGTCAAGTGTTAAATATGACAAATATCGAATTTATAAGCAACCTGTAAAATGATTAATGTGTTGAATGTAACTTACCTTTGATTAACAAGTATGCTAAATGGAGTTTATTAATCTTTATATTACGTTTTGTTTCAAAAAGGATTCTATTATAAAATGAAATTAATTATACTTTACATCATCTTTGATGCTGTTATTTTAAAAGTGTTTGTGAATTCCCAACAATACTGGAATATTCCCATCTATTAATATTTCATTAAGATAAATTTTTAAAGCATTATAACTGTAGAAATATAAATCAATGGATTATTTAATGCACTTTACCATAATTATTACTTTTTTAGTTAATTAATATTGTTATTTTTATTAATGTAATAAAGAATATAACAGTTTCCTCAGATATATTTATATTAATGTACAGATATTTTTATTAATATTATTATTGGTGATATTGAATAAGATTAAATGTGATTTACCTTAATTGTATAATGCAAGTAATTTTTAAACTTGTATAAAACTATGCTATATTGCAATTATTATATGTTTTACGGGTTCTTAAGTTTCAACCTCAGAGTTACTCTTCCTTATTTACATGAGTAAATCTGTAAAGAATATTTTATGCGCCACTCTTATATATTAGTATGAATTTTCAAAATGTTATATAGTATGTAATAAAGCAACCTAATGATCGTTATATTTTGTTAGTACAGTATCACCCTCAACATTTAAGTCTGCAAATGAATTCAGTAAAAGATCTTGAGGTGAAATAAAATAAGCCCTATGTCATAAATATTATTTAGGTATGCTAAGCAATAATTGCACTTACTTTTTTTAAAAGAATGAAAACTTCAACATTATAAAGCGAGGTTGATTAAGAATTGATTAGTTTTTGGAAACAAACTAATTAAGAATCACATAGAGCATTTACCATTTATTATGATAATTATTAGCCTCTAGTATTTAAATTGAGGATTATTTTGAAATAATAAATAACCTATTCGTATTTAATGTTAGTATCTTGACAACACTGTATCATAATACACTTTTCATATCCCAAGCTTCAAATTAAATTTAGAAAACAAATATTAATATTTATTAGACATTTTATATAATTTTCTTATTATTATAATTTGTTTTATCATTTATTTTATATTGCGTAATAAAATAATTGTTAATTTTTAGTACTTCTCTTTTGTCATTAAAAAAACATGGTCACAGTATATTTACAATCTAAATGTCATATTTAAGATATTAGATTACACATAAATCTAACTGAATTAAATACATTATTGATGTTATCTGAAATATAAAAGTATTGGGTAAGATGATGTATATAAAATCTTTTTTACATTCTCATATCTATCTGAATTAAATATATTATTATCATTATTGATGTTATCTGAAATACAAAAGTATTGGGTAAGATGATGTATATAAAATCTCTTTTACATTGTCATATGCAAAGATGAATAAATACATTTTACATCCATACATTTATCTTCTTACTTTATATAACTCTGAGATAAATCATTAGTCAACTTTATATTTAAAATATAAAATAGTTTTAGCTTATGCAGAAAAATAAAATCTGTATGTATTACAGTTGAGTTACATTAGTGATAGTTGCACTTCCACATTATTGACACCATAATAATCGACCTTGATGAAGGCTGAGATAGTTTTTTTTTGGTTTACACACAATTACATTACTTTACATTTATTTATGAAATAAAGAATAAACTATTACCTAAATCATTATACTCATACATACATATATATATTAAGTACAGTATTATTCATATAAATTTAACTTATTTTATTAGAAGTACTTTCGACTATATTCCTTGTAGTCTTTGTCAACTATATAACATTAAATAATCAAAACGAAACATCATTTCCTAACTCCCACAATTCTGTTATTTTAATGTTTGATGATTTCTTGAAATTAATATAGCCTCTTTTATTTTACATTTATTGTTTATTTACATTTGATTACAAAACATAAAAATTATATAAATTGAGGGTTGCCACGTAAAATAAAAGAGGGTATATTAATTTCAAGAAATCATCAAATGTTAATGAATTGTCAAACATTAAAATAACACAATTTGGGAGAATTGAATTGAATTATGAAATGATATCTTGTTTTAGTTATTCAACATTATATAGTTGACAAAGACTATAAGAAATATAGTCGAAAGTACTTCTAATAAAATAAGTTAAATTTATATGAATATTATTGTATTTAATATAAATATAAATATTACATATATTTTGGAAAGAATACAGACATCAAACTTAATTTATTATATATATAAAGATCATTATGAAGTATTAATTCTAAAATGAAAAACTGCATCTCTCCAATATGCCATAAGTAGGCTAATAATTCAAAAATCATTTGTTTTAGATAGTATTTTACATAAAACAATCAAAATTCTATATAACCACAAGTAACTCATAATAAATAAAATATCAGATCGATTTAAATTGGATTAAAAAAATTCAATGTTAGAAAAATATTTGTATAGTCTAAACTTACATATATACATTAAAAAATGTTATATGAAGACAGAAGCAGCTCAAGTTTAAATATTAAATAAATGCATGCTAGTTTTGGAAAAAATCAATACAAAATTAAATCTACTATTAGATATATTGCATAAGTATATACAAAATAAATAATAATGCTAATTAAGACAGTTACCAACATCATTTAAAATTATAATGTAAAAGTTTATATGTAACTGTGTTTAATTATATGACAAATCTAAGCTACATTATTTAATATCCTATAATTTTGTATTATACTGGTAATTGAAAATTAATGTACAGAATGTTGTTTTTTTTAAAAAAATAAATGTTTTATAATAAAAAATAAAGATGGAACACAATGAAGAGCATAATTCATTATAAATATGGTTAACAAGATTTAAATTACTTAAAATCAATGAGAGCATGAAAAAAATTACATTTATTAATAAAATCAAAATATAAAACCTATACAAAGATTTCAAATAAAATTTGCTGTTCAGGAATTAAATTATATACTTAGCACTCAAAAATTGCATTACTAAAATATTAAGACAATAATAAAAAATAATTTAATTAAAAGTGTTATTAAAGAAATAAATTAAGATAACTTCCATTCATCTTCCACTTTATCTTATTATTACATATATAATTTTATATTAAATTATTTTTTTAGACCAACAAAATAGCATTAATGATAAAAATATTAATCAATCACAAATAAAGAGTTGCACAATGCCAGAGATATCTATAATATAAACTAATTCATAAATTTAACTTTGACAACAATTCTTTTAAATATTTAATAAAGAGTATTTGAAACTTTTTATTTCTTTTTTACAACTTTATTCCTACACCAATTCTATTTTAACCACATTAATTACTGAAAATACTTTCAACTATTTCATTTTACATTTTCTTATTTTATCTTTCAAAGTATTAGATTATGAAAAAGAGGTATTAGTGTAGTATTAGGATCATCTGTGCCTGTAGCAATACAAAAAAACTGGGAGATGCTTAATTAAAACAATGCAAATCAAGTTACAAGTATTAAAAATGCCTACAGGTGGTTTACATAGATAGTTTACATCTACAGTTATGAGCAAATATTGCCTTGTTATTCATTATAAAGAAAATAGCAAACAAATCTGATTTTTTTTCTTAAAGATTCGCCTCATACTAAATTATCTGTAAATCTGCATAATATTATCCCTTTAACTTAACATATTTTTTTTTACTGAGGAAAAAAAAAATTAAATTAACAATATACAGAACAATTTTTCCTTTAACAAACGTAACCCATTGTATAAGATTTAACGTCTCGGTATTTTCCAATTTTGTCCCATCCCATCACATGAGGGCACTTATTTCCAATAGTCGGAGATAATTATACATTTGCAGAAACGAATGCTTAATGACAGTCGAAATAAAAAAGACTGAACAACAATTTTGTATTCTAACGTTTAATTAAAGTGAAAACCAAAACCAAAACTTAAGTACTAACTAATATACTGAAATAAACAATAATTTGGTATTTAATCAAAGAATAAAAACAAAACAAAATAAAATATGTAATTACTAACAAATTGGTAGTATGTAACGTAATCGGGAGTATTTAATGAAAGTGAAAAAAACGAAAACAATTTTGTATTCTAATGTTTAATTAAAGTAAAAAAAAAAAAAATGAAAGTACTAAAAAAAATAGTTACACTTTGCTAATGACTTCTAAAATTGTGACAAATAAATCATCTTCTTGATGCAATCGCCATCACATGAACTCAACTAAATAGGAATCCATGTGTTTGTGAGCAGTTCCCCTCTGTTTTTTATTGCGCCATTTAACTAGTCGCCAAAGTCTTTCAATATTTTGGGTATGCACCCAGTAGAAGGATCAATAAAATTATAACTATGATTAACTTTAAAATGTTCAAATCCTGCATTTCTTAATTCATCAGTTTTATAGGTCTTCCAACAGTCAGAATAAATTGTTGATCCTTGTGCTACATTTTGTTGAATGGCATCAAATAGAATGGATGCTGTCCAACATGGAACAGTGACAATAAAACAATCTTGCTAATGGCTTCTAAAATTGTGACAAATAAATCATCTTCTTGATGCAATCGCCATCACATGAACTCAACTAAATAGGAATCCATGTGTTTGCGAGCAGTTCCCCTCTGTTTTTTATTGCGCCATTTAACTAGTCGCCAAAGTCTTTCAATATTTTGGGTATGCACCCAGTAGAAGGATCAATAAAATTATAACTATGATTAACTTTAAAATGTTCAAATCCTGCATTTCTTAATTCATCAGTTTTATAGGTCTTCCAACAGTCAGAATAAACTGTTGATCCTTGTGCTACATTTTGTTGAATGGCATCAAATAGAATGGATGCTGTCCAACATGGAACAGTGACAATAAAACAATCTTGCTAATGGCTTCTAAAATTGTGACAAATAAATCATCTTCTTGATGCAATCGCCATCACATGAACTCAACTAAATAGGAATCCATGTGTTTGTGAGCAGTTCCCCTCTGTTTTTTATTGCGCCATTTAACTAGTCGCCAAAGTCTTTCAATATTTTGGGTATGCACCCAGTAGAAGGATCAATAAAATTATAACTATGATTAACTTTAAAATGTTCAAATCCTGCATTTCTTAATTCATCAGTTTTATAGGTCTTCCAACAGTCAGAATAAATTGTTGATCCTTGTGCTACATTTTGTTGAATGGCATCAAATAGAATGGATGCTGTCCAACATGGAACAGTGACAATAAAACAATCTTGCTAATGGCTTCTAAAATTGTGACAAATAAATCATCTTCTTGATGCAATCACCATCACATAAACTCAACTAAATAGGAATCCATGTATTTGTGAGCAGTTCCCCTCTGTTTTTTATTGCACCATTTAACTAGTCCCCAAAGTCTTTCAATATTTTGGGTATGCACCCAGTAGAAGGATCCATAAAATTATAACTATGATTAACTTTAAAATGTTCAAATCCTGCATTTCTTAATTCATCAGTTTTATAGGTCTTCCAACAGTCAGAATAAATTATTGATCCTTGTGCTACATTTTGTTGAATGCCATCAAGTAGAATGGACGCTATCTGACATGGAACAGTGACAATAAAACAATCTTTAGTTTCCCTGCATAAACCACCTAATAACCACTGTTGTGGGAGTATTCTCCTTTGTTGGTTCTTTCGTTTTGTAAAGACTTTCATTGACTTCTACAATTTTTCCAGGTCCTCCAATTTTGCATGATGGCCAAATCAATAAACTTTCTTTGCCCACTTGTCTTAGATAACTGTTCCAAGAAACAATAATGTCTTTGCACAAATTCAATTCATGTTTTATATATTCAATTGTCATGGTATCGCTACTACAATAATAAATAAATTGGACAGCTGTTAGAAACATTATTTTAAAGTCTTCAAACCATGTGTCTTTACATAGCACTACATGGTGTTGGCAGACTTTTAAATTACATCGCTATTCCAGAGTTTGGGCAAAGTACAATTTCATATTGAGGCCATTGGCACAGACTTTTTGAGAGACAGGATACAGTTTCTTTGGAAAAATTCCACTGCCTCACGTTCTATGGCCGGTAGATCACAAATTCTCATTATTTTGAGCACAAAAAGACAATCAATACAGCTTTTGATTTTAGTGAGCAAGTAATCACATATTTGTGAAATGTATTCTGATTTGCCATAGCGTATCATTTTGTCGTATTTTATACAATAAATTTAAAAATGCACAAGTCACAACTATGTGGTTTATTTACATTCATTAAACATTATTCCCTGCAAGTGTATAATTATCTCCAACTATTAGAAATAAGTGTCCTCAAGTGGTGGCATGGGGCAAAATTGGAAAGTACCAAAATCTCTTATAATTATATTAACAAAAATTAAACTTACACAAACAAAGGCATAAATATTGAACTCAATACATAAGCAACTGTTAAAAGTAAGCAAATATTTTTTTTTTTTTAAATTAATTTTCTGGACATTCTTTTAGATTGGAGATAAAATATAAAATAAAAAAATTCTGTAGAGACCATTTATTTTGAATGAGGTTTTTCAATGTATCAAATACTGACAACAATATGAATCAACATCTTGATTTTCTGACTGAAATTATTTCTTTCCTTTTTTTAATATTAGTTTATTTAATAAAACCATTTATTTTGAATGAGGTTTTTCAATGTATCAAATACTGACAATAATATGAATCAACATCTTGATTTTTTGACTGAAATTATTTCTTTCCTTTTTTTAATATTAGTTTATTTAATGATATAATTTTATAGACTTAATTTTCCATAAATAGACTCAGGGACAATAGATAAAATGATTTTAATTAAAAACAAAGCAAAGTTTTCTGCACTTTTTCTATGATCACATATTTTAAATCATTGCTTATTCTAATTTAATTATTTCTTAGGGATATAATTATTCAATCTATAACATGTCTGGATTATCTTTTTGAAATAGTGCACTTTTTATCAAGTAAGATATACTTATAATAAGTTATATCTCAATTTAAACACTGAACTCCAATATAAGAAACTTTGAGTTAAAAGCATTTACATGATTTTAATTAGGATTTTCCTTTGATTTTATCATTTTTGTCATCTAAATTTGCTCTGTCATAAAAAAAGATAATATTTAATATAGCTATCATATTATGAAACAAAGATTTCTATTAGTTTTTAGCAATATTAAGTACCATATTACTTCGAATATAAGACACCCTTGAATTTATAATGCAATAGGGCCAGAAAAATTGGAAAAAAAATTAATCTGAATTTATGCTGCATATATGTATTTAAATAGAAAATTAATATATATACAATAAACTCGTCTAATTTATTGCGAATCTTCTTCAGATATATGGTATTTTCACTTTCTACATCTTCACTTTCAAAGCTTGAATTCTCATCTTCACTACTCCATCAGGGTACATCATCTTCAGGCCATTTAAATTGCAGCCGAATGTTATAATTTCTTTGTGAATTTCCTTTTGTGTAAAAAGTATATTTTTCTATTAAAATTTAAATCATTCTAAAATAATTTATATTTTTACAAATATTTTCTGAAAAAAAAAATGTAAAAAAAAATTCTAAAAGAGATGTTTTCACTTTAAAAACCAAAACAAAAATATTGGAATTGTCAAAATAATATTAAAAGATTCTAAAACATCTGGCTACATTTTAAAAAGCAAAAGGAAGCTATCAGAACTGTTAAAATTTTGAAAGGTGCTCTCTTGTATAGAGAACAACAAATAATCAATCAGCATCTTGAAAGGCAGGATCTTATCTCATTGTTATATTTTGTTAATTGTAAAAAAATTCTAAAGGTTATTTGATAGACTTTTCTCGATAAAATAATGGTAAAATTGACAACATGTTAAAAGAAGCCATTTGAAAGAAAGAGTTAAAGCCGTTTACAAAATTAATCCCAAAAATATTGATTAAAAAACATTTAACATGCTATTCTACACAGGTAAGCATCATAATACTATGTGCATGTATAGCGTAAAGCAAAGATCCATAGAAATAAGATGTTAAAAATTTATGTTTCGAATTTAAGATGTACCCCTCTTTTAGGAGTCTAAAATTTGAAAAAAAAAGTGTGCCTTATATTTAAATAATATGGTAATTATAGTTAATTTTCCTTCTTCAAGTTTACTATTTATTTTTTTTGCACTTATTTTTGTACTTCTTCTTTTAAACTTTAGGAAATAATTTTTAATCCTTCAAAACCAGAATTAACTTTCAATCATTTCTTCAAATGATCCTAAATCATTCCTTCAAATGATTCTAAATCATTCATTCTTTATTATACATTCCATTCATTATAGAGGTAATCTATCTACTGATCTCTGAAATTCAATTTTTGACTATAGTTCTTTATTTCTTGGTAGATTATAGCCTGAAATTATTTTAATATGAATGACTTCTTATAAATAATTTTTTAAGCCATCTTTATATCAACTTTACATTTTGCTTAATCTTCCATAAATTCTTATCACACATTATTAAACTTTGTTTCCATATCCTTTATCATTAATATTTTATGTTTTATTGCCTTTAATTTTCTGTTTAGTCTATTTACTATCTTTTTATTTTATCTTGAGATTTTTTAAGTTCCCTTTATGATTCTTCACGTTTCTCCTACATCCTCTTCTAACATTCTTGGAGTTTTTTAACTTTTTCCTATATTTTATCTTCAAATATCTTGATTTCTTTTTTTTCAGAAAGTCTATAAGTTTTTGTTTCAGAAGTATTTGGGAAACCTGGGGGGGGGGGGGTTGACATTCATTAAACTTCTATAGCATTTTTGATTCAAAAATAAGAGTAATAATAAAGCATATTGAAAAAAAGTAAATGAAAAAAAGTATCACAAAAAAAATTATACATTAGAATTGGATCAAGCATCTATTAAAAGATAAAGAAACTATGAAAAATATATTGGAGGCTGTAGAGGATAAAATGCATAAAAAAATAATTAGCGATGATCTTACAAGAAAGTAACTACAAATATTTTAAAAAAAAGAGCAATGGAAAAGGTGATCTAGAATAATATATTAAATCTTAAGCATGTATCTAAAAAAAATAAAAGGTAAATAGAGGTTAATTATGATGTTATAATGTATAAATTACATGGAAAAGATGGTATGGCATTATATACACTTGCCATTAAAAAATTATTTATGATAATGAGACATATTAAACTAAAGAGAGGAAAAAAATCATTTTATCATCATTTAACAAATTTTATTTTACTTTATTTGTATTTTCTATTTATATATATTAAAAAATAAAATCCAATCCGTTAACAATATTTTGAAAGTACTTCTAAGTACTATATTTAATTAATGACTAATTATTAATATTACAGTTTATAAAACATAACGCTATATAAAATAAATATCTTATTTATATATTTAATTAACAAGAAATAAAAACTATAGGGATACATTAAAAAAAAACAAAACTATTGTTTAAATATTTGTAAGACGAATCATATGCCAAATTTTAATAATGTTAAAATAATTCTATTTGAAAAAGTTAATAAAACAAAATTAGACAAGAATTTATATTTATTATATCATTTTTTCTTTTCTAATCTACTAAATATTTCTATTCTATTATACAAAACTATATGACTTAAAATTTTCAATTTTAATTTTTATCTTTTTTCACAAGAAGTTATTTACTGTATATTTAAAAGTTGCTTATTTACAATGCCTTTGATAAAATTCTTAGCTATTCAAAAAAGCAGTTACACAAATATATTTATTATAATTAATGAACTATCAAATATATTTAATTTGTTTATATATAATATTAAAAATTCCACAGTTTGAACTATTATGCAATATATTTGGAGAAAATTTTTTTCCAAGTACTATACATTAATATATCCTATTAATTTTAATAACAATGCAAAAAAAAAAAAAACTATTATTACTTGATAAATAATATATACTGTATATACTTTAGCATTATAACAGCAAACTATTAGAATTAAATTTGAAAAGAGTTTGAGATCATGAATAAACTTGTTGAGTTATTTAATCAAGAACTTAATTTATTTAAATAGTACAACACATTAGAAATATTCAATGTTTATTTACTTTTAATATTAACATTAAATAATTTTACAATTCTTCTGAAAATATTTAAAATTCTCTTTAAATTGTTTTAAAGCATAAAGTAATATTGTTGTATTAAATTACTTGGCATAGATATACTGAAACAGTAAGGTCTGCTTTGCAGATCTTCGTTTCACCTTTTCTCACCTATTTCCTAACCTCATACCTTAGTTTGAACCCCAATCTATTGTAGTGTGTCTGCAATACGCTTATATACCGAAAATCCCGCCTAATTTTAAACTACGAGTACAATGCTCGTATTATATATAAGTATAACTCATGCCCAAATAAATAAAATATTATGGATTATGTATATGTTCACATAATTTAGATTTATTTAAAAGTAGGTTATATAGGTCATAAGTGCGCACACACTATGATATGCATTTTAAAACATATCAAAATTATAAATTGTTAATTAAAGTTATTTTGTTTGAATCTATTTATAAAAATATATTACCGTCGTAATATATTTTTATTTAAAATAAAATACATATTCGTTTAGTAAATAGATTCAAATATTGCAATTTAAAAAAGTAAAATAATTTTCTTCTAATTTAATAAAAGTTATACCAAATATTTCTGTTAAAATAAATGAGAGACAATAGTTTAATTATTTCATGTTGTAGAAGCTTATCTAAAAATACAGCAGATGACCACTTAAGGTTTTCTTTAATTAGTAAAGGTAATTTTTAATTAAATCTAGTTTGTAATTCGAATGTCGACAAGGAAATTAACAATAAAAATTAATTAAAATTTTGTTAAATTCCTTTAGACATTCGGATAGGTTTAAATACAGCTGATAAGTCCGATATATTTTTGTAACGCTCCAGGGCAGTTCTATTGTTCAATTCCACTATAAAAAGAAGGGTTTTCTTTTGTTCTCCATTCTGGTGTTTCTAATGAAATGATTCTAGTCATTTTCTATTGAAAATATTCTATTAAAATATTCTTCAAAATATATTTTCCTGAGATTTTAGCTACGTGCCTGCGAACTTATATTTGAAGCCGAGTTTTCGTCTCCAAATTAATTTACCATATTTGCCACACTTATTGCTAATCGTGACATGACTGAGTAGAACCTGCAAGAAGGCTATTTGCTCTCTATCCTTGGGTTAATATTTTCTATTTATTAAGCTTTCTTTTATTTTATTATGATAATGTGTCAGAATCGTCTTTGACCGAGTGAATTATTCCCTTTGTTGAAAGTAAGACGCCGCTATTAAGGCATATTTTAAATTCATAAATAATTCCCAATTTTATTATCTTGCAAATCACTTGTTCGAGGGCGATTCTAATCTTCTTTAATATATATAATAATCACATAGTTTAAAATCTACATGTTATTGATTTTAACCTAATATGAGAGTATGTGCGAGGTCAATGATTTAAATGTGTCCCCAAATGCATGATTGCATAAATAAACCTATGCTTTCTTTTCAAACCCGCAAGCACGCATTTTCCTATTTTTAAATACTGTGTTCGACTTTAATTACAAAGTTCATCATTGACATCGAGAATGTGCGGACCCTTTTAAATGAATTTCTGGGAATTTGATTGGGCATTTCTCTTAATCCAAGTAAAACCCATTTAGTATGTTTTATATACACTAGTCTAGTATTGCTGGTAAATGAATTGGTTGTTGAGACCGCTTTGTTTTGCTTTCCAAGGATTTTACACAGCCAAGTCCGTTCTCTCTTCGCTTTCTGCAGTTCCCAAGCAGAGTGTGTACTCAAATGTCACACCTGGGAATTAAACGCAGTCGTCACCCAGTCGCTAAGTTTCGGCTGTTCATGACAACACTTTCCTACGGGTTAGCGGCGAGCTGCCCTCCATAGTCATTCCAAATATTCACTATTGTTTTATTTATATATTTATTTTTACAAAGCATCCGTGACTTAAACGTGTCACACCCTCCATCCTTTAATAAATTCATTACTAGCAATACTGACCTCCCATCTGCGTTAATTATTATCAAATAAATGCCTTGATCACATCCCCACTTTATTGCTTAGTATTATCGAAATCAATAAATATTTTATAACACTTAATTTTCAAGTATTTTATTAAACTTTTATAATTACTCAAAGCACCATGCACATGTTCCCATCTCTTTAAGTACATTATCGTAATATTATTAGCCCGAGAGATAGAGTATATAGTTTTGCCTTTTTGTCATTTATTGGAATGTAATGCCAACAATTATATAATACGCGTCCCTGTTTCATATAAGCAGACAGTGGTGTTATATATATATAATTAAATTTTTGAAATCATTTAAAACTAATTTTGATCTTTTATTTTATTGATTCCTATCACTGTCTCGGTCTATATACATATATATTTTCTAAATTTCTTTTGTACATCCATAGATGTTAATTAGCAACCCAAACTTATCTTAGTATAGGGTCTTTTTGTTTCTCCCTGACCACCAGGCACCGGTAAAAGGTTATACTAGTAGTAGCATCAGATGCGTTATCACGTAGGTAGCGCTGTGAAATTTGGATTTTAGATTCGAACTTAGTATATCTAGAAGGCAACTCCTCCTAGAATGTTCAGTTTCGTGTGTGGGGTTTGAATTCTACAGTGTGTTAGCGAGATAGACAATTCTGACTGTTACAATATATAGTATTCTCAAATTTTTAACATCAAAATATTATGATCAAATAATAACACTGCCAGTCAAAAAATGATTTACTTAATGACTTCTCAGTTTCAAAATATTTTATGTAAAGAACATATCCATAAGTATTCTATATATATAAAAGTTTTAAATACTAACCTCCAATAAACTGTCTCCTACTAAACCTAAAAGTAGTTTATGTCCATTTCTTTCAATTATTCTGGAAGCATTTTCTGCAGCAAACATGGAAGTAAAATCAAACATTGCAACATCTGGTAAACCATAATGATTGAGTGCAAATTCCATATTTGGAAGTTGATAATTAGTTGAAAATGAAGCAGCTTCTCGAGCATAATTTAACAATGCTTCTTGATCAACATTTTCTCTTGATAACAGTAAGGCTGCATCATTATAGTCCTGTAAACAAATCATATTTTTAAAACAATATTTGAAAATATTTTAAATTTATTTAAATTCAAATATTTCATTATATACATATCTAACAACAACAATAAAAAAAACATTTGAAAAAGAAAAAAGAGAAAAAGACATTGCAAAATATTTAAAAAAATATGTTTTATATTTATTCATATTCATTATAAATTATTCAGTAACATTAATTAATTTGAATTTTTTATAGCAGTTCAATTTTATTTGTTAAATTACACACATTACTATTTAATAAACAGCATGTTATTATCTTTGGTTTAAAATTAGCTAAACATTTCATTTCGTGCAGATATGTTTAATTTTTAACTGGGGCTTTTAAAAAAAAAAAAATTAGCTAAATTTGTTTTTAAAGCCTAAGTGTATATATTTTTGATAAAAACAACAACAAAAAAAATGTTTATATATATAAATAGTTCTCAATTTAACTAAGTAGTTTGTTCCACATATTTTGCTTAATTTGAGAAATTTATATTGAATAAAATATAACTTTCAATTATTAATGACAGAGTACTTTTTATAAAGCATACATTATTTGAAACATCATTTTCTAATAATATTTAAAGAAAAACCTTAGATAGCCAATTTTGTGATTAATAAAGTTTATTCCGTAAGCATGAATGAAAATTTCACTTTCTTCTTCTTACTATTGAAATGAATTATGTTTTACTATTGAACGTTTGATCAAAATAATGAAACAGTAATGTTAATTTACTATTAATAAATGAAGACATCCTCACTTCATTTTCTTATTCAATTTCAAAAGTTTTGTTTTATATTTTGAATAATTATTCATGGTTATTCTAAGCTTGGTGTTATATTAATTTTTTTTTAAACTTAAGTATGGAGTTGCTTATACAGGTTTATGTAAGGAAGAAGTTGCCTGTAATATGTATATGTGTAAATAAATAACTCGGATTATATTTAACTGAACAGGAAGCTTCCAATGAGTTATATCATGCTTGCAACCCAATCACAACCATCCATCAACCCAAAAATCAGATCAACCTCTCAGACCATAGATACATTAGAAACATACACTTTGGCATATATTTGTTTCAGTATTAAACTTTTGGTAATAGTATGTACATGTGGGTCTCGTTTTATGCGGTAGATAGGTTCCTCAGAAAGTGCGCACAAATGAAATCACACAAAAATAGACTTAACTTACATTGAAAAATGGGGGATACATACTATAATTTTCCAAAAATCGCATAAAAGCAAAGCAACAACATAAAATTACTTTAAAATTCGCATAAAAAAAAAAAATATATGACTAATAAAAAATTTCAAATTTGAAAAAAATTGATACAACACAAACTTTATATTTTTTTTTTATTAACTACAGTATTTAATTTTACTCAAATCAATATATTTTTATGCGTAATTTATATTTTTTTCATACATGTATGGTATTTTAAATATTATCGCTATTTGAGACATCAGATTCATCATGATGTGATGTGATGTGAGGTACTGTAGCTTCTCCTAAACGAAGTCAAGAGGAAATACAACTAAAATGTTTTCCAATCGCTGTTGATCCTTCCCATTTCGCTAAGCAATCTAAAATTGAAATTTTTGTTTCCAAAGAAATTCATTTTCTTGGGTGTTTTTTTTCTCTCCGTTAAAGTAAACTAAAAGTTTAAAATAAAAATAAGAACTTAGACTTACGATAATAAAAAGACACCGACTCACCACTTTGGGCAAAATTTAATTAAACTTAACAATTAAAAATTAAATTCTTATTTTTATTTTTAATTTTTTTATTTTCAATTCCGTTTAAAAATCAAATTTCATCGTTTCACATCACCTCGTTACATAATTTTTAAATTGTTAATTACAATTAAAAATCAGATTTTAATTGTCAAATTTAATTGTGCCCACTGCTGTTACTCGCCTTTTAAAAATAAACTTGTGGACACTAAATGATTGATTATGTACTCGTTTTATAAAAAGCAAAAATTGAACATGATTTAAAATGCAAAAACAACAACATACATCGTATAGGCATCTATAACGTTTGAACAGATTTACTTTATAATCTTGTAAAATTTATTACTTGTGGACACTAAATGATTAATTAATTACATACTCTTTTTATAAAAAGCAAAAATAGAACGTGATTTAAAATGCAAAAACAACAACAAACATAGTATTTTTCATCTATAACGCTTGATCAGATTTACATTATAGTCTTGTAAAATTTAATGTGTGTATATAAAATGGGGAAATTCTGATTTTAAGTGAATTATGAACTTCTTTATTACATAAAATCTATTACAGTACTATTATAAAGTGCTGAAAATATTGAAATTATTAGATGGAAATCGAACTCCAATAATGCGCTATTACTTTAAATATGACGTGTGTGCGCGAAATTTATAATATTTAAAGTAATAGAGCATTATCGAAGCTCGATTTCAGATCTAATAATTTTTATCACATAAAAGAAAACCGCATACAAAGACATTAAGAAGAATCATGAATCACATAACTTCAAAATCGCATTAAATAAATCCGCATAAAACGAGACCTGGGTATATACTGAACCCGATCACTTGATGGCGGTTTTTCACACAACGTACATCAATATACCATTTTAGCAGCCTAACTTAAGGCTAATACTACAACAGTGTTGTTTGAGCCATAACAGGCCATCTAGAGGGCGATGTATCTTACGATTACGTAACGAAATACTACGCCTATTGATTTGCGACAGTATTCCTCAAGTGAGCGCAATTCAACTCTCCTACAATCTGATTTGATAGCGGCCGTATTTGAAGGATGCAAATCTATAAAAAATTTCATTGTGGAAAAATTTTAAGAAAGTGCAGTGGAATTAGTATTACATATTAAGAACTGTCAGGTCATCATGCACGCTTCCCTACAATTTTGAACTGCACACAACCTGAAAGGGTTAGGATTTTCAGCCGAGTTCTGCCGAGTTCATGCACAAATGCACATTTATGCGTGAATCCGTGTGAGAACAGTAAAATGTCGGTGGCAAGTGTTCAAAATTGGTTGAAGGGGAGTGAATTGCCGGCCACAGAAGTTGACGCTGTTGTGTTTTTTCAGAAAAAGAACATCCTGCCAGATGCGAAGCTATGCGTTTGTGGGAGGAGCATGGTTTTAGTGAACTACAGGATCTGGGGAATTCCATTGCCACTCCTGCAATGGTACCTGGGCTCTGCGCACGGGAAGTTGATTGGATGGCTCCAAAATCCTGTTACTTTCAGTTTTGAGGCTCATCTTGAAGACAAACAAACCGTAACTTCCCGCCCCCCTAAAAAAATGTTTTTTAAAAATGAACTGTTTAATGCTTTTTGAAAAAGGCAAAAAATAAAGGAAGAACTTTTCATTATCATATAAAGATTTCAGTAGCTTAAATATTTAAAAAAAAAACCCACATAATAAGAAAATAAAAGACGATAATTAAAAATCAAACCAACCTCCCTCCACCTTCTAAAAAAACAACTGTTGGTTTATTAAAAATGAATTGATTAATAAGGCTTTCCCAAAAAAAAAGCTCAAAATCAATAAAAAGTCGATAATTTAAAAGCAAACCAACTCCCCTCCAATAATTTGTATATTTTGTTAATCTATCTCTTTATATGTATTCTATATTCGAACACATTTAAAATTAATATGTGAAGTTTCCAGTACATCAGCAAAAAATATTAAAAGACGAGAATTAAAATTCAAACCAACCCCTCTCCACCCTCTAAAAACCAATTGTTGGTTTATTAAAACTGAATTGTTTAAGACTTTAAAAAAGAAGCTCAAAATCCAAAAAAAGGCGATAATTTAAAAGCAAACCAACCCCCCTCTACCATCTAAAAACAAAAGGTTTGTTTATTAAAAAAAAAAAAAAAACCATATGAGTTTTATGTATAGAAAGGGATAAAAAAAAAAATTTTTACCGTAGTATTATGCAAAGAAACCAATAATTCAAAATAAAAAAAAAGAGCTCAAAATCAAAAAAAAGTCAATAATTTAAAAGCAAATCACCTATCCCACACACACACACACCATATAAAAAAAAAAGTGTTTGTTTATTAAAAATGGAAAAGAAAAAAACCATACGAGTTTTATGTATAGAAAGTGAAAAAAAAAATTTTTTTTACCGTAATATTCTGTAAAGAAACCGATGGCCTGTGAATCGGTATATTGATGTGCATTGGGCGAAAAGCAGCGCCATCAAATGGTGGGGTTCAGTATACATATTATTACCATACTTTTTTATCTTGCTTTTTATTTAAAAGTAATTTTATTTAATTACTTTCAAGCAATATTAGGTTTCATTGAAATTTTCTTATTTTGTTGTATAAAATATTTAAAAAATATAAATAACTTAATAACTATATAATACATTCTATTAGAATAAATATGCTCAATAAAATGATTAATTAATAAATAAAACAAAACAAAAAGCAGTTATAAGTTTAGAATGTAACCATTCAAATATTATTTTTTGAAATGCTTAAAATTTTTTCCATAGTAGTTTCTATTATTATTTACATTTTCTATTTTCTACTCAAATCCAAGATTCTCTCAATCATATATATATATTTAAAAGGGACAATTTAGCTACAAAACATTTCATTTGTTTTTGGCATGTTAAATGACATCAATAAACAATTATCATTTTCTATTTTATTTCCGTTTACCATATTAAAATATCTAAACAAAACTTTTTTCATTACTTGCCACAACTATCTTTTAAACTAGTTATATTTAATTCAGCATTTACATTCTCCATCTTCTCATATATTAAGCATAACAAAAGTTTGTTTTTAAGTCTGAATTAAATAAATGGGTGAAATAACTTACATTTTACAAATTTTCATCAAAAGACTACCCCTTTCTCAAATTTATTTTGAATACTATTAAATTTTCTAAGAGTGTTTATTCTTCCATACATATTATTCTCTGACTGTAGTTTATAGCTATCAAGATTTCTGAATATTCTCATAAAATTTGCACTTGTATTTAATTAAATAAAAAGATGGTTTATCAACATAATAAATAATTCAAATTTTTTTTTTTCAGAAATAATTTCATAAGTTCATAAACACTGAGTAAAAGTTTGGAAGATCAACAACTTACCAAAATATTCTTCAAGTTATAATATTTGAATGCAATCACCAATGCCTATAACACAATTCCATAATCTTTTATTCTGCTTTTATACCTATATCCTTGATTAAATTCTAGGGTAAATCAGCTATTTCATTAAGTAATCTATTTATTTAATATAAAGATTCCAATTAATGGATATATATATATATACTAGTAACTATATTTTCCTTTAGTGTCTTTTAATACATCCATAAATTTGATAATTTTACTAATGTGATTCATTATTTATCTTTTATCATATCTCCAAAAATCATTACATTAATGAAATAATAATGAATATGCATTTAGTTAATTCCATGCCTTTACTTAAAAAAATTAAATATAGAATATATATACTCATTTTCCATTTTTATTAGTTTTGATCTTTTCAGAAAATCATTTCAATAACATCTTTCAAATTGTAAGAAAAATTCAATGAAAATAATAATATAAAATATAATATACTCACATTTAATATAACTCCTTTTTCCCTTAGGCTAAGTTTTTTAGCAGTCATAACAAAGTAGTGTGTATCATCTTTATAATAGACTATATTTTCTAAATCTATTCCAGTTTTTTCTTTTAAATCCTGAAAAAATTTTTGATTGAATATAAAAGCTACTCCACTAATCTCTTCTACTCTGTTTTCTGCTTCTGTCCGCCGATTAATAAAATTAGCTGTGATGGCAATAGCTAACTTGCCGCGAAACTCTTTTCGTTTAAAACCTAAATTATAGAAATTACAATAAGGATTTTTTTTTACAAAATAAAAAAAGTTATTTCACTTAAATATTTGTATATACCATCCCAATGTGTGTGTGTGTATATATATATTGAAATAAATTTATTCCTTTCATGGAGTCATGATTTTCCACATGGTAGTAAAGCTGGATTTCAATATTGTGAGGATAGTAAATAAATATTGCATGCAAAAGTATTAAAAAAAATTACATAAAGTAAAAGTAGTATCTAAAAATGAAGGATTAAAGTAATTATAAAAAGTAATGTTCAAATGTTAAAATAAATTATTATAAGTCATATTTTACAATAGTTACAAATAATAATAGGTTTTATTATAAAAGTGTTTCAATTTAAGAGAGATTAACTACATTCAAACTGTTTCTCTTATTAAACATCAAAAGAATGTAATATGTGGGCAGGAATGTTTTGCAAAACAATTCAATTAAATATATTAGTATTAAAAGAAATAGATTTTGAAAGTTCAATTAAATACACCTTTATCCCGCTTAGCGATTGTCTACTTAGCGATATTTCGCAATAACGATCATCATCAATTTGTACCCACTACTTTGATGTACAATCGATTATTCGCTATAACGATCGAGAAAAATCAAAAAAAAAATTTGGCAGCCATCTTGAATTTTGCGGCATTGATGACGTCAGAGATAGCTATATTAAATTCATTTTACCCAAAAGCAAAAGTATATTATTGTAATATGTATACAGGTAATGCCTTTGCTGTAATTGTATACACATACAATATTTTATTCATAAAACCCTTAAAATATCTATAATTACTTTATGTATAATACTGTATACATCATATATAATAAATAACACAACAAATGTTCATCCACTTTTTCTTTTAAAATACGTATATATGTTCTACAATAATATCAACAAATTAAAAATCCGTCTCCTTTTTCTTTTCAAAAACATTATTTTCTTATCTCAATACTGAACATATACAGTATATATATTTATATAATACAAAAACTCCAACGTTTCAACGTTGATTTGTAATTAAATAATGTAAAAGAAAGAGTAATAAAATATAGCAGTGGGAGAAAGATATCCTTGAAAATGACTGTATGAAGATAAACAGTTGAAACAAAGTTTTGTATTATATAAATACTGTATATACAGTATATATATATGTTCAGTATTGAGATAAGAAAATAAAGTTTTTGAAAAGAAAAAGGAGGATTTTTAATTTGTTGATAATACTGTATACAAATACTCCAATATATAAAAACAGTACAAGACAAATAAAATACCATCATCACAAACTTTCAGGAAAACACTAAATATGAATATTAAACTGCGTGTGTGTGTTTCTTAAATACAATATATTATTTTTAGAACACCTGGATAATTATGTAAAAATAGTTATTGATTTTGTAACTTCGTTAATAAACGTGTTTACACTCAAGATGTTTCAAATCAAAAAAAAAAACAACATTTTAAAACGATGTCGAATTAGAAAAGTTTTAAAAAAAAACAGATTGCATTTAATTAAAAATCTTTCTACCCGAACGGGGTTTATTACATTACTAAAAATATACAGTAAGAAAAATAAACCTACCTGTATGTTTTAGAAAATTAGACGTTAGATTTTTTACTTTGAAAATAAGTTGATTTTTTTTTTCTATATGTTCAATTAAATAATTAATAATTAAACATTGTTTTTTAATTTGAATAATTTCACATAAGTAATAAAATAAATGTATAGTAGTAATACATACTGTAATACAATTTTTAAAAAAAAGCACTTCAGTATAGATTTTTTTTTTCATTACGATGAAAAACTTCCACAGAAGAATATAAAAACTTTTAAATTCAAATTTAGTTTCATTGCTGTTCTGTACTTTTTAAAGTAAAAATATGCATTTTTTTTTCCTAGTGATATAAAACTTTTCTTTTTAGATACCATATTTATTCATCATTATCATGAAAAAATCAAGAAAATCTTTGAGCTTGGAAATCAATATGGATATTTTACGTCACTGGAACCGACCAATTTTTTTCCCATAGACCCCCATTATAATTACGTATTTTGTCTACGATATTCTTGCTTAACGATGAGTTTTGGAGGACCAATTGCCATCGCTAAGCAGGGTAAAGGTGTAATTTACATTTTGGTTTAAATAATTAGATAAAAAATTATGGTAATAAAAAAAATTAAGTTTGTTTTAAGACATGAGATTGGAAAACATGGGAAAAATTCAAGCAATTTTATAATCACAATGTTCTGAAAATTCAATCAAATAATTATAGTGTTTTGAAAATTCATGTAACTAAAATAAAATCAGGTCATAAAAGTGTTGAAAATAAGAGATTATCAAAAGTGTTGTAAACAACAGGTCATAAGTATATATAATCAATTTTTCTTGAAATTAATCAGTTTGGATTATTTTATTCAACTTTCATTAGGATGATTGAATAGAAAAGAGGAAAAATGGCCAGCTATGTGAAATTCTAACCTGGATTGTTGATAAACCTGACCACACTATTTTGAATGATTCTCTAGTCAAAATGAAGGAAAAATGACATAAATTTTGAATTTGAAAGACAGAATGATAAAGGACACAATAATAACTTATAAAGATAAAAATTTGATTGTAAATGGAATCAAATAACATGTCATCATGGGAGAACTATTAGCTCACATAAAAATCCTCATTCTGGCTATAAAACTTTATGAGACATAAAAAAAAACCTGTTTATCGATTTGACTGTTATCTTAAAATATTAATAATTCTAAGTTTGATTTTATGATCCATTAGTGTATATTAAACAAACTATATTGTTGTAGAGTGTTTATATAACATTATTTAACTGATTGATTAAAAAAAGAAGCAAATGTTTTATTTTTTTTAAAAAAGGAATTAGCACTTGCTATTAAGAAACTACAAATACAAAAATACAAAATTCATTTCATCTTTAATTATGTATAGAATATGATTAGTTAAAATTTTATCTCCTTTCTTTAAAAAAAAAAAAAAGATTTTCTTTTCATGTAGAAAACTATCAGCAAATATGTAAAGTTAAATAGAATAATCAATGATACAATATTCATTTTAAAAATATGAAAAATGCATGTATGTAAAATATTTAACATGGAGTATCCAAGAATTAAAAACAATAAGTAGTAGAATCATTATTAGAGTTTAAGTTACATTAGAAGTTTATTTTGAAATTTGATTGAGTTCATTTACATAAATTAGCCCTCATTTTTATTACCACAAATTACATATAATATAAATGCAGTTGTTAGATCAATGTTGAGTGGTTAAATACTACATTTATATGATGAATTTATTCATGATTTTGACTAGTAAATTTAAAGTCAGGTTCAAAATGGGACTAAATTAAAGATCAGGGTTTAAAGAACCATTTCTGTAATTAAGATGAGTTATTATAAAATAAAAATTTGTATCTAAAATGGCGACTACCTAGAATTATCATTGTAAGAAAGGTGATTGATTGTAATAATTCCATAATAGATGTGTGACTATGCTATAGAGCTGATGATATGAATAAATGTATTGCATTTGTGAGGATTGTCCATATGCTCTATCATATAATCATTCTAGTACAATAATAAGTAACTGAAAGATTAATATTTTTAAGTCAATCAAAGTAAACATTTGACACTTTACAAATAACAATTATTTTATATTTGTCTTCCAGCAATGCATGTGAACTAAAAGTTAAAAAATAGTGGAGAAATGGCTTATTAAAGCAATCATTACTTTTAAATTATGATCATAAAGGTAATCAACTTATAAAAAAAATTATTTATAGTCTGTAATATAAGCATATTAAGGGTAAACGAACATTATACCTTGCCTGACAATTGTGATACTTTTTAAATATACTGTTTTGTTATTTGTTTACATAGTGTGTTAACTTCCTTATATGTAATATTATCTAGTCTGTTTATTAATTCTATGTCCATTTCATCAGGAGTAGCTTATAATTCACATGATTTAGCCAGGTATTGCAAATACTGTTTATGTAGTGACCATCATTATCGCATATGAATGAAAATATTTTGAATTCTATTAAAATAAATAAATAAAGAATGTGTTCATATATTTCCTGATGTTTAATGTCAGGTGGTGTCCAAATCAATGAAAATAAATTTAAACACATATAAGATGACTACTACAATATGTATACTCATATGAGTAGACCGACAAATAGCATTTTCAAAATGGTCCATTATTGAATATTTAAAATAATTAAAAAGATCCATGTATATTTTGATCTGGTCGATCAAAAGCTAACACATTACGTAAACCAAAATCCATGAATGTAATCTTCTAAAGAACGACTAAGTAACTATAAAATAAAATATAGGTTTAAACACAGATCTGGATTAGTATAAGATCTCTAACGTAACAAATAAACTTATAATCCAAGATAAATCCTCTTTTAGGACTAAGTGAATATAAATAAATAAATTCTCTTATGGACTAAGTACACATTAACTAATACATTATTTATAAGATGTGGATCTTAAATATTAAATAATTCAGCTGTAAAGAATATTAGCTTTGCAATGATAATCTAAAATAATAAAATAATTTAGGTTCTTTTAATTAATTAACAGTAGTCACAACAATGAAACTCTTACTTCCTTAATATCTTATCAACCCTTGCTTCTTTTATAACATAGTATAAATTTCTCAAAAGATGGGTTTAAACATGATATTGGCTAACAGAGATTAACTCTTATTTTGGTTCTTATGTCACCAGCTAAATAAAATTAAGTTTCTTGAAATCTAGAATAATTATTTACCAATAGTAAAGCTAAAATGATGCAGTAGGTAAAAGGGCATTTTGTTGTACTAAACACAATACTAAGTAATCTAACAACAGCATCAATAGAAGTAGTCATATATAAATCGACTTGGATATATAGAAGATTGCATGAATTGTATCACTGTGATAATATCAAGACATTAGTTTTATTATTTAAATGAATTTTCTATTATATGGATATAACAAATGGCAACAGACACAGAAATGTAATTAAGAAATAAAATCAATATTTATTACAAAACTAAATATATTTCTTTTAATTTATAATTTGATAGAACAAAAATATATAACTTATTTACTGTTATTTAAAAATCATAAATTAAAGAACCTTTCGCATCAATCAATTCATAAATTAGATATAATGCACATATATAATATACCATGTATATTTAACTTGTTATTACTACTGTTAAACAAATTTTTTTTAGTAACAGTAATAAATCTTTTTTTCTTTAAAATATATGTCTTATAAAATATAATGTTCTTTTTGTTCAATCCAATTAAATTATATCCACTTCCTTTTTTCTTTTTAAAAACTTTATTTCTTCATCCAACATATATATTGTACCAGTCAACCTCCTATGTTGCAGATTCATTCTGAGCGCACGCATTGAACATGAGAACATGATGCAACAAGGCAAGACATCGATAACATTTAGATAGATATTATTTAATGTTTGAAGTATCTAATCAAGATGCTAGGAAAGAGAAAGCAGAACCAGAATCGAGCCCTTTAGGTCCTCCTTTGTTAAGTTTTTATTAATATGCTTAAGGATATCCAAATATTAGCATTAGCATACCTTTGAAAGGCTTAATTCAAACTTTACGCGCCATTCCGAAGAAGGAATCATTCCCCTCCCAGAAGGATATCCCTCCATCCTTAATTAAAAAATTTATTTATAAACAAGACAAAAATAAGAAATAAATGGATACTTACAAACAATAAAGGCTTAACCCCTGATAAAGTTATATTCTGTGGCTAACTCAGTCTATTCTTTATCTCAGGTAAGTGACTCGGCTTGAAAGGTTTATAAAAATATATGCGTTTTTTAGTATTTCAGAAAAGAAATTATTAAATAAATAAGCTATCAGTTAATTTTCAAATAAGAGAATATATCTTTATTAACCCCAATACTTATCAACAATATTACATACATGAATAAAACAACACCACAAGCGAAACAAACCAAAATAATATTAAATAAAATAAAAGGAAATAATATGAAGTGGTCTGAGTTTACCCGTCCACACACTTATGTATAATGTGTAATGTCATCTAATGCAATATATATATAAAACAAAATTATATGTCAGTAATAGTACAAGTATGATTATTTAATAACTCTTCTCTCATTAGCAATGATCTAAGAATGTGGTCCATATCCAAACCACATGTCTACATCCAAAAGCATAGTATAAGTTATTCCAAGTCTACATAATTAATTTGCGCTCTCAGTGACAACACTATGATACATATAAAAAAAAAAAAAATGACTTATGCATATAGGAGTTTAGAAGGAATGGGGGAATTAATGTTAGGGTATCCTGCATGTCAGATAGAATATAAAATATAGTTTTATACATGCATCAGCCGACTAAAATGATACCTGTGTTAGTAAGTTCATTTCCTACATGTTCCATACAATGTATGGGAGTAATATATATCAACATATACACAATAATAATTAAAAAATACAGATAAATAAGAAAAAAATAAATACTTGAAATAGAAGAATAAATAATTAAGTCAATAAAAAATAAACACAATAATTTGTGCTTCCCAAAGGCTTTATCCTTCTTCTGGAGCTGGGTTTCTGAGTGTTCTATATAAATTTGCTGGGCAGGTGGTTTGGGGCTTTACTTTAATGGCATATTGGCAAGTTGGTCTTCATTATCACAATCCACTGGAGCTCAAAATGTTACATTGATGCAGCTGGAATGGATCGGGGTGGGTGCATCAATGTGGCTTCTACCCCATAGTCATTTTAAAAATGCACATAGAAGGCAACATTTTATTTGGTTAATCTTTATTTTTCTTCGTTTGTTTAGAACAATATCTTCTCTCCAGTTTTCAAAATTAGCTTACTCAGCAAGTATAGTGTAAATTATCCCCAACTTCACAAACTACAGCTGAATTATTGCTTATAGCTTTTAGGGATGGAATTGCAAAGATTGTTTTATAGGTTGGTTCCAGCTTGAACGGATGTCTGCAACCGCGATTCTTTGGCATATATCTCTAATTACGGTTCTGAAAGAATTAATTTCGGCTTTCCATAAATCAGTAAATAATTATTCTTATGGCTTCTCCACTTGATGGTTAAATCCATGCAAGACAAGCTTTATTTCCACAAAGTTCTTTCCTTTTTTACTTCACTCAACTCGGATCAGCTCAACGTAGTTTCAGTCGCTCCCTTTACAACCTTGAATAACCATTTTATATATCTCACTCCTTACATTTTTATATTCTAGTACCCTCTGAGAATTATTGTATCAGCTGATTTCCAGCTACTGGCTCATGTGCTTGAACAATACACATAACTTCTTTTTTTTTTTTTTGTTTAAATTAATAAATATAATTTAATTACTGACTTTTTGTCTTGTAAGAATTTTATCTTTAATTTATCTTGAGTGACTCAGACCACTCACTTCCTGATTCTTAATGTAAAACATTTATACACAATAAAAAAAAAATATATTTGCTTAGTATCTCTTTTTTTCTTGACAAAATTCCAATCAAAATATATGTCCACCAGGGAATTTAAAATTTTCTCTATTTCTTGGAATTTCTTTGTTACAAAAACCAAAAGTAATATGCTGAATGACCACTAATGCATTAATGTATCATTATTATTTTTTTAAAATGCATTAATGTATCATTATTATTTTTTTAAAGATATAGTAAACAATGGATCATTGATTTGCCTATGGTATTTGCAGAAAAACTGATTAATAAAAAAAAAAAAAAAACCTTTCAAAACTAAAATAAAATATACAAATGTTGGAACACAGAATTATTTTAACATTCCCATTTTTATGTGTTTCACGTTATAAACATTTTCCAGAATAAAATTACCCCCCCCCCCATTACAATGATAAATAAAAAGAAAATATATCACAATTTATTGTTTTACAGATATAATACCATTAAATGTGTAAGATTATCATATATATTTCTAAGAACTAGAGTTGTGTGTGGGTAAAAAAAATATACATCTACACAGACCAACCTCCATTATTATGTGATATATATTGTAACCATATGTTTTGGCTCATGGTAGTAAATTTTATTCAAGGGTCCAGTGTGTAAAATTTTAAAATTGTAATAAGTTATAAATTATTGAAAAGTAGTGTGTAAATATTAATTATATATATTAAAAGGCTTATTGGATTATAGATTTTCCAATTAAACCAAAAGCACTCATAAATATCTTAAAACTGATGATGATTTGGACTGATAGTGCACTGGAAAGTCTGATGGAATAGATATTTATCTCATAAATATTTTATCACAATTTCCAGTGGTAGCTAGTTAAATAATATTTTAATAGTATAAAACCAATTTGAAAGTAGGAAAGTATTTAAAACTTTATTATTATTAAACAACAATTAAAAAATAAACAACCAAAATCAATTTATAATTCTTCTAAATTTTATATACAAATGATCTTTAAATACATTGTATGTTATGTTAAATTGAAATATCAGTCTACATTTTCCTCACTAGAGGGATTAAAAATATTAATTTATGTACATTTACTATGAATGGATTATTTAGGACCAATCACAACTTGTAAGACAAACAATAAAGGCTAGAACAAGTTTGGAAGGTAGAGAGACTACTTAAGACAAAAAATTGGAATAAGACACAATTTTTCACTCATAAAAAAAAATAAAAGTAGTAATCTGGAAAGAATAATTTCAAAATTATTTTGAAGAAAATTTTGAGATTACATGAAATCAAATATGTTAGAGTAGAAAGCTAATAGCTCTGTGTTATCTCGCACTACTTTCATTGACCATATAATTTTGGATTTTACACGCTGAAAAGATTGGAATGACTTTCATGATTATTATTATTGGAAGAAATATTTGCCTAAATATGGATCATTTAGAAGAAAGAACCAGAACAGAAAAAGTAAGAAACTATTGTTGCTTTATTTATCTTAATAAACGGTTAAAACTAAAAACATTAGAATTATTGAGTTACAAGAGAAAAAGGATTAAAGTAAATTTGATTTTCGCGCCGCTATAAATAGTAATCTGAAAAACACATTTGTTGTTCAAACTATCTTTTCAGTGAAAATAATTCAAAATTCTTTTGATGGAAATTTTTAGAAGAAATATTAAATAAATTAAACATTCATTGTTAAACTCTATAAAATAATTTGTTCTAAAAGAAAAAAAAATGCCTGAATTATTTCGTATTGTCATTGGGAAGAGATATCGTCTGCTTCAATATTTCACCACGAATGGCTTAGTTGTTTAAAATAAATAAAAAAAAAAAATAAAAAAAATTATTAATATCAAATATTTTATTGACATTTGCTGAATAGTAAATCACTTCTGCTAATATTATTAAATATGTCAGATAGAAGTAAATAAATAAGTATTTATTTAATTTTCTTAAATGTGTAAAATGTAAAGTAATGATATTCTCAGATGTTCTAAAATTATTTAAAATTATAACAGAAATCTTCGCGCGGATAGAAAAGAAGGATAAACCAATAAATAATTTTCAGTCTGTTCAATGGTCTGACTTTCAAATTGCTAAATATTATAACACTGGAATAACATCAAATATATATCAATCAATCTAGGATTTAAAAAAAAAAAATGCGTTTATAAATCTTGATAAACCTCGTTTAATGGTATTGCCTTTAAAAAAAAATGTTTTAGATATTGCTTGATTATGCCTCATTGTGTTTATATTATTATGGAAACTAATAAAAGATTTTCGTGCCATAAAAAAAAAAAAATGTTTAAATATTGTCTGAACACGTTCTTATGAAACAAGATATTCAACATCTATATTTACTTAGGAATATTGCTTATCATATCCGTCTTCTCAATATTTTGTTCATAAGATCGGATCAAATTGGAACAATTACAATAAAATCTAATGGAAAAGAACGTTTTTTCATCGTTGTTATTAACATATATAATAGTGGAATATATTTTTTGTCTTATTCATGTGTTATTCAAGGATCAGGTTTTTTTTTTATATATATATTATGTATTACATATTTTGAAAACTATAAAATGTACTTAGTAAGGGTATAGAGATGCATAGAAGATATACATTTATCACATTTATTTTATGTTATCCTATCAAGGGAAATACAGTGGTAAATATTGTTTATCGGAAGGGAAGAAGAAATATTTATCTCTCATACTGCTAAAATAAGTGCTAATATTATATTGAAGAGGAAATAAACAGATCCGAACTTGCTAAAATTATACACCTCATGACACAATAGTTCTATTATAAGAAATAATTTTAATAAACCTTTTTCATTTCTAATATTGCCTATGAATTAAAATGTCCATTTTGAATATCAAATGTAGGTTGATCCATCGTTGCATATACATGACTTGCTATAACAAGGTATAATAGTTATTTTTCAATAATTAAGGGTTATTTATTGAGATATTGGTGGTTTGTTATGCATTGTAAAATGGAATATTTATGTTTCCATTTTTATTATTATTATTGTTTTACCTTGCTATTGCATTAATTAGAATTTGTACCAGCTGTTAGCTGAAGAGTTGTGCTAAATATAAGAGCATCAAATATAATATTAGTATTACGCATGGGATGATGGAGAATTCCCCATTGCTGATTAAATGAAAGGATGATATTGTGAGGCTAGTTAAGAGTTAGTGCTTAGAGCATAATTAATTCCCAAGAGAGGATAATCCCATGGTCTGAATTCTATTTTATGTGTCAATGCACTGCCTGCACTTGTATACCAATGAAGGTATGAGAATCAGCCATTTTTAGTATACAACTTTCATGTTGTTTTCTGTATACAACTTTCATGTTGTTTTTCTATGCAACTTCCATGTTGTTTTGTAGAGCCTCCTTTATTGTTAGATCCTTCACGAAGTTAGAGTTAGTTTTCCACCGTGAATGGTGAAGATTAGTATTCATAATCCAATGGCAAGGATAAAATAAGTTAGCTTACAGGACACGAGTATATCCATAGCGTTTGTTTAATTGGGATAGTGTCTTGATGATGATGTGTAATCATCATCAGTTGATAGGCAAACCAACCAAATTTATTAGTGTATAGAACTTCTACATAATATAGCAAGGGGTGTACATGAACAAGGTAGAAGTATCTTTATCAAGGGGTGATTCGCCGATGAATCGATAGGATCATTTAATTATTAAATGATTAGATTGGACATAGGCAATATTTTGTGTCATATATGTATTTTAACTTATGATGTCCATCCCACATCAATATAATAAATCTTTTACAGTAAATAATGATAAATTATTAATAATATTGCATATGGTAATTGCCCTTACCATCTTTTAATAAATTAAATAGATCCATTTTGAGATACTAAGTTAAAACTCCATTCATAAATTTAAAAAGATGACTTATCCCAAAGATTTATATATATTTTATTTTATAATTTAAGTAGTAGGATAATTCCAATATGGTAACTATCTTATTCTAGAAGATAGAGTAAGATTTAAAATAGCTCATAATAATAGGGATACGAAAGATATCACTATTAGTTTGTCATTATATATGTATAGTTAAAGGGATATCAAGAAATCCCCATCCCTGATTGTCCTTAATAAAGAATCTTGTTTCATGTAATGTATCTAACTAAAATATGAATATTGTAAATAAATTTTATTATGTTAAACATCTACTTAGTCATCAGTAGTCTTATTGCTAATTAACACACACACACACATTATTATTGTTATTGCTATTGACATATCCAATGATTATATGGAAATCATCATCAATCAATAGTGTATAAGTTACTATAGGTTGGTATACCAGAGTAATTTTACTAAGCGCCCTGTCATTTATGAGTATATCTAGGGCTTCATTACTTAATAAATAAAATATTGTTAACCTAAAGTATATGTTATTCTATGTGATGTACTAAAAGATTAAACATTTAATATGGGTTTAATCATTTTATTTGAACCTGCGGATTTATCATTCACTGATCTTGATCACATTGTTATTACTTATTTAAGAGAAAGAAGTCAGTAAGTCTGTTTAGCTAGTGAAATTTATTCATACAAATGGAAGCTTTCACTAGCTAAACAGACTTACTGACTTCTTTCTCTTAAATAATTCAATTTTTTAACAAGAACCGTTTTGTGCATTATATTTGGGTAGTGACAAAATCCCTCTCACTGACCCAAGTATATGTTGTATAATAAACTTTAAGTAATGTGAACCCTGAGAAGAATAGGTTGTATTAATTTGTAATATATAATTTAATTTTATGGTAGATGTTAAATTTAGTTGTTTATTATAGTTGGATTGGATTTAGGTACATTCACTGTTTTGTAAAAGTCAATTAAATTTTAAAATATCAATTGCTTCTTTAGCTGAAACATATATAGCTTGTTTTAACTTTATAGTGAATATTCTGGTTTTGCTAAGCTTGAAATCCATATTTGATTTCATTGTTTCATTATTATTTAATTTAATACCAAAGTTAGAGTTCTGGAATTCATCTTTCATCATCATCATTTTCTCATCTGTCATTCCCATTTTCCTTTGCTCTCCTTTCATCCTAATTCTTTATCCTAATTAACTCACCATTCATTAGCTCTTTTTTCATTATCGTCTTGATCATCCATTAACTCTTATTCTATCATCATCTTAATCATTCATTATTCTAATACATATTCATTTCTTTTCTATTCATTATCAGACTTATTTCATTTTATTATTTAATTTCTATTTATTTTCATTATCCATTACATTATCTACATCTTAATTTGTATTTTAATTTCATATTCATTTCATTGATCTAATCATTAGTTATTTATTAGTTTGATAAAGAGTAAGTTTATTTCATAATCTTTTGTTTGTTTGCTTATTTATGGATGTTGGGGTTGGTTTGACCAGAAGTTATTACTCATCTTGTGATCTTCTCTAAGTATAGTTTCATGTGAGCTTAGCCAATAAGGAAATCTTATCTTTGGTTTAACACTTATAATTTTATAGGTGTGTATTCTAGATTTGCTTAGATTGAGTGTTAAAGCAGAGAGAGAGAGAGAGAGAGAGATTAGAAGAAGGTATACTCTATAGTTGTAATAGACAAAGATTACATTGGAATTAAACACCTAAAAATGTGCGTAGTGATTCGTCTATGAGTATGTGGTTTACGACGAGCAAGGTTACAATATATAAAAAAAGTTATTCTTATATGTTTGAACTGTAGCTATGTTTACAGCCATCTTGTGCCTGGTTGTTTTAGACTGTTCGGCACAATATCCCCCTCCCTCAATGAGACCTTCAAATGGGGTTAACTGTTTAAGGTCTTCACTAACTCTCTATTTCTACTACTAATAAAATATACTCATTTATCAAGCTTCTGTCCTATATTCTACTTATCAGAGACTGGCATGTATAATGTACGGCAGCCACGTGTGTCGATCACGACAAGGGTTTTAACGACCGGGTATTATAAATGCCCTTGATCTGTCTTCACCCAAAAAGCATTGTCACCACAACATTTGACAATTTCAAATGGACTCTCATAGAGATTACAAAATTTTCTAAATTGGAATTTCTCTGGGATGCTTACATGGAGTGTTTGGATCATCCCTTTATCCCCAATCTTGAAGTGGTGTTTTGAGATGCCTTTCCATTTTTTCCTCCTCAGACTCATCTGTTACATCTGGGCCTGTACTCTCCTCTTATCGGACTATATCAATTGATCTTTCCATGTTACCCGGGAATTTCATCTTAAATAGTTTCTTCCAAAGTGCAGCTGTATTGGTGGAAATCCTGTGGATTCATTTACAGATCAGGGGCAGCTGTTTGACCCATTCCCTATGATTTGTAGGCAAGCATATACAGAACAGCCTTCCCAACTCCCTCATGACACACTCGCAAAGATTGCTTTGAGAGATCCAAATGGATGTCAGGATGTTTAATTCCCCTCTTGGTATCCCATTTATTCCACTCTTCGATACAAATGGGGTTCCGTGATCAGACAAGATGACTTCAGGTTTTCCAACTTGAAGGAAATGTAAAAAATCCAATATCTTAATGGTTTCTTGAGTCATGATCCTGGATAGAGGGTATGCCACTACAAATTTCGAGGTCATATACTACTAGTAGATATCTTTTCCTATTAAAAGATGGTAACTGGAAGTCGATGGCCATTATTTTCCAATTAATCACACAACATACATATCCAATGCACATGACAGACACGAAATAGTCATGTCTTGAAATAGAGTACATGTACACTCTCCAAATTTGAACTCTGTGGCATAATGAGGATCAAGAAGAGGTCAAATAAGAGATGTTAGGCAAGTGTGAATTCCATCCCACTCAATCAGTAATCATCATAAGACTACTTCATAAAACTTAGGTAAATAATCAAATAACTAACTTGCCTCATCAAGTTTAATGCCCTACCCTGGTGATTCAATGGTTGACCATAGTGAAATACACCTCTCAGGGAATAAAAGACCGTCTTGTTATATCTGGCACACCCAATCGTTAGGCTTGAAACATACCTAAATAATATGAATCACAGACCGTCCCATTACATATGGCATGCCCAATCATGAGGCATTGAATAACAGACCATCCCATTACATTGAGTGTGACCATTCGTGGGGCATTGAATCTGACCTCTCGTTACATATGGCGCCGAACTATAGAGGCCTGAAAACATATGATTATTTTAGTGTATACATATGATGCCAAACTATAGGGGCTCAAAAACATATGATTATTTCATGATATGTTAATAATTCCAATATGCGATGAATGGAAACTAGACCAATGAGAAACAGCAATAAACAGATACCAATAAAATAGTCATGTAGTCAGCCAAATAAACAAAATGTAAAACGAGATATAAAGTGGCATATTAAAAAAAAAAAAAAAATGAAATGATAACCAAATAAAAATTCAATCGTAAATCATGTTAAATGTATGACAGCAGGAAAGTCGCTATGATGTCTATCAAATTAATTGACACATATAGAAAGAATTAGTTTGAGATAAAATCAATAAAGCTATTTTACACAACAAATATAATAGGACATAATATATATATATTAAATGATAACTAGAAGTAAAATTAAAACAATGGAATTAGAAACTAGTAAAGAAGTTAGTAAGGAGATTGAAAAGAAAGAAATCCAGGTTGAACAGATACAAAATCCTATTAGGAATAGTTTAGAAAATTCTACTTTTGAAAATATAGTAGAACAGAATGTTGAAATATCTGGGGGGACAGTCTCAGAAATAATACAACCTCAAAAAAAACCAATGATTGTAGAAACACAAAAAAAGGAAGGATTAGATATAAATAATCCTATCCTCAACCTCAAAAAAAAAAAAAAACCAATGATTGTAGAAACACAAAAAAAGGAAGGATTAGATATAAATAATCCTATCCTCAACCAGATGATTATAATGATGCAACAAATGATTATTAGAATAGAAAATCAGAGTGCTAAAATGGAAAAACAGAATGCTGATCTAAAAGAAAATCTATACAACAAAATTTAGATATATTCAATATCAATAAACAAAATAGTGAATTAAAGAGAGAAATAAAAGAAATGAAAAAAGATATTGATGAGAGAGATCGCAAGTGTCAATTTAGGCTCACTGAATTCAGAAAACAAATAGAAAACAAAATTGATGATAAATTCATTGAGATGACATCCCTAGGATAATTTGAAACTTGAAATGATAAAAAACGAGGAACAATATCAATTAAAACTGAATAAAGAAATAGAGAAAATGGATTTAGAAGTAAATCATTCCCTGAAAGAGCAAAATAATAGGCTAGAGAATTATGAAAAGAAAGCTAGATCTATAAAAAATAATAACAGTGATATAGCAATCAGACAAAATTTTATTGAATCTGAACTCACACAACATAAGGGCACTCTCAAAAAACTAATCGAGAATCAAAACGATCTACAAAATCAATGGAAGCAGTTCAATGAGTCAAAAATTTGAAAACCTAGAATCTGAATTTTTTCTACAAAATACAAACTTTAAAAGAGAAACTTGTCCAAGATACATGAAATGTTAAACTTATCTGAAAACGGACATGATCTAAATACGGAAAAGCTAGACTTTATTTTAAAAAAATTAACAATATGGATAACAAACATACAAGGTCTACAAAGAAATAGGGGATTAAAAGAAACAACTTTCGATGAAAACAGAGAAAATACCAACAATCAAATGATAAAAACACTCATAAATACCTCAAAGTCAATATTAGGAACAATAATGCACAAATGAATTCCATTAATTGGTTCATGTGACTCAAAACATTTAAAGGATCCACAAATGAGACCTCAATTGAAGAAGAGTTTCAATTTTTATTTTTCAGTTGATAATAATTTATCAGAGGAGAAGAAATTAATTGTAGCCTACAGCCATTTGCAAGGTGATGCACTGTCATGGTAGGAGTCTTTGTTTCAAACACCATTCATATATGATGACTATCAGGCTTTATTAATAAAAAACTTTTGAAACAAGAATAAACAAAAAGCATTATTATTCCAATTACTACAGGAAAAGTACAGAAACATCCCTGGGGAAACCCTAACAAAGTCTTTAGACAATAAGTAGCCAAATTAAAAAATATGTATTGCCCGAGTGAAAACCAAATAATAAGAATAGTAAAACTTAACCTTCCACTAAAGATAGAGCAATCTCTACTCTATATAAATGCACAAAGTATTGAAAAAAGAGGCAGACTTATTAAACAATATTGATTTAAATAATCATAATATGACCAATAAAATTCCTAAAAAAAAAAAGGAAAAAAAGAAATATAAATCAATGCTTTAAATTACAAAAGGAGAAAAAACAACAATGATCCATATGATTGGAAAGGTAAGTCAAATCAACTTGTCAATAATAACACTGAGAGAATAAATAACAAGTATCAACACAATATAGGATCTCTAGTTGACTAAACCAACAATCCACAAAAACTAGCAAAAGCAGGATGTAGTAAATCTACATGTAAAATCACTCCTAAACCAAACTAAAATAACCTGAGATATAGAAAGAGAAATAAAATAAAACCACTAAATAGGGAAATCACTAATTTAATGTGTTCATGGGAAGATAAAACACCAAATTATACTTTGCAAAGCTGCCCCATGATAGAAATTTTATTTGAAAATTTGCTAGTGAAGGCTTTGTTAGATTCTGGTATTCAAATATCAGTAGTATCTGAAAAATTTTATATTATTAAGATTTTATCACTTAGATCAATACAGGTTATCATGGCGAACAATAGAAAAGCTAAAATTAGTACAAAAACAAATCTGAATCGAATTAAAGATCAGCCAAACATTTATCTATCATGTGCTTCTTATACTAAATGGACTTAACTTGGTCATTTTAGAGGCACACTTTCTATATATGAACCAATGCAAACTTGATTTCCCAAATAAATTAGTCAAGGTAGGCGATGAAGTTTTAGAAATGATATTACTACCAAAAATATGACCTACATGAAATTGACTGCATATTATCATACATACCAGAGGCACTTGTACAAAAAAAAAATCACAGATTCAAATTTAATTGAAAGCAATGATGCAGATAAGTTGCGATCAATTATTGATGAATACAGTATGATATTTTCCGAAATACCAGGAGTGATAGGATGATTCCAACAAAGAATCAAACTATTTCATGACCAACTGATCCAATCCAAATGCTACCCTATACCATACCAATATCGGAAAAAAATATCCAAACAAATAAATAAAATGATGGATTGGGGAAAATTTTCAAATGTTCATCATATTGCAATCCTATTGTAACGGTGAAGAAAAAACATAGGTCGAAGAGATTTTGTTTAGATGCAAGGTAATTAAACAAAATAATAATTCCTGATTGGAACATACCATGGCCCATACATGGATTATTCTTGAAATTTGGAAATAAAGTATTCTCTACTTTCGATTTAATCTCCAGTTATTGGCAAATACAACTTCACCAAGAACATTGCAATTCCACTGCATTCTGATATGAAGGGTTTACTTATCAATTTAATAGGATGCCATTTGAATTGATTAATACTGGTGCTGGTTTAATAAGATGTTTGGGTAAAACCCTCTCTCCTGAGATCAAACAGATAACAACTATATACACAGATGATGTTATAATTGCATTTTCTACAATTGAAGAACAAATTCACATTTAAAATTTTTTTTTAAAGAGTGCTATGATAAAGGGATAAATGTCAAATTTAAGAAGAGCACATTAATATGTAATGAAGTAATCTTCTTAGGTCATATCATAGGTTGTAATGGGGATATCATCCCGATAAAATTAGTGCTATATAGAATTTTCCAAAACCTACAAATAAAAAGGTCAGATCATTTTTAGGATTATGCAACTTCTATAATCATTTCTATCAAAAATTTTCTGATTACATGGAACCATTACTCTAACTCATTACAAAAGATGAGAAATGGAACTGGACTGAAGAGCAGAAAATGGCATTTTCTAGAATTAAAAAAGGATTTCTAGAGCAAACTCTTATTAGCTTTTCCTGATTTTAGTAAATCATTTATCATACAAATGGATAGCAGTGTTACGAACTAGAGGTAATTTTGTCCCAAATCCAAGAGGACAGCCAACCAAGAGTCCTCTATTTTATCAGTCGTCTCTTAAAGAGTCCAGAAATAAATTATACAGTTACTGAGGAAAAAGCACTAGCAATAGTGTGGGCTTTCCAGAAATTTTGACAAATGCTTCTCGGATCAGAGGTTATAGTGATCACTGATCATAAAAGTCTTGAATTCTTAAACCACAATTACCTAACTAATAGTCATCTTGTTAGAAAAATTAAACTATATAGTCAAGTACTGTAAAGGATCCAAAAACATTATAGCTGACGCACTAAGTCAAAATCCATGTAGATCAGAACAACAACACTTATCAGTAGATAATGCCTACAATTTAAGATATAAGACTTAACTGCAATCATTAACACCTTAAGTGAAGAGGAAATTCTGTACACAGCTAAAAATCTTAATCAATATATAAGTTAGGTGACATACAAAATAAACAATGATATAGACGTGGAAGCTAGTAATACTGGAAATATTAAAAAACCCACTCATACAGTATTACATTATTTATATTTGCATTATGGAGACCACAAAAACAAACATTAAAAAATTAGTTTTACTGGCCCAGGATATACAAAGACATACTAAAAGAAATACAAAATTGTCAAATATGTCTAAAAGCAAAACCAATAAACAAGAATACATTAATTCAGTAAGATCTATCATACCAGAAAGACCAAATGAGATCTTAGCTATAGATTTTTATTGATCTTTACCTCCATCAAATAAACAAATTTGCTAGTAGCTTATGATCTCTCCTTGAAATTCATGTCAGCTTACCCTATACCTCTAACTAATACTAGATATACCATCAAAGTATTAGGCTGTCTACATTTCAAAGAGATAGGAAAGCCAGGAATAATCTTAACAGATTGTGATACCCCTTTCCCATCCAAAGAATGGAATTAATAGGTAGTAAAACAACAAATAAAACATGTACTGACCTCCATTAGAAGTCCACAGTCAAACCCCTGTGAACGCATAATGCAGGAGCTTTGACGTTTGTTCAGGATCTATTTGGAGAACAAACGTAAAGGTTGGGTAAAGCACACACAATGTGTAGCTGATTACATAAATTGGAATGTAAATGAACCAACAGGATTTATACCCCATTAGACTACACATGAACCAAAACATACCAAGTTTATTCCGAAAATACATATCATCAAGTACAAAAACACCTATAGACACAGAAAGACATCAGAGGGTAGCATATGAAAGGATAATGCATGGGGCCCATAAACGCAATAAAAATAAAATAAAAACAGACTACCAAATCAAGTAGGTAACCCGATGTTCGTAAAAAATCATGTTAGTAAACCACAAGAGTTCATATACCCTAAACTCTGCAACTCTTATGATGGACCATTCACAATCGTCAAATGCACAGATCTAAATGCATATTGATTGGTTTGCAGAGATAAAATCTGTGGCACATACAATCCCTGTATACTAAACCCATGCCGAGGAAAAATAGATTAACTTCCCCATATAAGTAATCATATAATAGGTACAAGATTAGATTACGTCAGGTTAAAATAAGAACTAAAAGATAGTAAAAAAAAAAAAAAAATATTGCGTGAAATGATGAAAACAATTGATTATGGTACTTCATATGAAATGCTAAAATAAAAGCAACAGAGTACCTTAGGATTGATCAAATGAATGAGTTCCCCATTCAATTAGAAATGGATACTCAGCTGTTTAAATAGCATTAAAACAAATCTAATAAGCCTCACTTATGAGTGGTTTAGTGATATTAAACACATACACACATATATGATATCTACACAGATACTTATACATAATAATGATTACATCCCTAACTAAGACCATCATACCAATGTAAGCACTAAATCAACAATTTAAGAAAGAATAAACGAAAAGAAAATTTTAACCTTAAGGAACAGCAAATCTAAAGATCAATAAATATATCAACTACAAAAGACAAAACTGAATAATAAAAAAATCATTTAATTTTTTTTTTTAAATAAAAACATGAGAATTAAAATAAATATATTTATTTTAATCTCTTAGGTGAAGGGGAAATGTAAGGATACCTTAAATCGACCACATAAAAATCACCACACACACATCCATCTTAAAGACTAAATCTACCAACATAATTAAAAGCATATTATTAAATATATATTAATAATTCTGTGTAAAATTGTCAGTTAAAATTATATTCTTGACAATACTGATATATATGTATACCAAATGCGTAAATGCAAGCAAGGAAAAATCTTGAAAAACAAAAGAAAGAAATAATAACTAATGTTAAATTTATTTGTTTATTAATCCAGTATAAAATTCTATAAATATATTAAAAATGACATCAACAATGAAAATAAAAGCATGAACTGGAAAATCATGCATCAATAAATCAAACATAAGACAATGTAGAACAACTTGTTTTTTTTTTTTAAGAAAAAAAAAACGAAGGCAAATAAATTACGTTGTTAAGTAAATTTATTTTTTAAATTCTTACAAATAATTTATGCAACATCTTAACTATCCTCAACATGAAAGCTCATAACCCACTACAATTGCAACTTGAAACAGTTGATTAAAAGACCCCCAACACCAATTCCATAAAGCTTATATTTTAATCTATGATATAAATTAGGAAAGAACAAATCATGTGTGGTTAGGAAGTGAGAAAACATCGTGGCTGAAGCTGCTCGTCATACAACCATGAATTCCGGATATGATTATCATTTAAAATTAATATCATGATGACCATGATAGCAAAAAGATCTACAACATGCTACGATCAAGCAAAGAAATTATCTCAGCATAGAAAAGATAGTTTATAAAAGAATCCGAGTCACCACCATGAAGATCCAAATGGCGACTGAAGACTCAGATAAATTACTATTCAGTTGATGCAAAGGAATTTTCCTAAAGGCAAAGATACACGAATGTTTTACAATATGAACTGTAAGATTTTGAACTGTGGCTAGACTACACTGGATTAATGTCCCATGTTATACTTCTGTATTTTATTATTATTATGCTTGTTAAATTGATTTCTTTCTTTTGAAAATAGTCAATCCATTCAATCATCAACTAGTCTGTAGGAAGAGGAGCCATCAATTCTAGTTTTAATTTTTTATTTAATAATAAAATATAGGTGCAGACTCCCAAGTTTGCTTGAAAGGTGAGACTTTGTTCTTATATAATACTAAGTGTGCTCATACTTTGACAATTACAAAATTCGATGTTTAATGTTTGTATTCAATTAACTTAATTATTAATTATTTGGAATACATGACTAAACCCTTGAATGATTGGTCTGTTCTATCATAGATCTATATGACACCAGAATGGGAGGGGGTTCAGAAATATAAAAACAACCTTTTCAACAAATTGTAAAATATAGATAGACGGATCGGAAATTAATGATCAATTGATGACAGAAGACTTTGTTAGCAAAGAGCTAATTGTTAAAATACAGTTTTTAAATTGTATTCGATGTAAATTTGGAATTATTAAATTAGAATGGTGGATGATCATCCTTTGTAAGAATCAAGGGTATGGGTTATTCAATAATTGATGAATACAACAAAGGATGATCATGCCTATACAATTAATAAATTAAGAAAACACATTATTTTTGTTATAAAACAATCATGAATAGAAACTATCATCAAAATGAATTTGTTAAACAGTAAATTAAATTGGTTGTCATTTTATTTATTTTCCAATTAATCACATAATATGCATATCCAATGCAAATGTCAGTCACAAAATAATCATATCTTAAAATAGAATACATGTATACTCTCTCACAGTTTGAACTCTGTGGCATAATGAGGATCAAGAAGAGGTCAAGTAAGGGAGTGTGAATTCCATCCCACTCAATCAATAATTATCATGGAACCACTTCATAAAACTTAGGTAAATCATCAAATAACTAACTTGCCTTATCAGGTTTAATGGCATATCTTAGGAGACCTAATGGGCAACAATAGTTAAATACACCTAAGGGAGAAAAAGACTGCCTCGTTAGTTGAGTTATCCATTTTATCTTCTTTTTTCTTTTTATCATCAATGGTATGTAAAACTTTATATATGATGTTTTTATTGCAACCATTAGAAAGTAGAATATTTTTTGTTTGTTCTATTTCTTGAGTAAGATGATCTTTATTAGAAAAATTACAAGCTCTCATTAAGATTTTTTGCAACAGAACATATTTGAGCAGGATGATGATGATAATTAAAATATTTGTTTGCATGGGTGGATTTTCTGTAAACCAATATTGATAATGTGTCATTACATTTTCTTGCAATCAAAACATCTAGAAAAAGAAGCGATTTCTTATTTTCAAATACCATAGTAAACTTATTAGAATGACAATCAGTATAAAAAAAACAAAAAAATAATTCAAAGCATCAATACCATGAGGCCATATAACAAATGTAACATCCACATATCTGAGCCAAATAGGTTTCTTAGTAGCTGCACACTTTGTTTATATATATTCAAGGTTTACTTCTTTTGTATTTTTACCTATCTAATTTCATATATGCATAGTGTTCTAATTTTTGAAAAAGTGCTAAATGAGCTATTATTTTATATTCTTTGATAATACCATAAATTACAATCTAGCATTATTACTAAATTCTATAAATTTATCATATTTTTCTGTTATTAAAACAGGCAAAACTCTCCATGCAGTAGTGCAACTCAGTGCAAGCCAGAGAATATCAACAGATGCCAGAAGGCTTGTGCATAAAATCCCTATCTAGTGCCTACTCATCCAATATCTGCAGACTAGTTTCTAGCTTGTGGCTTTCATCAGTGAGGAGTCTTGGATCTGAGAGCACTGCCCTAGATCTTAGGATCTAATGCAACCCTCCAGCAGCCACCTTTTATCTCTACTTAACTATGAAACTATGAGTCTAAAATTGAAAACATAATATTTTCAATCCAAGCTCATTAGCCTATATAGTCATATAGGTCTGAAATCAGTTCAATACCCATAAATTTTTGGTGTCTTTAGTTCTTTAATAACCATAGTCACCACTATTCTGTTAGGCAGGATTGGTATTAAACCATTTAACATCATATGATTACTGTGGTTTGTACTGAGTGGCCCTAGTGTATGGAGAGTTTTGCTTGTTTTAATAACAGTTGTGAGAAAGCATTAGAAATGGTGATCATGTGATGTTTAATGGTCTAATACATCCCGGCTAATAGGATAATGGTGGCTATGCTTATTAAAGAACTAAAGATACCAAAATGTATGCATATTGAATTGAATTTAGACTTATATGACTATATAAGTTAATGAGCTTGGATTCAAAATATTATTGTTTTCAATTTTAGACTCATAGTTTTGTAGTTAAGTAGAGATAAAAGGTGGGTGCTGGAAGGTTGCATTAGATCCTAAGATCAAGGTGCAGTCCTCTCAGATCCAAGGCTCCTCATTGATGAAAGCCACAAGCTAGAAACTACTCTGGGGATATTTGATGAGTAGGCACTAGAAAGAGATTTTATGCATAAGTCTTCTGGCATCCATTGATTACTCTAGCTTGCACTGAATGGCACTACCATATGAAGAGTTTTGCCTGTTTTAATAACAGTTATGAACAAGCATTAGAAATGGTGATTATGTCATATTTTCCTATGTTCTATTTTTCTTTCACATATGAAAATCACTGCTTGAATAGTTAACTTTTTTTTTTTTTTGTAAACTGAAGCAATTATTGTAAAATAAAAATTTTTTTCTTGCAAAATTCATGAATTATTTGGCATCGAATTAAAAAAAAACAAACAATGCTTATCAAAAAAAAAAAAAACAACACAAACCTTCCAAAGTATTTCTTTTTCCATCAGCACCAATAAGAATATCAAATTCATATTTAGAAACTGGGCTATTTTCAGGTAGAACCTGAGCCCGCCAACCAATTCCTAAAATATATTTTAAAAAATAATGTACATAAATAAAAATACTATTTCATATACAAATTTTCATATGTGTAAAAAAAAAAAGTACATACTTTCCTGAGATTGATCTTCTGGAGGTTCTACCAATCCAACAAAAGTAATACTATATTGAATTTCTACTCCTAAACAAAGTGCAACTTTTAATAATATGCATTGTAGCTGCCTTATACCTAAAAACAAAAGATTATATGCCCTATAGAACTTTATTTGCATGCAGTATTTATAAACACTCCATACATATTTACATATAATAGAACATAGTTATATATGTAGCTCACTATTTAATATTTCAGGTATGACTAGCTTTCTTCAGAAATTAGATTATATGATAAACAATGCTTAAAGTAGAAAAGGTTTATTTTAAAATATAGGATTAAAACAAAAAGACTAGTGAATTCTGATTGATTACCAAAAAAAAAAAAAAATCACAGTAGGAACTACAACTAATATGTGTAATAATATGTTTATTAGCTATACTAAATATTCAAATTATTTATCACTTATAATCAGTTTATGTGCTACAAAAATATGACTAATTTAAAAGTGTAAAAAGAAATGAATATACTCTTAAATCATATGTAAAAATATATAAATAAAATATTATGCCTATATAATAGATCTTAAATAAAGAGAAATATATTAATGTTTGCATATTATGAATGAAAAATTCAATTTTGTTTTACATATTTACAAATACACATACATGTACACATACAAGTGTGCATAAATACAAATGTATTTTCATTTTATGATATAATGGTACTTATTAAAATATTCCTTACAATCAGGAAGTCTCAAATAAAAAGGTTTTATTTCTGTCTTTCTCTTATGGGAAAAAATTGTTACCTAATATCACCATGCTAAACCCATCAACTTTCTGTGTAAAATACAAAATTTATATACTTTTGCTGATTCACTTATATAATGGTTTAAGCTTCTTATGTATTCTATTAAATTTTCACTTTTGCAAATACAATTGATAAAAATATATAATTTAAAATTGTATTTTTGTGATTATAATATGTTTGTATATAATACAAAGTTTTTTTTACTCTACATACAACTATTAACACTTAATCATATTACTTTATATTACAAACATATATTAATATTATCCATGGTATTAAATTGATCTAAATTCTGGAAATCACACAAATGTTATTTCCTGAAATAATCTATTATCTGATTGTTATTTTTAGATTCTTCAATAGTATAATCTGTATTGTAAGAATGAAGTTTATTCATTTCAATGCTGATCATTTTTTTCTTTCACTAACAATATTTCTGAAGATCATACAATTTTCTAATGAATTATTTCATTTTGTAACATGATGAAAATAATTTCAACTTGATCAATTGTGTTTGAAGAGAAATTTCAGATACAATCTGATCAACATCCATTTGTTCATATTTCTTAATTGTCTATATATTTTAAAAGGCTTTGTCAGCGTCATTCTTTATCTAAACATACAAAATTCATGTTAACATTTTTATAATAAAAGAATTTAGATATATTAAAATAATTGTTGAACATCTGCATATTCGATTATAGGCGTTTTATTATTTGATCATGTGTAAAGCATCAAATTAGTATGCCCAAAATTGCTTGGAGAAAAATATGAAGTAATGATATTTTAATTAAATTCAAATCTTGGTTTCCAAAAATAATTATAATAAACTGAATATATAAAACAAAGTGCCAAAACTTTCTTTGCTTACTTTCAAACATGCATTAAGAGTAGTAAACTATTCCATTATTCTAATACACATGTTGAATATAAGCTAAGACTCAGGATATTTAGATGAATACAATTAACAGACAAAACTATGGACTTTGATAATCTAGTTTCAGACTTATATAGAGCTGTACAATGTGCATTTCTATTCAAAACACTAGTATATTTTCATTTTAGACAATTATCTTAGGATAAAAAAAACTATAGATGATTTCTAGACGTGTATGTGCAAAGTCATTGCTTCTTATTGAAAACCAGAAATTATTTAGGGGGGTGGAAGTGTAAAAGCTGATATTATCATCTAAGGTCCAACTCAAATTTATAATAAGTGACTATGGACAAAGAAATAGAATGAATATTTTTCTAATATAAAAACAATAAATACTTATTTATTTTCATATACTGTATAAAATATATAAATATGCACTAAATCTACCATCCTCAGTTTCAGTATTAAAAAAGTTGAAGTACTTTAGAGAATGAATCAGAAAATCCAGTAAGAAAGAATTGTAAATAATATACTAGCATTGTTGATACTATAAAATAATTCACTAAAAATTTTGTTGATATTAAAAAAAAAATACTATGGGTCTAATATATCATTCTCATTATATGAAAAATATTTCATTCAGCTACAATAAGATATATTGATAGTTTTATTACAATTGCTTTGATAATTCAAATTTTATTTGCAATTATCATTAATTTTGCTATACCTTACAAATGGCTCTCCCAAATATCATTGGCTCATAAAATAAATTTGATCTAACTAAAAATGATAAGTTTATTAAAAAAAAAAACATTCAATTTTTTAAGAGAAATTAAATTATATTTTCATACTAATAATCCAATAAATATACTGTGTTTCCCCTAAAATAAGACGGGGTCTTATACTAATTTTTGCTCTAAAGAGACTGTAGGGCTTATTTGCAGGAGATGTTTATTTTTTCAAGTACAAAAATCTATATTTATTTGAGTACTTTTCTTTACAGAATGCTATAAGATCCTTACTCTAGAAGCCTCCCACAATTCCTGTCTTCCGTTCATCTGAATAGCTAGCTCTCTTTTTGCACTCATCTTATCTGACAATCAGAATATTATTCTGTTTAAACTTGCCATTAAATCAAGTGTTAATTGAAGATTTGTAAGACAGGAATGGTAATAAAAATGTTTACAGTTAAGAATGGTTTCTCCATACATTCCAAATTACTTCTAATAATTCTGCTTGGATATTCTTTTTAAAAACTTTTCTTTAGGAGAAAGGTTGATGATTTAACTTACGCTAAACTTTATTAAAATCACTTCATTATTTTAACCAAGTCTTTTAGGAGGGAAAAAATGTTTAAGAAATCAAACTAATTTTTCTTTGATCTTGAATATTTACAAGCTACTATGATGAAACTCTAATAAAACGATTTAGTAAATAAAGCACTCTAAATATAAGTTTTAAATATAAATAAAATAAGTATCTAAAAATACATAAATGAAATTATAAATTGTCCAATATATTGTCTTGTGATAGATAAATTGTTTCTCAGTACAGGTATAATTACATCTGTGGAAAATTATTGACAGGAAAATACAAAATAACCATATAATTTATATTACCATTTATTTAAAGCATAATGTCGATAATACTGTTTATTTATACATTCATTACTTTATAATTCAATATGTTCATTGTGTGTTTCAACATGCAAACCAAATCTGTCTATTTGGTTGACAATATTAACTGCTTATATTTGGTGTAGGGCTTATAAATATCTTGAAAAATCATGCTAGGGCCTTTTTCTGGTTAGGTCTTATTTTCGAGGAAACACACTACTCATTTAATTATAACTATTTTTCTCTTAAGATACATTCTTAGTTTCAAATTTTGTAAATACTTTTTTGAACTATACAAGTAAAATATTTGTGTAATTTGAACCTTCTTAAATTTATTGTAATTGATACCCTCAGTAATATCTGTATATTTCAAATTTCCATTTTATTAATAAAACAAGACAATAACAACAAAAAAAAATCCCCAATAATCTAAAATGAATTTGGGTGTCAATGATTTAATAAAGTGAGTGATCAAAAATATTAAATGCAATGTTTTTTAAAAATTATTAAGTCATCCAAAATTTGTAAAAGATTATTTACATAAACATGAAATTGAATTTGGCAAGTTGAATATTTAATGTTTGTCCTTGAAACTCACTTCTGATTACAATAGGTATTAAATGGCAATCTGCTTTTAAAATATGAATACACTATACATAAAAAAATGATCTCCATATATTCATCTCTAGCAGAAGTCAACTGCTATCAGTAATGATTGATGAAATTTTATTTTAGATATAAAGTTAAAAATTTATAGATAAAAATTCAAATCTAATTCCTCAAACACCAAAGTTAACAATGTTAAGACAAAAATCTACGGACTCTGTGGAATGATAATTAGCACCATCTATCTATCTGCCATGCTACAGTCCAAGATATAAATCAACCAGATAAATCTAAAAAAAATTTTTTTGATTATAAGTAGGCTTAGAATTTTTCCTTCTGATCTTATATGACTCAGCTACCCATTCAATATTGGCAGTAAATAAATATTTAGCTATTATTAGCTAGATGGTAAGGATCTCAAGTTTATGTGGGTTGATTGTATAAACAAAAAAAAATATGACTAATATACGATCTTCACTTCTCACGAGAGATGTTGCACTCCTAAAAACACTGAACTCATAGTTTACTTTTACATAAAGGTATTTATTTGTATTTAATACAAAATGCAAGATGGACATTCTAAATATCTTTAAATATAGAAAATCTTGCAAGTTACAGAATTGTAGAAATATTTCTTGCTTATGATACTCTTAAAAATGAGGATGGAATATGTATGTAAATAAATCAAATATTTTATATGTGACAAAGAAAAAAGAAAAAAATGCCAAAAAAAAAAGCAGCTATCACAAAAACCGAGATCATTTTAGATGACTTAAAACAAAAAAAAAAAAAAACTTTTTTGCGATGGTATAATTCCAATGAGGCAATTCTTAACAAGTCTATAAACACAAATCAACAGAGAAAATACACTGTACTATTTATTACAATTTAATACTTATTTATCATAATCAAACAATGAATCTAAATAGTTCAAAATCTTGACTGATTTTGAAGGACAAACATTAAATACTTAAATATAAACTTCACATTCTTGAAATTGGCCAAATTCAATATTCCCCTTCCCATTAGATCTTTTTATATACTACTGTTGACATTGAATTTCATATTTATGTAAAAAAATTTCAATTTCTGTAAATTTAATTGATCTGCTTCTTACAATTTTGAATGATTTAATAAATTTTAGATAATTTCTGAATTTTCAAATTTGTAATATTTGCACTTACACACAATGACTATATATACTTACAAACAAATTATTACTATTATATAACAATGTATATACGAATACATAAAAATAAAACTTACTAATGTGATCTATTGATCCTGCACAAAATTTTCCAAAAAATTTTTTTGCTCCTAAATTCCGTAAATCATTGATAACATAAGGCCATAAATGAAGAACATTATTTCTGGAAAATCTATCCCTTTTTTCTACAACCACTACCTTTGCGCCTAACATAGCAACTTCGATTGCTGTTCGTAATCCACATGGTCCAGCACCAATAATTAATACCTGGAAAAAAAAAAAAAATTCAAACAGAAAATTTCAAATAATTTAGTATTATTCATTCTGTCAACAATTTATTAAATTCCACAACTCTAATTCTCTATAAATCTCAACAGAAGTTTTTAACAAAGTTTATTTTGACTAACATAAATACAGTGATTCATTATACAATTAAAAAGTTTTATGAGGCCTCTAATAACAAAATATTATTTATAATAAAATATGTAATTCATATTATATCTAAATTGTTTTTAAGAAAATTGTTTTTTAATTAAAAAAAAACAAAAAACTATAAAATAAACTTTGACACAGATTAGTTTAAAAATATTGCGAGTGGTTCATATAAAAGCAGGAATTGAGTTTTATAATAATGAACCTGTTACAATTTTAGCTTAATGGCAGTGTCAATATGTATAGTACACAATATTGGTCTTTAGATAACCAAACAAGTTGGAAGAAAGATATTTTCAATATAATTCCTAAATGAAGGTAAATTTAGAAATATTTAGTGAAAGTTTATTTAGTAATATCTTCTTATTAATATAATAATACAAATATATCTTCATACATTACAATCTTTCCTTACCTAGTTGACACTTTGTTAGAATAGATATAATAAACATCTCCATACTTCCCCATTCTTTTTAAATACATATAAATAAAGATATAATAAAAGACAAATGACCCCCAAGATGCATTTTGTGCTGAACCAGCACTCCAGGTCACAATCTCTAATATATATCTTTATTATATGCAAAATATTTATCTAGAGTAAATTGTTACATTTTCATTTACCATTGTCAAACTTCCTCTACTCACAACTTTGACGCCATCCATTTCAGACAAATACACTAATGATTATTACTAATCATTTTTGAAACTAGAGATTATCTCTAGCACAGATATAAACTTTAAACCTCAGTTAAAGATTAATATATCTGATTTTTTTTAAAATTTACACAGATGGAGTTATTCACCTTTCTCTGTCCCGTATGTAATATCTTTATAGATATAATAAACATCTCCATACTTCCCCATTCTTTTTAAATACATATAAATAAAGATATAATAAAAGACAAATGACCCCCAAGATGCATTTCGTGGAACCAGCGCTCATCAGTTGGCCCAGGTCACAATCTCTCATATATATCTTTATTATATGCAAAGTATTTATCTAGAGTAAATTGTTACATTTTCATTTACCATTGTCAAACTTCCTCTACTCACAACTTTGGATGGTACCTCATTCATTTCTTTACACAATGTAAAAATTGCTTATATGAAACTTTTCCAGAAAAGTGGATTGGAAGACAAAGTTCAATTGAATAACTATCTAAACTTCTTCTATATCAAATTTTCCATTTTTTTCTTATGATATCATCTAAAATTTTAGTGTCCTACATTAACTTTCTTAAAACTATTAATATTATAAAGGAGACAATCACATTTGCATATATAATGTCAATGTACATTAAGAAGACTTAAAAATTGTGTATCTTGAGTGCTCAAAAATACTTCGAAGATGAGGTTCACCAATATGGGTATTTGCAATAATTAGTATATTAAAGAGTAAGTTATGAATTCACTTTGGGATCATCTTATAATGATTATATCATCTCTTAATAATTAAGCAAAAAGATAATTTAAACAAATAAAATGATCAAAATATCTCAAATATGTTGGAATTTAATTTATTTGCTAATTAATTTGGTTATAATTAAAAAAATCAGAAACACAGATATTGCAATTATTTTAATTTTAAATTTAGTAAAACACATTTTTCCAAATTTAGGTATCAAACAATACAAGGGAATATAATTAAAAAATGGACAAACTAATTAAATAAGTTTTGTTTATTCAAAACATGTCCTGAAAGAGTTTATATAAGAACATAATAGTTACATTACATTATTGGTAAAATCAAGAGTTTTCATCTATTAACAATGAACAGATACAATGAGATTGCTGGAGATGAGACTTCAAGAAGCAGTACCAATAAACCAAGTATCTGTAAATCAACTTTACTGCATAGGTAAACAACTATTTACTGAGTTATTTGAAAACTAATTCCTTCTAAATTATACATTATCTTCCAAGTTATACCAGTATTTACATATATTTAAATTATGTGAAAAATATCCATATAAAATTACTCAATTTTCATGTTTCTCTTCTAAAGAAATAAAAAAAAATGCCAGAACAAGAATCTAAGAATTTTAACATAAAAAATTAAAGATTACTTTTTAAAAAGTAAAAAGAAGAATTTTTGCTCTAGATTTAGCTTGTTAAAATAATTACTTGTAAAACTTGCTATTTAATTGTTTACTTACACATTTATTTATTATATGTTAAATTAGAAATACATATTAACTGTTTTATTATTCTTATAACTGTAGGAGTTATAAGTCAAAGTATATAAAACAGTTAATAAAACTTTCTTATAATTCTAAGACTAGAGTATATTTGTAATTGTCATAACATTATTTATAATCTTAAAAAGAGAAATAAGTATTCATTTTATTACTTTTTTATTTTTCTGCAATAACCACTTTTTATAATATTAAGTCTATCATAACTTTACTATTTAATAATTGTATAAACAAAAATCATTACTCAAAAAGTATTTTTTTAAATTATTATTAGTGTTTTTTATAAATCATGATCTTGAACAAAAACTTAATGAATACAAGGTGGAACTTTAAATAGTTTGGGCTTATTCATATATAGGTTGGGTACTTCATTTATTTATTGTAATATATTTTTTGTGACCAACATGTACAACCTAATAATACTGAGTCTATAATTCAAAAATCAACCCATAAATAATCTTATAATATGAAAAACATCACATATCACAAAAAAATAATGATCAAAATTACTCCAGATCTTTGAAAGTTAGATCAAAATAAGTCAGATATTTGCAAGTTTGGATAATAAAAAAAAATTAAATTAGAGACAGAAAAAAAAAAAAAAAGAATCCTCACGAAATTAATTAGTGATAAAAAAAAATAGGCTTAAAAGACTTGGACAAAGATAATAATTATGAAAAGATAGTAAGCAATTAACTAAATATTATTTCATGTAATAAAAAAATTATATAAGCAATTAACTCAATATTATTTAAATCTTATTATTATATTTTAAAAAACTTACATAAAAATAAGTATTAGATAGAAAATGATGAGTTAAAATGAAGAAAAGACAACCAATTATTAAATGGAACAAAAACAAAAAAAAACTAGAGCCGAAGAATGAAGAAAATATTGGATGGAAATGATAAAAAATAGGAATTACTGGAAAGAATGTAAAAAAATAAACATGGAAAGAGCAAAAAAAGAGCATAATGAGCAAAAAAGAAAAAAATTAAGAACATAAAAAAATGAGGAAGGATAAAGAAAACTAGAGATTAATCAATGTGGCAAAATTGAATTTTTCTAAAAAGCTAAAATAGAATCTAAAAGAAATCCTAGTGACATAATGTTTCCTATATTTATGATAGAACAATCTGCTTTAAAGAAACCTAAAAAAAAAAAGGATAATGAGGGTTAGATGTAGTTTTTTGTAAGCAAAGGAAATCAAACTAATCATTTTGTGTGTTCTCAAAATAATACTCAAGTAGTTTAAAAACACTTGAGACATTTTTCATGAACAAATAAGTGATTACTTTTTAATGTATTAGCAGCTGAAGGGAGATGGAAGAACAATCATTATTTCTTTCTGCTGTTTAACAGAAATTTGTAAAGCTATGTCTTAATTTCAAACTATGCATCAAATTTATTAAAAAGAAATGACCGATTTCTTTCAGACTGTTGTTTAACCAAAAATCTGCAAAACAATGACTTCTTTCAAAAGTAGCCAACAAATTTATTGCTTAGTGTCATCAGTAGTGTTCAGAGGCTCTATCAAGTATCTAAAAAAAAAGTTTCAACTAATTGATTACTAAATTTCTAACTTTAAAGCTACCAGCTAAAAATTTATTTATTTCTATTTAGAAAAAATAATTTTAAGTTTTATTATAAATACTTTTTTCCAATAATATCATAATATACTTTATTATAAAATGAACTTCTCAATATGAGAACTTAATTTGGAGGTACAAAGAAAAAACATCATGAGTTTTTATTGTACATTATATTTTAAAATGATTTATGAGTTGTTAAATTAAAGACATGACTTAAAAAAGTGAATGAATAGAATTTCAAATTAAATGGACTATAAAATGTAAATCGATAAAAAGATTATGATAAGCAATCTTTACATTGACAAATATAAAAAATATAAATAACATTTATTTTTTAACATAAATATTGGGAGACTTATTAAATTTTTAAATTATAGCTAAAAATAAATCAAATTATGATAAAAATTATATCAAAAAACAATGAAATACCATGAAATAACTATTAAAATATAGAGGACCTGCTTTCAAAACCTTACATATATCAAAGATATACATTTATGTTAATTCACACATATATACACAACACATTTATCATGCCAGTTATAAATATCAAAAATATCTAAAAAAATAACTACTAAGAAATTTCATTTACCATATTATTGGAACATGCTTTCCCTTTGATGTACACTTTATGGCCAACTCTTTTATCAATTTTAGCCCATAATGATTGGGCTTTCCAAGAACGAAGTTTGGCTTTTAAACGTGAATAAAATGTACGATAATCCTGAGGTCTTAATTTGAGTACTTCACAAAGTCTTTGAAAAGAACTCAAGACACCTTTAAAGGTGTTAGCATTAACAAACTGATCAAAAAGTTCACAGGCAATGGCATTTTCATATGGACTAGTCACTCCTTTACCTTTGTTGTCCATGGCCTATTTAATCACATTATCTAAATAAAAAAAAATGTAATTATTTATCTATAAATTAACATATTTATATAATATATTAGAAATTCATTTAATCTATTATTAAAATAATTGTTCAAAATTTAATAATAAAATTACTCTAACGAATGGCACCCACTAGATATATTTTGATTTTATTAAATTAATCATAAAGTATCTTTCAGTGACATTATGATAACTCTTAGAACTTTTATTTAAATGAAATCTCCATTAATATTATTATACATTTGTAGATAGAGATTAACCATACCATTGAAAAATGCTAGATATATAAATATCTGAATACATGAATGATGGTTTTAACAAACTATAAGAACATAACTAATATATTGCTATTTTATTCTTATTTTCTTTTGCTAAATCAAGTTAGTTTCAGATTCACATGAATGTAACATATAAAAGTTATAACATCTGTAAGAATCAGCAATGGTGGAACTAATGCTGCAAAATAAATTTAATTTTAAATGGAGAATCTTGGATTCTTTTTCAAGATCATGTAAAAACAAAACAAGATAAATCCTTAAAGATACTTTATATATTTCTGTTATTGTAACTATTACTACCAAATGGATTTTTTACATAGCAATAAACATGAATGAATTACTCACTAACACATATCCACCAATGGTAATTTATTATTGGTTTACTACAAAGTTTGAGATTAAAAAAAAAAAATACTAAAACTAACTATTGCTACCAAATGGATTTTATACATGGATGTACTGTTCACTACAATATATCACAATCAGTGATTTAGATTTGAATTTTCATATTACATGTGCTATGACGTATTACTCCCAGTAACTTATTATTCTAAGTTTGCGATATGTTTTAGAATAATGCCTCCATGGGATCTGCAAACAAATTTTATCAATTAAGTTTGTCTGCATATTCCTTGGAGGCGTTATTTCATAACTGGAATAATACCAAAATACCATATATTGATGTTAAAAAATAAAATAACAACATACTTTATCTTTACACTTATTGTTAACATTTTAAAACACTTTAAAATTTATTCTATATACATAACTTTTAATATTTTGTTATACATAAAAAAAAATATTCACATAAAAGCAACGCCTGTAAACTTAGACATGCCGGTTACATTTGCCCCTCCTCCATTTAAGAATAAAATAGTCAATTTAGCCATAAATATTGCTCAATTTTACTTCTACATAAAAACATAATTTTCAAATTTACAATAATGTTATGCTTAGCTGTACTTCTTTGGAAATAGACTTATAAATAAGCTGGTATGACCATAACAAATAATGTCATCTTTACAAATCCAATACCTTGGTATTCATAAAAAAAATTATTCATTAATTCTATTAAAATTATTTATTGGACCTGATCATCTGCCTGCAATGTTGAGATGAACAAAATCTTCTACCAACAGTGAGTATATCATCCAATATGAATACCAGGTGAGCTATCTTGAGCAAAAATATAATATCAATCAAACAATATAATGAACAATCCATTTAAATAAAGCCTTGTTCTACTGTGAGAGTTAGAGGCTGACAATATAAAAATATGCCTGACTCATTTTTGAGACTTAGAGGCTGACAAAACAATGAAACACTCTCCATTTATCAATACAGAAAACAGCATAATTAACCATTGATAAACTCATGAAATTAATTTGGGTTTCAAACTATATAGTGCTTTCCTTTACATTCTTAATCAACATGCAATAGTGATATCATTTAAATTCTGAGCTCTGATTCATTTATTGACATTGTTGGAAAGTAGAGTATGATATTTGCAAATGAGTCTGATTTAAATATGACACACAATTCTGAAATTTTTATCAAACATTTAGAGTATAAAGGCTGTACTTCTATTTTATTTTTTTAACAATCTTTCAATATTAAATGGAACATCATTATTATACCTAAGTTCATTTGCCATGACTTTTTTTTTTATCAACTATTGTTTTAGCATTTGAGAGGTACAATTAATTTTTTTAAAACTAATCTTTTTTTTTCTATGCTCAGTAGGATCTACTTTTGTAATGTGTACTATATAAATTATTTTTCCATCCTTCAACTAAGAGATCATCCTTATTCACAGAAGGATTAAACTTTTCCTCTCTCTCTCAATACTTTCTCTCCTCACTTTCCATCATATCATTATACTCTTTTTTAATAGCTGTACTAGGGGCATGATTTGTTTTTGTTAAAAGATTGTGGTTTATGACTAGATTGATAATAATATTTCCCATTATTAATATCAGTTCCACTTCTGATCTGACTAATAATTGTTGTCTTATTGGGACTAGTGACACTACCTGTTGACCTACAGGTCTTCTTCCATACCATAGTTTTATATACATAATGGCATTTATGAGAGTCAAATCTCTTTTAAATGATTCTCTATGTTGGGGTTTAAATCCCCTTTCTCACTCTCCCTCATTTGTGGTTTGCTGCTATCAAATGCTTTGAGTAATTCAGCTACCTGTTCTAGTTTTTCTATCAATGCCTATTAGCATCTGTTCAAACCTGATTAGAGAAACTACACCTAACTATGCATACAATCTGGTTTTCAGATAAAAGATCGGCAATCAAGGATCTTAATTTGGCTGCCTTCGGAAAAAATGGAGTGAATACCTCTCTAGGTCTGCATTCCCCTTGGGCAATATGCTTGATCCCTTCCTAACAATCCTCACTCCAGTAGGAATTTAACAGAGCCTGTTTAAAATGGTCAAAATTTATAGGTTTGTCAAACAATTCCCACCATGCTTAAGATGCACTTTGAAGATGGCTACAAGCAATTGCGATTTTAGTCTCTACAGTCAATTTATTTAAACAAAAATATCTTTCTAAACTGCTAATATACTCAGTTGGAGTCTCCCCTGCATGTCATTAAAAAACATTAATTTTTAAATTTTGATTGACAATACTGGGATTGAAGTTATATACATGTGTACCAACATCTGTACACGCATCCCTACTAGCGTCTAATTAACTCTATGTTAGATGAAATTTTCTTTTATACCTCACTAACATCTGTTATCTCGTCTTGGTTTTTAATTTGACTCACCTTTTATTTGAATATTTTCAAATGCATGAATAAAATAGTTGATTTCTACCTTTGCTTGAATCAACTTTGCATGTTCTTTATTTAGATCTTTTCAATTATCCCATGCAATTATTCAAATTTCTTATCATGATCGATTGAACTTCAATATTTCCTTCACCAATTTTGCTTTTTAACTCTACAAAACGATTTTCCAATCTACTTATTATTTGTTCATTTAATTGCTATATCTGTTTATTTGTTTTCTTTTGTCTGACTCAATTTGGCTTTTAAGCAATTCCTTTTGTTCTTCCATTCATTTAAACATACTTTCCATGTTTTTTTAGTTTATTTTGTTTAAACATGTTTTCCATGCTCTCTTAATTTATTTTGTTTAAACATGCTTTCCATATTCTTTAATTTCTTCATTTTGTGTTTCAATTTTTTTATTCAATTCTGTGAACCTGGTCATTATCATGTTCTTAAACTCACTATCATAGATCTGTTTTACTTTTATGAACTTCTATGTCTGCTTTACCTGAGTTAATCATATATATAAATTTAAAATAAATTTAGCTATTCTTTTTATAAATACTAAAAAAAAAAGTATTGAAAAACTCTAATATTTCTTTTATTTATTTAATAACTAAAATACTCACCCCTCTTTCCATTATGTAACCTAAAACTGCAAGATACTTTAAATTTAATGCCTTATTTTATTTGTTTGCATATTACTATTATCTCTGCTAATCCCTTTTCATCACTATCACTGTGTAAGATACTTATAAGTTTATTGATTGATTTTAATTTATAACAAATTAAATCTTTATATTTCTCATTAGACCAAGTATTTATATTCCATATTTTAATGACTAATTTGCTTTTCTGAATACTACTAAGAATATATATATATATATTGCCAACGCATGAAACCAGTAGTCTGAGGATTGGGGATGATTTCTAGATAGAGATTTTTTTTAAATGTTTTCTTTTGCGGTATTTGTCAATAAAGCTTGTTAGAGCAATTAGCACTGCTCACTACTTTTTTATTTACAAGCTTAAAAATATTGGGTCATGTGATAAATGATTTTATTTTATTTACAATCTGTTTTAATCAAGACAATTCTGGACTCAGGCCTCCAAATGTAATGGTAACCGCCTCTTTTGACATTTGGTAATAATCAAATTAACAACAAAATGAAATAAATATATTTTCAAATTAATTTTTGGGTGCCAATATAGTATATGCTCGGCGCCATTTTGAATTTTACAACAACTCCAAAAACAATGCTGACACATGCAAACGATAAATGACATCGACTAAAAGCATGTTGTTTCAAAAAAATGGCGGGAAAAGTTCCTGACTTCCAAACAAGCACGTAGTTTCAAAAAAATGGCAGGAAGATAAATTAACATAAAAAATTAAAACGCCTAAGGAACTACATTTAAATAAAAAAAATCCTCACTTTCAACCACTAAAAAAACAACAACATGCACATAGTTTCAAAAATGGCGGGAAAAGAAATTAACATAAAAAATTTAAATGCCTAAGGCACTACATTTAAAAAAAAAAAATTCCTGACTTTCAACAATATTTCGTGGAGTATAAAAAATTAGAAAACACATATTTAAAAACTATAATAATAAATCTCAAAAAAATTAACATGCAAACCTTAATAACAGACAAACACATATTGAGTAATTAAATATAGTTAATAAGCACATAGCAATCTGTTATCTTTTAGAATAGATTTCAAAACAGTGATTTATATCAGCTAAAAAGCAATACCGAACATTATTTCAAAAGCTTCCAATTCTCTCTCCCAAAAATTTATTAAGTTAATTATTCTCTGCTTTAAAATTATGGGATATGATAACATATGAATTTAGAAATGAAATAAAATAATTAGACTAGAAAATAGGTATAGCCACAGATTATAGCAAGGTTAAAATAATAACTGATTATAGTTACAGGAAATATTCATTAAAAATTTACATTTACAGGCAAAACTATTACAGTTACTATTTAGAGCTTTTACTTTAACAAGAATTTTAAGTAATTGAGAATTTATAATTTAACGAACATTCATTATAGCTAGCTTCATTTAAATATTATAAGTTTTTAAAATAGATTTTGCAGTGAAAAAATATTACCAATTTTCTTCCACAGGCTGAGTTGTCTGGCAGTTGTAGTAGGCACTGGATATGTTTGCTCATCTGCGATGTCCTGCCTTGGTGCAGGTGGTGGTTGAACTTCTCCATCCTGGTGAAACCAAATTTGGGCCTTCCTAGATTTCTCCATTAGTGATGAAATATAGGGTTTGTATATTAAATTTTACCCCTCTATTGCATTTGCTAAGTTGTTTACAATTCTTCTTTAAATTGATAAAATATAGCTTTCTGTGGTTAAATTTCTTAACTTAGCATTTTTATCTTAAATATAAATATAGGGGATTTGAACTCAGACTTTCAATTTTAGTTTTAAGATTTAAGTTTTAACATCTATTTATTACTTTAAAGAAGAGCAAGTAAATTAATTTATTCAGAAAATATTGCAGCTTGACAACATCCCTTTTGTCTTAAAATCTACTTTGACAACATCCCTTTTGTCTTAAAATCTACTTTAGAATTTATTTTTAAAACTCTGTCCTTGGTTCTCACACAAATTAAACCACGTGTGTGACATAAGATAATTTCCAAGAATCAGGCAATATTTTTAGAAGAGATTTTAAGTCCTGTAAACATTCCGTTATATATGTAATTTCATTGCCTCTGAAATCGGAAATTTATATGCAAATAAAAGTAAATTTGTACTTAAAGATAAAATAATTTCAAAATAAATAATTTAGATAGTGTTGCAATGCTTATAAAATCTATTACATCGCAGCCTTATCCGCATATATATGTAGATGCATGTATACACCCAGCAATGTTCACACAACTTACTTTATTTTAATATTTTACTTTATAATCGAGTATATGTAAACAATACATATATAGACATTAATATATTAGATGTGCACACATATACACACACTATTATACATCAAAATACATTATCGTAGGATTATATACATGAACTGGGATAGGTCTGAATTAGGAAAAGAGGCCTACTATGGTACATAGTAGGTGAAACATTAATGATAGACAGATAATACCATTTCAATATATGTGCACTTTAAAAGAATTGCATAGCAACAATAAGTGAAGATGCAAGCATGATTAGAATATAATATTTTAAGTGCTGATTCAAAATACTGGATGGTAGTTCATATGCTGGTCAATGTCGAAATATATGCACTAAAAAGTAAAAAAGAATAGTAACATAAATAAATTACAATTTGTTGAGTATTTCAAATGTAAAAGGTATTGAATTTTAGGATAATGCTCTAACTAATTGAGCCATCCTGCCAAAGGAAAAGTCAGCAGAAATTTCATATACCTATCTATGAGGTTTCTCCACTTTTTCCTAAGAGCAAAGTTGATTAGTGGTTTCCATACATTATGTATAGTCACCCTAGGTTGGTGTATAAGATTATTTGCCACTGTCATGTCAGCAGCTTCTTTAAATTTTCTTCTTTGTACCTTATCTTTTCTATCCAATACTTTTGTATTTTCCCAATTAAACATATGTTCATTGGCACATACATGGTCTTCTATTTTAGACACATCGGTTTTCTCTATTCCAATCATCAGTTTGTGTTGTTGCAAGTGCTTTTCAAAGGTATGATTGGTCTCACCAATATATGTTCTTCAACATTCACATGGTATTTCATAGATGTAGTTTTTTTTCTTTTCAGCATTTCAAGTTTAGTCTTTGTAGATGTTAGAATTCCTCGTAGTGTGGTATGACTCTGGAAAGCTGTTCTGATGTTATACTGATTGCAGATTTTCTTTAATTTGTCTGCTATTTTTGTTGTTTATGTAAGGTTTTTTTAATAACAGCTGATGGATAACCATTTTTATAAGACTTTGTTCTATATACATCTTTTCTTTTTTCCAAATCACTGATTTTTGAACAAACTTCCTTTGCTCTGTTCCATAGTGATAGTATAACACCATGTTTTGTGTTACTGGTATGATTGGATGTATAGGCTAGGTATTTTCCTGTATGTGTGGGTTTTCGGTAACATGTAGTTTGATTTTGCTATGAGGGAGTCTTGTCACAAGATCATCTAAGAATACTAATTTTTGTTCTTGTTCTGATACTATTGTGAATTCAATTGAAGGGAATATGTTGTTGATGTGTTTCCAGAAAGTTTGTAGCAGTCTTTCACCATGTGACCATATAACAAATGTATCATTGATATAGTGAAACCAAACTTTAGGTGGATATGAGGTAGTTTTATGGCTTCAAGTTCTTCCATGTAAATACTGCTAATCAGAGGTGACAATGATGAGCCCATAGCCATTCCTTGATTTTGTTAGAATTCTGTATTATATTGAAAGTAGGCTATTTTTATGTAGAATGTTAATAATTCCATTATACAATCAATAAGAAGAGCTGTTCTGGTTTGTAAATTATTATCACCATTTTTATGTGGAAGTACTTGAAACCATAGCCATAAAAACTACTTCATATCCAACTAAAGTTTGGCTTTGGTATGTGGATAATACATTTGTTGTATGACCCATGGTGAAGTACTGCTACAAACTTTCTGGAAACACATCAACAACATATATCCCCTTCAATTAAATTCACAATAAAATCAGAACAAGAACAAAAATTAGCGTTCTTAGATGTTCTTGTGACAAAACTCACTCATGGCAAAATCAAAATACTACAGTTTACCAAAAAACCCCACACAGGAAAATACTTAGTCTATACATCCAATCATATCAGAAACACAAAACATGGTATTATACTATCACTATGGAATATAGTAAAGAAATTTGTTCAGAAACCAGCAATTTGGAAAATGAAAAGATCTATATAGAACAAACTTTTATGAAAAATGGTTATCTATCAGCTATTATTAAGAAAACCTTGGACAGCAAAAAGAACCATTAAAAGAAAAAATCATTACCCATACATCCCAAAAATAGCAGACAAATTAAGGAAAATCTGCAATCAGTATAGCATTAGAACAGCTTTCCATAGCCATTCCACAAATGATGAATTCTAACATCTACAAGGCCTAAACTTAAAATGCAGAAAAGAAAAAACTGCATCTATGAAATACCATGTAAATGTAGAAGAACATATATTGGCGAGACCAGTCAATCCATTGAAAAGTGCTTCTAAATATCACATGATCACTATCTCATACTAGCATTAGATCCTAAGATCTAGGTGCAGTGCTCTCAGATCCAAGGCTCCTCACTGATGAAGGCCACAAGCCAGAAACTAGTATGGGGATATTGGATGAGTAGGCACTAGATAGGGATTTTATGCACGAGCCTTCTGGCATCCATTGATTGCTCTTGTTAGCACAAGATGGCATTACTATATGGAGAGTTTTGCTTTGTTTTGAAAAGTGCTTGCAAGAAAACAAACTGATGATTAGAAGAGAGAAAACAGATGCGTCTAAGATAGCAAACCATGTATGTGCCAATGAACATATATATGTTCCACTGGGAAAATACAAAAATATTGGAGAAGAAAAAGTACAAAGAAGAAAATTTAAAAAAACTTCCCACATAACAATGGCAAATAATCCTCTAAGCCAACTTAGTGTAATTATACACAATGTATGGGAACCAATAATCAACTTTGCTCTTAAGAAAAAGTGGAGAAATCAGGAAAAATCTCATAGATAAGTATATGAAATTTCTACTAGCTTTTGCCTTTGGCAGGATGAATCAATTTAGTGAGAGCATTACCTTAAAATTCAATATCCAAGAATCTAAGGGCCCAGGTTTAAATCCCATGCTAGTACTGTCACTGGTCAGGCCAGCAACACTTGAAGAGGAGAGAATAAAACCTCGAAACCTTGTGTAATTACTAACCTGTTTGATGTGCTATTACTAAGAGTTGAATGTATTGGGAATATTTAAATAAAGTTAAATTTTTCTAAAGATATTCAATATTCATACTAGATGATAAAAATAGTCCAATATAAAAATACAATTAAAACCCCATCATCACAAACCTTCAGGAAAACATATACATATAGTTCATTTAATTAATTTATTAACGAAACCAAGTCATACATCATATGACTTAATTTAATAAGCTTGTATTTCAAATATTATACGAGTGGGCTAATAGCTCTAAAACAAACTTTTATGATAAATGACGCAAGAGAAAGCATTTAAAATCTCTATCTAGAATGACCCCTATCACCAAACCATTTTTGAGCTAATGGCTCCCATCTGAGAGGTGCTAGGACATTCAGACACTAGATCTAAACTATCAACTCAAGCCCAGCATTTATAAAATTTTTAGACACCTGTATAACTTCAAATCCAGCTATCCAACTTAAATAGCTATACGAATCTGAATAATTTTCAGCTACATGACATATTAATAACCTTAGCAATATAACATTGCTAAAGTCTCAAAAGACAAACTATAATATCAAAGAAATCATATCATATGTCATGTGACTTAATTTAATAAGCCTGTATTACAAATGTAATATAATGAGAATGCTAATAGTTCTAAAACAAGCTTTTACAATAAATGCTGCAAAAAAATATGTAAAATCTCTATCTAAAATTATTCCTATCCCCAAACAGGTTTCGAGTTAATGGCTCTCGTCAATGAGACACTAAGACATTCAGACACTAGATATAAAATACCAAATCAAGCCCAGTCCTTATCTGATATTTAACTATTAAATAGAAAATTTGATATTTTCAGACATCTGCCTTCAAATCCAGCTATCTAATTTAAATAAGTATATGGGTCTGAATAATTTTCACATGTAATGTATGACTTGATTTCCTTAATATTATAGTTTGCCTTTTGATGTTTTGGCGATATTATATTGCTAAGACTATTAATATTTGGTATAGCTGAAAATTATTCAGACCCATATAACTAAGTTAGATAGCTGGATTTGAAGACGTATAGATGTCTAAAAATTTCAGATTTTCTACTTAATAGTAAAGTATTAGATAACTACTGGGCTTGAGTAGGTATTTTAGATCTAGTGTCTGAATGTCCTAGTGTCTCACTAACGAGAGCCATTAACTTGAAACCGGTTTGGGGATAGGGATAATACTAGATAGATTTTAAATGTTTTCTTGTGCGGCATCTATTGCAAAAACTTGTTTTAGATCTATTACCATGCTCATTATATCACATTTTTAATACATGCTTATTAAATTAAGTCACATGATGTATGATTTGATTTCCTTAATATTAGTTTGCTTTTGAGGCTTTGGCAATATTATATTGCTAAGACTATTAATGTATGGTGTAGGTGAATATTATTCACTCATATAGCTATTTAAGTTAGAAAGCTGAACTTGAAGACATATAGTTGTATTGTGACTTAATAGTTAAGTATTTGCTAAATGCTAGGCTTAAGTTGTATTTTAGATCTAGTGTATGAATGTCCTAGCACCTCAATGATAAGAGCCATTAACTCGAAACCGGTTTGGGGATAGGGACAATTCTAGATATTGTAAATGCTTTCTCTTGCATATCGTAAAAGCTTGTTTTAGAGCTATTAGCATGCTCATTATATCAATTAATTTATAAAATAATTATATATAGTTGTTTTTTTTAAAATTTGTAATCAATTTTTATAAAATAATATCTTAGTCTTTTATATCATTGTGATAAAGGTCTTTGGGCAAAAATAATTATTGTCATGTTCCTTTAAATCAGGCTTATGCAACCATCAATTGAGATATTTCACTATTTTTTTAAAAAAAAAAATTACAAACTTTCAAATATTGATTTTTAAATTTTTTTTTCTTTTCAGGAAGTCAATATAAATGAAAAGCAGTAAGGTCAAAGTAATTCAGTCCTGCCTACATACCTTTAATGACTTTCATTCTTTGTTCTTATATTTTGAAAGCATTTGCAGAATTATGTCAAGCAAATTTTTGGAATAACAAAAAAAAAAAAAGAATTTTACATAGCTTATTAAATATTCCTAATTATTTTTACATAATAATTATTTAAAACCAAAAGATATTATATGTATGCATTTTCATTTTATTCTCATGTTATATGTTTAAAAATAGAAGTTAATACACTGTACTGACACTGTTAGGATCTTTTACAAAATTCTAAAAATTATAAAGTAATTCTAATATTTTAAAGTAGAATTTGATAGATTTATCAGGAAACATTTATTTGTTCGCATTTTACAAGAAAAAAAAAAAAATTCAAATAAAAAATATTTTATTCATATTTTGAAGAGGGTTTCTTTTGCAGACCATTGAATATTTACACCCTTTGTTCTCAATTTCAAATAAGGAAGATTTTGTTCATTTTCTGAAGACTTTCTTTTGTAGATCATTGAATGTTTTACATCCTTTGTACTTATTATGAACCCATTTATTCAATATTTGTAAATTTAAATGACATTTTAGAATGTTTTTCATTTGTAAATATATATTTCTGTAATATATGGATTTTAAATTAAACGTACATACGAAAGTATCTTATTCTAAATTATTTTATTGTTAAATCTTTCAATTTTGCTACTAATATTTTAATCATAGATGTTAGCTTGAAATGCAATCAATTGTAACAAACTAATTAAAAGATAACGAAGGAATTTAATTAGCAAAACCCAATTTAATTAAATCCCACCTTAATTTATAAAAGTTACTCCAGAAAACAAAAGAAAGCAAAAATACAAAAGGAGGGCCATTTTTTGAAAAGATAAACAGAGTGAGTACAGAGCGTTTTTAAGTGAATTCGAGCAGAGCATCCGTTGCAAGAGAACAGCATGGGAATTGCGTATTACCTCGTGGAGAAAGAAGTTAGACGTAGAAACTATACGTTCAGAATTAACGTGCGAGTATTCGTTATCATATGTACATAGTGTATTTTTCTAACACAGCTCGGCGGGAATCAGAACTTTGTGTAAACCGTAAATTAGTAGCATCGACCTGTTTTGAGAATTAAACCAAATAGTTTGCAATTTAACTTTTGTGTGCAGTAATTGAAGAGCCAATATACTGCAATTTCTACCAAATAAAGTCCTATTTATTGAATTTTGATATAAAATAACAGTTTAGTAACACGGTCAAAAGTTGAAAAATTAACCAGGGAGAACATTAAATTAAGTGTTGCAGTGTTAATAATTTTATTTTCTATTTAAAATAATAATAATAAAAAAGAATTTAAAAAATTAAATATATATTGTAATGATATAAATAGGTCAATTTTCTTACTGATGGCACCATAATTTTCTTTTACATGGACTTACATTTTTGGGCAGGTCAAAAGTCTTTGGATAAGACAAATCTATAACAATATAAATGGGCCAACCGAAATTAATCAAGCTATACAAAAATCTGTAATGGAATAAATTTAAACAATAATTTTATTTAAGCTCTATTAATTAATAAAGTAATCTAAAATCTATATTAGAATAAAGTTAAAATTTATTGATAACATTTATTTATTAAACAAATAATAACCTGACAGGACACCAAAATTGTAATACACAAAATAAAATAATTCATTTGAAAATTTATAAGATATATTAGTTAATAATTTATATCGGAATTAATTCAGAAAATAATCCTTTTATTATTATATACTATATAATAGTATATACTATAATAGTTATATAATGGGTGAATAAAATTATTTAAACTTGATGATTATATATAAAGTTTGTATCAATAATTTTTAGTTATATAATGGATGAATCAAATTATTTAAACTTGATGATTATATATAAAGTTTGTATCAATAATTTATCGACTAGCACCATATGTTTGAATAATATCAATTGATGCCTATAAAAACATTAGGTTCACTTTTAATAATTACTGAATTCTAATAAAATAATAAAATCTATATTATTTTGTCAATTACATTTTGTAAGTTTGTGACTGCATAGACTTTGAATTATTGTCATGTACCTATTATATTATAAGTTTAGAAATAGTTTACTATAAAATGTTTTACTTGATTTAACTGTAAGGTGACGCTAAAACATCGTATATTTTGATCACAAAGAAAATATTGATTTATTTTTATTATATATATATGTTAAATATACAAAAAACACTAATGTGTTTTAGTTCGTTTACTGATCATTTATATCACAAATAAGATAATCAATTTATTATCATTTTGCAAACAACTTATTACTTATGATCATCTATAAACAAATGAAAACAAATCAATAAGTAAAAATTTATTATAATTATTTAAATTTTTATTTTAAAATTACCAAGATTTCTTTATGGTTAATTATTTAGTGTACCAGATATTCCGATTCTTTTTATCACCAAGGATGCCACCAGGCCACTATCAACCTAGAAAATTTGATTTACGGTGATTCAAAAGGTTGACGATGATAAATGCTGCCAGCTAGACCCAGGGGGGGGGGGAGATCTTAAACATTGTTCAGACAATTAAGGAACAGGACACAGAAACAAACGTTAGCCAAAAACGAATATAATTATTAATAATTTTTATTAAATACAAAAAAAATATTAGTCAAACAAAATATAAAAGTTTGACCTAAATTCCCCAACTTTCTTTGTCAGAGAGTGCATGAGAGTATTGTAGCATTAAACACTTCGGCAGATAAGTTCATTTTCTCACCTAAGAATTAAAGGGATTTATAATTTCTTCCTGCCAGCGATTTATCTAAACAAAGTCCACTTTCCTTTAGAGATTTAAAAAAAAAAGAACTTGTATGGAAGTCAATGAACAGTGCAGAGCGAACTTTTCCTAAAACCTGGTAAAACATCAGGACATAAGGATGTCATATGCCTGCAAACACTCATAAGAAGATTGTTACAAATACAACTCTTAAAGATAACACCCTACAAGCCAAGAGAAAAGATTACGATTTTACTAATCTTAAATAGAATAAAACAAAATCTCTGCAGTTAAAAAAAAAAACAGAACTATATAATTGATAAATCGCTAACCAAAAGATTTATTGTCTGCAAGAAATGCAAACTACATTAACTACATTAATTTCAAATAGGGAACAGGTGAGACAAAAAAAAAAAAACTAATATCTTCCAAAGCTTTTAACAATAGTTACTAATAAAAATGAAGAAAAATAATGATTATAAAATATTAACTAACAATACACTTTCTGATCAAGAAATTTAAAATAGAAAATCTAAAGCTAATTCTCTAATACATATAATAAATAAATAAAAATATTTATAAAGTAATTAATAATATTTAAATGATTACAAACAATTTATTATAGGTCCATATTTCTTTTTGTATTAAGCCGAAACTTAAGCAAATAGATTTAAACTAAGACTTTAGCCCTGGTTACGATATACAAATGTTCATTTACCTTCAAAGTGTAATGTTCTGTCCGGCTGATTTCTTTCAGCAGTGCACACAGTTTGTCTATCTAGAGTTCATTATGAAGGTTTGAATATCCAGTAATGTGGTTGGGGAGAACAAAGGTCATGTTCAGGATCAGTTCTGGACAAGGACATTAGGGCATGTTCATGGTAATGCAATTTCCTGCTTCGGGGTTCGTCTTTAGATGTCTTAGCACTGCATGTTTTCTTTCAATAGTGTTCTTTAAGGTGAGTAGTTACTGCAGTTTGAATGAAATGTTTCCTTTAGTAATTGTCAAGCAGCAAATATAAAAATCTATATCAACAGTCCACACTTCATAAATACAAAAATTATATATCACATTAGCAGTCCGCCATTAGTGAATATAAGTTATAATTTTTCAATTAAAAATGCAGAGCTTTTATATGCAATTATTTTCCATGTAATCTTACTTTAAAAAACAAAATCTAACCAGAGTTCTTATCTTTCTTTTCAAATGTTAATTAAATCTAAGTAAATGAGAAAATTAAGTCTCAGCTTTTAAAACAGATTAAAACAAAAATGCAAAAGAAAATAACTAAATTAATTTAAAACTCTTTTAAATTTAAAATTATAATAAAAAAAAAAAGACAAAATACAAAATTTTTAAATACAATTTTCTTTTAACATCTGTATAACTACTACATTTTGGTTTTGATTTTCCGATGATTGCTTTTGAAGCAGATAAAGTATCCGGTTCAATATACATTCATTTACATATATATACACATTAAATGACCTTGAATACAATACATAAAAATAAAAATGAAATAAATAAGATATACAACCTGCACTTGAATAATAAATATTAAACAAAGTTCACATACATATTATAGCGGTTAAAACATGTTTATCCATCTAACATGAGCGGGAACTCACAAAATATACTTCAAATCCAGACCAGCCTGAGACTCAGGTCAGGGACCAACCTGAATTCGAACTCATTCCCTAAGCCGCAGATCAAACACCTGATGGATAACATAATGATGGCACATGAGAATTAATTTTAAATCCGGCCCACTAGCAATGAAGAGACAATGAGACATCTATTAACTATAAATAGAATATACATACATATAGTTGTACGTGTGGAAGTGGAGAAAAAGAAATTCGAACCACTCATCTAAGTTAGACAATAAAAATATAGTTTAATATAAAAAATGAATTATATACATTATGACTTAATTATATACATTAATATGTGTGTGAATGAGCGAGCGGTCTACCAAGCGATAGATGATTACATATTGTCATTCACACTATTATTTCTCATATGCTCTTTTATTAATTAAATGACATATACTATAAACACACATCTTTGGTGGGTCCAATATTAAGATGCCAATCGTTTATTAAAAGGATTATATAATATTGCCATTAACGCTTTGATTTATGGTTCTGAAACATGGTGACTAACATATTATTTTGGGGAGCGTTCCAAGATTCATTACAGATATAATATAAACTATTTTCACACCATTAAGGTCATAAAAATAAGTAAAACACATATGAAAATTACATTTAGTTATATAACAAAATATTTATTGAAAATTCTTTTAATTAACAATAGTAAGAAGAATGCTTTATTTTCCCCAAGGCATATACACTTAAATACAAAACTAACAAATTATGATGGTGTGATTGTATAATACGACTGAAATAACATTTTAATTAACAAAACTAGTAATATTAGGTCATAAGCAAAACAAATAATAATACGAAGAAGTTTGCTTTACTGACATCGTGCCAGAGAAATCAAAGAGAAGGCTCGTGCTTCTGGATGAAAACTAAGTCTAAGACCCTCATCTTGGGCAGTGCTTAGAGAAAAGTGGATAGGCATGCCGTGGACGTCACCGATGTGCAGAGGCCCTTCATATGAAGAAAATGGTCCTGGGAAGGTCAACTATCCACAGGACAAGGCATGAGAAAAATCTATGGGTTCGAACTTGTCACAACCCTCAGATTAGAAGCACGTAATATATATATACGAAGATAGGCCGAATGTCAGTAATGCAGTAATGGTAAAAGTCACAAACAACATTGAATAAGATTTACTGCTTTAAAATAAATGACCCTTGTTTGAATGCCATGATTTAGACAAATAATACACGATGCTGCTATAAAATAGAGATTTAGATTGACTAAAATATACGCTTAGATTTGACCCCCTCCTTTTCTGACATTTAAAACAATTCAATCCCACCTTTATTGATTTTATAATAACTGGAATATTTAAGTACTGTATTTAATATTTTAAGAGTATGAAAATAAAAAAAAGTTAGCAGTTATAGAAAACAACTAATAGGTCACCTTTTCAGAATTGAATAAATAACATAAGACAAATAAGGTTTCAGAGAGTTAATTAGCCTAAGTTTTGGATTCATCGGGTAGAATCCAGAAATAAACCAATAAATTGTTATACTAAAACATAAACAAAATGTTGATTCATAAAACAATCTGGCAAGCATATTAATATAATGCATTAGGCTTCAACAAACATTAATAACCTTAATTCATGGAGGTTTACTTAAAAGAAAAAGATTTTAGAAATTCAACTCGTCAGATTGCTTGAGATTGGCATATTAATAATAACTAAAATAGACATATAAAATTAAGTAATAAATACATAAACCTGGATCTCTTTTTACGCGGACTTATTTAACGCGATTTTAAAGTTACGCGATTCATGTTTCTTTGGAAGTCGACCTCCGATAATGCGCTTTTGCATTAAATAATAAATTTCGCACATTTACATCATATTGAAAGTAATAGCACATTATTGGAATTCGACTGTCATCTTAGTAATTTCAATATTTTCAATACTTTATAATAGTAAGATTGTATGCAATAATGAAATTAAAATCATGATTTCCACATTTTATGTATACACACATTAAATTTTACAAGATTATAATGTAAATTTGTTCAAACATTGTGCATGTTAATTTTGCATTTTAAATCACATCCTGTTTTTGCTTTTTAAAAAAGAACGTAATCAATTATTAATCATTTAGTGGCCGCAAGTTTATTTTTAAAAGGTGAGTAACAGCAGTGGGCACACTTAAATTTGACAATTAAAAATTAAAATCTGATTTTTAATTGTAAATAACAATTTAAAAATTACTTACAGCGACTTGAAATTAATGTGATGTGAAACGTAATTTGATTTTTAAATGGAATTGAAAATTAAAAAATTAAAGTCAAAAATAAGAATTTAATTTTTAGTTGTTAGTTTCATAAACAATTAATAAAATCATCGTCTCAAAGATTAATTACTAATTACGTTGTCACCATAAAACCATTAACCCAACATGAGTATGAAGTTGATGCTAGTTGTATTTCCTTTTGTGAAGAATCTGATTTTTTACCAGTTTGTAAACGAACCTGTTTATTGGAAAATAGCGATAATAATTAAAACGTATATTAAAAAATGTAAATTACTGTACTGTAAATTATGTATAAAAATATATTATTTTGAATAAAATTAAATATTATAGTTAAAAAAAGTTTGTCTTGTAACAATTTTTGTCAAATTTGAAATTTTTTATTAGTCATATTTTATTTTATTTTTTTGCGCGCGAATTTTAAAGTAATTTTACATTGGTGCTTTGCTTTTACGTGACTTTTGAAAAATCACAGTCCATATCCCCCCTTTTTCAAGGTAAGTTACGTCTATTTTTGTGCGATTTAGTTTGCGAGTGTTTTCTGAGGAACCTACCTATCGCGTAAAACAAAACCCAGGTGTATAAATAAACAACCACACCAAAGTTAAAGAAAGTTAGAGCTTATGACAGAAAATTAAATATATAGAAATCATTTAAGAGCAAATTACATTTTACATATTAATTAAAAAGAGATAAAATTGAACAACATATTAGGAAAAATCTTGATAGCAGGATTTGAGATTAATTAGGCTAGATTTATTTTCAAATAGTAGCATAAGTTACCTTGCGCAAATTTAATAAGAGTCTGTTTTCAAAGTATGGCTCAGACATAGCAATTGATGATCCAAGTGAGTTCTTGGTGTCAGCAAGCTTTTAGTTAGCATTCCAGAATTCATTCTTTAGGCTTTTCGTTCATTTCAGGGAAGGATCGGGAAGGTGATTGGTTTTACCCGATCATCATTTTCAGATTTCAAAGCAGCGTGGGTTATAACAGCATAGTTCTCTAAATAGTAGCTAATCTCTTGACATTTAAAATTGGTCCATTTTATACTCTTGCCCAGGTATTTGAAGAATGCTTTTAATTTATTTCTAGCTCAAATCTAATCTTTGATCTAAAAAATTTCAAGTTTTCTTTGTCGATTGTTTTTGGAAGATGCAAACTTTAGATAACATTCCAAAATAAATTCAAATCTATTTTCAGATTGAAAATAGATTTGACAAAAATGTTTATACAAAAGTAAAATCTATTAATCCCATTTTATTTTAAGTAAAAACTTAATTAAAAATTCCTTCCCAAGATTAGAACAATATTATATTTCCAACCCTTTAATTATTTTTGGACAATTAAGGATTGCATCTTCCATCTTAAATTTTATAAAATATACAGTTTAATAGGAAAAACAATTTAAAAAGTTTTAATATGATGTATAATAAAATATTTTAACAAAATCAATTTTATTAGTATGTTTGCTCCTATATATATATATTTGAGCCGAACCTATGTACTTTAATAAAAAAAAGAATTAATAATAATTAAAAAATATTTATGTTAAAATTTTATAACTTTTAGGTGTGCATTTCAAATATATACATAAAATATATAAATGTGACTAAAGGAGTGGGATGGGATATAGGGTTTGAATACAGGTTAGTAGATGGAACCATGAAGCTCAATCTTAAGCTAAGATTGACTGCTTCAATATAGAGCTCAATTATTTTAAAATTCCTTTATTAAATTCATGCAAAAAAATCCAAGAAATGATATTTTTCAAAAATACAATAATTCCAAAAGTTTTGTTTCCTTGTTAAAATGACTAATCCATAGTAGTTTATAACAATTTTCACACGTTAGCTGAACTTGAGTAACAAGCATTGTTTTACTCTTCTTAAAACAAAAATAAATCAAAAGATATTCTGCGTAAAAAATACAGGTCATCATCATTATCATCAACCATTATCAATCCACTGCAGGATGAAAGTCTCTCCAAGTTTAATCCATCTTTTCCGATCTTTAGCTTCTCTTCTCCACACGCCTGCAGTCTTATTTCATCCATCCATCTCACATGTGGTCTCTTTCTGGGTCTTTTACAATCTCTTGGAATCCAGTTTAAAATTTCAATTGTCCATCTATTATCATCTCTTCTAGCAATATGTCCAGCCCAACTCCACTTCAGTCTTTTAATTTTTTCAATGACATCAGTAATACCTGTTTGTTTTCTTACCCATACATTGCATTTTCGATCTCTTCTTGTTATTCCCAACATACATCTCTCCATACTTCTTAGAGTGTTTTGAAGTCTCTGTATTGCTCTTCCATTAAGTATCCAAATCTCAGATCCATAAGGAAGAACCGGCAAAACACATTTATTAAAAACCTTTCTTTTCAAACACATAGGCATATTTCCTTTTAGTATCAGGTTATTTCTACCAACAGCACTCCAACCCAGTTTAATTCTATGATTAATTTCATCCAATATGTTTCCATCTGTATTAATAATCTGACCAAGGTATTTGTAACTGTTAACTTCTTCTGATTCATCATAATCAATCTTTATTTTCATATTTTGTAAAAATCTATTAAACATTACTTTAGTCTTTTTAACATTTATCTTAAGTCCTACTTTCCTCTGATAACTCCTGCAACATTTCCTGTAACTCTACAGCATTATTTGCAAAAACAACTACATCATCTGCAAAATCTAAATGACTTAAATAATCTCCATTTACTTTCACTCCTTTAGCTTCCCATTTTAATCCACAAAATACTTCTTGCAGCACTGCTGTAAAATGTTTTGGAGATATGGAGTCATCCTGTCTTACACCCTTCTCAATGTTGACTTTCGTACTATCATTATGCAATCTAATTGTTGCTGTTGCATTTTTATAAATATTCTTTAAAATATGACAATATCCTGGATCTATACCTTGATGATCCAATGCTTTAATCACTGAAGAAATGTTTATAGAATCAAATGCCTTTTCATAATCTACAAATTCTAAGCATAATGGCAACTCATATTCATTTGTCCTTTCTATAACTTCTCTCAATACCTGGATATGATCTACGGTACTAAAATCACATTTAAATCCAGCTTGTTCTCTTGGATGGTGGAAGTCCAGTGTTCTCAGTAGATGAGTTGTAATTATCTTAGTAAAAATTTTGTATAAAACTGATAAAAGACTGACAGGTCTGTAATTTCTAATATCTTCTTTATCACCTTTTTTAAATATTAATATTAATACTGCATTCTTCCAATCAACTGGTACATCTTTATCATTTATACATTTGGAATATACCTTTGCTAAAAAAATTTCTATTTCTTCATCTGCTTCTTTTAATATATCAATTATAATTCCATCATTACCTGGAGCTTTCCCTTTCTTCATAAATTTAATTGCATGTCTCACTTCCTCATTCAAAATTCTGGGCAATTCAGAAGATATAATAGGTTTCGGAGGTACTTGTTCTTTATTACTATATAATTCTTGATAGAAGTCTTCTACACATTTCATATCTTTCTTTTCAGTAATAATGCCATCTTTTTTTCTTATTGCAGATATAAATTTCCTACCAATACCAAAATGTTGTTTTACACTCTTTAGACTTTTATTCTCTTCTACAGCTTTCCTTGCTAGTTCACAATTATACTTTCTTATATCATTTTCAACTCTTTTCCGCACCATTTTACAAAATTCAAGATATTCAATCTTTTTTAATGCATCATTGTTGTATATCCTCATATTCCTTCATAAATTCTCTAGTCTCAGTAGAATTTTATTAGTCAATTGCTGCTTTTTTCTACCAGCTATCTTTGTTGCAGTTTTTAAAAGTGTATCAGTTATTTTCCTATTAATTTCATTCAAATCTGAATCATGTTCAAAATCTACTGATACCTGAAACCAATTTGTAAGTTCTAATTTAAATTCATTAGAACATTTCTGAAGATTAGGAATATCAACTGTAAATATTGTTTTTTTTTAATAATTTTTGTCTCTCTAGTTTGCATTAATATGTATCTTACATCTTACTAATCAATGATCACTTCCTGTGTTAAATTTATTAAGAACATTACAATCTTGAAATACATATTTTCTGTTAGCCAAAATATAATCCAATTCTGTTGTACCTTCATTTGGATGCTTCCATGTATATTTCCTTTTAATATTTTTCTCAAAAAAAGAATTCATAATATAAAGTTTTTCTTTTTCTGCAAACTCCACAAATCTATGTCCTCTCTCATTTCTATTACCATAACCAAAATTACCTACAGAATTTTCGTCTTTCATTTGTTTACCAATTCTAGCATTAAAGTCTCCCATAACAATTTTAAAATGTTGTTTACTCTGATCAAAAGCCTTTTGTACATCCATATAAAAATCTTCTACTACTTCATCACTATGAGAACTTGTTGGTGCATAAACCTAAATTATCTGCATTTGGTATCTGCTATTAAGTTGTAAAACTAATCTTGCCACTCTGTCCGATACACCATCAATCTCCACAATGTTATTCTTCCATTTTTTATTTACGATGAATCCTACTCCACTTGTATTTCTAATATTTGTGCCTTTATAGTAGAATACATGTCCACTTTTTAAATCAATTGTTTCTTCACCTTTTCTTCTAACTTCACAGAGTCCAATAATATCCCATTTAATATAAGATAGTTCTTCTAACTCTTGCAATCTTCTTCACTTGAAAGTGATCTGCAGTTGTAAGTACCTAAATAAAAAGTCGTCATCAAATGGCAGCCTGAGTCCACAATCAGGAGATTCTTAGCACCCTCCACCTTTGGCCACCAACACGCTGTCTTGGTTGGTGACTTTACAGCCTCCTGGGAATAAGGGCCATAATTTATTTTTGTCTGTCATAATTATATATATTGGAAAAATATTCTTAAAGTCAGAGGTAAAAAGCCAATAATCTCAAACAATCTAGTATCTAATTTTTTTTATGATGATTCTAAAAGCTTAACTGAGTTGTATGATTGCATTTTTACTTATTTAAAACTATGTCAATACCTAGGTTATCATCTACCCAACTACTGATTTTGAAAAGTCTTTTATAAATTTATCCATTATTAACTTCCTATTAAAACAAAAAAGAGAGTTATTTTTTCCCCTTTTATTACTATTCGAAGTCAAATAACTTTAATTTCAAATGTTTTGATTAACAAATAATTTATTTTAAAAGGGAGGAAATATATTTTTACTATAAAAAACACTTAAAATCACTTTTAAGCCAATAAACATCACATAATCACCATTTCTTATTTTAACGGGCTCGAACTTTTACCACGTCTTATTCGACGTTGGTGGTCTTAACTAAATGATAAAGATTTCAAGAAGTGGACCAAAGAGCCTAACCGACGACTGGATGGAATTTCTATGGCTGTTTAGTCGCCATAACACCTGTAGGTAATAATTAATTATTACCCACCAAAGCGAATTCTGATGCGAATTCTTAGGCAAGTATTGTTTACTTGATGCAAATTTTAAATATTGCGTAATTAGAATTTAAGACTAATGAATAAAATTTACGGTAGCCCTGGTATCTTGAATAAAATCTAAATATCAAAAAAAAATGTCTACGGGAGAATATATTTATGAGCGTCACTTTATCAATGACCTCAAGCGCCAAACCCATTATTACAATGAGAATTATATTTCCCGATTAATGGAGTGCCCGACCCAAGCTAACTCACTCCCAGGGGGGGGAGGAAACCTATCGGATGAACGGCGTTAACAATAAAATATGTATATATAGGTTTGTACTTAACTGAAAATATACTATTATATATTCGCTTACCTCGGACATATTTGAATTATTGGAATTTATTTAGCGAATGAAGTGATAAAAAAAATATGTAAACCATAATTATTAAATAATTCTCACGCAAAGATAAATTTGTATTAAAATTTATTATTACTTTCTCATTGCCATCTATGGAAATAAACTCTTATCCCTCCCCTCTAAAACATATAGTCAGTTCCCCAAATTATGAATGAAACGACATAACAGTAAATTTAAAATAAACACATATTAATTTTTATATATAAGAAAAAAAAATGTTTACTATACAATTGTGCGCAATAATATTATGTTATAAAATGATTTAAGAAAGTTATTATTTTCGAGGGTAGCCATAAACAATTTTCAGAGATATAAAACAGAGTTCACTTTACCTGACGAAAACCCCGGGGTCTGGGATCCGAATGTAACGAGGCATATCAAATGGATTTCTGCTATCCGGTAGTATTTGGAGTAGTTTTATGAAAGCGCGAAGATATAATTTTTTCCTGACGAGTCCGATGTTTAAATTGCCATGAGTAATGTTGGAGTCGTAGTTGAAGTCTTGTTTAATGTAACTTTCAAATTAACTGAATTTATATTTTTATACGTACGAGTCATTTCTATTTCTTTTCTGTTCCACTATCTGGAATATTCACTAGGTTCCGAGGTTCTTTGGCGGCAGGCGGCTTCTGGTCAGTTCGCATCGGCTATGGGTAAGTAAACCCTTTACGTAAGGTTTTTACCCCATCATGTTAGATATATCTTCTATAGCTTTTTAAGTCTATCTCTCTCAACGGTCAAGATCTAACTAACTGAAATCACTCTCTTTTTTATTTCCCAAATTCCCCTCAATAATTAATTTCTTTTCTAATTAATTTTCATTTCTCATACAAAGGAAATTTTCTTTTTCTTATCGGATCTTCAATCTAAGTCTTTTTCTTTGAATAGTTTTGCCTTTCTAAATTACTTTTCTTTCTTTAAATTTTCCTTTCCCTTGTTTTGGTCAAACATTCTCTGGCTTTTTCTTGGAATTTTATTTTCGTAGTAATTAGCGATTGTGATTTCAACATAAAACTGCTTGAAGGCACAAACGACATTCCTTCTTTGCTACCCTCGTTAATTTTAAATATAATTAAACTTAAATCAATAAACAATATATAACATATTTGCACACAATGTAATTTTGTTAATTTGTACTATTTTAAAAGTAAAATATTCTAAATAAATAATGTTTACTAATTAATCCCTTCCCCATTTATTTTTTTAAAAAAAAAGATACTAACGAAAAAGAGTTTAAAATTTATTTCACGCACGTATATATATGAATAACTATATATATTTTAACCCTTTATCACCCGCTTGAGTATATGCTGGTATTTGAGGGTAATGCGTACGCGCTTTTCCCTTTCTTGTAACAGGGTTTGAACCCCGCTACTTATGTTTGCTTATAACTATTATTAAAACAGGCTAAACTCACTATACATATTGGCATCCATTGATTACACTAGCTTGCTGTGTGTGACAACACGTATAGTGAGTTTTTCCTGTTTTAAAATCACTTTTCTCTGTATTTATTTAAATTATATGTAAATCAGTCTCAGTGCAATTAATTGAAATAATCCCCTTCTGCTAATTGCCCTAATTGGAATCACATTATTCTCAAAGGAGTATAAAAGGGGCAATTTTAAAGGCATATGGCTCACTTCTTCACCACTATCAATTGGTCACAATATTATTTTGCTTGCCGAATCCTACAACCAAGTTAATTGAGTTTTGTTTTGGAAGACAAAACAATATGTCTGCAAAAAAAAACTTATCCAAGCAATCAACTTCCTTTCAAGTTATGCTATTTTACTTTAATCTCTCCAAATTTCTACAAATGGACGTTGAAACCTCAACAAAGCAAACAGATATTATGTCTTATTATCTTGCAAACTTATTTAATTTTATACAATCTTATTGTAATTACCTGAAATATATTATACCATTTTACTATGAACTATATTGATTTTGTTTGATTAATCTATGGCTAAGGTGTTTATAGCTTGTTGTAAAATATAATATATAAATTTACCATTTTACCATAAACTATATTTTGTTTGATTAATCTATGGCTAAGGTACATTTATTATATCTTGTTTACTTTATACCTGCATTCAAATAATTTAATATATCAAGCACACGGTTCTTTTTTTCAAAATAGTTCATAAATATCCAATATAGAAATAAAACAAACCAACTTCTTTTTAAACTTGTTTTTTATATGACTACAATCATGAAAAAAAAAAAATCCAACGTTTCGACTATTTTATATAGTCTTTTTCAAGGCACACTAAAATAAAACAAAACATATATATAACAAATAACACATATTCCAAAAAAATAAAAAATATATTCATAACAAAAAATTTACCTTATCTCACTCCCCTTTCCTATTACTAACAATCACAACTTAAACACAAACAATTTCCTTTTTAAAAAAAAAAAAATCTATATATATCATTTAAAACATTTAATTAAAAACCTATTATTTTCTTTTCTGTTTTTCTATGCTATTTATTCTGGTTTTATTTCATTAATGTATATACTTTCTTTTATCATCCTTTTATTATATGACTTAACACATTCCAAAGGCTTTATATCAAAATCCCCATGCTTAAATTTATCCATGTGAATGTAAACAGCAGAATTTTTATCACCTAAATGCTGTTTTAATCTAGTTTTTAATTTATTCTTACTAGTCCCAACATATGTCATTTCTACATTCTTTCTAAAACAATTCAAACATTTTATCCAATAAACTGAATTCATAATGTCTAACCTATTATAGTCCCCATTATTATTAATTAAAAGATTTAAATTTGCGTTCTTTTTATAAACTGGACAAATTGAAACATTATATTTCCTATTAATCATTTTATCTAATTTCTTAACTTTAATAAATAAATCTTTAGATATATTAAAACCAACATAAATAATCTTTTCTCTATTCCTACTCCTATCTAATCCCATTCTATTTCTTATTTTATTTATATTTTTATTAGAAAACAAATGTTCAACTACACCCCTAGGATAATCATTCATAAAACATTCATTCCTAATAATATCAATCTCATTCCCAAACAAATTACTATTTGAACATAACTTAATTGCCCTAATAATTTTATTATTAACAATATTAATTTTACTATGATTATCAATATCTGAAAACCAATTATTTGATAATCCAAAAAATGTTTTTTTTTTCTAAACACAGATGTTTCTATACTAACACTACCATTCCTATCAATTTTTTTAAAAATTCTAACATCCATATATTCAATAACATTAATATATTCTTTTTCCATAGTAAATTTTATTTTTTCAACTCTACCATTAATATAACTCAAAAAATTATCTGCATTTCTTTTATTACCATTGAAAACCATAAAATAGTCATCAACATATCTAACATAAAAAATTGGTTTATTTCTATTATAATTAAAAAATTGCTCTTCAAACTTATACATATATATTCCTGCCAAAAAACCACTCAGACTATTACCCATACTTAAACCCTCTTTTTGCTTATAAAATTCATCCCCATTTTTAAAAATAAGGTCCCTACAACAAATCACTAATAATTCATATAAAAGAAAATCTCAATTTTTAATTTTACCCCTTTATCTTTATTATATAAATCCATAAAACAACAAATAGCAACCTCTGGATCAATGTTAGTATACATACTAACTATATCTAACTTTACAAAAACCAAATTTTTAAAAACCTTACCTTCTAAAAAAACTTTCAATTTACTAATAAACTGTATAGAATTATTAACACAATTTCTTTCAAATAATGTAATATATTTTTTAAAATATTATTATATACCCACTTCAAAATTTTATCATAAGTATTACAACTACTAATAATTGGTCTCATTGGAATACCAAGCTTATGTATTTTAGGTAAACCATAGATTTTTGCACACATTTTATATCCATTCTTTTTAATTTAAGCACGACTAATTTTTCCATACAACCCTTTTCATACAACACAGTTAACATATTATTAACCTTTTTATTCATTAACATACTTTCATCTTTATTAATTTTTAGAAAACATTCTTCCTTTAATAAGTTTAACATTTTTGTATTATATTCACTCTTGTTTAAAATAACCATACTCGATGTTTTATCACCTTTTAAAAATAGTAAATCTCCATATTTATAGCGCATATTTTTAGTAATATACCATTCATTAAACTTACAAATATTCCTCTTTTCTTTACTATTATATTTATTTTTTTAATTCAAATATCAAATTTTTAAATCCGAATTTCAATTCATTAAATAAAAAATCCTTATTCATATTATTATCATTCATCTTATTTATATTCAATTAATTGCATTTTTGCCATAATTTCAATAATCTGCTTTTTAATATTACAATTATTTAATGGTACATAATTCAAACCCTTTTTAAAACATTCATCTCTTCATCACTAAAAATATTATTAGTTAAATTAATAACAAAATTCTTTTTGTCCCTTCTATTATTACAACCAAATACATAATAATTATTATCTTTATTTTTGTTATCACAACTTTTAACCATCAAATCATTAAATTTTTTACAATGCCTTTCTAAGATCTTATTTTTTTAAAAATATACCTTTTCAATAAAAATACCTTTTAATTCATCTTTCTCTTTAATTGTAATTAATCTCTTTAAATAATCATAAATATCTCTAACAAAATTTAACAATTAAGCCTTTTTTTTTATATGCCAATTTTAAAACATTTTGCAACATTATCTTCTCCCATTTTAATACATACTTATACCCAAAAATCTTCACAAATCTCTTTAAAGAAATAAATTTAGGTATTACATTATTTGACAAACACTTTCTTTAAAATTTAATGTCCAATGATATCTTGACAACTTTCAACTTATTCTTCATCCATTTATTAATGACATCAATACACTTTTTTAAATCCAAATTGTCCATAAATGTTTCCAAAAATCTTCCTTTTAAATATCCAATAATTACATTTGGATACATGTATTGGTTTATAATGAACATGTATTAATGCACCCACTGTGATATATACATTTACAACATAATTCATTTATATTATACATTTAACATTTGTGTTATGATTATACTATACCTATATAAAGTATATAACTGATTTTGATTGGATACATTAATGTGTTTGCACTGCAAGATATATTCAATTTGTTCTTTAAACAATTACTTTAATCTTTGCAAAGTTGTGACATACTGATAAAAAGTCATTCATTATAGTCAACATGATTTTTTTTAATCTCTCAAAAGAAATTGTCATCCTGCTGTATTATGTTATCTAAAGTTAACTCATTAGCTTGTTATAAAATATAATATATTATAACGATCCGGAGAAAGGAGCTTAACGCGATCTGCACTACAGGGTGCCATCTAGGCAATTGAACCTAGAAAAATTTATAAAGTAGGCAGACACGTAAGTCAAAAAAAAAATTATTTTTTTTAAATTTTGATTCCGGTCGTTAGCCCAAGTCACTAGCTCAGGGAGTAGCAGAGATTTAGTAATATAATATCTTATCTAATTATATTTCAATATTAAAAAATAAATAAAATAAGCCACTGCCAGTAATTAACATACAAAAATTTATTTACGCACATATATATATATAAAATTTAACATTATTATTTTAGTATGTTTATTTTAGATTTTAATTTGATTTTATAATTTAAATTTACATTTTAATTTTTATAATATTATAAGTTTACATTTTAATTAAGTTCGCACAGATGGATTTATGAAAGTTTGTTTTATAATGTTGAGTATAGATCGGTTACATAGATTATATGGTTAAAAACATTTCAAAGTAAACATAAACAATCAAAATACAAAATCATTGATACCGTCAATTGCATTGGGAATACAAGAAACCTAATGGTGTTCATCATAAGACACCGCATTAACACCAATAACTTAAAAGACATCCGAATAAATACATCTTAGATACTCACCGTAAGGTATCAGTATTTACCGAATGTCTATATATTTTGATCACCTATGAAAACCCAAAACATAATTAACCGATAACCAATCCATGCAAGCGTCTATAAACAACTTAAATTTAATGCATTTTTATTTAGTGTCGAGTATGAATAGACTACATAGATTTGCATTTAAAGGAAAATATTCTATCCTTATTTAACCTTAGGCCAAAAGTTCGCAGTCGAACTAACGCCAATTCATCTGATATATCGATGTATTCAATGTAATACGAAATATGGCAGCTCAAAAAGTTAAGAGAAGAAATTGCCTCTCGTCAGATAGGAATACATACATCTATCTGACAAGAAGAGCAATAAAAAAAACTCCATAGAAAGGAACTGCAGTCTCCGACTTAATTCCTTCCATAGGCAAACGGGTGAGTGTGGCATATACAAACGATTCTGCCCGTAGTGAATCTTGCATTACATCTACTAACTACACCAATATATCCAATCCACTGACCCAATTTAACTATGAAACAAATAACCTAAGCTTACCCTCCCCTAATATAACTTTACAAATCTATATAGCCATTCATGCCCGACTTAAGTTTAATATTTATATAACTAGTTTAATGAAAAACAGAAATCATAATAAACCTTAAAGAACAAATAAATAAATAAATGGAAATGATTTTACAAAAGAAATACATTAAATAAAATTATAACTAATTAATAAATAACATTGGTCAGATAGGATTCTATTTCTTAATAAATTAAAGACTGAGAAAGTTTATATTTTAAAGTTCTTAGTGTTTCAAAATGTTTTTAAAGTTCTTACGATTTTTTTTCAACGTTCCTCTTTATTCATTGCATGCCGTTTGGAATCCACATTAAATCTCCTGACGATCCTGTTGTCCTCAGTATAAGAAAAGCGATGTTTCATTTTTCCATTTTTATAACAACTGAAGTGCGTCTTTCAATCCCTTCACCTCCAACTCTCCGACTTAACACATCTCAGTCCTCTCTTAATAATCTTTAATAATTTCCAACTTTTCCTTTTATATTAATCTTAAGGATTGACTCAACATTACATCATCGATGATGGTGGTCTTTTCGCTGAGGTCCGATTCCATAGGGATTTCTTTTTATTTGCTAAAAGTTTCTATTGTTTTCCTATCTGACCGTTGTTTCTACATTTAAATGCCCAAGGGCTTATTCACTTGGACTAATTAAAATAATCATTTCCATAACATTATTAACCTGTTTTCCAAATCCAAAGATATATTTAAAGATATAATTTTATCTCCAAATCTTTTTAAAATTTAGTTTTAAAATACTTTTTCTTTAATAAAGTTTTATTTTAATAATTTTTCTCCTCTGTGCGATTTATATATATATGAGTTTAAGCTAGAATTTATTTTCAATTTTTCTGTCTTAAAAAAAAAAATTTTAAATGTGAACTTTTTATTTTAATGTTTAATAATAAAAAAAAATAATGTAACGGCGTCAGTGCTCGTTACAATATAAATTTACCATTTTACCATAAAACTATATTTTGTTTGATTAATCTACGGCTAAGATGTTTATAGCTCATTATAAAATATACTTAAGAATTTACGTTTATTATATCGTTTACTTTATACCTGTATTCAAATCTATGCTTTGTGTTATATTACCTTATGGTAGAAATAATTACATTTGGATATATGTATTGGTTTATAATGAACTTGTATTAATGCACCCGCTGTGATATATACATTTACAACATAATTCATTTATATTATGCATTTAACATTTGTCTTATGATTATACTATCCCTATATAAAGTATATAACTGATTTTGATTGGATACATTAATGTGTTTGCACTGCAAGATATATTCAATTTGTTCTTTAAACAATTACTTTAATCTTTGCAAAGTTGTGACATACTGATAAAAATTCATTCATTATAGTCAACATGATTTTTTTTAATCTCTCAAAAGAAATTGTCATCCTGCTGTATAATGTTATCTAAAGTTAATTCATTATTAGGGGGAAAAACCTCCAATTTTCTAATGAGGACATATATGATCATTTAGAATTGTTCTTGAGAATGTGCTTTTAAATAAGAAACAAGATAAATGGTCATTAAATTAAACAAACTTACAATTGGGGAAAAATCACTTTCAGTCCAGAGAAGAGAAACCACTTAAGATTTTTTTGTCTTTTATATTTTATGATGATGTTTGAAATGTTATGTACATTTAATATTTTGTTAAACTCATTTTATTTTGTTTTTTATTCGGGTATATCTAACAGATATAATTGTGTATTTAAAGGTGGTTTATGCAAATGGTTTTATTCATGTTTATGGTGTTTTGAGAGACAGCAGTGGGAAACTTATGTATGCTTTATAAATGTTCATAAGAGTAAAGTTCCTACTTTGATATATATTGCATATTTTGCTTTGGATTGGAGTATAATTTCTATTATTATGATTATAACTTTAAAATTAACTATTTATTCATAGTTCATTCAAACATTTGTATCAATCTTTTGATAATATTTTGCTATATGCATCATAAATATAAGCAGATGCAATTTAAGATTTGCCATTTAATTACTATCTCAATGTCTTTTTCCTTTCATTATTGGTATTTCTGCATTTAATCATATTTATTATGGCAATTATGTTGATGATTTTTTTATTTGCTTAGATATTATTTGTTAGGCCTTACTTTATGTTAGCGGTGGATGCTAACAAGACACTGGTATATGTGTAGCACTGAGCCAGTATTGCTCCGCCCCCTTTATTGTAAGCTTGTTTTCTCATCATTATTGCTGATACATACCAAGGTATTCCAAATTGTGTGCTACAAAAGGCACTTGCATGATTATACTCCTTATTCCCTTAATATATATTCAAATGATGGTATTAACTAAAGTATTGAGTGTTGTATTTCTCTACTCCACAAACTTCAGTTATCTAAGACTAATGTATTGAGTGTTGTATTTCTCTACTCCACAAGCTTCAGTTATCTAAGACTAATACAACATACTCCTTTGTATTATATTATTTAAGATTATATATTAAGAAATTGTGAGCTAATGTCAATATAGATATATCTTATTATATTATAGCTACAACTATATTATTAGTCCATTCAAATGCACTCATTAACCTTAGTATGTATCACTGATTACTAAATTGAGCAACAGAAAGTTTTTCATTATTTATTTGTATAATTTAATTATACTATAGATATGGTATATGTGTTATATCTAACATATATTAATGTAAAAATTTCTTTAATTTATTCTTACTGTAAATAATAATATTAAATAATTTATATTTTTGTTGAATTGTAAGCTAAAAGAAAATGTATTCAGCTTTTGCAATAAAAACTGATTGATTCTTTATGTTTCAGTGTTTATATATAAAAGTATATATTATTTTGAAATTGTCATAATGATATTATTCATGCAATCCATTACATATACAATCAGATTCATAAAAGATTACTTTATTGATGCTTTTGTTGTTAGAGGACAACAAAATGTCCTTTTATCTACTGCATAATTATTTTCTATTTTAAGACAACTTGATTTTGTTTAGCTGGTGATTTAAGAATGAACAAAGAAATAAGACTTAATATTTGCTAGCCAATATAATGTTTAAGCTCATCATTATATAAATCTGTACTTCATTATAAAAAAAGAAAGTGTTGATAAGATATTAAGAAAATAAAAATCTCATTGTTATTATCGCTGCTATTTAATTAAAAGAACCTAAATTATTTTAGATTATTATTGCAAAGTTAATATTCTTTACAACTACATTGTTTAATATTTAAGAACATGAGATTATTATTACAATTCATTACTACTGTTTGTAGAATGTAGCCATGAATTATCAATCAACAACTAGTCTCTATCTGCATCTTGTAAAATAATGTATTAATTACTGTGTGCTTAATCCATAAGTAGACGTATTCAGTTATTGTTCACTTAGCCTATAAGAGCACTTACATGAAGTTATATGCTTATTTAATGCATTAGAAATCTTGTACTGATTTAATCCTGTGTTTAGACCTATATTTTATGGTTACTTGGTCGTGCTCTGGAAGGTTACATTTGCAGATTTTGGAGCCACAACTCGAGCCACAATTAATTGCTTAGAGCTAAGATTGCATTGTGGATTGTTAATGCAACAAATAAAGCTCATTAGTTGGGTAGGACTTAGGTCTTCAACTTATTCAAAAAAATATACATATATTTTTTCCAATTTTAAAAGCATATGTTAAAATTTATTAATTGCACAAATACTAGTATTAAGATTGCACTATTTAAATGTAAAATAGATCATATGATTTGTATTCTAAGCTAATAATATAAATAATAAATTTTTTTTTCTCTCTCAATGTTATGCTTAATTTCAAAATATTTTATATGGTTTCTGGTGCCAATGTTAATCATAATATTCTAAGTATGTACTATTATGGGTTTTTTTTTTTGTAATTAATGTATAAAACACCAATGTTACTAGGAGTCCATAAATCATTGTGATGCGTTAAAAGCGCATAATTATTGATATTAAATAATTATTGTTGTAAAAGCTGTGAATTTTTCTCTTAAGTTATCTTGATGTAGATGTGAAACATCTTACTTAATGAGGGTTATTAAATGTAGTAATTTGGATATTGTTTGTTTGGATAGATTATATATCATAAATATTGTTATAAGGTTTTGTTGGTGAATGTTTATGAACATAATTTTGTCTCAGTTATTTAGAAAAAGAGTGATAACAAAAAAATCAAAGATCCAGAGGAGACCAAAAAAATGGCGAGTTAATAATTTTCAAGACCAGTTTATGCTATGTTAGAATCTTTTGAGAGATTTGATGATCAGTTTAAAAAATTAAAAGAAATGAAGGAGTCTCAATCTCAAGAATGTAAAGAAATGAAGCAGACTTAATATCAAAAATTTAAAGAAATGAAGGAGTCTCAAGTGTCCCTTGAAAAGAAAATCGACAGTCAATCTCAAAAATTTAGAGAAATGGAGACTTGAGTGCCTTTTAAAAACAGTCTAATTGAATTACAGACATCTTTAGAAACTAAAATAGAGAATGCCAGATTAGAAACAATCAGGAAGCTTAACCAAAAATTTCACTTATTAAAAATTGTCAAAATGCTAAAAGGGACTCAGATAAAAAATTGGAAGAAATCAAAGATAGTTTAAAGAGTTATAAAATAGAATTGGAAGGCAGATTTAAAAAACTAGAAATTAAAATGACAGAATCAAACAATCAATTATCAGAGCAGGTTAGCATTATAAACTACAAATTTCAAAATGTAGAGCTGCAGTCAAACTAGTTTATTAATGATTTTAAAACAGAGTTAGAAATTAGATTTAAGGATATTAGAGGATCAAACCAAAAGCAAAATTGAATTGGAAGAGACTAGGAAAGGAATGACTGACATTATAAATGAATATAAGGCTGAAATAAAGAAGTCAAGAAAAAACAATGCAAAACTTTGTGGCGATTTAAAAAGAATTAAAGAAGAATGAAGAAAGTAATAGTCAAGTGCTAAGAGTGGTCAGATCCAGTCTTGGAGAAAATTTAAGGCATTTTAGATAAATTAGATAAGTTTAAGAAAGAACAAAAGGATATGATAGAAACTATGGTTGGGCAAATGCAGTTAGAGGTTAGATTTCAGAATATTCAGCAAGTCATAGAAATTCAGAATGTTCAGGGAAAGAGGTATGGTCAAGTTAGCTATGATCCTAGATCTTATGCAGGTAAAACTGAGACATCTATTAAAGAGATATTTAAAATAAGTAATGATGCTACAAGTCCCAGTCAGGACCAAGTGTTTACCAAGTCACTAATGGAGAATAGTCCTGTATCCCAGAATATAACGAGGATGTACTTGTGAGTAGTTCAATGTTCTCAAATTTAAGAGAATTAAGCCCTTTAGGAGAGAACATTTGGAAAATCCCTGCATTTCTTCAAAGCCTCGAAGAGCTGTTTGTTTTGTGCTCCTTTACAGAGAAAGAGGAACTTGCCATCTCTAGCAATGACCATTACCTGATGCAAAGGACTGGTGGCATTCTCAGTTTGATTGCCATCAAACCTATGAAGACTTCAAATATACGATACTATCTATTTCTGGAGTGAAAACAATCAGGATAACATACATTATCGAATCGCTCAGGAAAAGTTTACTACACATAAGGGTTTTTCTATGGTTAGGCAGTTAAAACTTTGGCAGGCTTTCCCTTGTCTGAGCATCAGATAGTCAGGATTATCTGGCATAACTTGTCTCAGCAAATTGAGCAATCTTAATTGCTGCCGATAGATATACTATTGATAAGACATCTTGAGATCTTAGATGCTTGGGACAAGTGAGCAAAGCTCTAAAACAAGATACAAAGGTGTAAGAGATGCTAGAGATTTTCATGCTTACCCGCCAATGTTAATTTTGCACCTATAGGAAAACCTAATCATAATAGAATACATCAAAGAGGAAATTGTAGATGTTCAGCTCCTTATTACAAAAATAATAATTATCAGTGTTGCATATAAGTAACTGAGTGACAGTAAGCCATCAACTACTAAGGTTCAAACTACTCCCAAAAAATTATTAAAGTAGCTGATAAAAAGAGTGCATTAAACTAGAGATACCCATAATGCATGCAGCTTAAGACCAATACCTCCTGCAAATTGATTGGCAAATTTATGAACAAATTCTTAATGCTTAACATTTAGATAAAATCTTGAAATTGATAGGTGAGATATAACACTTATGGAAAGGTATTAGTAGAGTTGCAAATTTAAGAGATAATGTATTAAAAAGGAGAGATAGCAAATTAAAACTTATATTCCTGTTATGTGCTAAAATAAATTAAATAAAAAATTTAATATAGAGGGAATACTTCAAATTTAAAACATGGGCAATTTATATAATTTGTCTATTGATGTAACATTTAGATCATTGATGTAGAAACAGTATTTGATTCATTTTCATTTATTGAGTGATTGTTCCACTTAATTAGTTTTACAAATACAAATCAGGATTCCTAAACAAAATATTTTCTTTTAAATTTAAAAACAAAATATTTTAAAATATTCTAAAGTGAAAATAACCAATGGTTTTACAGTTTCTTCTTAAAAATACATTTGTTTGTTTAACAAAAAAGATTATTATATTTAATATATCTTTAATGACCATCTGTAATAAACATTCCTAATTATATATTTCTCAAATTTACATAATAACCTAAACATGCATGCATATATACATACATACAGATATATGAAAATATACAAATGGACAAAACATCAATATAAAACTTATGTGATGTTCAAACTTATGTAATATTCCTATAGGAAGATATAAAATTTAATGCAGTTAAATTACTTCAAAATAGAAGAAAAATATATCGTGAATAAAAAACTTTGTATTCAGGTGTATCTATAATAATGTCAAAATTAGGATAAACATCACTGGATAATCCTAAACAGCTAATAATATATAAAATCATAACAATGATTTTTTTTAAAAATATGACAATGCATATTTTAAATCTAATCAAGGATGGTATAATATATAAATTGGAATATCTAGTGATATATTTAATGTTACATACATTAATTTATTTATAAATTTGTTTTTTATTAAATGTCTCAGTAAAATTTCTTGAATTATGCCTTGATAAAGATTATCAAAAATAATCAAAATATTGGTAAATACATTTTTTTTTTTTTATATATATATAAAGTTTAATTAAATAAAAAAACAAAACAAGCTTTTTAAGAAAGGTATAATGAAATTAATATTTGAAATTGAAGTAAGTTTTTTTTTTTTTTTTTAAAAAGTAAAATATACCTATCTACAAATATAGATTATTTACAAGCAATAATAGATTATGTAAATTGGAAAAAAAAAATTTAATATTAAAAAAGACAGATTTGGACTTCCTGCAGTTAAAAAAAAAATCAAATAAATAATTGATCTAAAATGAAGGTATATATATATTTTACTAGAAAGGCACAAGTATTTTAACAGGAAGTTAAGTGGAATTCATTGTAAATAAAAGATCAAAGAGCAACTTTGTGAAAATTGATTGTTCACATTAACAGAAGATATCAAGATCCACATAATTAAAGTTTATGCTTCAAGTAGTTCACATTTTAATGAAAGACTAGATGATTTTTATAAAATGTACCAACAGCTTTTTAATCAGATCAAACAATATTTTTAAATTGTGCTGAGATTTTAATGTTAAAATTGGAAAATAAATGGAAGATAAAACTTGTTAATAAATCTGAAGATAGAAAACATAGGCTTATGGAATTTGCGGATTATACACAGCATTATAAATACCATTTTTTTTCTTTGAAAAAATATGAAGGAAATGGACAATGAAATGTTTAAACAAAGGCATATTATAGATGAATTAGATTTTAATTAAAGAGAAAATATGTATTAGTTGGTTTATATTTTCAACAGAAAATATCAATTTTAAGACATATTTTGCAAAACTAGAGGACCAAAAGCTATTAAAAAAGCCAATATCAATAATTGATATTTTTATAAATACTCCAATAAATGTAAACTCCATCTAATTTAGTTGTTGAAGAGAAAGAGAGCAGTAGAGTCAATCCAACTGCTGAGAAAGACAAGAAATTATTCCTAACATAGCTATTAAAGAGAGAACAGTCAAGTCTTAATCCAGTTGATAAAAAAGAAAGAAGCATAAGTCTTCACCAAGAGGTTGCCAGTAGGAGGAATCTTAACCAAGCTATTGCATAAAATAGCAGTTTTAATCAAGTTTTTAGCATATGAGTTTAGTCATAAAAAGTTTCTACAATGAAAACCATGTGCTAAATTCAGCTAAAAGCTAGACATCATTTTCTTCTATGTAACCTGCCTTAACTGGAATAAAAATGTAGAGACGTTACACCCTTAAAGTAATCTGCAACCTTGTCTTCAACCAAGAGCATGAGTCTGTCTGTATTAGTCTCAACCTGGAAAATTTATTTTAAAAATGGTTAACATTTTGTGATTCACCTGGAAATGAAATACTGCACATCAGAAAAAGGACGAATTAATCATGTTCATGTGTAGAAGCTTTCAAAAAAACTCAACTGGAAAAACTGTGAATTATAATTGGGAAGGACTCCACAAAAAAAAATAAAACTATGGTTAAAGGTTTTTTTTGTGTTGTTTGCACTATTTTTATTAATGCAAAACAATTTTTTTTTATATAAAACCTAATTTTTTTTTGTAAAAATTGATAATTTTAAATACTTTCATTAAGTTAATGTTTTCAAATTGTGAAACATATCTTTTAAAACACAGTCAATTTTCTCTTTAAAATTATGAAATAGTTTTTCTCTTTTCATTTATTTTCCATCCTAAAAACTTAACAAAAGGTTAATTAAGCCAAATCCATGATTATCTTTTATTTTGAAAATGTTTTTCCAACTCTTAGTTATTTTAAAGAAATAATTAATTAAAAGTTAATTTATGAATAGAAATCACCTGATTGGTTATAATTTTTATGAAAATATATATTTTTGATAAAATGAATACTTAAAATTTCATACAATTATACTTTTTTGGGGAGGGATATTGTTACTCAATTAGTTGTAAAATAATTGTTTTAAAAATATTTTTAAATCTTAATTTTTTTATTTTATCCAATTCCTGTTTCATAAATGGCAGTGTGTTCTAAATTTTTTTAAACAACCTCAATAAAACTATTTACTTATGATAGGATAAACCTAGTAATTATTTAAAGTGATTTATAATAAGCTGCTTTATTTATTTAAGTATCCCTTGGTCACAGTAATAGTTTATAGAGATCTTGTTCCTGGGCCAGATTTGTGCATAACAGTTATAAGGAGCAGGGGTTTGTTTAATGTTATGGACATTCAGATGATGATGATCCTAGTTGGCATAAAAAGAATATCCTTTAACAACCATGCATATTTCATTTTATTTATTATGTCTTTAAAAATTAATTTATAGTTGACCAGAGCATTAATAATAGGCAGGATGTTTTTAGTATCTTAGCATTATTTGACATATTGTTGTATTTTGATGGAGTAGCATCCCAGTATAATCATAATTTGTATTCCTGTTCTAGGTGTGGCAGTGGCTAAATAATTAATCTGATCCATTGTGAACAACTTTCAAATAGTCACAAGATTGACTGTTGATTTATTTTTTTATTGTTGATCATTCATAATGATGAATAATTATTACTGTTGTGTAATGCTGGTGAACTTAAAGTTAGTTTTGTGCTGATCTCTCATGCTCATTTCTTTTATATTTGATTATTTGGGGATAGTGATAATTCCCATCTCACAATTCTGCCCTAATGTGGTGTAACTATTAGAAATAACTACCCAATTGTGGGATATTGTAACCTCATATTCTCTTATTAATCCCTATTTTCCTTATTGTTCCAATTGGCACACCATTACAATATAGGGAGATTAATAAGAGAATCTGAGGTTATTATGTCCCACAATTGGGAAGCCAATTAAAATAATGATCCCACAAGTTGGATAGCCATTTGTAACAGTACTCCACATTAGGACTAAATAATGAGATGGGAAACCATCATCATCCCCAAATAATCAAAATTTAAAATTAAATATAAAATAAATAAGCATGAGAGATCAGCATAGACTAACTATAAATTCACCAGCATTACACAAAAGTAATAATCATTCATCATGAATGATCAACAATAAAAATAAATCAAGTCAATCTTGTGGCTATTAGAAAGTAGTCCAAAATAGATCAGGTTAATTTAGCAGCTGACAAATCTAGGACAGGAATACTATTATTAGCATGCACATACTTAGGTGCTACTCCATCAAAATACAATAAGTCAAATAATGTCAAGATACTAAAACATCCTCAATATCACAAATATTCTGGCCACTTAGTACCATTAGTGTATTAGTCAACAAGTAATTAAATTTCTAAAGAAATAATAAAATTAAATGTGCATAGAATTTAAAGGATATTCCTTTTGCACCAACTAGGATCATCATCATTTGGATTCCTACTCCTTATAACTTATGCACAAATCTAGCACAGGAAGCAAGAACTCAAGAACTCTAGAAACTATTATTGTGAACAAGAGATAATTAAATAAATAAAGCAGCTCATTATAAATCACTTTAAATAATTCCTAGATTTTGTCTATTCTAAATAGTTTTAATAATCAAAAAAGCAGGTCATATATAACGAAACATTACTTTTTTAAGCTAGTATTTACAAAAATGTAATACAGAGAATGTATCAATAGCTCAAACAAGCTCTTAATTGATAAGTGCGGTATGAGAAAATATTTAAAATCTTTATCCAGAACCTTCTCATCTCCAGACCAACTGGTTTCGAGCTTATGGCTCACGTCAGAGAAGAGCTAGAATATTCGGACACTAGATCTAAAATATCAACTCAAAACACAGCACTTATTTCATACGTAATATTTAAGTAGAAACTCTGAAACTTTTGGACATGAAAATGTCTTTAAATCTAGCCATCTAATTTAAATAGCTGTATGGGACTGAACTAAATTCAGATCTACCAAATTTTAATAGCCTCAGAATAGCTAAGGCCTTAAAGGTAATCAAAAAAGCACATACTATCATTTATGAAACAGTAAGTGGATAGAATAAAAAAATTAAAACTAAGATATATCCTTTTAAAACAATTATTTAATAACTAATTGATTAACAATAAACAAAAAAAATTGATGATAGTATGAAATTTTAAACATTCATTTCATCAAAAAATATATTTTCATATTATAATCAACTAGATGATTTCTATTTATAAATTAACTTTTAATTAACTTATTTCTGTAAAATAAAATCAAAGATAACAATCTTTGATTTAGCTTAATTAACCTTTTGTTCAGTTTTAGGGAAGGAAAAATCATGTTTCACAAAAAAAAAAAAAAATTAAGCTTAAGAAAAATTAAATTTTCTAAATTAAAACTCATAATTTTTAAGAAAAAATTGATTTAAAAAATGTTTCACAATTTGAAAACATTAAACTTAATGAAAATATTTAAAATTTTCAATTCTTTCAAAAAAAAATTATTACTTTTATATTAAAAAATCCTTTCTTTTTCTATTTATAAAAATAGTGCACACACAAAGAAATACCTCTAATCATGGTTTTATTTTTTTCTGTGGAATCCTCAATTATAATTTCTAGTTGAATTTTCTTTCTTGAAGGGTTTCTACCCATGAACATGATTAATTTGTTATTTTCCTGGTGTGCAGTATTTCAATTCCAGGTTAACAATAGCAAAATTTTATCCATTTTCTTTTAATAAATTTCCCAGGTGATACTAACTCAGAGACTCATACTCTTGGTTGAAAACAAAGTTGCAGATTACTCTAGGGGGTAACTTCTTTACATTTTTATTCCAGTAAAGGAGGGTTACATGGAAGAAGATGATGTCTAGCTTTTAGTTGAATTTACCACCTGGTTTTCATTGTAGAAACCATTTTATGACTAAATTCACACTATGCTAAAAGCTTGATTTAAACTTCTGCTATTCTATGCAATAGCTTGGTAAAAATTCCTGCTATACTATATACAATTTTCTGCTACAAAGTTTTAATATTTGTATACAGTAAAACAAAAGCTTTGTTTGGAATTCATCTCTGAATATACCTTACAGTTTTTCAATAACATTATAACACTAATAACCGACACTTCCAGTTTAATTATTTGCAAAATACTTAAGAGATTAATAACTTAGCTGTTAAATCCAGTGCCATTACTGGAAACAATTATTTCTGGTATTTCATAGCATAAAAAACTGCTTTCAAACTATAATTTCACCAGCATTCATTTTTTACAATGCAATACTCTGCCTATTTAGAGTATACATTTACGAGTATAAGAAGTATTTTCCCATTAGCGGGATTTGCATAATCCATGCCATGGTTTAGTTTCTTTAGGCCATGGTCTATACTTCTTAGGTTTCATACTCATTTTGGACTGACAAACTGTGCATTTCTTAATGGGTTTCTCAACATTTAGTTATCCTTGGCCACCAGCTTATACTTCTTAGGTTTCATACTCATTTTGGACTGACAAACTGTGCATTTCTTAATGGGTTTCTCAACATTTAGTTATCCTTGGCCACCAGATGTAGCTGTGCTAATGCTTTTGTGCACACAATTCCTGGATGCCCTTTGTGCAAGTCTTAGAACATTACCGCTACTCTGCTGCTATTACTACCCTATCCAAATTAACACAACACTTACTGATAACTTGTCACACCCCGTCCAAAAAACAGGCATAAGGCATTCTGGTTTCTTAAGTAGTCAGCCCAGTCTTTCAGTAGTTGGTACTTTTATCTGCCCTTGTCCATTTTGCTATTACATTTAAGATATCTGACTGTAGCGATACATATATAATTAATGTTTATCTCACTATGTTGTTCAACTTTGTCTGGATTTCTAGAGAAAGCATTGGCATGTTAAATCTTTCCCTTTCTTCTGACAGCTGGCAATCATAAGACAACAATATTTCTCCACTGCAACGTGTGAACTCAAATGGTCCAGTGCTAGCTTATTGTTTGCTAATACTCCCAATAACGGCTGTAATTGGGTTTGGCTAATTTCTCTCATCTATAGAAAAGGTCCTTAATGCATAGGCTGTGGGTTGTTCACCATTGTAACACATGATGTAAAACTGCCCTAATGCCCCATTCTGAAGCATTTGTCATTAGGCACATTTCTAGATTATCAAATGAAAACAGTAATTTGTCTGAGGATTGCAGAGCTGCCACTTGTTTTTTCTTTAATAACTCAGAGTTTTTGCTACTTTTGTTTTATTTTGTAAAAGAGATAGAAATAGTTTATCAAACACAAAAAGGCCTAAAGCTTTTTAACATTTCTTGGTTTAGCCACAATTTCTAGAGCTCTTATGCTCTCGAGCAATGGTTGCTTACTCTCGTCCAAGATGATATATCTTAGGAATACCAATTCATATTCCACACGCTTTTCTGAGAATTTAACTTGATTTTCAATCTCCATTTCTTGCATACCTTACAAACAGTGTTTGATGAAGCACCTTTTCTAAGTATGCTGTTTTAAGTATACTGTCAAAGTAAGTCATTACATCATCTAATTCTTGCAATAAAACATTTAATTTTGGCTTAAAATATATTCGGCGCTGTTGAAATATTGAATGGTAGTCAAATGCATTTAAATAATCCTACAGGGATTATTATGATTAAAACTTCTGATTTGTCAATCACTAGTACTTGGTGAAAAGCAGAATTTAGATCCAGTTTATGTGATGCATTTTGCAGACTGGTCAATACCTTTTTCACATTAGCAACTGGATACACCCCCTTTATTTAAATATTTATTTACCGTTAGCTTATAATTCTCATAAATTCATATTTAACCATTGAGTTTTGTTATTATGACTATAGGCATGACCCAATCTGATGTTTCTACTGGCAACAATACATCTTTATTGATCAATCCCTGAATTTTGTCCTTGACTTGTTTTCTGAATGAATGGAATTTTTTGAGGCTTATTACACAAGTGGACATGTTTTCCAGCAATTAGATCTCTATTACGCCCATTGATATTATATCCAACTCCTCACTAAATAAATCTGGATATTTATTTTGAATTTCTTGTTTGAGAGAAATTTTTTAAACAATACTAATTAATTAGCATTCCTATTGTACAAAACCATTCCCTTCCTATTATACAACTAATTGTCCATTTTACAATATACAGCAGTAATTTAATTATTTTCTCATGGTATATTAGATAATGAAAATAGTTCAATATATAAATACAATTAAAATACCATAATCACAAACCTTCAGGAAAATATCTAATTGGCAATTTTACTCACCACAATAATTTCAGTGCATTTCCACATATCTTTAGCCTTAATGTCTGTTTTTTCTATTTGAATGTTAGCATCAGCAGCTGATAGTGCGCTCCAATCTATATATCCTTGAGCCACTATCTATCTCCACTGTAATATCTTTTCCATAAATTTACAATACCATAATGAATTATTGCAATCCCTGAACTTCTATATTTTTTTACAATGTGAGCATTAAATGTATTATCTCCCATATTTTTCTGTACCTGATCTTTCTCTTGGCTCTCTCTAATCCCAAATTTTCTACATATGTGAGCTAAATGCCCTTTCAGCATTTAAAACATGTTTACTGCTTCCACTTACAAGCTTTAGCTCTATGATGTATTTTTCCACAGTAGAAACACATACTTTTATTTCCCCTTTCATATTCCAGTTTTTGCAGGTTATTATGTTTTATTCATCTTAAAAACTCTCATATTAATACTACACTACCTTCACATTTAGTTTTAAAAGCATGAGCTTACTCTAAAATTAGTTCATAAGCTATTCCATTCTTGATAGAAAATTTCATAAGTTGGATTAGTCTGTTAATAGCTGTTGTCTGGGCCTGCTGTCTATCATGCTCAAGTAACTGATCCATAAGTATTTCCTCAACAAACTCCCCATACCTGCAATTTTTTGCAAGCTCCTTCAGGGCTGAAATGTACTCCTTTATTACTTTACTTTTAGACTGTTTTCTATTCCTTAAATGTGAGCTATATAGCAGGATGTTTGAGGGTTAAAATATTCACTTAATTTTTTTATTAATCCCTCATACAGTACATTATCTATTATGTAAGAATCATAAAACTAATTATCTCAATAATTTTTCTACCTTTTCACTTACTGTCCACTTTCATTTAGTGAAAAAAAATTTGATTTGTATTTAAATAAATGGCCATTTGGTGGCATTACTCACATTGAACTCAGTAATACAAGTTTGCCCAAATGATGACATTTTTAATTCCTTCAAAACTAGTTTGAAGTTTCAAATTGCTAATTTTCTCTTTAAGTTAGGTTTGAATGAAGTGATCGCCATATTTTGCTCTATTGTCTTAGCTCACTAATCTCAGAAGAATAACAATTTAGTACAGAATCTAACTTTTGAGGACACAAAGAACATAACAAACGCACTTCAATTTAATGCAATTCAATATACACGTTATATAGATACTTGAATATGCTATTCTTAACTAATATAACCAGACTGCCACTAATTAAGAATATCTTTTCACTTATAAGTCTATTCACTAACAATGTACTAAAGGCAGTACTTTTACTTTTAATACTGTGACCGTCCTTTAAGCCTGAAAGCTCTTAAGATGATTAAAATAAGATTGAGATGATCTGTTATGGTCCTAATTAGCTTATTGACCTTCAGGAGCCAAGATCCTGGGAATAATACTTTATTCGCTGGTTTCTTCTGCTGTTTCACATTTGTGTCACTGTTTCTTCATAGACTATAAAAAAGAGTATGAATTTGCTTTTCCCCTCAGTTTTTATACTTTCAGTAGTTTTATTTTCTGGAGAAATTAAACTAATAAGGAAAATTCAGGTGGTGGGTGTATTATCAGTTTAATCTTACTTCTGTAAATTTAATTAGTATTTTAACTCATACTAATTAAATTTCCTCTGTTATCTGATATTTATTTTTCCTTCTGATATTTTAATCCAATACTTTGTATTACAGCAATTTAATTAATCTTGAATTAATCTCATAACATTAAAAAATGTAACTTGTTAAAATGCATATATTTCATATACTAAATATTCATTTTCAAAACAAAAAATGTATGGTGGCAGCTTATAATATCAGATTGCTATTACATCAATCTGGACAAGAAATTGGCAAGTTTAGTAGAGCACAATACTAATAACACCTTTTCATGAAGAAGTTTAATTTATTCATAAGCTGTACGAATATGTATTGATCCACAACTTTGCATGACTGTCAAACTTTTAATTTACAGTTCTACACAATTAGATTAGATAAGTGTAAGATTCAAAAAATTCTTTTATTAAAAAAAATTATATATATAAATAAGCATTTATTTTTATAGCGTCTGTATACAATTTGTAATTACATTCGAATATTGGCCTTTCAAGCCAATTGTGCAAACGCTTTGCGAGTGTTAAATAATAAATGAATACCCTCTGACCAATACAAGATATAGAATTTATGCAGGAATAAAAAGAATCCTCTTATTCCTACAACTCAAATATTTATATATGAGCAAATCTGAAGTACTGGCACAGAAGGTGTGACAATAGAATGGTCACTTTAAATTACTATATACAATGTCTGAATGAATGACGCCAATGAAATTTTCTAGAATTTACTAAACGTCATTCCAACTGAAGCTTAATCATATATATAAATAAGCATTTATTTTTATAGCGTCTGTATACAATTTGTAATTACATTCGAATATCGGCCTTTCAAGCCAATTGTGCAAACGCTTTGCGAGTGTTAAATAATAAATCTATAAGCTGTCATAAATATGTAATGTTTTACCAACTTTGTATGAGCGCCAGAATCAAAACATTTATGATTCTATTGTAACAGTTCATTTTCAAAAAAATTAATTGGAACAAAAAATTATGTTCACACAAGGTTATGTCACTACTTCAATTAGCAAAATCTGACCTCTTTATGAGAAAACTGACTTGTTAAAAACACATGATATAAAAGCAAGAAATGTTAATCCTCAAAATGTTAGCAAAAAAAAATCATGAAGTCAATTTGATGTTTGTCCACAATTTTTCAAAAATTGGGTAGTGTGAAATTTTTGCCCTTAAGAAAGTAGTTAATGGAATTAAATGTACTTTTTTTTAAAACAATACAGGAAAATCATGAAGTCAATTTTATGTTAGTCCACAATTTTTAAAAAATTGGGTAAAAAGTGAAATTTTTGTCACTAAGAAAGTAGTTAATGGAATTGAATATATTATTTTACTTAATTTTTTAAAGCAATACAGGCATTCATTTACTAGTAAATCAAATGAGTTTCTCTTTTTTACAAAACTTTTACAATACATAAAAATAATGAAATTCATATTATAGTACATTATCAAATTTCTATTACTTATCAATACAAAAAATTTTTAACAATCAAGAAATATAAATAATGAATTGACTTTTTATTAAATTGTTAACTAGTAAGTTACATTTAAAATAAACTATAATTTTTAAATATTTCCCTTTAACATTATTATTACAGGTTTAAATTTGAATGATTTTGGATATTTCCAAAATTTTTCTTAATTCATCAATCATTTGGAGCCAAAAGTTTAAAAATAATGGTTTACAGTCTGTACATAATGCTGAAATATATATATTTCGTTTATACATCTTTGTGGTTTATGTATAAATTTTACTTTAAAATAAAATATACTAATTATTTGAATAATTTTTAAATTAAAATACTCATTTATCTTTTTTAAAATAGTTATCTTTTCATTCAAGTATTTATTTTTATAAAATTTATTTTTGAATTAGGATCTGTTTCAAGCTCCCAAAATTATTTTTGTTTATGGAATTTATTTTACTATACTGTCAAACATTTGGATAATTGAACAACAATATTAAGCTCTTTTTTTCATAAATATCTTAACTACAGTAGCAAACTCTCTGTACAGTAATGCCATCAAGTTCAAGCCTTAGTAATCAATGAATGCAAGAAGGTTTGTGCATAAAATCCACATCTAGTACCTACTCATTCAATATTCCCAGACTAGTTTCTAATTTGTGGCTTTCATTCATGAGTCTTAAGTATATAAAAGACTTTTCAGATAATTTTAAATCAGTTTAAATTGAAGTTGAAAAATGTTCATTAGCAGCTCTGAAATCTAAACTCATGATCAAACTTAACAGTAATTACTATTGGAATTATAAAAATTGTACAATTATCCGCTAGAAAAAACTCTTTTTGGATAATCTGCAATGCTACTTACTTCTTTGTGATAATTTTATACTTTTCATTGAAGCCTCAATAATCTCTAAATTTTAAATTAAAAACAAATGTTTCTCCAAAAAATTATCAAGTTTTTCACTACAAGCTGCAAAAAACTTGAGAAAATTCACATAATCTGTGTTAATCAAGCCTCCTGAATCAAGAGAATGGACTTAAATTTAAAAAAAAAACATCTACACAAAATTATATTTAAAACTTGAGTATGATTAAACTTTTCATCATTATTTCAAATTTTATAATTATTATTGTTTGTTATATATTAATAATCAATACAAACTGGATGGGTGATAGTTTATCTTATGGCTCACCCTGAAAGCAGCATGTGTTAGCATAGAAACAAATAGTCTCTACTTGGAAAACAGATTTGACCTTGGTGAACTCTCGATTAATGATAGCAAAATATGAAATTGCCCAATAAAAATGTTAATATGAACACTGGTATTATGGAGGATAACTATGCCAGGATGAGTCTTAATCTCTCAAAATGAGAATGACTACATGAATGTTGGCAACCAATGAACATATCAAGTGCTAGGTAGTGAAACATAAAAATAAAAAAATAGCCCATTTATAATGTGACTGTAATGTTACAATTACCCCTCTCCTCAGGAAAAAATTTTCTTGTCTTGAAATTTATAAACTAAAATGATTAAATTATTAGTATTTCATTTTAAAGTAGTAATTATTATTATTAGAGCAAATTTATTAAATTGGAATGCTGGTATATACATAAGAGCTTTTAAAGATAAACAAAATAATTTTTTTTTAAAAAAAAAAAAGTCATCTCCATATTTTTAAAATTTATCAGTCTCAAATTTTTCTAGTCATTTTTTGTAACAAATAAGTATTTTATAACTATTATTGTTTTAACACTAGTATTTGGTTTAGCATCAACTACAAATATTCTTAAATTCCTCTCTAGGGTATGCTATGATATCTTCTGCATTACAAATGAATTCCTTTCCCCTATCTCTATTATAATGGGTATATTTACATGAATCTTGCCTACTTGTGCTACAATTTTTATTCACATAATTTTTATTTTGAAAAGGCACATTAATATTTGAGTGTATAATTAACCTGCTCCTTACGAGCTTATATCTGCTCTCGTATGACCCTTCACTTGTTTCTAATGAATCAAGGATTTCTGCTATCTCCTCAATTTTTGTTAGAGCCTGTTCAATAAGTTTTGGCAAATTATGATGCAATATATGTACCATTCAATTCAAGGAAAACCTATTAATTTTTTTAGTTTTATGGCATGTTTCCTGAAAAATTGCATATAGCCATCTTTATTAGCTGTGTATTTTTCTTGAGAGACTTGATAATGGACATTATCTTTGTGATCTTTTCCCAAAAACTTGTTAAGATTAGATGCTTATAATCGTCACAAGTATGGGACTTTATAAATAATGATTGCCATCAGTCTTTGGCTGTATTACAGAAGTGATTACTAGCAATAGCTAGTTTTTCATTATCATTTAAAATGCTTAATGCAAAAAACTCTTCTAGACTATGAAAATCTTCTAAAGGAATTTCAGAATAATCTCCTTTAAAGACTTTTATTTTAATAAATTTTAGTACAGTAGAATTTTTAGGTACCCCTTCAGCTTGTTCAAGACTAGGTAATGGACTTGGATTGTGCTCTATAAGAGTGAGTTAGTTATATTTTGATACAAATAAAGTCATGTTCATCTTTCATTATGTTATGTAAAGTACTTGCAAACTGGTTAAAACTGAAACCAGTTAACCATTTTTTTATATTGTAATTTATTTAAATTCAAATAAAAAGAAAAAGTATACATTGTATGAATGAATGATCAATGTTTAAATAGTAAATAAAAAATAATATAGAGAAGTGGAATTTGAGTGTCAATAAATTTAAAAAGACAGGAAAAAAAAACAATATTATTTTTACACTGTGGTACAGATTTTGTGTTGTAACAACTGTGAATATATTACATTTTCTTAAATAAATATCCTGCATATATACTATATATTGAATTTTAAGTAAGTACTTTGAAAATACATTTATAATTATTTTTGAGTAAAGAATTTATACTTACAACAACAGCTTCAAGTAACTATTAATTGCATTTTACTTTAGGCTAAATATGAACAGCAAAATATCAGGAGTATAGAAAATATTCCAAAAAGAAAAGGAAAATATGGCAAAATGCACTATGTGCATTTCAGTTTTAAAATGTGCAGGTGGGAACACATCAAGTTTGGCAAATCATCTTTGAGCAAAATATAACTATCGATGTTATGAAAAATGATGAACCTCCAGATAAAAAGGCAAAAACAACTTAAAATATGCTTAATTTCATCAAAAGAGAATCCTTGGGAGTTATTGGCCAAATGCGCAATATATGACAAATTTTCGATTCATGTTAAGACATATTCAAGCGCTATTCAAGAATTTATTACAAAACATAGCTATGAAATGCCTGGAAGCAAAAATACAATTAAAAAATTAATCGTAAATTTTGCTAATGAGAAAAAATTAGAATTTAAAGAATGTTTTCAAAAATGACTCAATCTGACATGTGTTTCTCAATAACAATAGATGAATGAACTAGTCGTAATGGCAAAGGATATTTAAATGTAACATTGCATTCTCTGGAGGATAGTTTTAAATTAGGTCTTGTTGCCGTATAGGCCAGTTCATCGATGCCTACCAGGTTGTCATTAGTTGAACAAAAATTGATAAGAGTACAATATTAAACTTCATTATATTTTAGCAACAACACAAGATGGAGCCAACACTATGAAGAAATATGTACAATTAAATGAAATTGAAAATCAATTTTGCATCAACCATGCAATAACATTTGGCTGTTGTAGACACTTTTTACAACAAAAATAATGTAGATAATGAAATTTCAGATTCTGAAAATGATGAAGCTGAAATTCATGTTTAATTCTTTTGCTGGCAATCAAAATTTAAATATAGTGATATTGATAATATTGAATACAGTTTAGAAGATGTAAACATTAATAAAATACTGAAAAACTTTCGAAAGACTCAGATTTTTCAGAAAATCGCCAGTAAGAAATGACATGTTGCAACTTGCAATGATATGTTGAAGAGAAAGAGAGTAAAAAACTTATGCTTATATTGCACTGTAGAACCAGATGGAACTCCCTTACACCTATGATGGAGAGATTAGTGTAACTTAAAGTTTGCATAAAAAGCGCATTGGAAGAAATGGGTCATGAGGATTTATACAATGTAAATGACTTTAATATTTTAGTAAATTTAATTGAAATATTGAAGCCGAGAGAATTGGAAGTAAAAGAACTTAGTAAAAATACTTCAACCTTACTCACTGCAGAAGGGGTACTGACATTTTTATTTACTCGAAACAAAACAGTATTGCTTTGGAGTAAAATTTTAAATTTTTTGAAACTAAGAATTTCAGAAAGGCAAAATAAAGGATTAATAACATTGTATAAATTCTTACAAGGTGAAACTTTTCCACAAATGAACTTGTAGAACTTCCACATTAGCTTTAAGTGCTGACTTTGTCCTTGGCAACGATGTTGACTGCAAGATTATTTGGTGATCCACCATTTGGAGAATTATTTGGTGATGAGCAAGAGAACTTGGACGAAAGTGAAGTCGAACCAATAGCATCCGGATCAGCATCTTTAATACAGCAATTGCAGCATTCAATTTTTACAGTCTTGTAGGATTCAAAGAAATGTATCAATGAAGACAATTTTGAGACATCCTTCCAAAAAGAGTTGAAAATGTTCGGTGTTACTAAAAAAAAATCCACAATCGTCGAAAACTTATTAAATGCATTGGCATCGATTCAACTCATGTCGACAGTGAGTTTTTTTTTCGATTGGCAATAATTTCTGCACCAAATTACATTCGTCCATGAAATATATGTTAGACGCATTAGTTTTCCTTAAATATTATTTTATTTAAAAAAAAAAACAAGATTTATAAGTTATATTTTATGTTACTTCTCTATTATTTTTACATAATGAAATATTAATAATAAAGTTGTTATTTGTCTTATTATTTTATATAATTCTTTAATAGACAATTCCTTGGATTATAGGCTCCCCTATATTTAAGGTAGGTTTTATTGTATATTTAAAGTAATAGTCTATTTATTTTTATACTTTATTAAAAAAAACGAAAAACTGGGTTTTGAAATTTTAGCGGGTTTTTGCAAGCTCTAGTTACATATATAAAATTCAGATTTCTTTTTCTACTATCTGTTTAACCATAGGGTTTCTCGGCAGTAGCTTGCATCTCTTCAAAAAATTTTTTAAAGTCATACACTTGAGCATTTATGTTTAGATGCTTGATCAAAGCTTCAATATACTTTTTATTCTCTTCGCTAGAATTAGTTTGACTATCTTCCATTTCTTTTCTAAAGTTTTTTAATTAAGTAGAGATTTCATTAAACTCTTCTGGCAATCCATTTGAATCCCTAGAAATGTCGTTCATGTCGTTTTGAAGTTTTTAAATATCTCTCCGAATTTAGATTGAGTTTTTCGACTTTTCTTCAACTCTTTAATATTATCAAATTTAGTTTTATTAAGCACCTGAAAGTCATCATTTACTTTTTGAACCTCAGCTTTTAAACTCTCCTTACCTAAAATGATTTTATTTTCTAACATCTTATAATTCTCAATGAACTTATTAAATGTCTTTTAATTCATTTTAAAATTTCTTCACAGCTTGATTAAATGCGTAGGGTAGTTACCATTAACTGACTGGTTATTGAAGAATGCACCTCACTCAACTTTTTCCCAAATCTACTATTTGCTTCGTTTTTATAATCAATCAAATTTGATTTAATTTCTTTCAGCCTTTTATCAGTCTTTTTTAGTTTCTATATAATTAACTTTGAATATTCCAATTCTTTTAATTTTTCGACATCCATCCAGGATGCATAGTATTTCCCTTTAAGTTCTTTTTTAATTTCATCTTTTATTTCGTTATGAGATTCATTTATTAAACCAATTAGATCCTCTCACATCTCTTCTTTAGATTTATCTATTTTCCGACATATCTTCTTGCATACTAAATATTCTTGCATATCAACTAAATTTTCTTTAGTTTCTTTTTGAAATCTTTCGATTTATCTATTTTGCTACTTAAATCATCTTGCATACTAAATTTTATTTCATATTATTTAAAATTTCGGTTGTAGTCTTATGGACAAAGACTCCGCTCGATGGCGCCATTATCACGCTAAAACTATAAAATATGAACATTCCCAAGCCGTTGATTTTAATCATTTTGGTGTGTTTTTTTTGTAATGCGAAAATAAAAAATATCAAAATCATGTTTTTTAAATATTTTTTTTTATTAACATATACAAATTAAATGATAACAATAAATGTAAAATAAAATCAACAAATTACAATTTCATTCGCGTTTTTGTTTTTTTTTTGCTTTATTAGAAAAAACAATTTTCAATCTGATTTTTTTTGGGGGGGGTACGCCTTTTTTGTTGTTGTTGTTTAAAAACTCGTAATCGGAATAAAAAGTAAAAGTTCTTACTCTTCATTTTACATTTTTACAGAGAAACAGATATTATTGTGTTACCGCTATTTTTTACTTTCTTAGTCTTCGTTTTACATTTTAATTTTTACAGAGAAATAGATATTATTATTGTTACCGCTATTTTTTACTTCATATAGAATGACAACAAAAAGTAAAATTTGTTAGGGTTAGGTTTAGGGTTCTGATGTTTGTAAATAACAGAATCGAACAAGATGTGTGATTTCCTGCGCCATATTGTTGCTCTCGTGGAATGTTACGAACAGAATGTTATTTGATGCGTTACCTAATTCCAACAGGCTTTACACATCTATCTGGACAAGATTTTGCCACTTAAAACTTCAATACAGAATGGTGTAAAGAGTCAGATAATTATTACTTAAGAAAATCGGAATATTTCAATACGTTAAATAAAAAAATCAATAAAAACCACATTTTCATCAAATTCAAATATACACACTCTCACATCAAGCCATAATAATTGTATGAAGTGTGCGAATTCGCCAAATTTATTTGCTGCGATGCAACATACATGCTGTACTGCGATGGGGCATATAATCTGTAGCACAACAATAAAAGTTGTATTATAGAAAACCAAAATTTCTTACATATTAACTATATTTTCTTTACTATTTTACTAGTTAAATTTGCTTGCATTTCATCTTTAGATTTATCTATTTTGATAATTGATTTTTTTGCATTTCTCTCATCATATAGAATAGTTGCTGACAAACTCACTTGAGGATGCACTTTCAGACCCAGCAATATAGTTTTCATTAATATTCTCCATTCTTATAGATTACGATTAGTAATATATCACATACATAAAATTTCTATTTAATAAGCATCAACAAATATTGAAATATAAATAAAAAATTATTATTTATGAATTACCTAGGCATTTGCCTGCCGGTGCTCTGGACCCCTCTTATCAGTTCCATAAAAAAAATATTAAGTTTAAATCACAACCACAAAAATGATTTTTAAGTAAACCATCATTATTTTTCTCTCACTTATTTGGGAACATAGTTTTTTCATCTATCAGAAGATTGACCATACTATTACTTAAGTTTGATAGTAAAAAAAATAAATCGCTTAAATATCATATAAGATTATGCAAATCAATATCATCAAGGTCATGCACACACAAAAAAATATTTTAATATTCACAACTCAATACTTTGCTCATAGATTCACCACTTTAATACATCATCTGTTATCTGCAATTTATTCTTCAGAAATTTTAATATGACAAAATCAAAAAAAAATTATATCATGTTTAATCACCAAATTGGCCACTAATGTGATTAAACTGAAACAATGATTATTGGGCCAATACATTATAGGCATCAAAATTGACACTCAAAAAGACTGATCATCATCCATCACTTGCAGTTGCGTTTTCCGTTTGAAACACAGAGTGCATCTTACATTAAATCTCTTTGACTTGCAAATTATTATAAATTCTAATAAAATCATAAATATTTATTAAAATAATTTCTCAGGGTTTTGATAATAATAATATTAAATAAAAAATCAATTTCTCAGGGTTTTATAATAATCTGCATAATCTTAAACTCTTAGGTTTCTTATTTCAAAACTTTAACTAAGAATAATTCAATCTATGTGTTAAACCTATGGCTAGCAAATTTAAATAGAAGGATTGAATAATGATTTATTTTAGAGTTAAATTAATAAATGCATGAATAAAAATGTTTATGCATTCTCGATTATGGTAATGTAAAAGGGTTTTTATGTACACCATCTTATCCAATAATATTTTAAGTTACAGATAGCATTACTACAACAGTGATGTATTCAATGCAAGTTTTTACAAGTAAGTTTATGTTTCCAATATGACCTTTAACATCATGAATGTGAAATGAAATGATGATGCTTATCAAAAAAATGACAGAGAAATATTAAAATTAACAATTATTTTATTGCATAACATAAAAATCAATAATAAATAAATAACAATAATAAAAAATTAGATAATACATTTTAGTAAAATATTCATGTCCATTTCCTAACTAATTTGAACTCTGGGTCTGTCAAGTATTATATCACACAGTGTTGTGAGACAATCACATTTATAAGAATGGGTTATATCAATATCTCATAAAATAATCCTCAATGTAATATTAGAGAATAGTGATTATTATAATAATAAAAGTTGTCTTATGCATGTTCTTAATTGGTTTATTTTATCAACCAATCAATTGTTTATAAACCTCATTTACAAATAATGGAGATATTCTTCACTCTTTTAAAATGAGTATAAATCTTTGCTTAGCAGATCTAAATGATAATTCACCACAGCAGGCTTATTTATTTTTGACTTAAGATCCTTTTTTGGATTCAGTTTCAGGTTAAACTACAAGAACATGCTATTTTGTCAACACAAAATGCAATAAAATCATAAGCCTGCTTATTTATACACTAGACAACAGTAAAAATTAATTCTAACAAGTATGACTGATCTATAAAAATATTCCTTACAGACTTACACATCTACATAAGGGTAACTCCACTTAGAGGTCAAATATCAACAAGTCATAAGTATTATAAATATCTGGTAACAATCATTTAATATAAGTTTAATAATGACTAACATTTGTATAACCCGATCCTAAAATATCTTACATTTAATCCTTTTCAATCTTAACACTAATAACGGTAGTAAATAAAATATTATCTTTATCTGAATACCAAAATTTCTGAGAAATCTTTATTTACATTTGTAAAACATAATATGATTAAACTAATAAAATAGAAAGTACATCAAATAATTTAATGGATTTATGGAACTATTCATTTCACTTTTAAAATATCCATTCTGGAACAGAATAAAATATGAAATTCTATTTAATATGATTATTAAACCAAGATAATTAATTTTAAAACTCAATAATAATTTGGTAGTTCATTATATTCTTTATTTGTTTATAATATCTGTAATTTATAAGTAATCCTTTTGAATATTCTTTACATATTTTTGCAAGGATAATCCCTTAAATGAACTTATTTTATTATTGAACACACATTCGTAGTTTTTTCATAAATAATGATTTTAATTCCTTTAGCAGATATTATCTTATCCAAAGGGTCTTCGTATTCAGCACTTTATTAATTCCAAATATAATATTAATTCATTCATTTTTGATATTTAAATCCATTAGTTTAATAATTATAACAGTATCGCTGATAAAGCAAAGTTTATTATCCAACAAGCAAGACAATTTTTTTTTTTTCTTCTAGATCAAAATCCATTTCTGTAGTAGCAAATTTGTATGCAGCATATCTGATTTTAAAATACTATTATTTAAAAATATTTTTCTTTTATAAATGAAGATGAGATCAAATTCATTTCCTAATGACTTACAAGTATCTTTTGATATAGTGATGAGACCAACTATTTTTATAATAGCTTATGGAAAAATATGTCCAGCAACTTGTTTTAAATTTAGAAACAGAATTCTTCAAAATATATCAGTTACTAATTATTGTTATTCAAATGAAGAAAACTCTAGCAACTTGTTAATAATGAGATGGCAATTCCACTAGTCAATGTATCTATTATATTTTAGCAGTTGACTTATAAACAAATGAGATTTATTGAAATAAAATTTTATGAATTAAAACGGTGATTCTTTCTGGTTATTTGTTGTGGTTCATTTCTCCTCTCTAAAACGATGATGAAAAGTCAGATGCTCAACAAGCATCTGACTAGTTAAAATATCAGCCTGACATCAGGTTGAAGAAAACAAAATGGCTATTTAAAAGTTAAGACTGGTTGAAATGCTACAAGCAATGAAAAATTTTCCAGACCAATTCCCCCCCCCCCCGATTTCCTTTTTATACTGATCACATGATGTCTAGGTTATGTAATATTCTCTATCATATACTGGGGTTTCTGGATTTGTCCAGGAAGGTTGCCATAGTTTCTGGCACTCAAAATATTAAAGTTAAATTTTTTAAACAAAATCAGTAAAAACTTTTATTTCTGGTTTTGAAGACAAAACAATTTCATAAAAAATTTTATATAAAAAAAAAAAAATTAATCATAAAATTTTAAATTTCTCAGATATTTACTTTCACATATTAAATTGACTTTGTAATAAATAATTAATTACTTAAATATATTTTTAATAAAAATCAAAATTAAACTTTGTTAAATAAAATCTTAAATATATCTTCCAAACACACACACACACAAAACACATAAATGTAATGAATGTTTATTTTACATATAATTAAAAATGTAATATATTCATAATCCTATTATCTATTTCTTATTCTTGAATTATCAATTGTATGTGAGTAATACTTCCTTTGTCTAATATAATCGACAATTTTATTTCTTAATAAAAATAGCAACGAAAAACATATGTATTTTCTTTACACAAAAAAAAAAATTTAGAAGTCTATTTAAAATCAGTTTGTAACTTTATTCAAAAATACCATATGATTATATTTCTTATATACATTAATATGAGGGTAATACAGCATCTATTGAGCCACACCGTTTGATGGTGCTGTTTCTACGCTAAAGCACATAAATATGCTGTTTACAAGGCCGCTCATAGATTTTGCGGCCTGTAAACTGTTCAAACACTAAGATGTTGAAGTGCCCCCTTACCCCAACCTCTCTAGCATGTTGAACATTATTAGCAATGAGTATACGACACTCTCTCTAGATATTACTCTTGACTATTGTACAGCGTATGATGTGAAGGTTTCTGTACTTGTAATGACAAAAACTCTATTGAACGGATTTTTTTTTTTGCTTCAATGTATTGTAATTGATGTGAGTTGGTAAAAATTGTAACGAATTGTCAAATGCCCCTCCTTTCGTTGTCAGGGGTCAGAATTGACGAAACGAGGAGTGTAAATCACGATTCAGTAAAGTTCATGATCAAGTTGCGCACTTTCTGAGACTATTTCGAGATCAAAACAACAGTTCAATGGCTGACAACCATTCAGCGTTGTAGTTTTGAGATTGACCTGCCACAGAAGGCAAATGCGCAGGCCTTCCTTCAACCCCAAAAAAGAACATATTTGACACAGCCAGAAAAAAAAACTGTCTTTTGTGGTGGTTTAATGAAATTAAGGCATTGTCAAACATCTGGAATGGAAAATCCATCGCATCAATGGAGACGAAGGGGGTCCATTCGCTCATGGGACGGGTTTTGAGGGCTGGCTGGGAATCGCTTTTTCCCAACTGTTACGGCTAATTGATTCTTGAAGACGGGATCAGCTTATAGTGAAGCGTATTACAGCTGACTTGGAAAGGTGTCAAAACACCGTCATAAGGAATATGACAACAGGTCTTAGAGAGGTCTGTCAAGAAAGCCTTGTTTCTCGATAAACAAAACAAACCAAAAAAGTTTCCTCAAAAACAATCAAAAAAGACTTGGTTATAAAAAAAAAAAACAAAAAAAAAGTTGTTTCTTTAAAAATAAAAAAAAGAGACCGGACAAAAAGAAATAATGTTTTAAAAGACGGAATATTTTTAAAAGCCAAAAAAAAAAAAAAAGCAATTTTTTGATTTTTAAGAAAAATATATACATTAAACCGGTTACAAAAAAAAAAACAAACAACAAACAAAAAAAAGTAAAAAAATTCAAACCAATCTAAAAATTAAAACCATAAATCAAGAAAATTTGAAAAACAGCCCGGTAACGTTACATCTATTCGTTTTTCACTAGCAACAGCGCCATCGGATGGTGTGGCTCAATAGATGCTGTATTACCAATATGAGAGACTATTTGAATATAATGACTATACTTTATACTCTAAAAGTGATAAATATATTTGCTTAACTATAAAAACTAAGTTAATCAAAACCAAGTTGCTGTGAACAAGTTTTGTCTTTAATTAACAACTCATATTAAAAAAGATTTTCAAAATAAATTGGAAAAACAGTATGCATTTTATTGATGTAACTTCAGCTTATGCTTCTGTTGGAATTTTTTTTTTTTTTTAATTTTTAAATGCAGTAAAATCATTAATTTAAAAATGTTCTCCAATTGAAAAATTCAAGTGACATCATGAAGTCTTCATCGGGATTCTGTTCTCTCACCTACTTTATTTAATGTATTCATCATGCAGTAAATTCATAAATGCTGATATTGCATTGACTTCCCAAAAGAAATCCTTTTTGGAAATAGAAAAGCTAGCTCAATAAAGATATGAAAAGATTGGAAATTTTTTTCAAAGATTGGACGAATAAAGATAGTATGCTCAATTTTTCATTTAAATAACATGGAATCATCTCATAAGTTGAATATAATCTTTGGCAGTAATAGACTGAAACCAATCCAACCCCATGCTATTTGTGAATAACCTTGGATAATAACCTAATTTATTTTCCTCATTTAGCTAAAATTAAATCAAAATTAATTTCTAGAAATAATTTTTATGGAACGATAGCTAGGATGGTGAGACAAAATATTTAAAGCATAGCTTCTTTAGCACTAGCATATTCCGCTGATAATTATTGTGCCCCTGTTTAGAAGAAAAGCTTCCATGCTAAATGTCTAGATATTCAATTAGATATATCCATGAGAAATATTATTAATACATTCAAATCCATATTCTTCCACAATGGCTTTTTCACATATTCTTCCACCAAATATCAGAAGAGAAGGTGCCTCACATGAAATATACAAAAAGCTAATAAGCAGATTGAACTTGCCAATAAGAATCTATAATCAAAGAATTATGGCATAAAAAATGGACTTTTTATGAACTTTAAATTTATTTTTCCAAATCCAACAATAAAAACAGCTGGATTTGATCTTCCTAAATGCAGTTGGCATCTCCTCATCAGCTTCTGCTTAACTCATGATCATTATGCTAACTGCTCCACAAATAGAATTTATCAGCCACTGATTTATATAAATGTGGACAACACAAATTATGAACCCCATTGTTAATGATTGTCAAATCTAAGACTCATTAATAAAAATGAGGGATTTAATTATTGATTCTATTTCCTGGTTGGATATCTACAAATTCTTATATGACATTTTGTTAATAGTCAAACTGATAAATATCCATACACTTAAATAAATAAGTCAAAATTATCTAAATGTTTTAAACAGATTAATATTAATATTTAACTGTATCAAAACACTTTAATAATATTCTGAAAATTTTAATTGAAGGATAATTCAACATAATTTATTTGTTTATATTGATAACCAAATTCAATACCAAAGAATTTTTTTCTCTTTTTTGGGTAATTGTAATATTCACATAAATGTTCTGGACATTTATACAGAAAAGGTAGTCTATACATACTAAATTTACCTTTTATTCATATTTATATATCGAAAGCATGCTAAGCATGAATAAAACCAAATTTAAAATATATAAACTATCTTTTCTGTATAAATGTCCAGAACATTTACTGAATATAATAATTAAACTGTAAATAGTTAATTCATATATATATGTTATGTCATTAATTAAATATTATTTTTAATTTTGACTAATTTCTTCATTCTCTATAATCGCAAATCTTGACTACATTGATCACCAATCCCATAGAATGATAGCATCCATATAAAACAATAAATAAAAAGATTATTAAATATTAAATTTGTTCCTAATTGGAATTGCATCAATTCCTTGACAGTCAACCTATATTTTATTAAACATAAATTTAGCAAACCAAGATTAGATTTGATAATAATATAATTATTTGATTTAGCTGTTGGGTTCACTATTTTCATCACATAAATTGGTTCCCAATATTAAATGTTATTACTACACACTACACAATTTTACTGATGTTTCTTTTACATAAACTGGTAAGCATAATCAGTATACATATTCAATTACAATATGTATATATTTAAAATATACATACAATTCCAAGAAAAAGGAAACTTAGTAATCAATAAGGTCTTTGTTGATAAATGATAGTATGCTACATTTGAGGTTTTCTTATTAGTTAAAAAAAAAAGGGAGATATTTGTGAAAATGAATTTTTGGAAACTTATTTTTAATAAAGTTAATTCATATTTTAAACATTTCAGTTTGAAAAAAAAATCAAAATTATGAACATCAAACTAATAAGATAGATGGGGGGGGGGGGATCTATAAAAAATAAAACCAAATTTCAGAAATGCAAAAAATAAATTTCAAAATTTCATTATTTTTCAGAATGCAATAATTTACATTTTTTCTACAATACCAAATTATCCACACACACATGTAAATTCAAGAGACTGTTTTAAGTTTTAACATGGATTGAAATTTTCAATTTGATTTTTTGACAGAACCAACAAAAAATTGTTTTAGGGTCAAATTATTACTTTGAAATTTCATATCGAAGCAGTCAATCTTAGCTTAAGATTGAGCTTCATGGGTCTAACTACTAACCTTTGTTTAAACCCTATATCCCATCCCGCTCCTTTTGTCATGTATATATATTTTATGTATATATTTGAGATGCACGTCTAAAAGTTATAAATTTTAACTTTCAATAACATTTTATTATTATTAATTTTATAATTATTAATTCTTTTTATTAAAGTACATAGGTGCGGCTCAAATATATATATAGGAGCAAAATACTAACAAAATATTGATTTTTTTTAAATATTTTATTATACGTCATTTTTAAACTTTTTCTTTTTAAATTTTTTTTTCTATTAAACTGTATATTTTTATAAAATCCAAGATGGAAGATGCAACCGTTAATTGACCAAAAATAATTAAAGGGTTGGAAACACTATTGTTTTAATCTGGGGAAGGCATTTTTAATTAAAGTTTTTACTTAAAATAAAATGGGGATTAAGATTTTCTTTTATTATAAACATTTCTGTCAAATCTATTTCTAATCTGGAAATAGATTTGAATTTATTTTTGAATATTATCTAATGTTGCATTTTCAAAAACAATGAATAAAGAAAAAGTAAGAATTTTTTAAGATCAGAGATTAGATTTTAAGCTAAAACTCAGTAAATAAAAGCATTCCAGAAATACCTGGGCAGGAGTATAAAATGGGCCAATTTTAATCACCAACAGATTAGCTACTACTGAGAGAACTCTGTTGTCATCAATACTCCACGCAACTTTGAAATTAAAGATAATGATAGAGTAAATGCCAATCACCTTTCTGACCCTTGTGGGTCATTTTTCCCACTAATGTACCATCTAACTGCTGCCCTGAAATGAAGAAAAGCCTAAAAAAGGAACTTTGGAATGCTGATCAGAATCTGGCTGTCACCAAGAATTCACATGGATGCATTAAATGCTGTCCTTTGAAAAATGGACTATTAAATGGTGCAAGGTAAATTATTTCAAACAGCCACCATTGAAACTAAATATAGTTTGCCTAACTAGTCTCAAACTCAATTAAGATTTCTCCTAATGTATTATTTATTAACTTGTACAATGTATAAAAAAAAACGTAAATGTAAATTGCTTTTAAAGAATTTTATGAATCTTAATCTCTCTCATATGCTCTAACATTCTTTAATAACTTTGGTGCGGTCATTTATTTATAGTTATTTATTACTTGATTTTATATATATGCTTTTATTATTAATATGCCAATCTCAAGCAATCTGATGAGTTGAATTTCTAAAATCTTTTCTTTCTTCTTTTTAAGTAAACCTTCATGAATTAAGGTTATTAATATTCCCTTAAAATATAATGTATTGTTAAGTAATACGCTCACCAGATTGTTTTACGGGTAAACATTTTTTTATGTTTTAGTATAAAAATTTGTTTATTTAATTCTGGACTCTACCCGGGAGAATTTAGAACTCAAGCTAATTAACGCTCTGGAATCTTATTTATTTTATAAATGTTATTATTCAATTCTGAAAGGGTGACTTATTTGTTTTATATATATAACTGCTAGTTATTTTCTTTTTCCATACTCTTAAAATATATGCTTAATTAAATATTCTCAGTTGTAAAATTCGTGAAGATGGAATTGAATCATTTTTAAACAGCAGAAAAAGAAGGGGTAAATTTTAATGTATATTTTACTATTTTAGTTATTAAGTAAAATCTTGTATATATATATTACAATGGCATCGTGCATTATCTGTATAAATTATAGTATTCAAACTAGGGTCATTTATTTTTAAAGCGCTAAATCTTATTCCATGTCGTTAGTGACATCCATCCATATTGCGTTACTGACATTTGGCATATTACGTGCTTCTAATCTGGGGTTGCAACAAGATTGAACCCATAGATTTCTCTCAAGCCTTGTCTTGAGGATAGGTGACCTTCCCAGGACCATTTATTTCATATAAAAAGGCCTCTGGCAGTGATTCCCGTAAGTCTGGCACATGCTATGTCTATCCACTTATTTTGTAAAAAAAGATCTCTCGCATCGGTTATACCAGTAAATGTCTGGGTCACACCATGCCTAGCCACTTTTCTCTAAGCACTGCCCTAGAAAAGAGTTTGAAAAAAAATATATCCAGAAAATTAAAGATAGAAGCGCTCTGCATTGTAAAGCCTACAAAAAAAAAAATAGATAATATAAGATCAAAGTTTCTCCATTTCTAAATTTATTCTGATTTATGAATCTATGCAACTCTACCTTCCAATAAATAAAAACTGAATAGAGTTGTAGATTCTTAAGTTCTGTAGATCATAGTACTCCTGAGCAATAAAACCATCCAATTATCATTACTTAGTGGACTCTTTGCCAATCTTCATATAGATTCAATCTTTTCTGACACAGGAAACAATTTTTAATTCCTATTCTATACCCACAAATGTAATATCTTTTCGGTTTTTACTAAATAATTATCATATGATGTGATAAATTTAAGATAAGTTATTAAATATCCATAGATTTTTTTATATTTCAAAACTAAATTATTTTCAATTTATTGCACAAACAAAACATTTCTCAACTTCTTTTAGGCATGGAAAAATTACTATCATCACTAACTTAGTGTTTGGAATCAATTTAAACATTTTAATTTTCAAATTCATAGTGTGTATGTGAGACAGCAGAAGAGGCTATCATATAGGCAAGTAATATGTGCATAAAATTTATGAATTTATAATTTTTTAAATAAACTTTTTTTAAATCATAAATTATTTAATTAATACATTTGGAGAATATGTTTATTGAATTGAATTATATTTGAATTTTTTTTTTTTGATTTTACCAAATTATTTTTTGACTTTTTTTATATATTGTAGGAATAGAATCGAATCCCACATAAATTAATGGAGATAAAATTAGCAGCCCCTGAATTTTTTTTTTTGTTTGTGTCATAGATATGTGGATATTTATATATGTGATTTTACTTAGTAAGTAGAAGTGAAAAAAAAAAGTATGAATATAAGAAATATTTTGTTGCTTTGAACTTTTATATTTTATTAAAGGATAAAATGATTTCATTTTATAATTTCATTTTGTTAAAAGACTAAAATAAATTGTTTCATCATTAATCTAAGATAGCTTAGTAAATAGATAGTTTGAGATGCACAAATGTGTTTGAAACAAAAGATTTGAGTGTGTAAATAGGTGTTAATGGCTTTGCAATTTCGCTAACATAATATCATATATCAAAAAAAAAAAAAAAAAAAAAATTTTTGTATACATTTTTGATTTATAAAACTATCAAAAAAATAAATGAGGCTGTCATGGAGGAAGAAATTAATAAATAATTAGACTTTTTACTTAAAAGAAACTGCCAGTAGAAATTTTAACAGTCTTGATGTTTTTTTTTTCTAAAAGATAAGATTAAAGCGGTTTGTTTGAAAAGATTTTGAACTGACTGCTTATTGACTTGAGCATGATGACATGTAATCTTTAGACAGCTGAGGATAAAGTATTAAACTTATTAAGTGAAAATAGCTGATTTTTAAAAAAGTTTTTTAAGTTCTGGTGACTGAAAAGCAGAAAGTCAAAAAAATTGATCGTGACAAAATCAAAAAAGGGAGTGTGAAAAAAAAAAAGACTTAGTTTGCACACTATTATTAATATACCATTGGGAGAAAAGGGATTCTAAAGGAACAAAACTGGTTAAAGTATTGCTTTTTATAAAATAACCGGAGATGTGTAGCTATATGAATAATGGTTTATCGCATTTAAATTAGTTGAAAAAGGTAATAAGTCTTTTACTTTGATCAAGAAAGATCAACTCCCAAGACGAAACTAAAAAATAAAATGGCCTTATAATAGACCATATAAATTATTGCTTACAAAATATACTCTCAATTAATATATTCATAGCTGTAAAAGAAGAAACAATGCACTTGTCAGCTGCAGTTATTTTGTCCAAATATCGAAACCACTATGAGCTGTCCGTTTGTCTACACACCTATACCAGATAAATAGAATGGCAATGTTCCCAGTTAATCATGTAAAAAACACATTTTGTTGTGGAGATCCAGTTCATATCCTATGGTTTGTTAAAAAATCACCATCATCTTTAAAGAGAAAGAAGGGAAGGAAAAGAAGGAAGTAGAGAAAATAGAAGAAATTGTATTAAATCCCCATATCTAGCTTTCATTGATCTACTACTATGTTGCCTTTCAGTTTCTTTTTATTAGAAGTGCCAAGAAATTCAACAGTGTTAATTGATATTCACGAGGTTTTCAAAAGATCCCAAGATTAGCAGGAACTTTGTCAAATTTTTTTTTGTCATATTAAAGTTATAAGAGAAAAAAAAGAGAAAAGAAAAAGAGAGAAGAAATGGGAAGTGCAGTAAACAAACCTGAAAATAAGAAAAGAGAATACAACTGTCTCAGCTAAAAGATTTTCCTCAAGAACTGAAATAGAGTGGTAACATTTTATAACTTTATTAATGATTTATTTAAAAGTGATCATTTAAACCTTCTATGAATTCAAATCTAGTTTCTTTTTTTTTTTTTTTACTTTGACACATAAACATTATAAGTTTTTTTTTTTTTTGGTTATTATATATACCAATTCTGCAAATATAGTTTTGAGGTCATTAGATTTTTTTTTTTATTAGCCTTGAACATATTTTTTATAAATGTCTTTTATTTATTATTGTCATTTGTTTGTTTACCTAGTTATTCATATGGTAACCAAAATACTTGAGCAACCTCTCCGTATATATTTGTATAGTGTTTTCTTTTTACTCATTTGCATATTTAAGTTTGACGTAAAATGTTTCTTTGCTCAAGGTTTAAAAAATTTCGTTTTATATATTTTATTTGTATTCAATAATGTGAAGAAAAATGTGTTTTACATTATATATATCATCATATCACAAAGTGGGTGTGTGACTGCATATCCAGACATAAGTTAATTAGAATAAATTAGGAATGGATCATACCAAATCTTAGATGCTCAATGGGTGTTAAATTGTGTGAATAAATTAACAGAGCATAGACGCACCCGTGTGAAAGTGAATACACATATACTATGTAAATGATTGTTTTATTGCATTTAACAACATATATATAGAAAGCTGGGAAAAAATATTAAATAGAATGTTTTTTTTTATTGGGTTATTTCATATTAGATCAGCTTACATTAGATAAATATGAGCACATATATTTGAGTCTCTTATTTATTTATACATTTAATAATTCTTATTTATGTACTATTATGATTACTATTATGATTGAAGTCCATTACGTGATCAGAAATTCATTATTAAAATAAATGAATCTTATAAACATAATTATCTAATATTCTTGCTGTAGTATTTTTATTATGATTGTTATTTTTTTTTTTTTGGTTTAGTTATTTAATTAATTGATGATATGTGTTGAGGGTAGACATACCTGATCGTCGTTAGGAGGATGGTTGGTTGCAATTGTCATCAGTTTGATTTAGTGTCATAAATAATAATGAACCAAGAATACATGCCTATTTAGATGGGGGTGGGTGTAGCTTGTGTTAGTTGATCATGGGATATTTGTCATCATAGCTGATGACTGTACAAGGTATTAATATGAATGTTATGGTTGCTGCTATCTTAGCATTGGTTAATTGATTATAGAGCTATATAAAAGTAATCCCACATCCATAATCGAATTGAATATGGATATGTAAATTACATGGTTTAATTGAATATTGATGGTGACATATGGGGCTTAAGGCATGTCCTGGGTCTCCCTTATGTCTCCAGAAAAGTGATGTACTCATATAACCTAAATTTATGAGTTTAATTGGAAAACGGATGAGCAAACAATTACATAGATGATGATGATCATGGATGGTCTTTTATAATAGTTAGGGGAGATCAATGTGGTGATAATTCATTATAGCACATTTGATATAGATGGTGGCACAATAGGAGCCAGGTGTTGTATAAATAGTATTGATGAAAATGGGGAGAGTTGGTAATCGATCAAAATGGTTGTCCTAGTTTTGAGAGCAAGATACCAATAAGATATGTATGATCATAGGTTTGGGTGGAATAGGAATATTAATCTGAGAAAGATACTATAGATACCATTTTGGAATCTGTTGGCTTAAAATAAATCACGAGTTAGCCCTAGAAAACAGATAATCTGCCTGGAAGTTTCCCATTAAATTAGAATGGCTACATGGCTGGTAACCTATAATGATAGTTGTAAGTGGAACATTGAACCCTTCCATGGTAATAATAAATGATTGTTTATTAGATGGTAATATTTATTGAATTGTTCTATTCCATTTGACATTATGTACTGTTACAATATATAATTATTATTATTGTTTAATTTTGTTTTATGCTATCTCGATTTGATTAATCAACTGTTTTTGTTTTGGTACTGTTAATTGTATTAAAACTTTTTCATTGCTTCTATTAAGACCGTGGTTAAACAATAAAATAAAATAAAAATATCAGTTTTTAACTGGAATAAAAATTGATATCAAATAAATGTATTTTTATTTGATTAATACTAAAATAAAATAATCATATAGTTAATTATGAAAGAATTCATATTAGAGCATTTAATGGAAAATTTCCATTCAACTGGCCAAACTGAGATTGTTAATCTATCACTGCATTTAAACTGCACAAGACTTTGGTTACCTTTGTAAATATTAAAACTGATTTAAAAAGTTTTATTACGATTTAACAATTCCATTATATCGTTCTGTCAAAATAAAGTATAGAAAGAGAAATGTAATTGTACCTGTTTAAGTTCATCTTTATTTATTAGAATAATTTATAATGATAACTATTGCATAAAAGTATTTGCATTTAACAATATTTTCAGCACTTTCTAACCCCTCATGCAGTAATGGAGTGGCACTTTCTAATAGAATCTTAAAAAGAAAAAATGAAGAATCAACCCTAAATCAGAGCAAATATTAATAGATCAGCTAAGTGTAGATATTTTCTTGAGCTTACTACTATAAATATAAAGAAGTCTGTTACACTTTCTACAATGATAAACAGTTATACCATGAGTAATTAGTAACATTTGTTTTGCTATAATACAAATACAGTAAAAATAATAAGAATAAAAAAATTTTTTTTCTTCTTTTCCCATTTTTTTTTTGAGATTTAAAAAAAGTTTTTTGCTAATTTAAACTATTATTTAATTTGAATTTTTTTCTGGTCCTTTAACTTAATATTAAATTTTATTGTGTATATTTATTAGTTTTAAAAATACTGTATTACAATACATAACCTTCCAATGGAGGGGTTTATTATAATAAGTAAGAAAATTGAAAAGTTTGCTATACTTTGATTTTTTTTATACCAATTATGTAAACAGCAGTGCTTTGTTCTCTATATTCTATAATATATATAGTTTCAGAGATAAAATGAATATAATATTTATTCAAACAAAAATTTCTCAAAAATAATTTATAGTACATTAATAATCTATTATCATTAAATTAATTTTTTTTTAAGCTGTTCATTGCCAAAAGATAGAAAAATGAGTTATTATTTTCTATAAAACTACATATATTTATAATATTAAATAAGCTTCAAGTTTCTCCAATTTGCAAAGATGCGTTTTCAATTAGTATCTTTTGTATTATACTAAAGACAAAAGTTGCTGGAACTAATAACTATATTAAGAAAAAAAAAATGGATATCATTTTTAAAGGTTATAAGCTAATTATAAAATCTGAATGAACATAAGCAATTATTGTCCTGTTAATGCAATGAGTATATATATTTATAAATGCTAAATACATTAAAAATATGCTGTTCAACATTTGGTAAATGGAATATGGAGCTTACATGACAATATCTCCCTGCTATAGTTTATAAAAGAAATTCAACTTCTTAATAATTAAAATATTTAATACAATAAATGTTATATTCACAGTGTATAAAGGTGTAACACCATTAGTCTAGGACTTGATTCTCAAGCCGAAATGGATTAAATGAACATGTGATAATAATTCAACAATAAAATCTTTATGTTCACAATATAGATTACATTTTTAATGCACATATAAATTGCTAGAAATTTAAATAAATATTAAATAATCATTAATTTTAATGTCTACAGCATGGAAATTTCCATATACTGTACTACATTTGTTTTTGATAATGTGAAACTGTTTAAAATATATGCTTACTTTTATAACTAGATAGCATTTTAGTATAATAGAAATCAAAAAAATAAACATTTACAGATTAGCATTATCTCCCAGCTTTATTAAATGTAATTAGTAATAGTATTGTAAATATTAATAGGACAATTTTAGTGAACATTTTTACATATAAGCAAAAAAAAAAAAAGCATTCAGGATTAATTCTCCTGACATAGGAAATGGTGATCATGTGATGCTGATTTTGTTTAGAATGTGGGTTACTTTATTAAACAATCCCCCCTCTCCTTTTTCCCAGCACTTATTTCCATGATGTTCTATAATATGTCATAATTATTAACATCAATTAGATTTATTTAAAATATTCACAAGCTTGTATTTCTTCATTAATGTTATTTTCATATATATGTATGAGAGTTACATTCAACACAGCATTGATGAACTATTATAAAAATCTGTGAAGTACATATGTTAAAAACATGAAATCCTTTCTTTTTAATTTAATGCACTCTTTGATTCTTTTTGCATAATCAAAACTGATTAAAAAAAAATATTACTTAAGTAAAAATAATTAAGTCTAGCAGTTGTGACAATTTATAGAATTCCTTATTTCTAGTTACTGTATATGTTATATGTTGCAGAATTATAAAAATCAGGATTAATGAATATTATACCATACATAGTTGGACATGTCAATGTTTATAGATTATTTTACAGTGTCTAGATTAAATCATGGAACAAACTACTTAAATGCGAACCTTTAATAAAAACTATACATTTAATTATTTTTGAACAGAAAATCTCTATTTTCTTTAACAATCAATTTTTTTTTTTATTTAAAATAATAATTTATTATTATAAAGTAAGAATAAAATAACATACAAAGATAAATATAATAGCTGAAAATATGGAATATAAAAATTTAAAAAGTTATACAGAAAAATATTTTTCTAAATGAAGACAACATATTATATATGCTACAATTTAATCAAAAAAGTTAATCTATACTTAAGATATTATATATTTGTTTGAGCTTACAGTAATTACTCTAATATCAACTCATAGTCATGCTACTATAATTTTAGATTTAGAAAATGGGAAGTTAACATTAGTTAATTTTGTATGTAATCACAAAGGTTAAATAACATTTCCCAGAGATGAACAATTATTTAAATACAGCAGAACTAAATACATGAAGAGAATAAATGATATTCTTCCATTATTCCATTCTGATATCAGTTGTACATTAGCTTAAAATGAGTTGTCTCAACATGGAAACCAGACTTCATATTGATGGACTACTAGTTAAACAGAAAATTATATAAAATAAATAATAAAGCTATTAACATAAACTGAAGCAATATTATTATGGACAGCTGTACCAGGATTACAAAGAAGAGAGTCCAAGCTTTACAAAATGAAACACAGTACTTGCAATCATATAATACCTCAAGTTCCAGTATATCCTCTAAAGAATGAGCTTTTCATGTAGGAAATACAATAAAATTAGTTCAACTTAACATTGAGGTTATATCAAAATCAATATACAATATTAATGGATGCACTCTAAATATATGGCTACTTTTGTTCAAATATAAGCAAACAACTTCTATTGAAGATAATTCAAATGGTAATGCAATCATCATTCGGATAAATAACTTTTAAGGTATGCAGTATTTATAGATATCAATTCTCAAAGTAGTCTTTGGGGATATGTAAATGAGGATCAAGCAATTGTCAACTTTTCAAAAAATGAATTTAAACATGATGCCAAGCAAAAAGGAACATATCACCTGGATAGATGGACAACAGAAACAACTCCTAATATTGAATAATTTCCCACACAGGCAACATAAACCAAGCCTCTCTTGAAATACATATTCTAACAGTTAAAAATTATCCTGTTCCTGAGATGGAATTTAAGAAAAGCTAGCTGGAATCATCCTGAACTAAATATTAATAGAATCTAATTCCCTCTTGCTATAATAGATTTAACAAATTCATAACAATAACTTCCAGATAGTTTTTCCTTATGAATATCAAAAATAGAGATTGGAACAAAACCAGCAGTGCTTTTTGTAATCAATATGTATCTACTAAAAATCTGCAAATTGTTGAGAAACATGTAAGTCCTTAGATGATGTCAGAAAAAATAAATAAATGGAAAAGCAAAACTTCACAAGATTTAGTCAGAAAGTCTAGATCATTTTATATGTAAGCTTGGCAGATATAAAAATACTTCTGTCACTGCAGATGAGTTGTAATTTTATATAAGATTTCTAAACTAATATTGACAAAATGAGAAAAAGCATTATTGAAACAAAGTTGCAAACTTTTCTTTCTCAATCATTGGTGAATTGGAACTTGCCTTGGATTGTCTTGAATCATAAAAGGCCCCTGAAGTAAATAGCCTACTTCTAAAGTTTCTAAAAAAAATAATACCTAAAATCAAAGCATAGTTAGAAAAACTATTCAATAACATTATACAGAAACTATTCCAAAAAAAATGTATCATAAAAGCAAAACTATAGCAAATAAACTCAGCAATGATCAAAAAAAAAATTTCCAATATTATTGGGTGTTTATCATATAAGCTTTTTGAAAGACTCATATTAATAAGAATTTTGTCAATAGTTAAAAGCTATCTATCTATAGAATAGATTGCGTTTAGATTAGGAAGACAGCTGTGAGCAAGTTTTATTTAACTATTACAGTGAAAAAGGCTTACAACATAAATTTAAAATTGGTGATACCTTTATTGATCAGACCTCAGTTTAGGATTCTGTTTGAAAAATGGTCTAAAATTCTTCAATGCATAAAAACTACATTAATTTTTTGACAAACTAGTCTCCAATATAAAAAAAATTCAAGTTAAAGTAAATGATAATTGTAATAAAAACAAAAATGTACAGAACAGCCTTCCTCAGGGTTCAGTTCTTTCATCTATTATTTAATATTTTCATCAGTCACCTTTCAGAAACAGAAAATTCATCAATGCTAACACTGCTTAAACACATGCAATAATTATATAAAAAGATTGGAAATCTTTTTCAAAGACTGAGGTCTTATGTTAAACTAATGAAGTATTGCTTGATTTTTCTTTGAGCATGGGGAACAATTTATAATCTAATGCAACTTTTTGCAATAGTAGACTAAAATACAATCCTATTTTGTCATTTATAAGTAACCTTAGCTCATAGTTTTATTTCTTCATTTTATTAGATAAAAGGAATAATCTTGAAAATATGACAGATAACTTCATGGTTTGAGACAAGTACTTTTCAGATTGTTTCCTTAGCATTAGCATATTCTTCTAGTTAATACTGTATCCCTGTTTAAAGAAAAGTTCTCATTTCTAGATTTTCAATTTAATATTTTCATGAAAAATAGTCTACTCCATTGCTGGTTTCCTGCTTTTTTATATATTCCTCCACCAGATAACAAAAATTATCTCACAGAAAATGTTAAGGAGATCAGATTTAATAATAATTCAAGATATAGTTTCATTGATTCATCTCAAATCAAAATCCCTTTTATGGATACAATCAAACTACATTCAACTGTTTCATAAACTTCATAAATGGAATTTAACAGATAGAGAACACGAAAAGGTGGTCGAACCCAAACTATGAAGCACATAATAAATGTCTATCAAATCTATAATTATAGTGGCAGAATCGAAGGACTTAATAAAACTACTACTGAATCTATTTCTTAAAGGGATCTCTACAGGTTCCTTTATGATATTATGTGAACAATTAAGCTATATAAAAAAATAATAATAATAAATCCATATACTAAATAAATAAATACTGAGTACATAATGTCAACATTTTTATTATAAAATTTAAAAATAATGACAACTGTTTGATTTTAGATTATATATTGTTTGAAAATACCTTATAAACTGGTAATACACTAAGATCCATAAAAGAAAATTCATACTTAAAAGTTAAAATTCAATCTTAATCATTACCAAGATTGCTAAAAAAAAAAAAAGGATTGGCAAACTGCGGCTCATGAGTCAAATATGGCTTTCTGATTCTAATCTCCTGGGTTTTTTATCATGATAAACATAAACGTATTTTTCATTTTCTTTTATAATTTATAATCTTACTTTAAATGATCAAATTTCAATGTTAAAATTTGTCCATCAATTTAAAACAAAATTGAAACAGATAACCCACTACAAATAAAAAAAATATTTGATAATCAACCCAGCTTTCATTCCTTAATGGAACTTGTTAGGATGTTTCCTTTCACACAATCACAGTTGCTGTAGGATAATTTATCATGTGATTATATAAAAAGAAACACATTCAACTTATTTATTTATACAAATAATATATAGGAGTTTCTGAACAAACTAACTTAGGATCACAAACAATGGGTAATTAATAAAGTGACAAAAGTAAAATAAACACATTAAAGCATGTATTCATGTACATTCTCGTTTAACATATAATAAAAGAAATTTTATCATTTCTTACATATAAACAAACAAGTTAGTAATAAGAGGAATTCACTATCTCTTATACAAACAAAAAAAATTACATATATTAAGACAACGCCAAGTATATGAAGACCACTATTTAAATTATTCACATAACAAACCAAGTTTGCCAATGCCTTACTTCTATTACTTGTATCCCTGATGAATCACTCAACATCAACATGATTCCTTTTACCATGGAATGATATATTTATAAGATTTAAAATTTATAATGATAATAAATTTTAATAATCCCTATATAATCCTTAATAAGTATAACCATTCGCACCAAAAATATTACCTGGTATGTTTGTAAACATGTATTACATATAAAGCAAAAAAAAAAAAATTTTAAATATTACCTTTGTTTTTTAAAAGAATGTTTTTTAGCAGATGTAAGAGAAAAAAAATGCATAAGAACAATTCATAATAAAATTATTATTAATGGAAATAATGTCTTTATTTCTTTCTTCTTTTTTTTTTAATCTAAAGACCTAAATTCAAAGTTCATTATCAATCCAATTTTTAAAAGATCTCCCTGGGTGATATTTATTGACAAAATAAGAAAGCAAAGATTACTAAAAACAAAGTTCATTCTTGTTAAATTTTAAAAGTTGTAAATAAAAATCTATTGTTCCCAACACTTAGATGATTACAGAGGACATAAAAAACTTAAAAATTCTTGGAAATGTTGATAAACTATTAATTGGTCCATGCAATAACATTTTCTTTCCAGATATCTTTACAATGTAACGTCTTCCAAGCTGAGATTTAGAAAAGATAATTTCCTTTTCTGTTAGATAGGCTTTTGTTTTATTTTAACATTATACCATAGAGATCACTCGGCAATAATGTAAAAAACTGGAACAGAGGTTTCATGAGTCTCATAGGACTATCTTTATCTAGCCAAATACATGGTTAATAACTTTAATACAATTGCCATTTTTAAAAATTATATTGAAAGAAATCGATCTAGTTGGATTGAAAGTGTTTTATCAAGAACTCATTTTCCTTTTTTTTGTTAAGGATAAACAATCACTTTTATTGCAAAATTAATGATATCCAAAATAACTATGGTTATCTCTTAGAAACCACAAGATGCTGAAACTTCCATTGATCACTTTGTTTACCCATACACAGCTTGAACATTTGTCTTCAAATGCCTTCCGTTCAATTATTTCTAAAATTAATTTTAATATTAACAAACAATAATAAAAAATATATGTATTAAGTAATTTTTTTATTTATAGTGAGTTGTCTGTTTCAATTTTGTTTTAAATGGATTATTTTTAATTTCTATTTTAATATAACTATTACTTAGTGTTTTCCTGAAGATTAGTGATGATAGTGTTCTAGTTGCATTTTTATATTGCACTATTTCCATCACCTAATATGAGTATTAAATGTCTTTAGAAAAATTTAATTTTTATTTAAATATTCCAAATAGATTCAACTGTTAGTAATAGCCCATCAAACAGGTTACTATATGCACAATGTTTCGAGAGATATTATTCTACCCTCTTCTTCAGGTGTTGCTGGCCTGACCAGTGACAGTACTAGCATGGGATTCAAACCTGGACTCTTAGGTTCTCGAGTATTGAATTTTAATGTAACACTCTAACCAACTGAGCCATCCTGCAAAGGCGACAGCCAGTAGAAATTTCATATACTTATCTATGAGGTTCCTCTTGATTTCTTCACTTTTTCGTAGGAGCAAAGCTTCTTTAAATTTTCTTCTTTGTACCTTTCCTTCTCTATCCAATATTTTTCTATTTTCCCAATTTGTTCATTGCCAACAAAATAATTACCATAAGATTCTAATTACTTATTAAATATTTAAAAATATCAAATTAATTAATTTATTACTGTATAAAAATCTATACCTTGGTCAGATAATAAACATTAAATTCAATACAAAAAAAAAGATATGTAATAATACTCTTTCCTATCCTATGTTTTGCTTTCCAAATTATTTTGTAACTGCTTTTAATGAATTATGTGATATAATCAATTAGTGAATATTCATTCATCCAAATACGATTAATCAATAAATTTGTATTGTAAAATTGAATGACAACCAAACAAGTTTACTTGTTTTAAATTAATTCAAACTTTATCAAGAAATGGATATAAATTAAAATCAAATATATATATAGCAAATAAATATTTAAAATATATACACATATGATCCAATTCTGCTTAATGCAATAGGCTTTCAATAGGCATTGATTTCATATTTAAATAGGTGATTGCCCATCAATCTCCACCTATTAGATACTAAACACAAAACACACGATGTAACATGTGTTGGAGAATGTTTATACTTTCTGAAATATGACAGTTCAAGATATATTTCTTTTTATACTTCAAAAAAAAATATAGTTAATTAAAATAAATAAATATATATACATAAAAATAAATAGACTTATTTGTTTAATATAAATTTAAGAGAACAAAATAAAATAAATACTTATTATGATATAATCTATTTGACTTCCTAATATTAGTGATATATCTGAAGTTAATTTATAATGAATAAAAAAAAATTTTTTTTAAATTAAAACAATCACTACCATGCTGCAAAATATAAAATCAAACTTAGGAAAACACAACTCTCTTATATATAACTACTTAACCTAAAATTATACTACTATTTATATCAATAAATACATTTTAGAAAAAAAAAAAATATAGCAATAATAATGATAAATATAAGCAAACAACCTGAGTAACAGTCTAACTACATTTCCAAAATAATACCATAGTTCTAATGTATATTTCTTAAACCACAATCCGATGATGTTTCATCATTCCAGAAAATATATAAATATCGAGAAAAGCTATAGGATTTAAAGGACATTTTATTGATTTTGACATTTTAATATCCAAATCTTTCATTTAGCAGATATCTGATCTATAAAACATGCAAACATTAATTTATATCCATGGCAATGCAATGTAGATATCCTTTCATTCAACAAGTAATTAATTCATAAAACAATACAAGTGAACAGATGCTAGTGCCATCCATGAAGATGCTACGAAAATTGAACCAATTTCTATCTTATACATAAAATTATATCAGCAGGTGAACATAATCTTTGTGTATATTTTTCTGTTGTTAGAATTTAGACTTCATCATTGAAAATTAGTTAATATTCTTTTTTAAAAACAAAGAAATATTCAGATGGTTTTTAAATTATGAATTAGTTTTCGTTCTTTCAATTAAATCATCACCTCTCATAAATTCAACGATAAATTTGTCCAATGAATGGATGAACACTACACTCTGTCATTCAATCCATTTAATAATCACATATTTTTAAAAATAAGGTTCACTTTTATTGAAGCCAAGAAAACGGCTTGTTTAATCTACTTAGTTCTATTTATAAACTTGCCATTAATGTAAGAGAAACTATAGCAACACTATATATTAACTCTTTAGTCAAATCTAGCCAGCATTTCATAAATAATAATCTTATACAATAATAAATAAAATATTTCACAATTATCATATATAACAAACAAGTTTTTAAAATACACATAAGATCCTGTCACTCCAACATAAATTAAGCAATTAAAACTACATTTTTCACATTACAATAGAAACCTTTTTTTTTTTTTCCACATATCTTGTCAAATATAATTTTGTACAAATAAAACAACAAATATACTGGTGTCACTCCAACATAAATTAAGCAATTAAAATGACATTTTTCACATTACAATAGAAATATATCGTTTTTTTACACATATCTTTCAAATATAATACTGTACAAATAAAACAACAAATATACTGGAGACAATATTTAGATGTATTATTTGTGATCTACTATTATGAATGCAGTAACAAAAATATACTTAATAAAGAAAATAATAATTTTATCAATACTATAAACTTTATTATCTACACATTTATTTTAAAATGAATAAAGACAATTCATAATTTTTATAAACTATAATTAATAATAAACATTTCTTTCTCTGATATATGTTGTCATAGTAACGTAGTCCAAAGCAGTCCAGGTTAATATATTCACTATTAAAATCAAATCAAATTTTTTTTTTTTTACAATTGACATTACATCACATAATGAAATTTATTTCAAATTTCAGTAAGTATATAATCTCTCTACTAACAATTTTTTATTTTTAAACAGTAACTTTATTATTACTTTTAAAACACATAATGAACCATTTTCAGTCAAATATATACTGTCTATTCCTTTCCTTTTCTCATTTTTTTAATATATTGTTTAACAATTTAATCATCATGAATACTGAATACTCCATAAGCTTCCCCACTAAAAAAGACAAAAAACTTGTTCACTCTTTTACTCCCATCCTCTGTATATACTTCTATTACTTTATTGTGTATTTCAAATAATGTCAAAAACATCATTGTTAACAAATAATTGGCTCACTCAGTAATCTATTAACAATGTATCATAAAATGTAATTATATATCGTATTCCTTTTGTCCTTCATAAACTTGTCAATAACAGTTGCTAAAGCTTTACTATAAATTTGGAACTATTCCCTTTATATCTTTCAATAATCTCTTATCAATAATATAACCTGCAATTTATTATAACCAAAGAATATGACACACTATACCCAGTTTCTTAAATCAAAACCAACTGTTTCTTTCATATAACCCAGTAAGAAAAAACAACCTCCAGATAAAGTCTAGTAACAAATTAATGATTGGACGGATTCAACAGTTCGACTATTAAAACATGGGATTGTGAGTAACGATGACAGACTCATACTTGGACAAATGAAAAATGTTATAAAGAATTGATTTTAGCGGCTTTACAAAGCAGCTTAGTCTTAAAGGACATAAAAAAAGTAATCATAGATAACAAATAGAAACCAATATTAAGTGAGAGATGAAGTATAGAAAGTAGTGGGTGAGATTATAGATGGAGGCAAGGGTGTGTAGGGTCAGTATCTTCAGTGAGGATGGTATCAGAACATGGTAAACCATTTCGGTTTATATGAGCATGCAGGTGAGTTTCTGCAATGTACGGAGTGTCGTGATACAGAGAAGATATGGAGAAAGAATCCCTTCTCATAACGAGATTCGCTGGATAGGAAATTCCAGTTACAAAAAAAAAATTATATATTAAGAATCGTATGAATATAAAGAACACATGGATAAAGAATCCTTTCTTATAATGAGACTTCAGTAATAATTCTGAGCTCACTGAATTCATTGGATTGGAAATTCCAGAAATAAATACACCTAGACTTAGATATTAAGAGTTGTCGTTCTAAAGGACATCAAAGATTAAAGTGTTGCATAGAAACAGGTTTAATTGGGCAGCAGATATCCTGTAGGCTCAGACCTGTAGTTACGGCCAATGTGCAGAATGCGACTCACTCGTTTCTGACATGTAGTTACGGCCAATGTGCAGAATGCGACTCACTCATCGTTTCCATTAGACGCAAAGATTAAATTGGTTTGGTAGATCTGAGGCGGTCAATTGAGTGGGAAAGTGGTTGCCTGGTTGTCTCTCTATATCCAAATAATAATAATTAAGTCAAGAATTGAATGGCGTGCAGTCCATTAAGTTCTTAAAGGGTGAGAATGGTGTAATGTAATGATAACACCCTCTGTGATTACACATGTAAATATTTAATATGTCAAGTAATATTAAATATGTTTTTCTTGAAATATGAAAGTGTTTAAAACTAGAATTAATTACAAATGAAAACGTTACAGTAATTAAGTGAAGGAGAGGGAAGGAGGTGAGACGAGATTCGTATATTTTACTCTTCAAATTCAACATTTTGAACAAAAAAAATAATAATAAATAATAAAGTTAAGAGAGCGTTAAACATGTATCATTTAATTTTATGATTTAAAAGAAAAAGGAGTCAGATAATTTAAGAACTAATATTTACGAAATTCCGTTAAAATATATAAGTAGAAATAGGTTTATGTAAAGACAAGAATCTTTTCTGTAAAACTACACATTAGAATGAGTGAAATATATATAACTATTTAAAGGAAGGGAAAGGACATTGTAAGTAAATAAAATTGATTTTATTGAGTAGTAAAAAAAATATAATAATAAATAAATAAATCAAAACTGATGCTATGAAATTAAAGAAAAAAAATATACGTTTGCGAAAGGAAGTAGAAATAAAGGTATGAAATGGACATAATGATATTCCAGTGAACAATGAAGAGAAAAAGCTAAAAAAACGAGAGATCAAGATAAGTAAAAAAGAAAAGAGAGAAAAAAAGGAAAGAGCAGAAACTTTTATTAAGAGGCTTCTTGTCTAAGACTTTACTTTGGTTTTCTTTTTTGAAGAGTACCGAAATTTTGGAAACTCTGCTATAACTGTGAAGCTTCGGCGATGCATGGCTAGTGGCCACAGATGGACGATAGTATGATCCATACCCGCCTTGCTCATACGGTCAGCCACGATCCATGAATTAACAGCAGATATCGTGCCTGCCTGAAAGTTCACTGTTCTTGTCACTGCTATATCACTACCTGAATATCAAAAAGAATATGGAGGAAATGAATTGAATGAAAGAAATCGGAGCCAGATCCCAAGAATAACCGTCTCTCCTAAAGAAGTGGGATAACCCACATGATGGTCAGCTGAGTATACTCTAACTGTGAGAAAACTTAGGCAAATCAAACTTTTAAATATACATGTCACACATGTAGATACTTTCAATAACATGGTCAAATGAACTTAAATCTAATCTCTTAATTATTAGTAAAGTGAACTATCTATTAGATTTATTGGTGAGACACTGGAATAGAAAGTGATATTCTGCTTTCTATAATTATTTCATAAAATTGGAGACGATTACTATTATTAGTATTAGTGCTATATATAATTTTATCTTATTTATCTTTAATGATTTTTTTTTACTATAGTATGATGTCTTATTTGTGTATAATTTTTTTATGTATTAAATAATGCTTAAATAATGGACGGCTCTTTATGTCTTGTCTCTCTTTTCTCATAAAACAAATCAGAGTAATATCCTTGTAGAGTTTATTTCATAATCAATTAGAATCTATTTCTAGTAATACGGTACATGTGTTCATTATTGTATAGTATTGGTAACTTCCCGTAAAATTTATAAATGCAACCAAGCGCTGTAAATTTGTAATAATTTCAGTAGTTGAAAGACATCCGATCAGAAAAGATAACTTTGTAGCAATATTCATATTGTTGCGGGTTCGATCGGGTATAAATGTAAAATCGTTTACATTTATATGTTCTCTTGCTTGTGGTAACGGATATAATCAGAGGGTGGTGGGTCTATATACCATTCCATTACATTTTGGGGGTCTGTCTGGGATATTTACTATACAATTCGTAATCACATGCCAGTTACCGCATACGAATAGAACTCTTGTTTAAAAAAAAAAGATATAAAATTAATTTCAATACAATAACTTGGTGAGAACGAAGGTGAGAAAGGGAATATTTTTTGCTTAATACTACATTGTATATATTTCAAAGTTAAATGTGTAGAAAAAAAAAGAAAAAGAGAAATGAGGCAAAAGTAACTTTATGAAGGTTTTCTTGAAATTATTTTTTTGCAAATCTATTGTTCAGTATAAAGAACAGTCGGTTTAGATTTTACAGATCAGTAAAGGGAGAATTTAAGAAATAGCTTTATAATAACCAGATATATATTATCTATATAAATGTTGTAAAAGAACGCAGGATTGTATTGAAATCAAATAGGCATAATGAATAAATTTTCAAAAGGGTTATCAAGAAGCATATACATAGTGGAATAAATTATAGCGGTTAAGTTAAAATAAATTATATATATGTGTTGTTTAAAGCAATCGAAGTGGAGTAGATTATAAACATCGTGAAAATAAAGACAGCAGGGACTGAAAACGAGTCTAGGGCAGGTAGGCAAAGGGATAAATATGAGCAGGTGTGATTACGATTAATTAGCGTACCAAACGCCAATCATCATAGAAAATAAATTAGCAAACAGAAATAAAATAATAAAGAACGGAAAGAAATCAGTAAAGTAAATATATATCAAGAAGGGTTTAAGTGTTTAAATATACATGTGTACAAGGGCACAAACAAAAATGGACACCCAAGGTAATGAATTGGAAGGGTTGAAGGAGAATAATAGTGAGGCAGAGTGAGTGGAGATGAATAAACCAGAAACTAAAAATGAAATAGATTTTAGCAGTTTAATGGGTATGATCATTCAAATAAGAGAGAAGCAGTGACAGTTTGTCAATGGATGGAAGGACAGAGAGGAAAGAATGAAGGAGTCCAATTAAATAATGTTGGAGGAATTTTGTGAAAAAAATAGCTAAAGAACATAAGCCAAAGAATTGAGGATGCCATAGAAGATATGAAGCAGAGCTCACAGCAGAGGTTTGGAACTAGAGAAATATTGGGTAAACAGGCAAAGTTGCTCGAACTTTGTGAACCAAGGGACATGAGCCAATGTAATATTATAGAACAGAATATTATAGGGGAAATAGATAGAAAATTAGCACATTTAGATAACAGGTTAACAATAGTGTATCAGGAAATGGGAAAGGGTCAGTTAGATCAAAAGGAATAAATCAAATTGAACAGATTGGAAAATAGCAACGTGCTGGCAAATGTATGGTTAGATATGAATCAAGTAGTAGAAACTGGAGATAATTTAGAATCAAAATTAGAGGAGAGTGTAAGGAGAGTGGAAACTAGCATAGCAAAGACTGAAATAAAATGTAGCGAACTGAGAGGCACTATCGGATACACAGTTATAAGCAATGTGAATAATACAGCTAACTCCACCAAATTCAACCCATTTTTAAAAATACGAATCTTCTCTGATTATCCAGGGGGAAACCCTATGGAGCACCTCAGAAGTTTGGAAAGATATCATATTTAATAAAATGAATGATGAAGCCATGATAGCAGTCGCATGCAGTCATTTAGAAAGGGGAATCGTAAGCATGGTGGGACTCACTGTTCCATAAACCAACGACATTTTCAGAGTATCGTATGTCTTTGCTATCTAGTTATTGGAGAGAGGAACTCCAGGAAAACATTACACCAGGCCACGCAGGACAAATGAAGACCAGGAGAGTCGTAACGGCATTCTTTCGTCATCAAGTAGCAAGACTACGCATGCTAATGCCTAATCCATTATTCCAAAAGCAAATTATTTGGATCATAAGACAGTTTTCCAAATAACGTTGAGCAAATGCTTATAGACATGGAGTGTAAAACTGTCAAACAAATCGCCGAATTGCTCAATGCCTTGGACAGCACTAGGAATAACCAAAGAGTTGAGGGGTATGAAGTTAAACCTTCCCCAAAAGACCCACCTATAACCAAGAGTGGATGGAATTCTTATCGAAGTCTTTGGGAGGAAAATAGGGATGTTTTTTTCGAAGAATCAAGGAGTGCAGGGAATTTGACAAACCGAAATTAATACTGAGTGGAAGCGTCCAAATGAACATATAGAACATAGGGGACATAAGGGTTATGACCAGTATCCCAGCACAAGTGGATACAGACCCAATAAGGAAAAACAACCTCCAGACAAAGTCTAGCATCAAATTAATGATCAGATGGATTCAACAGTTCAACTATTAAAATGACATTGTGAATAACAATGATGGACTCATACATGGACAAATGAAAAATGTTATAAATAACTGATTTTAGTGGCTTTATGAAGCAGCATAAGTCTTAAATAACCTTATATATACAGCTTAAAGGACATAAAGGATATAATCATAGATAATAAATAGAAACAAATATTAAGTGAGAGATGAAGTATAGAAACAATGGGTGAGATTATAGATGGAGGCAAGGATGTGTAGTGTCAGTATTTTCAGTGAGGATCGTATCAGAACATGGTAAGCCATCTTGGTTTTATATGAGTGTGCAGGTGAGTTTCTGCAATGTACAGAGGGTTGCGATACAGAGAAGATATGGAGAAAGAATCCCTTCTCATAATGAAACTCGCTGGATAAGAAATTCCAGTTATAAAAAATATTTTATATATTAAGAGTTGTATGAATATAAAGAATATATGGATAAAAAATTCCTTCTTATAATGAGACTTCAGTAATAATTCTGAGCTCACTGAACTCGCTGGATTGGAAATTCCAGAAATAAAGACACCTTGATTTAGATATTAAGAGTTGTTGCTCTAAAGGACATCAAAGGTTAAAGTGTTGCGTAGAAACAGGTTTAATCGAGCAGCACAGATATTCTGTGGGCTTGAACCTGTAGTTACAACCAAGGTGCAGAATAAGACTCACTCATCGTTTTCATTAGATGCAGGGATTAAATAGTGTTGGTAGATCTGAGGCAGTCAATTGAGCGGGAAGATAGTTGCCTAGTTGTCTCTATAAATTTTCTCATCATCATTTAAGCGGGGAAGTAAAGGATATGTAACTATGATATTCAAATAATAATAATTAAGTTAAGAATTGAATGGCGTGCAAACCATTAAATTCTCAAAAGGTGAGGATGGTATAATGTAATGATCACACACACTGTGACTACATGTAAATATTTAATATGTCAAATAATATTAAATGTTTTTTGTTTGAAATACGAAGTAGTTTAAAACTAGACAGAAATTTTAGAATAAACCCAAAACAAAGAAAAAGGAAATCTATTACAAGATTTATAATGTGTTTAAAATTAAATTGAGAGAGTGCAAATTTCTCAAGCGCTTGTGATTATTAGTAACCAATCAGATCTTAAGCACTGGGACAGGGAATTTAATAAGAAAAGAGTGGATTCCACTCTCTTCTTTACTTGTCTTTCTATATATCCAAGCCAGTCCAAAGTACTTATAAAGTACTTGAGAAATTCGCACCCTCTCAATTTAATTTTCAATACCGTCTGCGCTTTATAAAATATTATTTACATATATTGCTGCAAAGTTATAACATCGAAAAACTACTGCGTAGTAAATCGAAAGATTTCAAGCTGTATGTTAATAATTTGAACTCAGTCAATTAAGTGTGATGATATTTAAGATTCACGCTCTCAGATATAAGTACTTTGGACTGGCTTGGGACAAGTAAAGAAGAGAGTGGAATCCACTCTTTTCTTATTAAATTCCCTGTCCCAGTGCTTAAGATCTGATTGGTTACTAATAATCACAAGCGCTTGAGAAATTTTCACTCTCTCAATTTAATTTTCAATACCATCTGCGCTTTATAAAATGTGTTTAAATCGAAGTTGTTTGAATTGATTTAAGGAATTTAACTGATTAAAATTAATTACAAAGGAAAACGTTACAGTAGTTAAGTGAAGGAGAGGGAAGGGGATGAAACGAGATTCGTATCTTTTACTACTTCAAAGTCAACATTTTGAAAAAAAAATAATAATAATCAAGTTAAGAGAGTGTTAAACATGTATCATTTAATTTTATGATCAAGACTTAAAAGGAAATTTAAAAGAAAAGGAGTCAGATAATTTAAGAACTAATATTTACGAAATTCTATTGAAATATATATAAGTAGAAATAGGTTTATGTAAAGATAAGAATCTTTTCTGTAAATTACATATTCGAATGAGTGAAATATATATAACTGTTTAAAGGAAGGGAAAGGATATTGTAAGTAAATGAAATTGATTTTATTAAATAGTAAAAAAAGAATAGAATAATAAATAAATAAATCAAAACTGATGCTATGAAATTAAAGAAATATATATATATATAAAGGTTTTCCAAAGGAAGTAGAAATAAAGATGTGAAATAGACATTATGACATTCCAGTGAACAATTAAGGAAAAAGTTATAAAATGAGAGATCAAGATAATAAAAAAAAAAAAAAAAGGAAAAAAAAAGAAAAAGGAAAGAGCAGAAACTTTTATTAGACTTCTTGTCTAAGACTTTACTTTGTTTTTTTTTTTTTTTTTTTTTTTTTTTTGAAGAGTGCTGAAATTTTGGATCAAGCGGCCATGAATAAACTCTGCTATAATTGTAAAGCATCGGGGATACGTGACTAGTGGCCATAGATGAATGCTAGTTTGATCCATACCCCCCTTGCTCGTACAGTCAGCCACAATCCATAAATTAACAACAGATATTGCTCCTGCCTGATGGCTCACCGTTCTTGTCACTGCTATATCGCTACCTGAATGTCATAAAGAATACAAAGGAAATGAACCCAATAGAAGAAATCGGAACCAGATCCCAAAAATAACCATCTCTCCTAAAGAAGTGGGATAACCTACATGATGGTCAGCTGAGTATACTCTAACTGTGAGAAAACCTAGGTAAATCAAACTTTTAAATATATGTCACGCATGTAGACACTTTCAGTAACATGGCCAAATGAACTTAAATCTAATTGCTTAATGAATTATAAGTGAACTATCTATTAGATTTATCAATAAGACACTGGAGTGGAAAGTGATATTCTACTTTCTATAATTATCTCATAAAATTGGAGACAATTAGTAGTATTAGTATATGGAATTTTATCTTATTTATCTTTAATGATTTTTTTTTCACTGTAATATTATGTCTTATTCATATATTTTTTTATGTACACCTGGGTCTCGTTTTATGCGATAGATAGGTTCCTCAGAAAACGCGCAAACGAAATCGCGCAAAAATAGACATAACTTACATTGAAAAAGGGGGGGTGCGGTCTGTGATTTTTCAAAATTCGCGTAAAAGCAAAGCACCAACGTAAAATTACCGTAAAATTCGCGCAAAAAAAAAAATAAGGAAATAAAATATGACTAATAAAAAATTTCAAATTTGAAAAAAATTGATACAAGACAAACTTTTTTTAAATATAATATTTAATTTTATTCAAAATAATATATTTTTATGCATAATTTACATTTTTTTATACACGTTTTAATTATTATCGATATTTGCTGAAAACACAAGTTCGTTTGCAAACTGAGGAAATACAACTAGCGCTAACTTCACACTCATGTTGAGTCAATGGATTTCTGGTGACAACGTAATTAGTAATTAATCTTTGAGACGATGATTTTATTAATTGTTTATGAACTTAGACTTACGATAATAAAAAGACATTTATTCACCACTGCTGGGAAAAATTTAATTAAAACTAACAACTAAAAATTAAATTCTTATTTTTGTCTTTAATTTTCAATTCCGTTTAAAAATCAAATTTCGTTTCACTGCTAGTACTCACCTTTTAAAAATAAACTTGCGGACACTAAATGATTAATAATTGATTACCATCTTTTTTAAAAAGCAAAAACAGAATGTGATTTAAAATGCAAAATTAACACGCACAATGTTTGAACAAATTTACATTATAATCTTGTAAAATTTAATGTGTGTATTCATAAAACGTGGAAATCATGATTTTAATTTCATTATTGCATAAAATCTTACTATTATAAAGCACTGAAAATATTGAAATTACTAAGATGAAAGTCGAATTCCAATAATGTGCTATTACTTTCAATATAACGTAAGTGCGCGAAATTTATTATTTAAAGTAATAGCGCATTATCGGAGTTCGACTTCCGGTAAATTTCAAAATCGCGTAACTTCAAAATCGTGTTAAATATGTCCGCGTAAAAACAGACCCTGGTGTATTAAGTAATGCTTAAATAATGGACGTCTCTTTATGTCTCGTCTTTCTTTTCTCACCTAACGAATCAGAGTAATATGTCTGTAGGGCTTATTTCATAATCAATTAGAATCTATTTCTAGTAATACGGTACATGTGTTAGTTATTGTATAATATTGGTAATTTCCCATAAAATTTATAAATTCATCCAAGCGCTGTAAATCGGTAATAATTTCAGCAGTCGAGAGACGTCTGATCGGGAAAGATAACTTTGTAGCAATATTCGTATTGTTGAAGGTTCGATCGGGGTATAGATGTAAAATCATTTATATTTGTTCTCTTGCTTGTCATAACGAATATAGTCAGAGAGCGGCGAGCAAATATAGCATTCTGTTACAATCTTTCTCTCAATAATCTCTTATCAATAATATAACCTGAAATTTATTATAACCAAAAAATATAACACATTATACTCAGTTTCTTAAATCAAAACCAATGGTTTCTTTCATATAACACATTTCCAACTTGTTTTTCCAATACAGTGTAGTATTCCTTTAAAGATTACTTTCATCGTTCAATTTTGAAGATAAACTCATGTTCCAGAGGATTTATTCATAAAGCAAATTATTTAGAATTTTTACTAAAATTTATTTAAGATCAACTACTAAATACTTAATAGTTACAAATCTTCATCATTTATCATATTTCCCCTATTACGCAAATATCCATATATCTCACTTTTTAAATGATAAACAAATATTTAAAAAATAATTTCCTCTTCTTACCATATACCACCATGCTATTCATTTTCTACAATACCATATTTTTATCATTAATTATTTAGTTCTGGTATCATGTTTTTCACAAAAAAATAATAATAATACAATACTATTTCATAAATGCCTTTTGTTCCTCAACAACAGGTTATATTTTAATTATATCCAAATTGCAAAGATCTTACATCTTTTTATTTTTAATCATGTGCTATTATCATTAATATATAGTTCAAGTTCAAACACTAGAGCAACATTTATTATATTATAAGGTAAATTATACTCTTAAAAAATTTTTTTTTAATAAATCACATTTATTCGGGTGGTGTTACTGGCTTTAAACACCAGGCATTGAAGGCACTTTTATCACCTTCAAGGGTTTCTAAAATGCATTCTCCCCCACTTAAAAATATTTTGAACTTATATTTCTGTGGATCATTGACTTGAGGAATCTTTACAAATATAAAATCTCCTGCTTTAAATACACAAGGTTTAAGAGAGGCTTCGTCAATTCTCTTTTGTCTCATTTCTCTCAAATTTTCATTAGCCTTTAATAGATTACTATCATAGCTTATCTCTTCTTCAGATATAGTAGGTAATGGAGTCTTAATTAATATAGGCTCCTTACATCAAAGTGCAGATACATTGAGCTAAATTTCAATGATTCATTTTGGGTTATATTAATGTAATTAATCACTTCCACTTATTTACCCAGTTACTGTGGTTGTTTTCTAGGTATATCCTTAAAAACTACCCAACCTCAATCATAAGTCTCACACGGGTTAGACTGCGGCTCATAATTAAACACAATCTTTTATATTCTGTTGTTCAATACCTTTCACTCAGACAGGAATGATATAGTATGATCTGACAAAATAGATCTAGTCTTCCTATCATTATAAAACTGCAATTCCTGTAAACATCTAATTACATTTCTAGCACTGGTTTTGGTCACTGGGTATGCTCCCACAAGTTTAGAAAAGACATCATGACCAAAATAAATTTAAACTACTTAAATGGTGGTAAAAGTCCATAGAAATCTGTGGCTAAAGATCATTGGGATGACTAGGTAAAATTGGTCATAATGTACCAGCATATGATTTGTCAGTATACTTAGATCTTAAACAGATCTCACAATATTTGAGCCTGTTCACTATGAATACATAGTTCATGCACAACATGTTCTACCTTTCTGGGATCATAGTGCCCATAAAGACAATGCTCATAATAAATTAGTCAATTTATAATAAACAATGGTACCACTATCCTCCATGATTATTCATGGTCTACTTTTAATCATTTTTTTTATATTATCTTCTCATTCAAATATTAATAATGGCATTCAATTTGTAAAGCTGATAAGTTCTTTAAATCACTTTCAACAGAATCATAAATTCCCAGAGAGATGACCATGATAAAAATATGTATATTTTGACAGGATTCCTTAGAATATCTGATACAATATTATCTTTTTCTTTACCATACTGTATCCAATAATTAAATTCTGAAGGAATAAAACTACCTAACTAGTCTTTCATTATTCAAATAGCTCTGATTCATAAACTGTATAAACTCTTGTGATCTGTGATAACTATTATTTCAGACCCAAGTAGATATTGTTCGAGCTTCTGAAAAACCAATATGACAGTCAAGGGTTCTTTCTCTGTGTTGGTATAGTGCAATTCCAAATCCTTCAACAATCTATTCGAGAAATATAAGACACGAGGCTTCTTTTCATGGTCCAAGTGAAATAAAATTACTCCTAGACCATAGCCACTACGGTCTGATATTTTTTGGAAATTAGGATAATATAAGATAACAGTATTTAAAAAATTTAATTTTATTTTCAATTCAATAGAGTGGTTTTCAGTCCACTACCAATTTTTAACCTTTCCATAACAATTTTGATAAATAAATGGTGTCACAAGCAAAATTTTCATAGAACTTATGGCAAAAATTGCAAATACCAAGGAAAGATTAAAAGCTACTATTTATTTGTGTTTAAATGGGTTTAAAAACCTTTTAACATAATTTTAATTTATATTTTTAATATTACGTGAACAGACCGGTCCTTCAAGCAGAGGGGAGAATACTATCGCTAGCAGAGTCATCGACGATACCCATAGTCAGATCAAGCTATGCAAAGCATACCAATCACATTTCCAGACTGTGGCCCACCTCGACTGCTAGATTCAAAACCTTGCCATCCAAAGCATTTTATTTGTTTTGAGGCTCAACCTCAGGCACCAGCCAATCATAATTTATATAATCATCATGCTTCAGATGACAGGCACACAATCCAGTGCTTGAAATATCCCATGACTAGCTCACACTCTCTCAGGGTCCAGCATATTTACTTAATACATAAAAATAACTACATTAATTTACTGGTGACGCGGTGACAAGAAAGAGAAAAGAGAGAAAATAATAATTAAACATTAATATTTATTTACACACACATACATTTTTCACACTATAACAATAATAAATTTGTCATAAGAAAAATTAGTCCGTTAATTAAAGTTCATTTAAAATAATGAGACTAGATTGTGATCAGAATATATTTAAAAGTATCTTTACCTAGGTTTTTACGATTGTCAGTTTCCAACCAGTTGGTTTTTTGATCTCCATTGATGGCTTCAGGGCTTGTTTTTCATTCTTTGTGTTGATAATGGGGGAGAGAGTTTGCAGCAGCATTTATTTACAATTTAGGCATTATTCTGGGCATTGGTTCAGGTGAGAATTAGTTGATTTTCTTTTTGTTGAGGATTTTTGGGGCCTGAAGTCTAGCTGAATATCCTAAAGTTGTCTAAGAAAGCATGTTGCATGTTGCTAGATCTGTGGCTTTTACATGGATGTTGACCATAGCAGTAATTGACTGGCTTACTACTGCATTTACATTTCCAAATATCTGGATCTTTGATTGTTTGGATTCTGCATTTTGTCCAAACTGAATAATAATAATCAGAACTGATGAATAATCTAGTAGATTGCAGCCCCAACTAAAGAACAGTAACTAAGATGTAACTTTTAAATCTTAACTCTCTCACTGTTTTAATTTATCTTCTTGAATCTGTTTTAATTAATTTTACATTTTTTTAATTAATTGATTTTAACATTTGCCTTAAATCTTAATCCATTCAGATTCATCTACTACCTCGATAGGATAGTTTACAGTTTTTTAATTAATTCAATCATTGATTTTGATTTTATTATCAATCTGAAGTCTTATAAACTAATTAATTACATTTTTGAAAGTTTTACAAACATTGGCTTATTTTATACATTATAAAAGTTTTCTTTACAAAGAGAGTGGAAAAAAGAGATTTAAATTTTCTTTAATTCTATTTTAGATTTGTCCCCCTCTTGCTAAGAACAATTTTATTCTGAAAGAAAAATATGTTGCAATCTTTTGCTTTTGCAAAATTTAGTTTTAAAAATCTTAAAACAAATATTTTTTTTTAAAATAGTCAATAAAAATTAGTCATATATCACATAATCTAATCTTTTTAAAGTAGTAAATAAAAAACAATGAGCTGTGCTAATTGCTCTAACAAGCTTTTATTGATAAATGCCAGCAAGAAAAAGCATTTTACAATCTCTATCATAGAAACCACATCCTAACCTCAGACCAATGGTTTGATACTTTGGCACTTCTCAGTTGTGCTAGGGTAGTTTCAGATACTAGATCTAAAAATACCAACCCAAAGCCAGCATTTATCTAAAAGTTATCTATTTGAATGGAAAATCTGAAATTTTCAGACACCTACATGTCTTCAAACCCAGCTATCCAACTCAAATAGCTATATGGGCTGAGAGATCTTCAGCCTGTATCTGAAACTACCTAGTGCCTCACTGAGGAGTGCCAAAGCCTGAAACCATTGGTCTGAGGTTAGGGTATGGTTTCTATGATACGAGGTTTTAAAATGCTTTCTCTTGCTGGCATTTATCAATGAAAGCTTGTTAGAGCAATTAGCACAGCTCATTGTTTTTTTTTACAAGCCTAAAAAGATTGTCATATGATATATGACAAATTTTTATTGACTATTTATGGTCTTTAAAAGTCTTAAGCAATGTTATATTGCTAAGGCTATTAATATATCGTTTGGCTGAAGATCTCTCAGCTCCATACAGCTATTTGAATTGGACAGCTGGGTTTGAAAACATGTGTCTCAAAATTTCAGATTTCCACTCAATAGATAACTTTTAGATAAATGCTGGTTTTGGGTTGGTATTTTTAGATCATGTCTGAAACTACTCTAGCGCCTCAATGAGGAGTGCCAAAGCATGAAACTATTGGTCTGAGGTTAGAATGTGATTTCTATGATAGAGATTTTAAAATGCTTTCTCTTGCTGGCATTTATCAATGAGAGCTTGTTAAAGCAATTAGCACAGCTCATTTTTTAATTTTTTTTTTTTTTAAAAATTATGAAACATGTAAAGCTATTCACTAGCAGTATATTATGGTAAAAATTGCACATACCAAGGAAAGAAAGTAATTGCTTTTTATTTTCTGGAATAGAAAAATATTGAATGGATTTAATGTTACCAGGATGCAATTTTATTCAGTCAGCTCCTACAATGTACCCCAGAAAATCTATCTCCTTACCAGCTATTCTACTGTTTTTAAATTTATCTTGATATGTTTTTCTTCACATTCTCTTAAAAATATATTTAGATGATGAAAATGCTCCAAGATGTTTTCTGAAGTGATTACATCATCCACTTATATATTTATGCCTTTGACTTCATCAGATAATGCATTATCAAAATATCTGAGACCAGCTCCCCTGTTTACAAGTCCAAAAGGCATTCTTTCAAAAACATAAGAATAGTCTTTGTATTTAAATGCAGTACACTTATGATCATCGTCATGCATATACCTGCCAATAACTACCTGTTAGGTTAACTGTAAAAAATACCTTTTTGTTTTTAATTCTAATCAATAATTCTTGCTCAGTAAGAAGGATATCATGTTCTGGAATTGTTAATTGATTCAAGAATATCGCATCTAAGCAAATATGTATGGATCAATTCTCACCAATTGATTATTATATGCTGAGGGCATTTTCTGATAATTTTCATTCGACTAAGATTTCCTTCTGTACTTCAGCTCTGTACTGGTGATTTTACACTGAAAAGTTCTACTTCAAGCATATCCTATGTACCACCTTTATCACACCAGGTTTCTTAAAAAATACATCTTTATATCTACAGAGTAACTGGAAAAATGTTTCCTTAAAGTTGTCATCCAATTCAATAGATTCATATATTTTTTATTTGTAAATCTAACTTTATTTTTGATGACTAATAAATTGACATTTTGACGGGATACTTCAATATTAACTTACATCTTTCCTCTTTTAAAATCAATTCTTGAATAACATAGTCAATAACCCATCTGAACCAATTCCTGAAGTTAGATCCTATTATAACATCATGAATAAGTCAAGATGTGTTCAAAAATATATGCCCTACGATTATTGAACTAATACTAACACTTAACCACACTTGAGAAAACAATTTTGCCTTATGATCATTGGCCATAGTAGCTTGAGTTTGCCTCAATGGTAGCATGGAGATTTTAAAGTCTATTTCAATAAGTTTAATATACAATTGTTATGATATAATCGAAATTTGACTTCCTGATTCCAGTAAAACTTTCACTAAAGTATCCTGAATAATGATATAATTTCTGGACAAATGTTAACAACATAGCCTTCTATTGCCCTATCTAATCATCATCTTCAGTTTCAAGATTCAATGAAGTTAAATAATTAATATTGTTGCTCCCAAATTTATGATGCTATTAGGCAATGAGGAGTGTTCCAACGAGGCCCATTTTAATTTAAAGGACTAGTTTTAAGTCTAGCCCCACCATTTTCACAGATATATTCTGTAATATGTTGACAGGATAATTTCTTGCTGCACATGTACCCTTTTCTATTGTATCAAAACTTTTATGATTACTCTTACTGTTATTTACATACGGAAGAACCTGATGACTTTGATTACTCATATAAAATCTATTCATTCTATTGCCACTATTTCTTTTATTCCTACTAAATTTAATAGAGGAAACATTATATGCATGACTAATCTTATTATACTTATGATTATTTTCTACAAGTACTTTACTTGCCTCGAGAGATCAGAGTATTTTGGATACTTCTTTGACAGTATACTTGTCAGTAGCAATTAAAGTTTGCTCAACATTCCTCAGCAAGTTTCTTCTGATTATCCAAATTATCTGGTTTTCCAAAAACGGAAATACAGTCAGCATTTTTAATTTAGTAGCCTGCATTCGGAAGTGAGAATATCTGCCTTTATTAGCACTATATTTGTCCTGACTAATCTAATAAACATACTTGTTCTAATCTGATACTTCATGTTGCCCTGCTTGTCTTCACCCCAGAACTATTCAACAGGATATACTGAAAATTCCCATACATTTCAGGTTTATTAAACAATGATTTTCATCAACATTTGGTAAATGCACTTAAGTGGTTACTTGCTATCAATACTTTCTCAATCTCACTTGAATGACTCAATAAAAACAGCTCTTCTAAGGCACTTAAATACTCTATGGAGTTATTATATTTCTTTTTAAAAACTTTTATAAATATAGCTATACGCTATCCATCTTTCATCTTTAATTTTCTCTAAACTAAGCTTCTGTTTACTATTCTTCTCACCGTACAATGATAATATATTATAATCAACTTAGGAGTTTATTATCTGAAAATACATGTTTATATGCCCTATGATCATCAATATGTTTGATAAGAGTACTCTTTATCCCTAACATCCTATCTTCTAACATTATAGATATCTTATTATTCATACTTATCTCTTGCTCCTCAAAATGTTATGTTTTCTAGAAATTTATTAGTTTTCTTTCCATTTTACTGTAAATTTCTTCCTGCTTTTTATTACAGCTTTCTAATTCCTGTGAAGACAATTGATCATTATCTAACCAGTCATTTAAATCAGTGGTCTTCAACCCTTGGTCCACGGACCGGTGCCGGGCCACGGTAGAATAAGAGTTTAAACTTTTAATTAATATAAACAATTTTTATTTATCTCATTTTTACCCAATTAAAAAAAAAAAAAACAGAACGAAAGCAAAATCGAATCAATCATACATAAATTAATTTAGTTTTCTGGTTATCACAGATGTTTGTGGGGGGGGGGGGGGTTGGAATTAAATTTTTGATTACTTTTCTAAAAAAATTCAAGATTAAAAAAAAAGTTTTTTATTATACAAACTCCATATATATATAACTCCATTTTTATATTTAATATTGTTGTTTTGATCAGTTATAACAATTATGCTAAGCAGTTTACACCTTTAAGAAAATTTATCTATAGACTTCTGCTGGTCCGCGAAACCTTATCCTTATTTTTACTGGTCCGCAGGTGTGAAAAGGTTGAAGACCACTGATTTAAATCTTCTAACTCTCTTGGTCTAATTTGCTCAATACTGTTTAATTCTTCTAGCATACCTTTTAAATCACCCTGTGAATTTTGGCATATTTTTTGCAATTTCTTTATTTCATTATCAGCTTTATTATGTTTTTACCTACTTCTTTATATTCTACTCTCATGTGATTTTGTATATCTTTCAATTGTATTTTAATATTATTTATTTCTAATTTTGATGCTTCTTGGTCATCTTTGTAAGCTTTCTCAATTTTTATATACTTTTTCTCCAAGTCTTTATGCTGAACTATGTTTCAATTTCACTACATAAATTTTCAAATCTAACTTCCAATCTTTCTTATGACTTATCCAATTGGTCTCTCAATTCATTAAACCTCCGGTCACATTTATCACCAGATTCCTTTAACATCCAGATTCTTTTGTTAATTCTTCAAATTGTGCATTCGAAGCATTTAATTCAATTTTAAACAAGTCTAGCTTATTAGTGAATTGCCTTGATTGTGTCTTCAATTCTTTGATATTTTCTTTTAATTCTTTATTTTGGCTCAAACTTATTCAATTCTTGTCTTAGTTCTTTATTTTCTCTACTCTGAATCTCAAATTTATTATTTATTTTTCTACTTATATCTTCTTTTAATTCTTTCTTTTCTCTACTTATATCTTTTCATAATTTATTATTCTTGTCTTCTAATTTATTATTCGTTTCTTTATTTTGAATCTACATTTCTTCCATCATTTTCCTAAACATTCCCTGAATAACACCTTCAGGTTCTGATAATGTTTCAACTTTATTGATTACCAGATCTTTTTATATATATTTTTTTATAGCAAAAATAATATCCTCTTTAACCAAAACAAATTATGAAAATACTTTATTTTATTATTTGACTGAAAATATTTGTCCATTCAACCTTCTAGTTATCAATAAAAATCTGTGAGAGAATGGAAATAGTAACTAAATTCTTTTTTTTTAAAGTGTACAAAATATTTCTTCACTTATTATCCAAATAAATTCTTTTAAAAATGTTGAATAGATTATGATTGCCTATAAAATATTAAAGTACACGAGATATAATTTAATTTTTCTACCGATATGTATGAGACTCTGACCTTTCTAATTTTGGTCATTGATTGAGCCCTTAGTTGGTTGGCCATTTGTAACTGAATAACTATATGGACCATGGGAAATTAAAACTTTAATATAATCTGCATGAAAATATAACCCAATCGTTGGTCAGAATTTGCACGGAATAAAAATATGAACCAAGAAACATAATTCTAATTTTTTAATGCCAGTGAATATATAGTTCACTGGTAACAGAATGAAAATAATAAACTAAACTAAAGTGAATATCAATCAATGAATGACAATCTAACATTTAATTCAATAAAACAATAATCTTTGTATGTAACCTCATGAATTCAAATAGCATTTAGAACAAATAGAAAACAAGCAAAATCATTACTTCAAACTATCCTAAAATATGAGCATTATTCACAATAAATTATAAAGATAAAGCAATAAAACCAAATATTCATCTTATAAATAATGATATATGCCTATTATATAATCAGCTTATAATATAATAAAAATAGTAACAAAGAATTAGACAGATAAATCTTAATATTCCTTATGATTTAAAACCCTGTTTATAATAATATAAATTTATACCAAAGGTCAAACATTATTTTATGTATATTTAAATGAAATAATTCATGGCTGGACTAGACAATAATTTTAATATGTCCTACAAATCTAAAATATCAATGATATCTAAATAAATAGATAACTCAATAATTGATTTTCAAAATTAAATGTAATATTATCACAGCTATACTATTCCACTAATATTAATATACTTATATTAATTAAGTCAATTATAATAAGATTAAATATTTAATAATGTCAAATCAATTAATCTAATTTATCTTTTCACTTTTACAACTTAAAATATTATAAAATCAAATCATCCTATTAAATAATCTTAAGATTTTCCATAACAATATATAAAATAAATTACTCTTCAGTTACATTAAACTACAACTGTCAAAGAATATGAAAGATTCTTAGGATTTATTCTAATCAAATATTAATATTAAAATTTAATATTTAAACTGAACATATGATTCACCTTAATGAACTTTAAATATAATTAAAGCAAATCACTAATTTGTAACAGAATAAAATATATTACTATTACCAGCTCTATAACTGAATAAGATTGCAATCTTTATGGCTCTATACTGGCTTAATATATTTACTTTAATCAATAATGATTTAAAATAAAATATGCTAACATTTAGTTGCAATTACCTTAACTTATTTTCAATAATTATCATATTTGTATCTTTATCTTAATATAATTATTACTTGTTACTAACAAAATAATTACCATAAGCTTTTAATTACTTATTAAATATTTAAGAATATCAAATCAGTTAATTACTTTATAAAAACTTATACCTGGTCAGATAATAAACACAAAATTCAAGAATGACATGTAATTATATTCTCTTATGTTTTGATTTCCGAATTATTTTGTAACTACTTCTAATGAATTATGTGGTATAAACAATAAGTGAATATAGACTCATTCAAATATAATTAACCAATAAATTTGTATTGTAAAATTGAATGACAACGAAGCAAGTTTACTTATTTAAAATTAATTCAAAATTTATTAACAAATGGATAAAAATTAAAATCAAAAATATATATGGCAAATAAATATTTAAAATATATATTAATTTCATATTTAAATAAGTAATTGCACATCAATCTCCACCTATTAGATACTAAATACAAAAAACACATGTTTATGTAACACAAATATGTTGTAGAATGTTTATACTTCTGAAATATAAAAATTCAAGATGTTTTCTTTTTACAATTAATATAGATAGTTAATCGAAATAATATATATATACCTAAAAATGAATCTACTTATTTGTTAATATAAATTTAAGAGAACAAAATAAAATAAATACTTATGATATAATCCTTTTGAACTCTGAAGTTAATTTATAATCAATAAATAAAAAAAAATGAATATTTTAAATAAAAACAATAATTTCTATGCTGCAAGATATAAATTCAAACTTAGGAAAACTTCTCTTTTATATTTAGGTATATAAATAGTTCACTACTTAACCTAAAATTATATAACTATTTATATCATTAAATACTAAACATTTTAAGTGAAGAAAAAAATAGCAATAATAATGATAAATATAAGCAAATGACCAAAGTAAGTCTTTAAATATGGCACTTCCAAAATAGTACTAGTTTTAATGTCTATTTCTTAAACCACAATCCGACAATGTTTCATTATTCCAGAGAAGGTATAAATATCAAAACCTATAAAATTCAAAGCACATTTTATTGATTCTGATATTTTCCAAATATCTAAATCATTTATTTAGCAGATATTTGATCTATGTATGTGAAAACACTAATTTATATTCACAATGATGCAATGTAGATATCTTTTCATTTAGCAAGTGATCAATTCATACATTACAAGTAAATAGATGCTAGTTTCATCCATGACGATGCTATGAAAAATTGAACCAATTTCTATCTTATATAAATAATACATCAAGTTCGTAAAATTACTTCCGTAGCTGAGCATAATCTTTGTATACATTTTTCGGTTATTAGCATTTAGACTTCATCATTGAAAAGTAGGTAATATTCTTTTTTAAAAGCAAAGAAAGATTCAGATGGTTTTTAAATATTATTAGTTTTCGTTCTTTCAATTAAATTGTCACCTCTCACAAATTCTCTGATAAATTTGTCCATTGAATGTATGAACCCTATTGCTTTCACCCCGTCTCATTCTATCCATTTAATAATCATATACTTTTAACAATAAATAAAAAATCACAAGCAATAACTTAGGTTCGCTTCTATTGAAGGAAAGATAGGGAGAGATCATTTAATCTGTTTAGTTCTATTTATAAAAAAATTTCCATTGATGTAAAATAAACAATAGCAACATTCTGTATTAACTCTGCTCAATTCTAGCTAGCATCTCATAAATAAAAATCTCGTTATACAATAATAATAATAATAAAAAAAATCACAATTATTATATATAACAAGCATTTACATTTTTAAAATACAAATAAGATTCTTTTACTCTAACATAAATTAAGCAATACTTCAATGGAAATAAACCATTTTTTACACATATCTTTCAAATATAATATTATACAAATAAAATAACAAATACAATGAATATACTAGAGACATTAAATATTTAGGTATATTATTGTGAATGCAGTAACAAAAATATCCACAATAAAGAAAATAATTTTATCAAGACTATAAACTTTATTATCTATACATTTATTTTTAAAATAAATAAAGTCAATTCACAATTTTTACAAACTAATTGATAATAAACACTTTTTCCGCCAATATATGTTGCCATGGTAACATTAATATATTCACTATTAAAATCAAACCATTTTTTTTAGAATGAATCAATTAGAAAAGTACATGAAAAGGGATAGAAAAAAAGAAAATAATGTGGAACAACCAAACTCTTAGGCTAGAAAGTGACCACCAGCTGTTACTATTTTATGATAATACTGTTACTGAAACTAACAAAATTATTAATCTACTATTAGATGAAGTTATTTAAAATTTTGATACTTGTTAATTGGCCACTATACATCGTTTGGTGGCGCTGTTTCTGTGCAAAAACACAGAAATATGCAGTTTACATGGCTGAACTTATGGCATATAGAAGTTTTGTTCAGATTAGCCATTAGCAGGCCTAGATGGTGTTGCACACAAATTACAGCTTGCTGATGTGCTTCATGACACTATGCAAATAACACTTCACAGATTGCTACCATATGACGTGAGGGTAAATGTAATTCAACAGGCCATAACTTTTAATGTGCCTTCGAAGTAATGATCTTACACCCTAGTTGACATACTATTACATACTAAAAATTGTAAGCCCAGCCCTGTGCTTCCCTAAACAACTAGAAAGGTGAAAAGATTTGCAAAAGGGTAGGGCCAAACACCATTTCCCAGAACTCGCGAAAAGGCACATTTTCATGAGAAGAGCTGAGACAAATTGTAAGCTTGGTTTGATCAGAGTAATGCCTCTTTTGGATGATCCTTCGGATCAGCAAAACCATCATCCATCCCCTGCACATTCCAGTGCTATGCGCTGAAATTTAATTTAATTCGGGCTCATTAGTTTGTTAATTAAGTGGGTTTTTTTTAATTTTGTTTAAACGTTTAATTTACTATTAGAAGAATAACGGACATTTTTAAATAAAAAGAAGTGTTTTGTTTTTGATGTTTAATGTAGAATGCTAAGAATAAAGTAAACTTGTCTGATGTTGCACGTTGTTTTGGAAATCATAAGCTTGGTTTGATCAGAGGAATGCATCTTTTGGACAATCCTTTGGATCGGCAAAACCATCGGCCTCTCCCTCTGCACATTCCAGCGCTATGCACTGCAATTTAATTAAATAAAATTTCATTTAATTCGGGTTGATTAATTTGTTAATCAAGTATTTGGTTTTGTCCTCGCCCGGAAACATTATATTAAAACACTTTTTGCACAGAAACTGTGCCACCAAGCGATGTACAGTGGCTAATTAACAAGTACCAAATTTTTTAACATTTTGGGCAGGTTATGTAAGAGCTATGTAACTCGAGTTAATAAGGTCTCAATTATCATATGTTCCAGCAATGCACTTGAAGGCTTGATGACCAGATTTCAATACTAAAAACAATCACAGGATTTTCTGATCTTAATAGATAATGAAATCATATTAATAGCCAACAGGACTTATGTCTATACTTTAATCAGAATTTCTCTTAAATAAAATCTGGAACAATCACTTAAATCTCCAACCCTTGCCCAATTTTAGTAAGTGCTCCTGAAAATCTAATCTCAATAAAACAAGATGAGCAACTAAATCTCTAACAAAATAGCAAATTTTGCCTGCATATACCCTATACATTCGGTATTAGTCTTTCTTCAAATGCTAAAACAATGCTATTTCAGGCTGTAATGAACAATGGTATTCAGCAAAAATAAAGAGAAAAAATACCATTATCAAGTATAGAGGTAACAATTTCTATCAATTATCCTTCATTGTAGTTAATATATGCAAGATCTTACTTACCAGTCTTAATATTAATGTGGCTTAGATGATATAAAAAAATGCAATTATTAGCATTTTAATTAACTTCAAACTCTTATTTTACTTACAGAAGACTGGAAAAAGTTTGCAATCTTAACACATTAATTTTTATAGACAAAAAAATAAAATATTAAAAAATTTAATTAAAATGAAAATGTAATTTTAAATGCAACAAATACATATACAAATAAATAGCTGAATTATTTTTTTTTTTGTGCCGAATTTACTGTTCTAATTTTTAAAATCCAAAATAGATCATTAATAACTCCTCTATCATTAATGCTTATTTATTAGCATTACAAGAGATGTTTTATTTTCAGGTGCATTAAATAAAAATGACAAATGGTTAAATTATTATTAGCTACCAAATTATTCCCTAATGAGATTGTCTTTTTATCTGGCTAATAAAAAGTAAGAGACAAAAAAAAGACAAGTGATAAATAGCAAATCTATTAATTCAAATTTCAACAACAATGATGTTATTTATATTGCATTAATATATGTAATTTTCTATTTAATAGTCCCAGTTTAGTAGATAAATCCAAACTTTTATAAACAATTCCCGACATATGTAAAACACAAAAAAACTTAAAGACTGATTTGTTGTATGTCACTCTTTGTTAACAACACATGAGATTTATAATAATGTTTATTTTCAAGTGTTGAAAAATATTTTTATAAAATGAGCTTTAAAAGAAAACTCAAATTAAGCTATAAGTTGCAAAATGAATCACATAAATTAAGAACTGCTTGAAAAAGGCATTTTATGCTTAAACACAATAATCCTAGTTTAAAATATTTATGAAAAAAAAAAAAAAGATAAAGATAAAAGTCTTAAAATGACCCATAAATGGTCAAAGGCCTTTCTAACAACTTTCCAAAAAAGATCAGTAAAAAATACATTATTCACCAAATTTGCCAATTATTAGACTGATGAAAGCTGCTTATTTTTGAATCATTATATTATTAATGAACGAACAATGTAAGGGAATATTTACATATATTTTTTACATGATATTAATAGTGTGCTGAAGATCTACAATATTGTGCTTTCTCGTGTCTCGAAGTAAATGTTGAATGTAAGATGGGAAAGTTATGTTATTTTATTGGTTTATACTTTCTACAATTTCTTATATTTGTTAGTTTAAAATCATTACAATAATTTTAAGAATATAACAATCTTAATAATCTATGATGAAAAAGTTTATATAAGATTTTTCTTAATATTAATTAAGTTTAAAAAAATTGACTTCTACTAATTAGGTCTGCTGGAAAACAAAACAAAAATCTCTTGAGAGAGCAGAAAAATGTCCAACCAATAAACAATCATCATATAAACTCTATCAGTTAATTTTGAAAGCTAAAAGTATAATTAAGTATGCATTTAACTCTAGCTATAATTATGAGTAATACATATGCTCTCTTGATAAATAGTGTATAAATATTTGCTTTAAGAAATTCTAGGAGTGCATTATACTTTAACCATTTCAATATTTAACCTAGTACACTCTATTAATATTTTTAATAGATAAGCTTAAATACAATTTTAACATGCAATATAGTGAGTATACATAACTTAGAACACAAAAGAATGTTAATTATTTACATTATCCAACAAAGCAAAATTAAATTCTGATGTTAAGAGTTTAAGAATCTTAGATCAGAATAGGTGTATTTTGTAATTGGTAGCAAGATTAGTAAAAAAATTTAATGCACTCCTTTCATGCTATAATTGCACTGTTTTGATAATTATATTAATAGTAAACTTACTTTAAAAAATCATTTGGTATATTGAATATCAATAATATATAACTAAAATAAAAAATCACTGCAATTTCATTTATGATTTGAAATATTTTTATTAAAACATTTGTGATAATGTATGAAACATTAAAAAAAAAGAGTGCACAGGATATAGTTTCATTTTTTACATTAAATATTCTTTGAATAATAGATTTAAACTTATGTGAGTTTCAAAAAAATAATAATAAATGTCATCCATACTACTTAAAAATGAAGAGATTAAAAATTCAAGATTATTACCTCTCAATCATTAATTAAATATGCTAAAATATAAAAATTAAAAAGCCATGAATTTACATATTTGAGTAGACCTAGATTTTTTTCAAGTAAATAAAAATCACTGAGATAAACCAGTTCAATTTTTAAATGTTTCAAAACTTCAAGAAATTTAAAAACTTTCAATGTAATCATCTTCATTTACAATACTTTATATAAATAATATTCATTAAGGCTGTAGCCTCAATCACATGCGTATAAAATGCGATAGTAGGGACCTCTACGCATTTTATATGCATGCGATTGAGGCTACAGCCTTAATGAATATTATTTACGTAATGAATGATGAATGTGCGTTTAAATAAATTTATAATTAATACTTTATATATTAAACATTTATTTATATCTGTACAGCATCTTTATAAAATCAATAAAATATAAATTTCAATTAGTTTCTTTTACTATCTTTTTATAATGTTCTGTAATGATTAGAAATCAGTTGTTTTCAATTGCTATTTTACAGAAGAATAAAAAAAAATGAAAAAAATCAGGAATTAAGTACAAAGTTTAAAAAAATTAAGAGAGACCAAATAAAAGATTAGCTCGTTTCAAGCATGTTTTTTTTTACTTTAAAATGTGTGTACATTAATTTATATTTTGTTGCAAAATATATATATAAGCAATTTTATAAAATGTATTTATATCCAATATTAAAATAATAAAATCTACATAAATAATCTTTAAAAAATTTTCAAGTGTGATAAATAGTATGTTTTTAACCTTTGTACATTTTCTTTATTATTGATTTCAGCTAATGAAATATTAGTTGGCAATAGATGTAAAGCAATACAAATTTTAACTATTTTCACAACATTTTTTAATAATTGTAATGCCTTATTAACTTATCAAGTTTCAGTCCACATCAGCTAATAATGCCTTATTAACTTATCAAGTTTCAGTCCACATCAGCTAAAAATAAGTTATTTGCTAGAAACTGTTTTCATGCTTCAGGAATGTATTGATTATGTAATAACAATAAATGTGACAGGCTAACTAATATTACAATGTGTTTGATATAAATGGGGGGGGGGGGGATAATAATTTATAATGATAACAAAAATTATATATATATTAAAATTTCTACTTGAAGATCAAGTTTAGATTGTTAGGCAATAAAGTACTATGAAATTAGTTTAAGGATTAATTTTGGTGATAATTTGCCATTATTTGTCACTCCTTAGTAAAGCTTACTCCAACATCTCAATTAGGTAGTTAAAACATTAACTTCAATGAATTCTATATATATTGTTAAGATGTATAATTACAAATATTCATAAAAACTTCAATGTCTATAATGGAAATCGTTTAGTTCTGCAATAACTACTAATGATCACTGGAAATTTTTTTTAACTCCAAAGTGCTTTATTACATATTATAGTCTCTGCCCATAAATAATGCTGACTTTTGGAACTTGGTAATTGGATGTTGCCTGAGCATGATTGACACTACAATGTGTTTTATTAAACTAGCAATGACATGCTTTATTAAATGACTAATCATGATAAATTGCTATTATAGCAGACTGTACAATTACTGATTTATCAATGACTAAGATCAGTAGTTACAAACTTTTAGTAAGTGTATAAATATAGTAGGCAGAAATGAATTGAAGGAATGAGTAATTATTCAATTAAAGAGTTCCTTATTCTCAAAATCATTCTCTTAATAGCAGACATTTATTTTTTCCTTATTAATTTTAGCATTTTGTTATTTAAGAGTTATTAAAATAGCAGTATACTATTCAACTTCCTTGGAGCAAATTCAGAGATGAGATATAATGATTTGATCTATTATTTATAATGTTAGACCTAATAATGTTTACAGCTATGAACCAATAATATTTAATGATTTAGTTCATTGTGAAATTGATAAGAGGCAACAAACTGAATTTGAAATAAATATTAGGAATAGAAAGTGATAATCTTAACAATAATGTTATCATGATATTTAGCTCATTATAAAGCTTTGTTACTCAAAATAGTTACAGAATACATTGTAAAGGTGTAATAGTTTATCAATTTAAAACAAAATTGGTAAATTGCTATCACACTTGGAAAATAATTCATAACATCAAAAAAAAATTAGAAAGGGAAGGACTTTATCAAATAAAGAATTATGCACTGAAAATGGTATAGGAAAAGTTACATATTGTTATATAAAAAATACTGTGAAATGCTCTAAACTGAATATTATATAACTGTCAATATAGAATAATTTAAGAATTGTAGATGAAGTTCAGAAGTTTTAAAACTTTTTTGTTGTCAATAGATGCAAAAACATAGTGTATGTATAATAATAATAATAATAATAATAATAATAATAAAAATGTTATAATAGCCATTTTGGAAAATTCATATTAGCGGTTGTTGATCTTGAAGTGAAAAATATTGTTATTATGTGTTGTTAAAAATTACTCTCAAACTTTTTTTTAATGAAGCACAAATGAATTTCATTGATCAACAACAATTTTTTAAATAAATATGGTTACAAATACAACTTTACTATGAAGGTATTCTATTTTCATTTGTGTTAATTACTTGTACATCCTTTTTAAAAAATAGATTTTTAAATGATCATCTTAAAAACTCACTATTAATTTCATAAACAATTAGCCAAATGCAATTTGTCCTCATGACATTTTGTTGAATAAATTTAATTTTGGTGGCCTCGGTTTTCTTTATCTACAAATATTCTAATGCTAATGTCTTTCATATATCTAAACAAATTTATTCTAATTTAAATTAGTGGCTTCATTTCCAAAGCACTCAAATATGCAAGATGTTAATGGAATTATACTATTTTAAATAAATATCAAACAATTATTCTTTAAATATAAAATTAATTAAATTCTCAATTTATAATATATAGCTTTAATCTAACTTACAAAGAGAATACTGTATAATATAGAGAATTAAGACTATCTGAATGAAACTGGTTTAGTCAATATGTATATCATGGAAAATTTTGCGTTTTTCTAATGTCTTGTTTTATAAGACAGTAATATAAAAATATATTTATTTAGAAAAAATTCATGAGTAAAGGGAAATGAAAAAGATAAAATTATGATTACAAGATATATTTAAACATAAGTTGAATTCTATACTTAAAAACGTTAATTACAAACCAAATCTCCACATTATACACTTTAATGCAAATTTTTTAATATAATTCCCTTTAATTTCCTAATAGTTTCAACTGTCCTGCAGTTTTCATCAGAGCTACAACATTTAAACATAAAATCATATAATCATTAATATATATATTTTACATTATTATTCATAATCATATTTTATTCCTAATTCTACACCTTTACTTTCCTTTTCTTTTCTAATAATTATTTTTTCATTATTTCTTTACTGTTTCTACTTTCTTTTTCTTCCTACCTATCATTCTACATTACTTTCTAATATATTTATCATCTTTTTATTTTATTTTTAACACCTATAAATCTAATTTCTTTTCTTCCTTTCTAATATTAATCTATACTTATTCTTTTAATAATAATCTTTATTCCTATCTTTTCTTCCCTTTTATAGTTCACTTATTCATTTTACTCACCACTTGCATAACCTTCCTCTTCCTTTTAAATTTATAACTGATTTTTTTCAAAATGCTTACTCTTTTTCATATACTCCTTTCATACAACTCCCTCTATTATCAATTTCTTTAACTATTTATTGAAGCAGTCAATCTTAGCTTAAGATTGAGCTTCATAGTTCCATCTACTAACCTGTGTTTAAACCCTATATCCCATCCTGCTCCTTTTGTCGTTTATATATTTTTTATGTATATATTTGAGATGCACTTCTAAGTTATAAAATTTTAACGTTTCACTAACAATTTTTTTTAAAATTATTATTAATTCTTTTTTATTAATTATTAGTTTTTTTTTTATTAAAGTATTATAGGTGCGGCTCAGATATATATATATGGGAGCAAAATACTAACAAAATATTGATTTTTTTTTGTAAATATTTTATTATACATCATTTTAAACTTTTTCTTTTTAAAGTACTTTTTTTATTAAAATGTATATTTTATGAAATCCAAGATGGAAGATGCTACAGTTAATTGTCTAAAAATAATTAAAGGGTTGGAAGCACTATTGCTTTAATCTGGAGAAGGTATTTTTAATTAAAGTTTTACTTAAAATGGGATTTAGTTTTACTTAAAATGGGATTAAGATTAAATATTTTCTTTTGTTATAAACATTTTTCTCAAATCTATTTCTAATCTGTAAATAGATTTGAATTTATTTTTGGACGTTATCTAACAGTTGCATCTTTCAAAAACAATGAACTAAGTAATTAAAAGCATTCCAGAAATACGGGGCAAAGTATAAAATGGCCAGTTTTTAAATCACCAGGGGATTAGCTACTATTGAAAGAACTGCAGTGAACATAATCTATACTGGTGTGAAAGTTAAAAAATAATGATGTAGTAGTAAGTCCACCACCCTTCTCGGCCCTGTTGGGTCCTCATCTGCCGCTACTGTTATATCATGCTCCCTAGAATGAAATAAAGGCCCGATGGAGAACTTTGGAATGCTAAATAGAAGCTTGCTGTCACATAAGAACTGCCATGCATGAGCTGGACTTTTTAACATGAACTCTTAAAATAGTGCAAGGTAAATTATTTCAAACCGCCACCATTGAAACTAAATCTAACTTGCCTATCTAATCTTAAACTCTATATCAATTTCTCCTAATGCAATATTTAACTTTGTGACTTTTCTAATATGTAAATTGCTCTTAAATAATTTTTAAATTTAATTCTCATATGCTCTAACTTTCTATAATTTTGGTGCGGTCATTAATTTATTACTTGTTTTTATATGTTTTTATTATTAATATGCCAATCTTAAGCAACCTGGTGAACGTAATTTTTAAAATCCTTTTTGTCTTTCAATTAAATCTTCATTAATTAAGGATTTAAAGTTCCCTAAAAGTATAATGTATTGTTAATTAATATGCTCCCAGATTATCTTACGAGCCAACATTTTATTTATGTTTTAGTACTCTGGATTTTCTACCTGGGGTGAATCCAGAACTCAAGTTAATTAACGCTTTGAAACCTTATTTATTTTATAAATATTATTCAATTCTGAAAGGGTGATTTATTGTTTTCTATATATAACTGCTAGTTTTTATTTTATTGTTTCATACTCTTAAAATATCAAATAGCCTTCAAATATTCCAGTTATTATAAAATCAACGAAGGTGGGATTGATTTATTTTAAATAGCAGAAAAGGGGGTTCAAATCTTAACGTATATTTTATTAATTTGAAATCTAAATATCTCTCTCTATATATATATATATTCTAGTGGCATAGCGTATTATTTGTCTAAATTATAGTATTCAAACAAGGGTCATTTATTTTAAAGCAGTAAAACTTATTCAATGGCGTTAGTGACATTTATCATTACTGCATTAATGACATTTGGCCTATCTTCGTATGTATATATATATATATTACGTGCTTCTAATCTTCTAATCTGGGGGTTGCGACAAGTTTGAACCCATAGATTTCTTTCTCAAGTCTTGTTCTGAGGATAGTTGACCTTCCCAGAACCATTTATTTCATATAAAAAGGCCTTTGGCGGTGATTCCCCAAGTCTGGCACATGCTATGCCTATCCACTTTCTTCATACAAAAAGGCCTGCATGTTGGCGATGACCACAGCATGCCTATCCACTTCGTCTTTCGTCCAGAAGCACGATGTTTCCTGTTATTTATTGGTTATTATGTCAGCACCGCAAACTTCTTCGTATTATTATTTCTTTTGCTTATGACCTAATTTTACTGCTGTAACAATATTAAAATTGTGTTCTGCTCAAAATATATATAAATGCCAATTACTTCTAGTTTTATTAATTAAATTTATTTCAGTCTTACACAATCCCACCATCGTAACTTATTTCTGTATTTAAGAGTATCTATTTGCCTTGGGGAAAATAGAGCGTTCTTACTAGCGCTAATTAAGAGAATTTTCATTATATATTTGGTCATATAATCAAATGCCATTTTCAAATGTGTTTTACTTATTTTCACGACCATAATCGCGTGAAAATAGTTTTCTTATATATATATAATGAATCTCGGAATACTCCCCGAAATCATGTTAGTCACCACATTTCAGAACCATAACCCAAAGTGTTAATAGCAATTTTATGTAACTTCTTTCTAATAATCAATTGGCATCTTAATATTGAACCAACCAAAAATGTGTATTTATGTATAGTATATGTTATTTAATTAATAAAAGAGCATATGAGAAATAATAGCATGAATGACACTATGTAATCATCTACCGCTTGCTCATTCACGCATATACTAATGTTTGCAATTAATTTATAAATGTATAATAATTTGTCAGTATATTAAACGATATTTTATTGTCTAACTTATTTGAGTAGTTCGAATTCCTCTTTTCTCCACTTCCAAACATACAGCCATGCTAATACATATTTTAGTTTAGTCATAGTTAATAGGTGTCTCATTGTCTTTTCCGCTTTGCTAGTGGGCTGGGTTAAAATTAATTCATGTGCCATCACTATTATGTTATTCATTAGGTGTTAGATCTGGGCTTAGAGAGTGGGTTCGAATCCAGGCTGGTCCCTGATCTAAATCTTGGGCTTGGCTGGGTTTGAAGTACATTTTGTGAGTTCCAGCTCATGTTAGATGGATATACATGTTTTGACTGGTACATAGGATTTTTTTTCCTGGGCTTGTACATTATCCTATGTTTAAACTTTATTTTACAAAACTCTCTATATATACATTTTCTCTACCATTATTAATATTCTTATAAAAATGCCTTTACCCCCCCCCCATCTCTATTCAAATTTGTTTTTATCTTTGAATGGAGATTGGGGGGGGGGAGACATTTTTATAGGAATATACCATATATATATATCATATATTGATACAGGTATATAATAAGCCTGTATTTCAGTTATTATAGTTTTGTGAAATAAAGTTTAAACATACTTCAAAAAATTGATAATAGAAGGAATTGTATGAAAGAAGTATATGAAAAAGAGTCTAAGGATTTTGAAAAAAATCAGTTATAAATTTAAAAAGAAGAGGAAGGTTATGCAAGTGGTGAATAAAATGAATAAGTAAATTATAAAAGGGAATAAAGATAGGAATAGGAATAAAAATTATTAATAAAAGAATAAGTATAGATAAATATTAGAAAGGAAGAGGAATTAGATTTATAGGTGTTAAATGTAAAATAAAAAGATAAATATATTAGAAAATAATGTACAATGATAGATAGAAAGAAAAAGTAAAAAGAAAGTAGAAACAGTAAAGAAATAATGAAAAAATAATTATTAGAAAAGGAGGTAAAGGTACAGAGTTAGAAATAAAATATGATTATAAAGAATAATGTAAAATATATATATTAATGGTTATATGATTATATGTTTACATGTAGCTCTGATAAAGACTACAGGACAGTCGAAACTGTTAGGAAATTAAAGGAATTATATATAAAAAAATGCATTAAAGTGTATATGTGGAGATTGATTATAAGTAATATATATATATGAATATATAAAGGAATGCAAAAAAAGTAAAGGAGAAGATATAAGAATATTACTACTTAAAAAATATCTAAACATTTAAATGCTTTGAGAGTGAAGTGATATATTAAATTAGCAATGAGTAATGTAGGAACCAAGGCCATCTAAATAGATTGGTTTAGTAAAAATATAAGTCAGGAAGGTAATTTTCAATATTTGGAAGTAAAGAGGAAATTTGTTAGATAATGTTAGAGTTTTAAAAAAAAGTGGTTAAAATAAGCAGTAAAAAAATTTTTTTTAAAAAATGTAATTATTTATCTTATGAAAAATCTGTTGTCATGAAATATATATTTGTTAAATTAAAAAGAAAAAAAAAGCAAAGTACACCATTGACTTATCTCCTTCAAGAGCTGAAAAGAGATGTAATTATTCTCTATTACTAATAATATTTCCACAGACACTCAAAAAAATAATAAATATTATTTTCATGTAAAATCTAAGATTCCCTTCTTAAATTAATATACAGTGTGAACTTCATCCCATAATTCTTCTATAAATTGTTTACAACTGCATTCCATACAAATACATACTTTAGCCACATGGAAGTTAAAAAAAGTTCTCCTTTATTTCACATTAAATGTTAGAAATTATTAGTTGAAATTCACTATGAAAATAAAGAATTTTGAAAAATATTGAAAAAGACATATAATTCAATGAATTTCATTTGTGATATTAGACTAGATGTAATCAAATCAATATGTACACTAAATAAATCAAGTGAAATTGATCATAACAATTATTATAAGTTATTTCAATTATATAATTATTTTCAAATATAAAAAAATCAAATAGCTTATTACTTGGAATTTAATAACTAGTTTGAGCACCAGAAATGACAGCACTGATATTGCAAACTATGAACCTTGAATTCCAGAATTCACCTCCTTTATCATTACATTAAATCATGCAAATTAGTTTGACCTTTAATCTTCTCAATAGCACACTGTTCTCTATGGTTAAAAAATGTAAAAAAATTGTTAGTTTGATCAATTGAATAGAAATGTTTTGTGATTATCCTGAAACTCAAGTGCTCAAGTTTTATTAGACCTTCCAACTAACATATTATTATTATTATTAACAATATACTCAATTTTGTGACTGAACAGACATTTAAGTATCATGCCAATATGACAAAAATAATATAGAATATAAAAACTTATAAAAAAAATTTTTAATTTTTTTTTATAATTAAATTTTGTAAATTTTTGTGTCTCTAATTAGATATGTATTTAAAAAAACAAAAACATGTTTTATTTAAATTTTAAATGTGAATACAAAGTAATTACCTCTGAAAATAAAAGATTTGGCCCTATAACTGGTTTATCAAAAAGCAGAATAATTAAATTAATAGCAAAGGAGATCATGTTTTTTTAAAAAAAATTCTGATAATTTCTTAGAAATAAAAGAATTATAAAACAAGTCTTAATAAAGAAAAACAGCTAATTGAGAAGATAAAAATTATAATGAGAGCTGTATCAATAATATTTGCCTGAAGGTTTGTGATGATGGTATATTAGATGTGATAATATGTTGAACTATTTCCATCATCTATCAGTAAATGTTGAATGTATAGAAACTTTTAAATTTTATTTAAACTTTTCAAATACAAATAACCTATTAGTAATAACATGCAAATAGATCTGTGTTGTCTATTTTTGTGTTATTACTACTAATAAGTTTGTATTTGAAAAGTTTAAATACAGTTTAAAATTCTATACATTCAACATTTACTGATAATGGAAATAGTCCAACATATTAACCCATCTGTATCAGTAATATTTTAAAAATGGAATCTAGCCAAAGAGCACAGAAAAGAATAACTTGTTAGCAGAAACTCTTGCATAATAGAGTTAAAAGAAAAAAACTATCTTTGGGTTAATTGCAAATGTGTATTTCTAAAATACTCTTAAACCACCATAGATAAGTATGAATTATACATAAAAGTCATTTTGAAGAATTAAAGAGCTGAATATGATTTATATAGATAATCTTCAAATTTATTTAAAAATCAAGATTTCTATCAAACGCTATAAAAGCAGCTACAGAACAGAAGCTATATTCAAAATGGGAACATTTTTTTATTTTCTATAAAATCTTGAAAGAATTCTTTCAATAAGCCAAATTTATATTATCCACACAACAGCAGTTTATACATAGCCATTGTAATAAAATTAACTCCAAGCTAAAAAAAAAATAACAAGAAAGAACAAACTACACCGAGGCAAAACTCTCCATACAGCAGCACCACTCAATTCAAGCCAGAGTAATTAATGGATGTAGGAAGGTTTGTGCATAAAATCCCTATCTAATAACTACTCATCCAATATCCCCAGACTAGTTTCTAGCTTGTGGCTTTCATCAGTAATTACTTGGCTCACACTTAGTGGCACTAGTATGGAGAGTTTTGCCTCTGTATAAGCAGCTTGTGTAAGCATAAGGAATGGTGATCATGTGATGTTTAATGGTTTAAAGAACAAACTAATAATATTGACAGTTTATATAGTTTATTTTTATGTTTATTGACAGTTTATATAGTTATCTTTGGATTCCACATTTATGAAAGTTTCCAATTTTAATCATCATTGCTACAGACCCATGAAAATAGAAGGGAAAAAAACAGTTTATTAAATAACTCAAAATCCTGTAAGTTACAATATACTTTCAAACTTTAAAAGATATCTTAAATAATTAGACATTTGTAAATAACATACATTGCCAAATTATTTTATCATTGTTAAATTTGCATTATTTTAATTTGCATATTAATAATTAAATTTGTATGTAATTCAAGATAGCTGAACATTGTAAATGTTTAGCTTAATTTTTTAAGATTAGCATTTGGAATATGTGCAATTATACAGACGCTCCAAACACTTGAACTTTGATTCTTTTAAATCAGGGCAGGGAACTTTTTCTATACCTAAGGTCATTTAAATTTTTATATCATTTATGGGCCATACAAAATTACCAACTTAAATATTAGTGTCAGCTGTATTTGATCAAAAATTTAATTAATTTACCCCTAATCATTAGGGATGGGCAATCTTTTCAACTTAAAGTCAATTTCAACTTTTCTTTTTAAATGAGAGCCATAACTACTATTTTTTTTGGTGAATTAAAAATAAAGTAATGATCATTATTATTAATGATTGTTCCACATTTAATGACAATTTTTCTAATTCACCTTATAATTTTTCTTCATAACATATTTACATTTCTGAATTTCCTTTCTAGAGATTAATCCTACAGCAGCTAGAATGCAGCCTTTTAGAAACTCCCTTTAAAAAAAAGTTTTGAATTTTCTTTTTTGTTTTTTTTGAAATAATGTAACTTGCATTCACAGAATTTTCTGACTTTATGGAACATGTCAGTTACTTGATGAAGCTTCTTTTCAAGTTTTCTATTTTAATATTTCTTTCTTCATCAACAATTTTATTGTAATCAGAATCTTTTAATAAATAATGTTTATTAATATTGTTTTTTATTAAGGGAAATACTTTCCAGACATATCAGGCACATCAATTTACTATTTCTTTTTATAAATAAAATATGCGTTGGTCCATTTCTTTTGAAATGCACAATTTTCTATGTCAATTTTTCTTATTTTATTTGGTGTAGTTATCATAAAAAAAAAATTAAATGCAAAATAATAATAAAACTAAGAAAAATTTACTTTTATTTTTCTTAGTATACATTCCTCTGCAAAAATCACTATACAAACAAACAAAATGCCTTCAGTGTCTTAGATTAAATATCTGTAGTCTGATAAACCATATAATTTATTGGAATATTGTACCTCTAATAGAATGAACTAGAACTATTATAAAGATTAGAGAAAGAAAAAGATCTAGTTGAAAAAATTAATATTTTATTTTACTTAACTCTTAATTCAATATTTGTACTATGCTATCATGTTTAAATACAAGTTTTATATAGGACCATTTTATATACATTTTTGAAAATGTCCATGGTCATACTGATAACTTTGGAGGGCTTTAGTTGACTCAAAGGCAGAGGTTTCCCACTTCTGTTTTAAATACTATACATATTAATAAACCAACTTGTATTTAAATAAATAAAATTGTTTTCCTTTGTTCATTAAATTAACTCTTGACATTATTCACTGCATCACTGTGCTCAGGTTACTTAACAGACTTTTGATTGGGAATGCAAAAATCTTATACAGAGTAAATATAGTACAAACAAATATTGCTTCCTCCGGGGTCAATATATGTAATTAGGAAATCCATTTCAGTTACATAATTGACACAGCAATGCCAGCCACATCTGCAGATAAACTTTCCATAATTACTCAGACTATTATCATCTAATTTTCCATTTCATAATTAATTAATAACCCAAACGGCCAAACTTTGGCCATTGCTATATCCACAGTCATACTCAATTTTCCCTTGCAATATATATATCTAACGAATAGGAGTGATTTGTAGATCTAAAAAAAATATTTTCATTTTAGAACTTGTGTATCAAATAAAAATTGAACAAAAATCTCATCAAGAATCCATTTTCTTTACTATGCACGATGAGAATATAAAAACTGAACACTTTATATCTATTGTTTTTAAATCATTATATAAACGTACATACTATAGATAATAAGTGTGTTTGTGTCCATGCACGCACGTAAATAATATATAAAGGAACTGACATTACTGTAAAAAAATGAAAACGCTATTTAAAAATTAACTTCTGATTTACTATTCACGAGTACTGTACTATATAATAAGTTATTCACATCATGAAATTTATACTTCTAAGAATAGAATGATTAATAATAATGTAAAAAAAAAAAAACAGAAATTAAATTTTAATATTATATAACTATTACAAATGAATAAAAGATACAAACTTTCAGAAACCTAAAAAAGCTTGAATTTGAGCAAATCGGAAAATTAGTAAACAATTAAAACAATAATAAAGGACAAAAATATAAAATCAATACAAAATTTCTGTCGCACCTTTTATCCGCATGCACGTTAAGCATTCAAAACATTTACAAAGAAATAATTGTCAGAATAAAATAAAAATTAATAATAAAATTTAGAGTGTGATGCAAAAACATATTTTCGTAGCAAATTTTCATTCATTAAAAAAAAAAAAAAAATCTGTGTTGAACTGCACCCTATAAAATTACGGACTACTTTTTCCGGCTATTATTTACAGAGTAAATGGAATATAGAAGGAAAAATACTTCGGAGCACTAAGTTATCAAACATTCCATCAGAAATATCTTTAAAAAAATAATTCGAAATATACATTTCAGTTATTTATATTTAGCAATTCAATTTCATTGCTAATATTCATATACAATTTAATAAAATAAAGTTTACTCTAATTTTTTTAAAACGTTAAAAGCTAGAAGGCCTACACGCTTTGCAATAAATAACCAATAATTCGAATTTAGGTTAAAAAAAAAAAAATGAACGAGAAAAAAAGAGGAGGAGATAAATAAATGAATGAATGCCGGAAAAAAAAAATTAATAAAAGTAAAAACTATACTAATAAATAATTTCTTTGTAATTTTTTTGAGTAAAATTAGATTTTATGGTCAACAGAAATAAGAAAAGCAAAATCATAATAAAACAAAATTGACTAACCTTGCTATTTTAACCGTAAAAGATAAAAGTTACAAGACATTTTAAATGTCGTGCCAATAGCTAAAAACAAAAGAAACCATAAAAAAAAAAAAACAATTTTCATTTAAATTAACTATAAACGAACTTTCGTACAAACAGCCATCTTTAAATTTTTTTAACTAGCAGTGACATCTAGAGGATCAATAATAAAATAAGAAACTACAGTATAAAGAAATAATCTTCAAATTTGATATATCTTTATACTATTATATGTTATACAATGCTTAGTTAAAATGTATAATCTTATAAAATATTCTGGAGTCATAACTGCGATACTTTTGGTGTATATTTCATATAATAATGTTTATGTTTAAAAATATTTTGTAATATAATGTATTTATTCTGTTTAACAAAGCAATTTACACTTGAGTATTAAGTTTAGTGTATTCCCATCCCACAATTTTCTATTTTGTATATGAATATAACATTGAGAATATCATAATTTTAAATAGTGTATTATATGTTTAGCTTAAATACATTAGTACAGTATTAAAGGAATGTAAAGCAATTACCGTATACCACTAGTATCGGGCCAATTAATTTGGCGCCTGAGACAAACTTTAAAGCTGGGCTTTTTAAAATTATTGAAAAAAATTATAGATAAAAAAAAAAAATTCTATAACAAACGCTTTTATTTATTTACTTTGAATTAAAAACACAAAATAATTATTTCTTCAACCACAATTGGCTTTTTATATTTAACTTGAAATAAAGTGTATTGGGGGGGGGGGGGCAGAAATTAATTAAGTCAATCACCGGAATAAAAAATAGGGATTGATTTAATTAATTTATAATCCCTCTCCCCCATCCCACATTTTTATTTCAATATAAAAAGTGAAATAGTGATTGAAGAAACAATTAGTTTGTATGTTTTTAGTCCCATATATTTGTTATAATTTTTTTTTATGTTTACAATATAGTTTGCAATCAAGATTTGTTTTTGTTTCAATTTTAAAATATTAAAATATTTTTTAACACTTTAATGTATTCTATAGAGGCATAATCATTGTCCATTGTATAGAGATGATGTATTGCGTTGCATCTCATGCATTAGAGATATAGAAAAACTTATGTAGTCATACAAATAATTGAGCTTATTTTTATTAAGAAGTGTCAGAAGCTGATGTTAAGACAAAAAATATTCAGTAAGTAGAGCAATAGCATTGTTCAATCCCATTATGAATTGAAAATAAACTGAAAGATAAAAAAACAGACTTGAGTTCCTAGAGATACTTTGTCATTAAGTTTTCCACAACTACAAAGTATTGCTAATATCAATGATGTGAATGATAGTAGGAATGCCATTATATCACGTTCAGTGATGATCACAATTTCATTTATATATTTGTGATGAAGAGTCTGCATTTTGAAATGATATAACAAAATTGCAAAGCTTTAATATTATTTTTTAATAAAATAAATGTTACATACAAATATAAAAATAAAAATTAATATTTAATAGTATTGTCTGAGCTATAAGGAAATGTTTTTTTTTAAATATAATTTTGTTTTTTAATAATTATTTTTACAATTCTCATCTGATTTAATATTTTTTATAATAATAAAATATAAACAAAAATTAATCAAAGTATATATTTTATCATATAAATACAGTTGAATACAGATGGAATGTTACATTTTCCACCTAATGATAAGATAATTAACTGTGCAATGGAATAACAGAAGTAAACAATAATATTTAATTATCATTAATTTTAATTTACTATTGCTTAAGACTTTTTTTTGTACACTTTATTCTGTCATCTAAATATTAAGAATAACATCCTAAACATTTTCACTGAACTTACTACATTACTGAGATATGTAATATAAACATATCATCATCATCATCAACCATTATCAATCCACTGCAGGATGAAGGTCTCTCCAAGTTTAATCCATCTTCTCCGATCTTTAGCTTCTCTTCCCCACAATACCCCTGCACATTTTCTTATTTCATCCATCCATCTCACATGTGATCTCTTTCTGGGTCTTTTATAATCTCTTGGAATCCAGTTTAAAATTTCAATTGTCCATCTATTATCATCTCTTCTAGCAATATGTCCAGCCCAACTCCATTTCAATCTTTTAATTTTTTCAATAAGGTCAGTAACACCTGTTTGTTGTCTCACCCATACATTGCGTTTTCGATCCCTTCTTGTTATTCCCAACATACATCTCTCCATACTCCTTTGAGTGGTCTGAAGTCTCTATATTGCTCTTCTATTAAGTGTCCAAGTCTCAGATCCATAAGTAAGAACTGGTAAAACACATTTGTTAAAAACCATCCTTTTCAAACACATAGGCATATTTCCTTTTAGTATCAAGTTATTTCTACCAAAAGCACTCCAACCAAGTTTAATTCTATGATTAATTTCCTCCATTATGTTTCCATCTGTATTAATAATCTGACCAAGGTATTTGTAACTGTTAACTTCTTCTAATTCTTCATAATCAATCTTTATTTTCATATTTTGAGCAAATCGATTAAACATTACTTTAGTCTTTTTAACATTTATCTTTAGTCATACTTTTCTACTTTCATCTGCTAACTCCTGCAACATTTCCTGCAGCTATGAAGCATTATTTGCAAAAACAACAACATCATCTGTGAAATCTAAATGACTTAAATACTCTCCATTTACTTTCACTCCTTTAGTTTCCCATTTTAATCCACAAAATACTTCTTGCAGCACTGCTGTAAAAAGTTTTGGAGATATGGAGTCACCTTGTCTTACACCTTTCTCAATGTTGATTTTTCCAGTATCATTATGTAATTTAATTGTTGCTGTTGCATTTTTATAAATATTCTTTAAAATATGACAATATCCTGGATCTATACCTTGATGATCCAATGCTTTAATCACTGAAGAAATGTGTATAGAATCGAATGCCTTTTCATAATCTACAAATCCAAAACATAATGACAACTCATATTCATTTGTCCTTTCTATGACTTCTCTCAATACCTGGATATGATCTATTGTACTAAAACCACTTTTAAATCCAGCTTGTTCTCTTGGTTGGTGGAAATCCAAAGTTCTCTGTAGACAAGTTGTAATTATCTTGGTAAAAATGTTATATAAAACTGATAAAAGGCTGATAGGTCTGTAATTTCTAATATCTTCTTATCACCTTTTTTAAATATTAATATTATTATTGCATTCTTCCAATCTTCCGGTACATCATTATCATTTAGACATTTGGTATATAACTTTGCTAAAATTGTTTCTATTTCTTCACCTGCTTCTTTTAATATATCAATTATAATTCCATCATTTCCTGGAGCCTTTCCTTTCTTCATACATTTAACTGCATGTCTCACTTCTTCATTTAAAATTCTGGGCAATTCAGAAGATGTGATAGATATTGGAGGTACTTGTTCTTTATTACTATATAATTCTTGATAAAAATCTTCTACCAATTTCATGATGTCATCTCTCTTTTTAGTAATAATTCCATCTTTTTTTCTTATTGCAGATATAAATTTTCTACCAAAACCAAAATGTTGTTTAACATTCTTGAGACTTTTATTTTCTTCTACAGCTTTCCTTGCTATTTCACAGTTATACTTTCTTATATCATTTTCAACTCTTTTCCGTACCATTTTACAAAATTCGAGATATTCAATTCTTTTTAATACATCATTTTTGTATATCTTCATATTCCTTCTTTTCTTAATAAATTCTCTAGTCTCAGTAGAAATCTTATTAGTCAATTGCTGCTTTTTTCTACCAGCTATCTTTGTTGCAGTTTTTAAAAGTGTATCAGTTATTTTCATATTAATTTCATTCAAATCTGAATCATGTTCAAAATCTCCTAACACTTGAAACCTATTTGTAAGTTCTAATTTAAATTCATTAGAATGTTTCTGAAGATTAGGAATATCAACTGTAAATATTGTTTTTCTTAATAATTTTCGTCTCTCTAGTTTTACATTAACACGTAACTTACACCTTACTAATCGATGATCACTTCCTGTGTTAAATTTATTAAGAACATTACAATCTTGATATGTATTTCCTGTTAGTCAAAATATAATCCAATTCTGCTGTACCTTCATTTGGATGCTTCCATGTCCATTTCCTTTTAACATTTTTCTCAAAAAATGAATTCATAATATAAAGTTTTTCTTTTTCTGCAAACTCCACAAGTCTATGTCCTCTCTCATTTCTATTACCATAACCAAAATTACCTACAGCAATTTCATCTTTCATTTGTCTACCAATTCTAGCATTAAAGTCTCCCATAACAATTTTAAAATGTTGTTTACTCTGATCAAAAGCCTTTTGTACATCCATATAAAAATCTTCTACTACTTCATCACTATGAGAACTTGTTGGGGCATAAACCTGGATTATCTGCATTTGGTATCTGCTATTAAGTTGTATAACTAATCTTGCCACTCTGTCCAATACACTATCAATCTCCACAATATTGTTCTTCCACTTTTTATTTATAATGAATCCTACTCCATTTGTATTTTCAATATGTGTACCTTTATAATAGAGTATATGTCCACTTTTTAAATCAATTGTTTCTTCTCCTTTTCTTCTAACTTCACAAAGTCCAATAATGTCCCATTTAATATAAGACAGTTCTTCTTCTAATTCTTGCAATCTTCCTTCACTTGAAAGTGATCTGCAGTTGTAAGTACCTAAATAAAAAGTCGTCATCAAATGGCAGCCTGGGTCCGCAATCAGGGGATTCTTAGCACCCTCCGCCTTTGGCCACCAACCGCTGCCTTGGTTGGTGACTTTACAGCCTCCTGGGAATAAGGGCCATGCTTTATTTTTGTCTGTCATAATTGTATATATGTATTGGAAAAATATTTATCATTTACACAAACATTCATTCTGCCTTATCAGGCACTGAGAAGAAAGACCATGGTGTTTCTTGATCTTAAACTCAGAGGTAAAAAGCCAATAAACTCACCACGCTGGCTAATGCATGTTGGTGAGAAGCCCATCCATGTTCGTATACTATATGAATAATCACATAGTAATAACAGCTGCAACGACAAGAACGTATGGAGTGGACATTAGGAATTTGCCCTGCTCGGTTCCTTTAAGGCCTCCAAGAGGAATCAAAGGGTCTCCTTTCAGTTAATAAGCACACTTAAATCTTTCACATTTGTAACCACACTCCACTAAGAATATAACAAAACTTAAACTATTACTCACAAATCCTCCAGACCTATACTTCTCATTATATACATATTTGACAAGGAATCTTCAATTATTAGACTGAGTCAGAAATTTGAACATATGAACATTAACACAGAAATGATAATCAAATTTTCTATTTATATGTCATAATTATAACCAATTTTATTTTACAGATTTTTTTTTTTTTTTTAGCAATTGACATTTACATGTATGATATTTCATCCATGAAATCTTAAATATCATTTCTGTGTGGATGTCCAGAAATATTTTAAGTTTTTAGCACAACCTAATGACAAAGATTGCATATGAAATATGTATTTGGTTCAGAGAATTTTACACTGAGTAGTAATTTAAAATTTGTCACATGCTTAGAGAAGTCTATCATAAATCTAAGACGTTTGATTGATCATAAATATTTATCAGGAATATTTGTCAATTTATATATATATATAGAGAGAGAGGGATTTGAACTTAGGACTTGCAGTCTATATTCATCCCCCACTCATCTTAAATGACTGATACATATGACCATACATGTGAAAAAGATAAATGATCCCCAATATACATATTTCATGCAAAACCAGCACTCATCAATTGGGCCAGATCATAATCTCCCACTCATTTGTACAATCAGTGTTTGGCTTAAATTAAGATAGCAATGCTTTAAATTTTAATAGACAGGATTCAATTTTCTCACTCTTCCAACAATTCAACCAGACATTTCATTGAAAAGTCAACAATAAAATACTCAAAACTTTTGCTGAATTTGATATGGTAGTCATACCCATGTAGACATTATATCATTCTAGATGGGTTGGATTTATACTATGATGTAAGAGCATATACAATCATGTTAAAACACTGGTTGAAGAAACTGTTAATAGCAAACAATCAAAATGAGTTAATCCAGGTTAAGCGCTTTTGAGGTGTTATCCCTCACAATCATAACCTCGAAAGTGCTTAGCCTGGATTAACTCATTTGCTATTAACAGCTTCTTCAACCAGCATTTTAAAATACTTGTATATGCTATTACAATTATTGGAGAAGTAAACTAAATTATTTTTACTATGATGTAATCTATTTCCAAAGTAATTAACCTTTAATCTATTCATTCAGTATACTGAATATATATATATTATATCGGTCGGGGATGCTGGATTAGGAAATTTAGTCTTAGCGTATCTGCCATACAGAGTGCCACCAGGCTATTTGAACCTGTAAAATTTATATAGTAGACAGATACGCGCTGTTAAGATCCAAATTTTACATATATATTTTATTACGACCGTCAGCCCCAGTTAATAGCTCGCGGAGCAACAGAGATAATATTTAATATTAAAAAAATAAAAGAAGCCACTGCCAGTAATAACACACAAAAAACATTTATTAACGCATATATATAAATATTTAAAATTGAGGAATAAAATTTATTATTTTAGATTGGTTATTAATTTTTAAATTAAAATTATTATTTTAAACAGTCCGCACAGATGGACATTTTATAAAAGTTGGTTTTATAATGTTGAGTATAGATTGGCTACACAGATTTGTTTGAAAAAGAAAATATTCTAGAGCCCTTATTTAACCTTAGGCCAAAAGTTCGCAGTCAAACTAATTCCAATCCATCTGATACATCGATGTATTCAATGCAGCATGAATATGACAGCACAGTATGATACTGCCAGGAATACACATCTGAACAGCATGGTTATATAGCGTAAATTGTCTCTCATCCAGTACAGGAATGTTACATCTGTCTGGTGAGAAGAACAATAAAATAAATAAACAGAAAACTCCATAGGAAGGTTTTGCGGTTGTTTTTGCTGACTTACCATCTCATTCCATAGGCTAAAGGGGTGATCCAAGGATAAGGGAATATGTCTGCTTCTGATGGTCGATAAGAGTGGGATTACTTTTCCCAAGTGCGGTGTAAAGATGATCCTGCACATAGCATATCTTCATACTACATTTACTAATTACACCAATATATCCAATCCATTAACCCAATTTTATTGCGAAACAACTAACCCAAGATTAACCCTTCCTTAAACTAACATAAACTTAACGAATCTATATAGCCATCCACACCCAACTTAAATTTAAATACATGCAAATAATTTAATTAATAAATAAAAAAAATGGAAATGATTAAATTAGCAAACTCAAAGATCTAAAATTAAACATTAATAATTAATTTTGAAATCTCAAAAGTCTGATAAAAGTTCATTTTAAGAATTAGGTTTAGTTGATTATTCAAAGCTTGTCAAATCTTGACTAAAGTTCTTAATTACTTTTTTTAAAATTTTTAGTTCATATCTTACAGTAGAAGAGCTCCCGGTTCCTGATGCCAATTCCTGTGAAGTCTTTCATGGAAGACCGGTCTGTTGTTCTGGAGATGGCCTTAGCTGGCTCAATCCTGGTACTATTTAATTGTAGCACCCATATGATTGGGGTCTGCAACAGTACCATTCATAATTCAACAGTCATTTCATTTGAAATAAGTGAGAGAGAGGGTAAACAGTGCGTCTTATCACCCTTCTCAAAAAAATCAAGCTGGAACTAACTCTCAATTTTAATATTTTTCTTTTTATACAAATCATCGGGTTCACTGAACAATTAATGATTTTTGTTAGGGTCTGAGCGTTGGTTGCTGCTTCTATTGGACATTCTGCTTCAGAGTGGGAAACAATCCCGATTTTTATCTATATCTTTCTTCTGACTTATTTATATAAGAGCCCCAAGGGCTAGTTTGCTTTTTCGTTTAATTAAAAGAACAATCATTTTCATTTTGAGATTACAGGAATTAATTAATACCTGTTTCCATTTTTATTTATATTATTTTAGAAAAAAAATATTAATCTTTAAATCTTTACTTTTTTTTTTTGTTTATAAAAAAGTACATTCAAATACTTTTTTTTTTCATTTAAAAAAAAAATACTTTTAAAGTTTTCCTTGCATCTGTGCGATATATTATATACGTTAAACAACCCTTTTTAATTTTAGCTTTTAATAAATTTATTGTTATTTACGAATGTTTTATTTTAATTTTAAATTAATGTAACAGCATATTATATACTGTTACAATATATATATATTGTACCAACATTGTGTTGGCACATAATAATTTTATCTAAAAATTATTAAAACCAAAATCTTTCATTAAAAAAATAATAGTATTTAAAAGTTTAAGAGTTTTTTTATAGCTGTTTGTTGTCGAAAACGTAAATTTAAAAGTCAAAGTGTTGTTGAAATAAAAGTTACAATTAATTAATTAAAAGTGGGAAGGGGGTTTGCTTAGAAATGTCAAGTTAAAAGTTTTATAAAAGAAGTAAAGAGTTTTTTTAGTATTATTATCAGTTGAAATACAACTTAAAGTTTAAAAATATAAATCTCTTTTATTTAAGTAAAAAAAAAAAGTAATCTTAAAACAAGTGTTGAATTTAGATTAAAATATACATGTGTGTAAATGATGAATGCTTATTAATAAAATATATATCTGCGATTGTAAATATTGCATAAATATGTGCGTGTTAAAATGAAATAAAGGAAAATTATATTTAAAACACGGCGATGGCTACTAATCAAAAATGTAAAAACAATACATTGGATGGCTGCTAATTGATATCTCCAACAACAGGATTAAAAGCTTTCTCAAAGGAATGCAATTAAAACAAGGAAAGAACTTCAACAACAGATATAGCTGGAGGATGTTGAAATGGACATCATGTCTTAGGTATAAAGAGTCAATTTTTATCGGACAGTTCAGTTCAGCTGAGTTTTTTGAAAACAGTATATAGTGAACAGTTGAGAAAACAGTTTTTAGTTTTGATCAATTCATCAATCAGTCATGCAGTGTTAATAGCTTCATTGGAACATACGATGAACTTCAAACCTTGTCCAAATACCAGCACTCTCCCTGAGATGAAGTAACAGCCACCCAATAAGTAAGAGCCACCCAAATATCTACTGTTTTAATAATAATAGTGCCATGAAATAAATAACCGTCCTCAACCTTAATAAAAGAAGTAACCAGGATCATCAATCAACAGGAATCCTCCACAGAAGTTTAAAACCAACCGGCTGGTAATAAATCAATTCAGAAACACACTGGAAACACAGGAAGCAAACAACCAAAATCTCCACACTCCAAAAACCTAGGTATTTAATAACTTTCTTATTTCCATTTATAAATTCAAAGTAGTCATTGCTGTCCATAAAGCCTCCTGAGTCAGTAGTAAGGGAATTCTATCGATGCATAAAGAACTATTAATGTGCATGTTGGTTTGAATGCCTTATATTTAATATTTATCATATTATTTAATACTTTGTCATTTAACGTTGTCAGATTATATTTTCATATGTATTTAAAATGTGTGTGTGTGTTCATATATAAGTACTTTAAATGTTTATGTTAATTAAAAAATATCTAAAGTAGTTTAAAACTTTAATAATTACTGTTAATTAAAATAAATTGTCTTTTAAACTTAAGCTTAATTTTGTCGATCAATTCTTTTGCCACTAATTAAAACAATAATGTGTTATTGATTACAAATAGCTGAGCTAGTTAAGGGATTTTTCAAGCACTGGATTATGGGCCTATTGTCCAAACATGTTAGTTCTCAAACTAGCTGACACCCAGAGTTTACTCCAAAACAAATAAAGTGTTTGGATAATAGGGGTTTGAATCTAGCAGTCAAGATGGGCCACAGTCTGGAAATGTGATCATGTTATGCGTGGCATAGCAAGGTCTGACTGTGGGTATTATTGATGGCCCTGCCATCAATAGTATTCTCCACTCTGCTCGAATGTGCCGGTTCGTTCACATAATATTTATATGATTATAAATTTATTATAAATAAGGTTGAAACCCAGCTAAACCAAGCTTGCAGCATAAGTGTGATCGTCCAAAACGAACCCAGTATAATATATATATATATGTGTGTGTGTGCTTGAATATGACATTTAATAATTATTAGATTAATAGTCAACTAAAAAGATAGGATCTCTCATTTAATAACCTTAATGCCATATTCCAATTGGCTGATAAATTAGTTTCATTCTGAATTTTCACAAATAGTGACAAAAATAAGCTTATATATATATCAAAAGCTCCAAGGATAAGTGAATTTATTATATTTATTAATCTTTTGTTCATCATGTAGAATGCTATTTGTTCATAGTCTGAAAGAGACTGACTTTCTCATCTTAATTACTTATACATTTAGGCTATGTTAATTTCATATGTACATTTATTAATTTCTATTTCATTATTAAAATCAAGGTTATTAAAAGAGAGATTAAATGGTGATAAAAATAAGCTTACATACATCAAAAGATCAAAGAATAAGTGGATTTATTCTATTTTTGATCTCTTGTTCAATATATAGAATGCTATTTTTTCACTGCAAAAAGTGTTGACACATTTTATGGTGATATTTATAATGGGTTTAAACTCTACTGGCACCATCCAGCCTTAGACTGGACCCCATGAGATGACATTAACACACTTCAAGCACTTGAACTATGGTTAGCTATTAAAACATGAGATCAGCATAACACAATATCTAAATATGATTATCTATTTACTCATAGGTAAAGTGAGAGAGAGAGAGAAACTTAAACCACACCAATAATTTACAATACATTTATTAAATAATAATAATAAAAAAGGAATATTTAAAATATAAAAACATAATATTAACATTTATTCAAATTACCATAATTTTAAACAATTATGTGCTTATTTAAATATAGTTAAAAGTTAACACTTATAAATGACATTTAAATTTCTATATAGAAATAAAATTTAAAAGTTGTATTAATTTTATCAAGACATATTTACCTAGGACTTTTTATATAGTATCTGGACAATCACCCCCTGTCTTCTGATCCTGTCAAATTCATAGTGAGTCTATTGGTGGCTGGACACTTCCTCCTGGTTCAGTGCACTACTGCTAGATTTGGTTCCATAGATTTAGTTCATGGCAGATAAAAAAAACTGGCAAAGGTGAGTTGGAAATATATACCACTGCATTTAGTTATTGGTACTCAGAAGACAGGCAGTGGAAACTAACAAATACTCAGCTTTGATCTAGCAATGCATTTTTCTGTCAACATGACCATATAAATATTGTTTCATCTTGCTGGAGTCAGTTGTTTTAGTTGACTTATAGACTTTTCTGTCCACTATCCTGGAAATCTAACTGGCTTTCTTGTTTTGCTTTTTCTGTTGTTGCTGTTCTTTCTTTTTCTCTCTCTCTTCTGACCCGGGACAATAGGCATTTGCTGCATTTACACTCTCCAACTCCACCCACTACTTGAATTCCTATCTGTGATATCAATTCATTTGATCTTTTTTTTTTTTAATTAGTTACAATTTTTGTTTTTTTATCTTATATTTTTGATTACACAGATATTAGTTAACTATTGTTAATTAATCAGTCTGGAATTTATGTCTAGAAACTGATTATATCTTGTATAAATTTGTTTTCAATTATGTGTTAAATTTTAATACACAAAAGAAAAGAAAGATAAGTTATAATTAGTATTTTAACTTAATCCCAGATTTTACTTTTTTTTTTTCTTTTAATTTTTTTTTTTAACAATAAAGCATTGGAATATAATTTTATCTTTTCTCATTTTAATAATATCATGTAACTTGTATATATACACATACTTATTTACCATGTACATATATTTGCTTTGTTACATTACACTCTCTCCCAATTGAGGATTTAAATGTGTCAATCCCTTCATTTAGGTTGAAATCTTAATAAAATATACTTTAATAAATTATTAAGATATATGTAGGTTTTTCTTTTACTATTATTGTTATTAACAGGTAATATAAAGAGAGATATCCACTAAAGTACTAGGCACTTCACCCATAGATTGATTTTGTGTTGATTAAACAAACTTTTAATTTTTTGCAGAAATAGAGACTACAGCATAGACTATTTTTATGTACTATGGATAATAATTACAGACTTTGAATCTGTGAATGGCAGGATTATTTCTACTGCACATTCGACTTACGCAAATACTTTTTTCTTTATTTAAGTTACTGGGAATTTTCCTTCCAGATTTTTTATTACTAGGTCAGTACTTTTTCTACTGGCACATCATCATCAATATTTAATCTACACACATACCCATATGTAGAACAAAGTCATGGCAAGAAAAGGCTTAATTCATCCACACCTCAATCTTTATTAAACATTTCCTGACATTTGATAATGATTTAGTTTCATTCTTATTTTTATCATTATTAGTTTTATGTTTATTTATTTAATTTTTCTTTTAAACGCATTATTTTAAATCTATTTTATTTTTTTAAACATTTTATTTTTATGTGTTTGTTTTGGTCATGCTCTGCTGTGTTCACAGCACAGACTTACGATCTCACAACAATAAAGATATTACGTAATCAATGGTTTATCATTGGTTTTTACTTTTTTGACATTTTCATAACTTAGTTCTCTTATTTAAGTATTTATTTTCATCATTTTTATTATTATTATTTTTTTTATTAAGTCTAAAACTTTGGATCCCTGGTCATTATTGATTGAGTCAAGCTGGTAAATCTGTCAGATCATATATTTAATTTTTATCTGGTGGTTCTTTATTACTACTCTTTCTTATGGTTGAATAAACTCTCGTGCTAGGGAATTGTGAATCATCTCTTGGCTTTTCTTTTCACCTTGCATGAGTGATATAGGAATCACTTCCGATTCTCTGAAAGATTTTTGTTTTTTGAAGGTTATTTGAGAATCATCTTCTTCAGGATCTACTCCTTGAATTGATTCTATGGCTGAACCTTATTGCATTTATAGCCAGCTGTCTAGGTTGGAGTTTAAATCCCTATCTTTTGCATAATATGCCAATCTGGCAATGTCAAAAGCACTTACCAACTCAGCCATTTGTTCAGCTGTTTTTCTTTCTGTCACTATGAACATTTGCTCAACATTATGAGAGAAATTGTGACACATTATTCAAATAATTTGTTGTTTAGATGGTGGATTGGCTATTAAGTAATATAATTTTGCCACTTGCCTTCTGAAGAAAGGTGTAAATGATTCACCATTTATCTTGCAGACACCTGGTGATGAATATTTTCTTGGCAATCCTCACCCCTATAGCTAGCTAGTAAGGCTTTTTTTATATTTAGAGAAAGTGACAGGTATGGCCAGAAAAAAATCGAATTTTTAAGAATTGATTTATGATTTCAGGGATATTTAAGGTGTGCGCTTTTATACTTAGACTCACCTGGTCAGAATTATTTACTTCAATAAGTGTCTTTCACTTAATGTCTCCACTTGCCTACTGCCATCTTTCCTAATATTTATTTTATCCATTTTCTCTGTCAAATTATTAATTTCAACTTTAATGTCTTCAACTGTTTTTTCATTATCTATTTTAGTTTTCTCTACTACTTCTCATACTACCTCTATATTTATCTTATGTTCTACTTTATTTTTTCTATTATTTGATATGCAATTTCGATTTGATTTTTGACTTGTATTTTATTTTTGTTTATTTTTCTCATAATTTCTTCTTTCATTTTATCATAACCTAATTTGTTTTGATCTTTTAATTTTTCAAGCATTTCAGCTTGCCTTTCTAATTTTCTATTTGTTTTATTATACTGATTTTTCAGTTCTTTGACTGTTTAAGCTCTTCAGCAACTTTTTTATTTTCTTCAGCTGCTTTTTTTTTTGTTGGTTTTTCAATTCTTCAGCTGTTTCTTTTTGTTGGTTTTTTTCATTCTTCAGACATTTTTTTCAGCTTATTTTTCAAACATTCTAGTTATCAGCACTATGATATCATTATTTTCTTGTTTGTTAGTGACTTCCTTTTTTATGTTTTTATTTTGTTGTTCCTTGCTGGGAACATTTTCTATTTCATTATTCTGAGCCTCCATTTAGCTCTTTTTCTTGTAATCATTTACAGTTTCAAACAATTTTTTTATATATCTTTGCTTTTAATATTTTATTTTATTCACTGCTTATTATCGCTTTACTAACTTATTGTTTTTCTTTAATTTATTATTTATTCTTGAATATGAGTGCTCGCCCGATTTTTCCCTACCACATTCTTCCCAACACAATTTGCCTGCAGATTTCTAACTTTTACCATTGCCTAACTTATTTATTTATTTTATCTACCATGTATACAACTCTCTTTTTTTCTATTTTAACAAAATTCACCCCAATTATCTTTCTTTCACATATAAAATTATTATTATTAGTGTTGTTGGCTGTTCTCTCCCCTCTCTCATCTCCCATAAATTTTTTCATTTTAATTAATTATATATATAAATTTATTTATTTCTGTGAGCTGGATATATATATATATATATATAGATAGATAGATATATATATATAGATATAGATATATATAACTTTAATTAAAATGAATGTTCAAGCTCTCATGTTGGACATTTGTAATGGGATTTAGCTTCTTTATGATTTATTCTATAGCTATTTTACTTATTATTTATTATTTTACTTTATTCTCTCCTATTAATATTTAATACTTTATTTTAGATCCCATTCTTTAAGCAGAGGAGTAAATATGATCATACTCCTAGTCAGATTGTGATTTAATAAAAATATTAAAATAACAGTTATTTTTCCAACCTCTCATGGAGATATTATATAATGGGTTTAAACCCTAGGGGCACCATCCAGTCTTAGACTGGACCCAATGAGACAACATTAACATGCTTCAAGTACTTGCCCCATGGCTAACTATTAAATCATGAGATTAGCATAACACAATATCTAAATATGGTTATCTATTTACTCATAGGTAAAGTGAGAGAGAGAGAGAAACTTAACCCACACCAATAATTTACAATACATTTATTAAATAATAATAAAAATACATGAGGAATATTTAAAACATAATATGAACACTTATTCAATTACCATAATTTTAAACAATCATGCACTTATTTATATATAGTTAAAAGTTAACACTTATAAATGACATTTACATTTTTATATAGAGATAAAATTTAAAAGTTCTCACACTTGAAATAAAATTTAAAAGTTTTATTAATAATGTCTAGACATATTTACCTAGGGACTTTTTATATAGCACCTGGGTGGTCATTCCTATCTTCTGATTCTATCAGATTCATAATGGATCTATTGGTAGCTGGACACTTTCTCCTGGTTCAGGGTACTACTATTAGGTTTGGTATCATAGATTTAGTTTATGGTGGATTAAAAAAACTGGCAAAGGCAAGTTGGGGATATATATCATTGTATCTGATTATTGGTACTCAGGAATGGGTACTGGAAATGAACAAATACTCAGCTTTGATCTAGCAATGCATTTTTCTATCAACACAACCATATAAAGTTTGTTTTGTCTTACTGAACTCAGACATTTTAGCTGGCTTATAGACTATTTGGTCAACTATTCTGGAAAGGTAACTAACTTCTTTCTTTTGTCTCTTTGATTTTTGCTTTTTCTGTTACTGCTGCTGTTCTTTCTTTTTCCTCTCTTCTGACCCTGGACAATAGGCATTTGCTGCATTAATACTCTCTGGCTCCACCCACTGCTCAAATTCCTACCCATGATATCAATTAATTTGATTTTTTTTAATTAGTTACAATTTTTGTTTTTTATCTTATATTTTTAATTATACAGAAATTAGTTAACTATTGTTAATTAATCAGACTGGAATTTATGTCCAAAAACTGATTACATCTTGTACAAATTTGTTTTCAATTTTATGTTAAATTTTAATACACTAAGGAAAAAAAGATAAGTTCTAATTAGAATTTTAACTTAATTACAAAATTTGTACTTTTTATTTTAATTTTTTTTTTAACAATAAAATATTGTAATATAATATTATTATTTTTTATTTTATTAATAATATGTAATCTACTTATTTACCATATATATATATACATACATTGCTACAATATATATGAATATATTGTACTGGGTTCCTCTAATGTTAATTTGTTATATCTTTAATTCATCTTAAATATCTTAACTTTATTTTATCTTAACCAGCTTACTTACTATATTTTTATTTTTAATACATATTTTATCAAGTTTAACAAGCAATATTTTATCTTTAACTTTACTACTTTAACTTTATTATACTTCTTTTTCTTCTATCCATATCATCATTTAATAGATTTATCTATTTTTTTAAATATAACTTTTGGTCAACTTTGACTGCTCTTTGGAAGCACTTTTATTTATTTATTTTAACAGGCTACTGTTTATTCTTGATACATTACTATTTTATTATCATTGGATATTATTTATTTAATAAAATCTTATATATTTATCATTTCATTCTTTATTATAAGACCTCTCTTTTATTATCATTAATTTTATGCAAGTATTTAATTATATCATTAATACTTATCGGAACAACTGGCACTTCAAGCAGAGGAGAGAATACCATTAGTGGCTTAATCATTAATGATACCCACAGCCAGATTGAAGCTATATAAAGTGTAACCACAACACTTTTCATGGCTATGGCTTACATTGGCTCCTGGAACAAAAACACTGTCATCCAAAGCATTTTAGTTTTGAAAATCAAAATCAGGTGATAGATGGCATGCTCAGATAACAGGCACACCAATCCAGCACTTAAAATATCCCATAGATAGCTCCTACTCATAATCAGGGGGTCTGGAGCATTTAACTTAACACATTAAATATTTATCTTTTTAAAACAATGAATGATGTAGTGACAAGAGAGAGAGAGAGGGGTGGATAGACCAAATAATAATTAAGCAAATATTAGTATGTATTCATGCATACACATATCTAATATAACTTAATAATATAAAATTCTACATAGAAAAAATATAAATGATTAGTTTCAGGCTCAATTTAAGATAGTCCATTAGAGTTAGAGTTTTTGCATTTAAAAAAGTGTCTAGACAGTTACTATTGAAAATATATTTATCTAGATTTTTCATGTTATTAAAATGGCAATTTCTTTGGTTTGTTTTTCACAGGTTTGGATTTTCATTAGTGTTACTTTTCAACTAGTTGGCCTTTTGATCTCCATTGATAGTTTCAGGGCTTGTCTTCCATTCTTTGGTTTGACAATGGGGTGAGAGAGTAGCAGCAGCATTTAATTTTTGGTTTAAGCATTGGTCCCAGGTGAGAATAGTTGATTTTGTGGGGAACTTAGGTCATGAAACCCAGTCAAACAGTTCTAAGGCTGTTTAGCAATGCATGTTGCTAGTTCTTCAGGTTCAGCAATGATGTTTTTAGTAGTAATGACTGGTTCACTACTGCACTAAAATTTCCAAAAATCTGGATCTTTGACTGAATGTCTACAAATCAGTGAATCTCAAGAAAGAATATCAATATCAATTGTTGATTGAAGAACAGAATAAATATAACAATAGATAGCTGTGACTTTTAAACTTTTGTTCTCCCATTGTTTTTTCTTTATCATAGCTTTAATTTTTATCATAATCTATTTTTAATTAATTTTTACATTTTTCTTTAATCTTTTTTAGATCTGATCTACTATCTTGTCACATTTATGCTAATGAGATAGTTTATATAGTTTGTAAATAATTCAATTATCAGATGTGATATGTTGGATTATTTCCATCATTTATGAGTGAATGTTGAATGTATAAAAAAATTTAAACTTTATTTAAACATTCCAAATACAAACAACTTGTTAGTAATAACAGACAAATAGACAATACGAGTTAGTAATTACACAATGTTTCGAGTAATATTATTCTACTCTTCTTCAGATGTTGCTGGCCTATATACACAGTGACAATATTCACTTAAAAATTAAACTCACACCTTTAGATTCTTAAATATTGAATTTAAAGCTAATGCTCTACCAACTGAGCTATTCTGTTAAAGGCTCAGTTGGTAGAGTGTTTGCCTTAAATTCAATATTCAAGAATCTAAAGGTGCGAAATCAACTTCTAAGTGAATATTGTCACTGTGCATATAGACCAGCAACACCCGAAGAAGAGTGGAGAATAATACTACTCAAAACATTGTGTAATTACTAACATGTATTGTCTATTTGTGCATTATTACTAACAAGTTGCTTGCATTTGGAAAGTTTAAATAGAGTTTAAATTTTTTTATACATTCAACATTCACTCACAAATGATGGAAATAGTCTAACATATCATATTTTATAATATACCATCATTACAAACCTTCAGACAAATAATTCAATTGTCAATTTCAATTTTGCTATCAGCCAAGAATCTTACTGGCATTCCAAAAGCTTTCTGACACTAATTAATTAATAAACTTTTTTTTTCATTTTAGATTTTTCATCAAGATTTATTTTGAGACATTTATTATTTTAATTTATAAAAAGAGAGAGAGAGTTTTTAAACGTCTATTTCTCCTGATTCTTTTCCCCACCCACTCTTAATAAATAGTTTTATTCTATTTTAAAAGAACAATATAATGTAATCGTTTTATTTTATAAAATTAGATTTTAAAATCTACTTCTTAACTAATTATTTCTTTAACTATTTTTTTTATTTCTTAATAAATCTGATCATTTATTTTTAAATTATAAAATATGTAATGCAGATATATGTTTTAGAACATATATCTCACTAATGTTACAATATACTAAGCTTACAGTTACAACTGTAAATTGGATAATATAATTAAAAAACTATAAAAAAATTTACTGATTTTATTTTTTTATAATTAAGCAAATATATTCATCACTATCATTGGTTGAATGTTATATAATATAATAGAATATCAAGTATAAAAGCCTCTCATATTAATGCTTAAGAGAAAATATAATTTTAGAAAGCCTTTAAAAATGGTTTTCTAAGCAGATTTTATAGTCAATGCTTGAATAAAAATATATACGCTTATATTTTTGTCATTATTCTTCTTAAGAACAAAGCCAGTGAATTGTATAAACATACAGAGCTGCTCACACACAAACAAATAATTTATTATAGAAATATAGAATATAATTATAAATCTGTCATTACAACACTAAAATATTTCAAAGCGAAGCAATTATATTTTCAATTATATTTTTATTTTTATTAAGATGTAGAGCAAATTGTTCTTACAATTTGTATTTTGTGTGCATGTGTGAAAACTTACATGTTTATATATTTTAGATTTAGAAAATTTGGTTTAGTTTTCTAGAATATTTATTTAATAATATTTATTAAAAGATTAATTTTAATTTAAATGAAGTAGATATCTGAGAACTTTATAAGTTTATGATTTATTTATTTTGAATAAATAATTGTAATATTATTTTAAACTCAGAAATAAAAATAAAGCAACTGAAAAAATTTGAAATTATTATTTTCTTTTTCTTCAATTTTAAATGGTTTTTGTAAAGTTTTACCACGTTGATTTAAAAATCGTAGAGATTAAAATCTCTATTTTAAACAATCTTGACAACTCTTCCCAATTTTTCTGGAAAACCCAATGCAAAATGGAAAATATGTCATAATTTAGATATCTGCTGATCAACAGGTATTAACACTGACTTTTGGAAAAAGCAGGCAATCTTCGAAAAATTTGATTGCCATCAAAATCTAGGCAAATTAAAAACTTTAAATAGCCATTTTGTTTGCCTTCAACAACATGATTGGCTAGGCATTTTGGCTTTTCTGGACAAAATGACTACTTCTGATCATACTAAGAAAAGGATGAAGAACAAATAAATCAGAAACTGTCATTAATTAATTATTATTTTAAGAAGTCTCAATTATTGCAGTCAACTGTTAATGGTAACTGGATAAATCAACTCATGGAATGCTAACAACTTCGAAGTAAAGCAATGAAGTAATAATAAATAGCTGATATACTTAGAAAAGTATGTTTATCAACTTCAAAGAAGTTTTGGATATTTATATTCAAAATAGTGGTGAAATAAATGTTCTTTTCCCTTCAAAAATATATGTATTATATCCCAATATTGTGAATTTGGAAGAAAAACTTTGAATAATCTTTTTTAAAAGAATTTCAAATATGCTTGCTATGAACTTCATTGCTTGGAGAAATGCTAAACTCTAATTTAAAATTTAAAAAAAAACACTTGGTTTATGGAAAATAGCCTATTTGTTTCAATCGTATATATGTGATCAGAACTGTTGTGTATCACGAATACAAATAAACACAAACAACACTTTACTAGTTAATCATTTATTACTATTACTATACATAATGCTTATAAATACTAGGGAAGCATAATCACCGTGCTAACATGGCTTCCCTCTGTAGTCTCGCAGTTGCGATAATATTCATTCTGCAGTAACTGTGACGTCACCACGAATACACTACAAGAACTATTTTGCAGCTTAGATTAAAGATGTATATCCTATTGGTTTAATAAGAGACTTTAAATGAAAGAAGTACTAAATGCTAATCTTTTGGATAAAATTATAATATTTTTTTAAATAGATTAAATTTCATTGTTTAATAAAATATGATTTTTCTCTAGTGCTTAAGAAAATGGATTATCGATTATCAATGCAGATATTAAGAATGGTAAATGTCAAATTTAGAAACAAACTTTAAAACTGATTAACATGGTAAATAGAACTTACCTTGGATTAACAAGTGTGCTAAATGAATTTATTAATCTTTATATTGCTTCCTGAAAGGATTATATTACCAAAAAAGGAGATTAATTGTGTTTTATATCACTTTGAATGCTGTTATTTAAATGTGTTTGTGAATTTCCAAGAACATTGGAGTATTATCACATTAATATTTGATTGGGATAAATTTTAAATCATTATAATGATGGATTATTTAGTGAACTTTATTATAATTACACTTTTCTTAGTTAGTTAATATTATTATTAATGTAATAAAGAATATAACAGTTATTCAAATATTATTATATGAATGTACAGGTAATATTTTATTTAATATTATTGTTGCTGATATTGAATAGGATTAAAGTGATTTACCTTAGGTTTAGGTTGTATAAATGCAAGTAACTATTAAACTTATACAAAACTTTGCTATTATACTGCAGTTATTATATGTTTTATGGGTTCTTAAGTTTCAACCTCAAAGTTAAATGGAGTTAATCATCTTTATTTAAATAAGTAGATCTGTAAGGAACATTTTATGCATCACTCACATAGTAGTATTAATTTTTCAAATATAATAATACATCCAGATGATCTAGATATATTTTGTTAGTAAAGTATTACTCCTAACATTTTAGTCTGCAAATGAATCCAGTAAAGGATCTTGAGGTGAAATAATTAAATCCTATGCCATAAATATCATTTAGGCATTCTAAGCAATAATTGCACTTGCTTCTTTTAAAAGAATGAAAACTTCTCCAGCATTATCAAGTGAGGTCGATTAATAATTGATTAGTTTTGGAAACAAATTGACTAAAGGCAACTATAAAACATCTTATATTAACATGATGATAATTATTATCCTCCAGTATTTGAATTGAGAATTATTCTGAAATAATATTCCTATTTAATGCTAGTGTGTTTGCAATTCTGTATGAGGATACATTTTTCATATCACAAATTTTAATTAGACTTAGGAAAGGAATATTAATATTTATTAGATATTTTACATAATTTTCTTTATTGTTAACTATACTCTTTTATTTACCTTTAGATATATACATATGATTAATAATTCTAGAATGATCAAATCGTGACCTCAAATAATTAATGAATTAGTCGGAAACTACAATTATCTTCCCTGACCATTCAAATCCCAAGTAATAATTTTGCATATTCTAGAAATGCAAATTTACTATTACTTGATCATGTATCTTTTTTAAAAAACTATGGACAGCTTTAATTTTTTTTAGGTGCCAACATTAGTGAAGCAATCCATTGAGTACACTGTCTCAAAGTTAGTTAACTCATTATTATTTCATTTTGGGGAATCTTTTCTTATTCTAATATCATAAACTAATTAAGTGTATTAACATTCATTCTTAGAGGTAATTAATGAATTGTGAAGATTGCTGAATTTTAATTTTAAAATAACATTTAATAAAACAACAAAGTAATAAAGTTATAATCTATTCACATGCACCCATTCTTCTTATATAATAATAACACACATGCGCGCACACACACACATATATATTAAATTATTAATAGAAATTAATACAAATAATACATATTCTGAATGGTACATTATTTTCTTATATTAGTGGCAATAATAAAGTTCTATGAGAAAGTTCATTATTAAATTCTAGTTCATTTATTTAAAGTTTATATATTTTGTCAAGAATAAAGAATTTAAATAATAAGAAAGCTTTTACACTTACATACATCTTAGGTCTTATCATGGATTTTCTTTACTATGTTGCTGTTTGTAATGTTACCATAGTCATGGATTTTAAGGTTCCTTATTCACCACTATCTTGTCCATGATTTTTTCTGTCAATTTTATGCAGTTATCACTTTTCTGAAATTCTCGGTGTGATTTAGGCATGGGGACTGGAATCAATGCATCTTTTCAGCAGCAGGGTATAAAATAAAACATCCACAGATGTATACACGGTATAGCAATGCATCTGGGTCATTTCTCTAGCATAGGTAGGTTTTTCCACATAGTAAATCAGTTTTAAACTTTTCTGTGGATCTTTTCTACTTCTGTAATCTCAAACTAAAAGACAAAACAACAATTTTAAAAGTCCCAGGATCACTTTATATATCCTCTTATCATTCTCCTGTGCATTTCCCTTGTTACAGGTTTTCTTTCTTCATTCTTATGGGTATTTAATCCCATGCAATAGTGTTATATTAACACGTATTTTCTTTTAACTTATTTTTAAATCATTTACAATATAAACAGATAAATTTTCTTTATTTTAAATTTAGTTTCTTTGTTTTAAATTTAGTAAGCATTTCTAGCTATATATTAATATAATCTTCACAGCTGAATAAAATGTGTTCTTTACCAAAAATATATTTGCTAAAAGAAAACGGTTTATTTATACATTTTTCTCTTTACAAGATTAGAGTTAAATTCATCTTCTAATTACTCTTATTAAGGTCTTACATTCTGATCAGCCATCTTTAATTTAAAAAAAGATTTATCTTGAGATATAACACATTTGTTTTTTCACTAATTGTAGGTAATTAGATTGACTATATTATTCAATTAATGTGTGTATATATATTCTATTTGGGTGCTCAAAAGAATAGATTTTTTTAATTATTAATAAAGTATGGGTATTATACACATTACTTTCTTTCAGCAATCTCCAATTCTCTCACTGAATGCTAATACACATTGTATTATGTTAATGGTACAATATATCCCCGATCAGATGGAGACTCAAAATCATGATAAATTGGCCAATTTGTTTCAAAACCAATTTATGTTAAACTTTTAATAATAAATTCCTTAATATCTTATTCTGATCATGCTCAACATGTTTAATGATCTTACAAGCTAAGACATAATTAGACTAGTCTAGGCTATATTTGCACTTAAAACTATTTAACCTCTATTCAAACAATCTGCCATCGTTATTTTTTTATAGGTTTATTTTATCATAATCTACTGAAAAATATGAATGCTGGCTCCAAAACCATGGTGATAAAACAATCATAAGCATACTATGCAGCATGAACACCAGGAAAGCAATATCATTTTAAGACCTTATAGCCCAGAAAAAAAAAAAAACCAGGTTTATTATTTCACAATGTAGTAATTGCTCATTTAATCTTTATGAGTCATAGAGGCCCCTGATTCCTGGGACAACATGATATTCATCATAAATATTTTATACAAGCCCTGCTTCTTTAAGACTTAAGGACTATTCTGAAATGAACTCAAATCTTCAACTTTGCTATATGTGCAATACAGAGATATTTAACTCCCAGAAATATCGTGAACGTTCTCTGCACCATGATTCTGCCAGAGTACAGCAACATACATCAGCAATTAAAAATTTCTTTTAGTGAATTTACCCAAATTTAAATATTTAAGTCATTTTTTGTTTATAAATTTGTTCTTCTAATATAAAAAAAAAAAAAAATTTTTTGACAGATTCCAAATCATCAGAGAATAGGCCACGTTTTACCACATAAATTTTAAATTTTACCCATTCCAGGTATTTACTTACCAATGGAAAATTCATTTGGAGTAACCTAAAAAATATCTGACAATTTCCCTCTAGAATGGATCTTTTATATAGGGTCTGGCTCTAATTCTAAATTTCTTTTTTCCCTTGGGAACTTTACAATATGGATTATCTTTGATTTTATAGCATACTCTTTTTAACTTTAATCTTCCTCCGGCAAAATTTATTTTGTAAGTAAATCATTTCCATAACTTTGCCACAATTACTGTAAATCTCTACAACTATTAAGTTGACAATTGCACTTGTAAAGACTTTTCCCATCAAAGTTCCACTCAATGGTTTCCATGCTGGTTTTTCCGCCTACATGTTCCTATGTAACATAAACACCACTATCATTTTCATAATCCACTACAATCTTGATATGTCTACTACATTCATTTATTATGTTTCTTTTTTTTTTTTTAAATTATTTGGCCATGTTTCATTATTTTTAATAATTAGTACACTTGCTAATTTCTCATGATCATTAATGGCAGTTTTTAGTTTTACTTGCTTGGTTTTCTTATCAAGGCTGACTAACCCCTCATGGAAACTTTGAGCTAGTTCCTTAACCATATTGTCCAGTCTCTCTCCTAAAATAATCCTGACTTTTTTTTTATCTGTTTAATCACTTCTTTATTTTCATCGACCATCTCCTTAAATTTCATTAGCACTTCTTCCTGAAATTCTCTCATAATATCTTTAATTGTATCAGCTTCTAAATGGGCATTATTCTGCTTCACTTCCATTTTGCTAATCTCTGATCAATTGCCCTTAATTAATTTTCTATCGCTCAATTTTATATATGCAGAGTATACTTTCTATTTTATTTATTTATTTCCAATAACAAGCAATATATTTGCTTTCATATTCGATTTTATTTCTAACAATTATACCAAATAATACATTGCTTTATTTCTAAAAATTAATAATACTCAATAATTAATCTCCTTCCTATTGCCTTTGATAGTTTAATTATGTATACACGGAGAGCTAGAAGAAAATCAATTAAAAAAAATCATCCAAAAAAATATCTTTTTGCTAATAAATAATTATTTTCCTACAAGTTAGGTTTCTTTTCTTTTTTTTGGTCGCAATGACTTTTATTTTATATATCTCAGATAATGAGCTTTTCCTTATTTTCATAGCCTTACCTTAAGCTACCATTGAACTGGGTTATGTATATTTTAATCTTCTGTAATTAATATATATCAAGCTATGCGCATCTATTCGTACGTATATATTTTATTTACCGTTAGACACATATATATGGTTAATAATTCTAGAATGACCAAATTATGACTTCATAACTAGTTAATGAATTACTCAGAAGCCACAATTATCTTTCCTGGCTATCAGATGATAATATCATATATTCTAGAAATGTAAATTTACTATTACTTGGTCTAGTATCATTTTTTAAACCTAGAGATAGCTTTTATTTTTTTTAGGTGCCAGCATCAGTGAAGTGGTCCACCAAATACACTGTCTTAAAGTTAGTTAATTTATTAATATTTGGTTTGGGGGAACTTTCCCTATTCTAATATTGTAAATTAATTAAGCGTATTAACATTTATTTCTGGAGGTAATTAATGAACTATGAAAAATGCTGAATTTTAATTTTAAAATAACATTTAATAAAATAAATAACCAAGTAATAAAGTTACAATCTATTCACTTGCATCCAGGCCTGAGGAGACAGGGGTGCAGCTGGTAAATTGTTCCAGGGCCCATAGAGTTCAAAGAGGCTCATGAAGGGAATTTTTTTTTTATAAATTTGAAAAAGAAAAACAATATTGAATATATAATCCATACTCTATACTTTGTATGTATAGTAAAACTGCCTTTCAGCCTTGTTTGACACAACCTTTATTAATCTGAACATTATAATAAACGGTTATTTATATAATTTATTGAATTTTAATTTCATTACCTATTTATTTAAGTTTGCAAGTTTAGTTTCATTTCATTTTTGAATATATTTAATACTTCTTTTTCAATTTATGAATGGTTATAAAATGTCATTTCAAAAATCTGGAGCTTAAAAATGCACAACCATGATGGGATTAATAAAACAGGGTGACAAATACTTTTTCAATTTGGCATTAAATGCAAAACATGCAAAACTAACCAAAATGATACTTTAAATTCAAAACAATGTGAGACAAGTGCAGAACTGAAACAAATATCAGAATTTCATGAGGCCAGTTTAGTTTTACAAGAAACATCTGATGAGAGTACTTCATTGTCTACAGAATCTGGCCATGGCAGTCATAGTGAAGAAATCAAATACTGGAATTGATATTGGACTTCTTATAACAGAGGTGCCTTCTCAAATGGATATATAAAACTATGTTATTAAAGATCATACTGTTTTTCCTAAAACATTTCCCAAAAGATATAGATAACCAAGTTTTTCCTGATAGTATTCTAACATTTTGAAGTTTAAATGACTTGTCTGGAGTGAAGTTAAACAAGCATTATTTTGCTTTCCTTGTGAATTATTTTGGAAGAATATTTTTTTGCAGCATTAGCTTAGTATATAAGTCTATGATTGCATCAACAAAAGAATGGTCAGCAGCTAAAAAGTGGCAAAAATTATGTATTCATATCCCAGAACATGAGAGAATCAATAGTTATATGCAGTACTATCTGGCTTTGTGAGAATAAGAAAGATGCCTGTCATCTGGCAAAGGCATTGACAGCCTATTGTAGACATCATTGAAACATAATCTGTTAAGTAGTACAACATTATGAAATAAATCATTGATGTTGTACTATTCTTTGCTTTACATGCCAGTGCTCAGCACATTGTCGAAAAAGACAATGGAAATTTTCTGGGAGTCATAGAGTTGTTGTGACATTGGGATCCAATTTTAAAAGAACATGTGTTGCAAGTTAAAAAGTCACAAGAAAATGGAGAATGACTTCAAATACATTATTTCAGTGCCGATTTCCAAAAGAAGTTAATTGTTAAATGTTTCTCACATATAAAGCAACCTATGTTGCAGGATAGAAAAACTGAAAAGTACTTTGCTGTTATTGTTGATTCCATGCCAGTTTTATCCCATGTTGAACAACAACATTTCATTTATATTATGTAATACCAAATGAAAACCAGTATGAAATTGTAGAAAATTTGTTGACACAAATATAAAACAGGATATAATATAGTACAGATAGTAGTAGAAACATTAAAAGAACATGATATATCACTGTCAGACTATCATGCACAGAGCTATTATAATGCATCCAACATAGCAGGAAAATGTGAAGGTGCATAAGCAAATAAATATACTTGAGCAATGTGAAACAGCTTTATTTTCACCATGTGGATACCACTCACTTGTCATGATACTGCAGAATGCATTCATGAAGCAATAACATACTTTGAAACTATACAAACTGTTTACAACTTCTTTAGTTCTAGTCTACAATGATGGCAAATCTTTCAAAAGTGTATTGCCTGTTCTCTTCATGGCATGTCTAACACTTTGCTTAGGCTGTGTTGAAAGTATAAAGCTCTTTGTAATCCAACTGCCAGGCATCAAATTAGCATTACAAAAAACTCTTGGAGTTGAACCTAACTGCCAAAACAAGAAAAGAGATTAATGGAGCTTTATCTTATGTCACATCCTTCATTTGTGTGATAATGTCTGTTATATGATACAGAATATTAGTTCCAGTTGATGAAATGCTGGATGTGAAAGTGTCCAACTTAAAAAGCTTCATTTCAGAACTGACAAATTTTCAGAATTGGAAAAATATGAGGAGTGAAGCTAAGCATGTTGCTTTTAATTTGTGCATAGAACTGAAACTCTGGAACTCAGGGTGAAGCAAAACACAAAAAGAAAGATGTTTCATAATGAAGATGTTACAGAAGAAGTAGATTTATCGAAACAAAATCTTTTATGTAATATTGGATAATTATTAAAACAGGCAAAACTCACTATACATATTGCCACTCAGTGCAAGCTAGAGTAATCAATGGATGCCAGAAGGCTTGTGCATAAAATCCCCATCTAGTGCATACTCGTCCAATATCCCCAGACTAGTTTCTGGTTTGTGACCTTTGTCAGCGAGGGGCCTGGAAATTTTATGCACAAGCCTTCTAGCATCCATTGATTACTCTAGCTTGCACTGAGTGACAGTACATATAGAGAGTTTTGCCTGTTCTAATAACAGTTAAGAGCAAGCATAACAAATGGTGATCATGTAATATTGGATAATGTTAATAAATATTACCAAAATCACACTTTTCTTTATTTTGTTATAATCTATAAATACAATTTATCCAAACCACTTCGAACAACTTTTTAGCAAAACTCTTTATTTGTACATATATACATACACCTACGTTTCTGGCTATATACTAATATAATCTTCATAGCCAAACAAAATGTGTACTTTACAAAAAATATATTTGATAAAAGAAAACTATTTATACATTTTTCTCTTTACAAGATTAGAGTTAAATTAATATTCTAATTACTCTTATTAGCAACCAGCATTCTGATTAGCCATCTTTAATTAAAAATATTTATCTTGAGATATAACACATTCCTTCTTTCATTAATTGTAGGTAATTAGATTGACTATATCTTTCAGTTATACATATATATTTTTTCTATTTGGGTAATCAAAAGAATATTCTTATTATACATATATTTTTTCTTTCTGCAATCTCTAATTCCTTTACTGAATATCAATACATGTACTATGTTAACCGTACTATATATATATATATATATATATATATATATACATAGTACATGTATTGATATATATATATATCATCCAATTTTGATCAAACCCTTCTCCAGTTTAAACATTACTTACCAATTTAAACAGTAAATAGTTGGTTTAGTATTTTACTTCTGTAGTTAATATTTAAATACCCATTTACTAGTCATTATTGGATAGATAATTGAATTAATTATGAAATGTTTTTTTTGAAATTATATAGCCAGTAAAAAATTTGTATTACATTTAAAACATAAATTAAAGAAAAGAAGAACAACTTAAACAAATATACATTTTAAATCTAATCACAATGAACATCAGTGGTGTAGGCAAAAACTGATGCTGATTTACAGTGTACTCTCCACCATTTTGAATGCTAAGGATCACCCAAAACCATTGCTGACCCATCTACATGATAAATGACATCGAATAATCCACATGGGGCACTTGGATGTGTCTGTGGTAGTTTTGGGTGGTTCTTAGAATTCAAAATGATGGAGATCTCATTCTAAATCAGTCCAATTAAATCAAGTTTATAGTTTCAAAATACTAAAAGCTTATAACTTCTAAAATACAAATCTTATTACAACATATGCCTATAACTACATGTTGAATAAATGTAAATTTGAGCAAACCAAGCTTTTAATTTGAAATACTAAAAGCTTATTACTTCTAAAATACGAATGGCTATAATTACATGTTGAATAAATGTAAAACTGAGCAAACCAAGCTTTTTTAAGCTTATCATTTTGAAATACTAAAAGCTTATAATTTCTAAAATACAAATTTTATTACAATATATGCCTATAACAATATGTTGAAATAACTTAAAATTGATTAAACCAAGCTTATATTTTAAAAAAAAAAAAACTAAAAGCTTATAACATTTAAAATATGAATTTTATTACGATATATGCCAATAACTACATATTGAATAAATGTAAAATTGATCAAACCAAGCTTATAATTTTGACTAAGCCTATAACTTCTAAAATATGGCAGCTGAAAGAGAAATTGACTGTAATAAATCATATTAATGTTACAATTTTAAACTGGATTCCAAGAGATTGTAAAAGACCCAGAAAGTGACCACATGTGAGATGGATGGATGAAATAAGAAAATGTGCAGGGGTGTTGTGGAGAAGAGAAGCTAAAGATTGGAGAAGATGGATTAAACTTGGAGAGACCTTCATCCTGCAGTGGATTGATAATGGTTGATGATGATGATGAATGTTACAATTAATCGAATTTTTTCTTATCAGTGAAACAGTCAATTTTGATTGATTGCCTATTTCACTTATTTTACCCTTACACCTATACCTATGCCAAGTTTAAACCCTTTCAGAATACCTACACAAACAACATTGAGTGACTATGTGTGCATGATCACACACATATATGTAAGTAATAAACCTGGAATTGGATGGCATATGTATATATTACAGATATATCTTGTTTGAAAAGTTGCGTAGTTAAAAAAAAAGGTGATTTAATTTAAAATGTTAATCTAATTTATCTTTATTTTGCTGGAATCATGTATATATATTAGTATATTCCAGGTACTGCGATCCTATATATATATATGGTGGCAGAATTAATTTTATATTGATTATAAATTCAGTTTTTAGCTTAAATTGTAAACAATTTAAATTAGATCACTACATCTGTCTTGATCTGGCATCAGTCTGGTTTAATAACCTTAAAATTGACAATAGCATTTCTGAGAATTAAATTCTTTTGAAATTAGCTAGGTCATAAAATATAGAACATGAACTAAGACTTAAATAGTGACATGAGGTTAAGATTAGAATTTAAGTATTAAATAACTTAGATTTTAGGGGATTTTTTAGCTGCGTAACCAAGCAGATGTTCAGCAGTAAAATTGTATAAATAGTGCAATTTTTGTAAGCAAGAATATATACTATATTGTTTGTAAAGAGTTGCAATCTGAACCCACACCCATTTTTTTTAACATGGTGGGTAAAAAGGCATAAACTCATCACATCTCTTGCAGGATGTGGTAGACCAGGGTACCAACTTAGAATGTTGTTGCAGTTAACCATCACAGCTGCAATGGACTTAATTACAGCATAGCCATTAGCCTACTATTGTAAGAGGACATCTATGGAAACCTAGCCACCCATCAAGAAAAATAGTGCCATCATCATCAGGTGCTGGAAACTGCAAAGAATCAAACTGGTAACCTAATTACTGCAGAGCTCAGTGTATAAACTGTTAATTTTGCAATATCTATCTAAGCTAGCTATATAATAAACATTTAAAAATCTGTTTTCTAAGTTCTGTAAATAAATAATAATTAGTGTAAACTCAATCTTGTCTGAAACTAGAACTTATAATTTGAAAATCACTCATTGTAAATGTAAAACACTAATAACCTAATTTAAGCTGTAAGTTACAGTGGTTTTTATGCCTATTATTCTATTTTAATTGATTTTCATAATTTTATCATTTTATTATTGTGTGGATTCAATATGCCAAATAACTTGAAACCATGAGTATACATATATAATTTTGGTCTATTTCTTCATTTTAATAAAGATTAAATATTTGAATTATTACTCTCAACTAACTGTTCTGAGATCTTTATTATTATTTATACTGAATAAATTTATAAATTAATACTATTGTAATCATTTACTTTCTAGTAAAGTTGGAGTTTGCTTAGTTATAGTTATGAATTATAACTTTCTGTATATGTGATCCGTATATCATGAGAACTAGCCACAGAGATATTATTAAAGCATATTTATAATGTTTATCAATAATTGCCCTTCAAATATGCTTTCTCCTCCCTAGATTAATATATATTAGAGATGAAGGTTTGGTATTTTAATATGGGTTACTAATTAATTTAGTCCCTAAGTAGTATGTTTGAAATACTAGTCTTGAAAACTGGGTTATATAGATGTGCAAATAAACACTATCTATTTTAAAGTATGTTAAGTTAAACACATTTAAATTTTATACATGTACAGGTTGTGACTGTGTCATTACAATGTACCTAGAGTACATTAACTGCTTGCTGCATGTTTTTTTATGAATGATTCTGGAGATCGCCCTCACATTTCTAGCCTAGGTAAAGCAAAGTGTTTTAGAACTGGAACACAAGGGTCCAGATTGTTATGAAAGCTTATCCAACTCCTTGAACTATGAATGTTCTCATATTCATAGCACATCATTTGGTCCTAAGGCACTGAGCATTCAATGCTGAAGCCCTTGAATAATGACCCACACACACCCTCTTTATCTTTATTAATATTTTAATATGTGCCATAGTGTGTGTCAGTAAACCTAGCATTTCTCTACCTTATGTTAAATGATTAATTAGCATTAAGCTAATCTTAATCTAGATCATACTAACTTGCATATCTTTGAGCTTGATTATGTGCTCTACTCTTCACTGTTATATATAGACAGACACCAGAAGTGTAGTGTTTTGTTCTATAACATTGGCTAATATGTTCCATGTGATTTGGCAGACTTCAAACTAGCTAGGATTTGGCATATTAAGTAGGCATAAACATGATCACTGCAAATTATTTTATAAAAAATATAATGAAAGAATATGTAACTACAAATCTCATTAACTATGTGATGCCTCTGAGTATAATATCCCACAGACCAATTATATAAATTATGTGAGTTTTATTTATGATTTCTTTTTTATTTATTAAATTATATAAAATATAACTTGTTTCTATTTTTTTATTGCTTGTAATCAATTCATGTTCAACTCCATATTAATTTATGTGTACATCATTATATATATGAATATCTCTATAGTAGACTTAGTGAGTAACTATTAATATATTGTTAGTTTACTTAGCCATGTTTGTATGTATTAATAGTAATTTATTCATTTACTGCATGAGTTTCTTGCTTCACCCTTTGCTACTGCCATCCCATGATTAAATTGAATACATGTGTAACTTAGAAAATGTCATTCATATGGTATTAAGTTATAGAGTAAGGTGGATCAGGTTGAATGTTGGATGAATCCTGGATCTTCCCATCTAGATTCTATCAGCTTTAGTGTGTTTTACATATACTCTAGATTTTGTTGCAGGAATGTACAAATCTTACCATTACATAGGTTTTTCCAGATTCTGGTGCCCAACACGGGCCTAAGAAACTATGTTTCAAGATTCCTTTGTTATATGCAGTTAGAAACAAATGGAGATAAAAAGTAGCATTGTTCACATTTAATCTCTGATTTGGATATCAGATCTACATTTGATCACATATAATTCTTATGGGCTCTTGAAATTGATAATGTGAACAATGCTAACTTTTTCTCATCCATCTCCATTTTTTTCTTCATAATGACTTATGAGAAATGAAGCACACAGCAGTACTGGCTTTGGTAAGCAAAAAATCTGATTTATTAATTTTTTATTAGCTGTAAAATTAATATTCTTTATTTTAGACAATTATTCTTTCAGCTAATGTTAAGATAAAACGTGATTTATTATTAATTATAAAATTAATATGCTTCAGCAGTTGTTTCTATATTTATTCAACATTTTTATTATTTCAACATGTGGTTATGGACCTATGTCATACTAAGATTTGTATTTTAGAAGTTATAAGCTTTTAGTATTTTAAAATTATAAGCTTGGTTTGATCAATTTTATGTTTATTAAGTATGTATTTATGAGCATATATTGTAATAAAATTCAGTTAATGATGGTGCTTCATGCTGAAATATACAGAGAAGAGGAAGGATGGTTTTGATGATACAAAATATCAACCAAAAATGCAGAAGTCCGTACATGGTTTATTTACTTTTTTAGTATCCTTTCTTTTTTTAATTAATATATGTGTCCATTATTTTTTCGTTCATTTTTTTTTAAGTATTTTAAATTCGTATTTTAGAAATGATAAGCTTTTAGTATTTTGAAATTTATTTGTTCCATATTTTATATGTTGTATATTTTAGTCATGAAATTTAATCAAGCATAGTTGTACAAAATTTGCAGTTTAATTTTTTAATTAATGTAAATTATGGTTTTTTTTTATGAATGGTCATATTATTACCACATGTGCAATATTTCATATCACTTATCACTTAGATGTGTCAGTGGTGGCTTGGTCTTTAGAATTCAACATGGTGAAGAGCGCACTCTAAATTGGTACCAAAAACTTTATCAGAAACAGTTTTAAAACAATTTTGCATGGAAAATCATTAGATATTGGCAATGGAAAATATGAAAAAGATTTTAAATATCATTAGGTAATTATATAAGTTAAAAATAGATTTAATACAATCATCAGTATCTTACAATGCACTAAATGAAGATAACCTGGATAGTCATACCCAAGTGAAATATATCAATAATATCTTTTGGTAAATTAAATGATTATTGAAAAAAATTAATTCTAGCATTTTACCCAACATATCCATTATCAGGCAAGTTGAGAATATTATTTTAAAAAGTAGTCAATCCATTCTTTCAAGCTAAATATATCAACACACCATTACATTTCTAATTAAGAGTAGATGTCACAATTGCTGAATATAGTTAAATACTCAAAGATTCATAGGTAGTATCTTTATTCATCTTAGCAAAGAAATATTTCAAAATTCAAGAGATCTAATTGATATTAAAGAAATAAAATGTATTATGACTAAGGAAGCAAACTTGCAATGATGTTTGATAAAATGCAGTATACACCTGAAGATCCTTTTGAGTTAATGGTTAGTATATCTGTTTTATATATCCATTCTGTTTTTCAAATCCGAATAACTTAAAATTTAGACTTTTTTACAGGTTCCAAATTTAAAATGTTTATATTCAGATAGCAGTCACTCCAGATAAGTCATTTAATTATTGATCATTTAATGGATTCTCAGAGATTTCTAGATATACAGTCAAACTCTTACTATCTAGCAATTGGCTGTCCTGATCACTCCAGATAAGTCATTTAATTATTGATCATTTAATGGATTCTCAGAGATTTCTAGATATACAGTCAAACTCTTACTATCTAGCAATTGGCTGTCCTGATGAGTAATGATTCCCAGTCATTATTTCTTTTTAAAAGTATTTTTGCCTCTAGATGAACTTGAAGAATTGATTCAGATAGGTAGAAAACATCACACATTTTGTATAAATAATTTTTTTTATATCTTTAAAACATTCAGCTGAAGCATTATATATCACTGCTACATATGCTTACAAAAAACAAAACAATTGTTGATCATCTGTTACACAGATAAACTCTCAATGAAAAGCTTATGGTCAAGATGTGCATCATTGTGCTTAAATTAACATTATAATCTTATAATCAACTATTCGAAGATAAAATATCAAATGTCATTTTGTCAATAAGAAAAATGGTGCTTGTATTATAGATAAAGATGCCGTAAAATGGCATTGTTTTCATGCTAAAACTATAAAATATGACATTCACTGGCCGTTGATTTTAATAATTTTTCTGTGCTTTTTTGTAATGCGAAAATAAAAACAAAACAAAATCGTCTTTTTAAAATATTATTTTTTATTAATGTATACAATTTAAATAATAATAATAAATGTAAAATAAAATCAACAAATTATAATTTGATTCGTGTTTTTTATATCGTATACTTTTTAAATTGTGTTACAGCTTTTTTTTAATAATTTTCTATCGGATATTTTTTTACTTGTGTTACAGCTTTTTTTTTTAGCAATTTTCTATCGGTTATTTTTTTACTTGTGTTACAGCTTTTTTTATATCAATTTTCTATCAGTTATTTTTTTACTTGTGTTACGACTTTTTTTGTTGTTGTTTAACTAAAAAATTATAATCGTAATAAAAGTAAAAGTTGTTACGGTTAGATTTAGGGTTAGTTTTAGGGTTAGTTTAGGGTTAGGTTTAGGGTTAGTTTTAGGTTTAGGGTTAGTTTTAGGGTTAGTTTAGGGTTAGGTTTAGGGTTAGTTTTAGGGTTAGTGTTCTGTTCGTTTGTAATGCTAAAATAAAAAAATTCAAAATCGTAAGCATACTCAGACAGAAGAAAGAAACTCAAACTTTTTTAAACAACAAACAAATGTCTTCTTTACTTATTAAACATGTTTATAATATTTGCTTTTTATTAAATTTACAAAAAAACCTGTATATTTGGACTTTTTTTACAGGATATTTTTCTCGTACTGCTCTTTTTTTACTTCAAAAATATACAGATGGTAGAATCTTCTTTGTCTCGTGAATGTTACTAACTGTACGTTACTTGACATGTTACCTAATTGCAACTCAATAAAACATAGATATTTAACATTTACCCAAATAAAAGTTCAATACAGTACATTGTAAAAAGTCTTATAATTATTGTTTTAAAACATCTGAACATTTCAATAGTTTAAAATAAAAAAAAATCCAATGAAAACAACATTTCAATACAATTCAAATACAAACTCTCTCATCAAGCCGTAATTATTTTATAAATTGTGTGAATTCGTAAAATGTAATTGCTGCTTAGCGGCATACATGCTGTACTGTGACGCAACATGGTGGCCTGCATTCTGTAGCACAACAAAAAAGTTGTATTGTAGAAAATGCGGGTTCAAACATGTTGGCCACAGAAACAGTACTTTAATGTGTTTTGGTGAGAAAACCGCACCATAGAACGGCGTCTTTAGCTATAAGATGAGTACCAGAAAAATTATTATTATATCATTGGATAAACATAATTTGAGTATAGATAGTGGCTGATCATAATATAAAGTCACAATAAGATTTATTTGAATATTATATAAAAAACAAAATACTAATACCATCCAACTTTATATTGATAAAGATAAAATCGATAATCTTGTTGATATCACTCAGTATTATCCAAATAATTTTTATTAAGAATAGGAATAAAAAGTAATTCAAAAAGCTCATGAGCAGTTTAAACTACTTTCTAAGCCAACAAAGGGATTTGTTTTTTAAATTAAATCTAATAATTCTATAATACTATTGAAAATAAATTTGCTTCAATATTTATTATTTGACCACTATATTCTTAGCAACTAAAGATAAATAATTAAGCCTAATGCAGAAAGTATATTATGTTGTAGTTATAATTTCAACTAGATCTTTAATAATTTTTATATATTGTTTATATAAACTTTTTAAGATTTTCATGAAGTCAAATGAAATATATTTCACTGAAGCTTATACTTTTTTAATTCAAAAAGCAAAATCCTCATGCTTCCATTAACTAATACCTAGTTTTATATGATAGTGTTTATCAATCAATTATGTTTTTCTTATTACTTTTATATATCATAGTTTAATACCTATCTTATAAAAAATTATCCTAAAAGTAATAATACTACTTAATGTATCATTTTTTGTGTTTAAATTTTAAAAATTGTAATATTATAAATATCATTACATATCTGGCACTTTGAAATAGATGGATTAAAATAAACTGATACTTACTGAAAAGATTAACTGCATTTTAAAAAGAATTTGCCACAAAATCACATTCTTTTGAAAATGCACAAAATTGTCAATAACAATAGTCAAGTTAAGATAATATAAATTGTCTTATCTCACATGTAACTTGAAAAAGAGCAAGTGAATTACATGCTTAATGTCAAATAATAATAATGTCAGAAGAATTAGGAATTTCATACTAAATTTAATATACCACTTATAAGATTAACATATAATTATGCAAAGAACTATATACTATTATTCTCATGTTAGCTGCAGGATAGCCTATTCATTAAACAAGATAGATTAAATATTTCTGTGACAAATTCTGATAAATAATAATAATAATAATAATAATAATAATAATAATAATAATAATAATAATAATAATAATAATAATAATAATAATAATAATAATAATAATAATAATAATAATAATAATAATAATAATAATAATAATAATAATAATAATAATAATAATAATAATAATAATAATAATAATAATAATAATAATAATAATAATAATAATAATAATAATAATAATAATAATAATAATAATAATAATAATAATAATAATAATAATAATAATAATAATAATAATAATAATAATAATAATAAAGATGAGCTTAACTGTAAAGAAAAGAAAAAAATATTTTTTTGTATAGTTTATTTTTTATATATTTTATTTCTAAAAAAAAAAAGATTTTAAAACAAAAAACAAGAAGATATTAAGATTTTTATCTATGAGAAAATTAAGTTATTTTTCAATTAATATATGAATAGAATTTTTTTTAAAAAAAAACAAGAAATTAAGATCTTTATCTTCGAAAAAATTAAAAGCTATTTTTAATTGGTGTACAAATATACAATAATTATTTTTAAAAGAAAAAGTATTTATTGGAAAAAATGATCAAGGCATAATGCAATATTTTCTGAAATAATCATGTGATTGGATGGAAGATTGATATCAGGGTATTTAAAAAAAAAAACAAGAATATGAGGATGGTAGAACTCAGTATAATTCAGTAGCAGTGAGAACATCAGCTTGGAAATTTGATGTCAAATTGGTTTCTCTCCTAGTTTAAAAATTATTTTTGAAAAATAATATAATATTAGGGAATTTACAGGAGTCATGTGATAATTCTTGATAAAATCTGATCACTACTGAGCTAATTATAGAAATAATTTTATTAAATGGAATATAGAAGGAAAATACCTCAAAGAAATTTTCAAGCCTTATGTATTGATCCATCCAACTCAATTTTATATTAACTTGATATAAAATTAATTGTTAAACTGAAAAACTGGAAATACAAAAAGAAAAGAAAGAAAAAGTTAAATAGATAAAATAACTATTGTGAAAGTTATAACAAGAAAAAGTCTGAAACCAAGAAATTAAACTGCTTCCTGCAAGACCTACTAATAGAGACACACAACTAGACAATTACAAAAGAGAGATTAAAAAAATCTGTGGTAAAATGACATATTGTAGTGTATACCCCTAATACATTTATAAATGTTACTTTTTAATAAAAGTAATAAATAGAAAGTAGTGAATAATTTTTTTAAATTATTTTTGTTAAAAAGATTTTTTTTTGGCTAAGATGAGGAAGGTTCAAGTTTTTTTTTTTGTTTCTTGTAAAATATTTATTTAGGGTTTGATTATTGTAGGGAAATAATTTATTAAGATTAAATATTAAATAAGCAAAATAAGGGAATAATAATTATATGTGACTATATGTATTATATAAAACTAAGTTATTCACTTTGGGTTTGTCATATTATCACTCTAATTTTTTTTTTTAATTTATCATTTAAATTTATTAAATAATTGTTTGAAAAATAATTTCCAAAATTATTTTTTGAAGTCTTTATTTTTTTTAGATATTTGTTCTGTGAATTAGCAATATATGTATGATTTATTTCATTATAAAGTTGTGCTTTATGGGATTTGTAGGTTATGTCAGCTCTATTATTTAAAAGAGTGAATTAAGCTTGTGTAGTTGTTCTTGTTCACAGTTTTAGTGTCCTTGCAATCTCATAACTAGTTCAGGAATAATGGTATTTGCAATATAAATATATATATATATCAAAATATTAATATATAACAAACTAACCAAAGGAAATACATATAAAAACAAAAAAATAAAGACTTATAAATCCAATAAATAATATAATATTTCAACCAGAGGACTGGTTTTCATCAGAAAGAAAAAAAATACACAGTAAAATGGCGATTTTACTGTGTATTTTTTTTTTCTTTCTGATGAAAACCAGTCCTCTGGTTGAAATATTATATTATTTATTGGATTTATAAGTCTTTATTTTTTTGTTTTTATATATATATAATTACAGATGAAAACTTTTATAAAAATCAATAAATAAATTTTTAATATTCTATTTTTTTTTAAAGTCAAAGTATTTTATTCTGGAGATTTACTTTCATGATAAATCCTGCTAACATTCTTTAGCATAAAACAAAAGAAAGACCATTAACAAAATAGTAAGGAATTTCTAATTAAATTAAAAGTAAAGCAGAAAAGATATTTGAAACAAAAATTCTTCAAATCTACATTAAATTAAAAATAGATTTGAAATAATAAAATCATTGGGTTTATCAGAAGAGTGGATCTTAAGAATATAATACAAAAATATTTTAGATCGATGATTACGATCGCCTGAATTTTATATATCCACTTAGCCTTGGGCAAATGAGATGGGGAATTTCCAAAAAGTATTCTGAAAGGGTATAAATAGCCCATGAGAACAATAGGAGTCAGCCAGTCATAGATTTGTTCAGTCAGTGTATGGAAAATCCATGCCAGTTTAATTTTTAAATAAATATAAATATGTGTAAAAGCATGGTAGTGGAATAATGGTCCTTAGCCTACCTGTTTTCCCAATTGTCCCAAGTATGATTGCCAAAGTACCATAAACCAGAGAAACTTCATCAAATGTTTAAATGTTGGACTGGCGAACTGTTGAACTCTTAAATTAAACTCATAGCTATCTATGCCTGTGCAGAAATTATGAAAGACCTCTCCAAATTCATATTTCATCAGGAGACCAATATTTTTTCAATTGTTTATTTCTAACCACCTGATTTATTCTTCAAATTCCAGTTGACCATATAATGTAATTTCGCTATCTCTAAGTGTCTTCTTAAATGAAATTCCCCTTAATTAAATGTAAATGTTTTATTAACTAAACTCTGTAACCTTGACTTGCTATAAATTTAAATTTAATGTCTCTGCTCTAACGCTATCTGTCTTAAAATTATGCCTCTTAATGCAAAACTTTTCTCTTAAAGTGGTTTAGAAGGATATTTATTATTTACATATAAATGTATTTGTTAAAGCTTTATAAATGTCTGATTTAAAATGATATCTATATGATGATTTGTTTTATCTCGACAAAAGTTTTATAATTAAATAATTTTGTTTCCTATTTCCTGACCAATGTCTGTCGGTGAATAAATAACTTTTTCACTCTAAATGATTATTACTTGAAGCACCCTTTTTGTCAAGATGAAATAATTTTGTTTTTCTTTATATATTTTGAAAATATTTATGCATATGTGGTAGAGTTTTGGGAGAGATGCTGGTTCAAGTATGAGATTTTATTTAATTATATTTCATTTTAAAAAGAATAAAATGGGGGGAGGGGTTAGAAAGTTTCTTCTTGTAAACAGTAATAGAGAGTATAAATGTTTAAATTTAATATATTGGTGGGATTTTATTTTGAAGGAAGAGACATGTCACGCAAAGAAATGATATTCATAATAATATTTTAGGCTTATTTTGTGTAGATCCGATCTTGGTCAATCCATATAATATCATTATAATCTTTTGTGGCTCAGTACAATTTTTATATAATAATTTTAAAATCTATTTTTCCAGTATTTGTATTCTGCCTTGCCAGCACTTTGCTTGATCACCTGTTTTGTCTTTGTGATTGCAAAATCAGAATTATACCATGTGATAGTTTCACTGGATATAAATTTTTTATCAGGATATAAAAGACAAAATTGGGTAGACCCAGGGTAAGCTGAGCTTAGAAAGCCTTGGCAATTCCCGATCTTTCACCTGAAATTTTTTGAGGTTTGCAAATTGCACAAACTATTTTGTCTTTATTTTCTCGGTGTCACTAGAACGGGGCAGAGGGATTGAGTTTGTGCTGGTTATGTCATGTCAAATGCTGGGTCTGATTAATTTCTTTTGTATCTGAACACATCATGGTGGGTTGACAACAGTCTGATCATATTAGTTTATATTTACTATCAGTGAAGTATTTAGTTGCGAATATCGTGATCCGATTACATTTAAGCATGTCACTCTCTTCGAAGCCAATTCCTAAAACTATGAACAAATTATTTCTCTCTTAGAATAATTTTTACTAATATTAAAGTTACTTCAAAATATGGCTGTTTAAAATATTTGTTTCTTATATCACATACTTGAGTGGGAATCTATGGTAAAACTCTAATTGTTTTATCTGTTTAAATTGGCATATAAACTATACCACTCCCTTACACAAGGCATAATGAGTGACATGATCGAAATTGATGTTAATAAAACAATGAAATAAATTAATGAGACATTAAAGAATTAGAGAGATGTTTTTATTAAATATATATATATATATGAATTTATCTACCTGTGGTTCGTTTCCTTTAATTTTATTCTAAAATTAGCATTTCTATTTAATTATTGTAGTGCTATCTGATTACTCTAGGTCACACACATATCATTTCTATTTTGAAGTTAATGAATAGGTGTAATTAGAATAAATGTTAGAGTTAAATGTTAGAATTAGTCGATGCGCATGTTCCACTGTTGATGCTGCCAGCCGGAGTTTAGAGAAGATTAATTGCATACCTAAAAATGTTGTTAATTAGTTGGTAGATTTAGAGAATGAATAAACAGATTAGAATCCATAAATATTCTTGATTTTTGATCTCGTGTATGGTTGGATTCAAGGTACTTTTACTCAGGCTGTGAATTGTGTTGAGTTAACATACAATTTTGACCAGTACAATATATATATATATTGTATCACTAATGGATAGTGCTCCATGTAAAATCATGTTTACAATTATTGATTGAAGTAAAAACATCTCATTTAAAGAAATAGTTAAAAGTTTAATGTAGAAGTTTAAAGAGTTTTTTTGTTATTAGTTTAAAACAGTTTGCTAAAAGTCAGTAGTAAAGTTTTACAAATTAAGTAATTAAAGGTGGGAGAAAACTTAACTTGGCAAAAATTAAACTTTAGAATAAATTAAGAAAATGGTATTTAGCAAGTTAGTTTTATTAAAAGAAAATGCAATTAGCCTGAAGGGGAATGTAACTGAGAAAATTTAAAATATTAAAGAAAAAAAAAAGAAATTTTAAAACTAAAAAAAATATTTTTTTCCATTTGTTTAAAATAAAACACATATATATGTGCATGAATAAAGATTGTATTTAAATATAAAGAAAATAAAATGTGTGCATGTTGAAGAATTAAAAGATGAAAGTTAAATATTAAAATAAATGACAGTTTATAAGTAAAAATTTCCCTCAAAGAGTGCATGTACTCATAAGCTATATAAAAACAGGATTAGCAATGGCTACTAATTAAAATTCATAAACAATGGGATTAATTAAACACTTCTTAAGAATTTAATCAACAAAAGCAATGGACGAATTCTCAACAATAAAAATAGCTGGTAGGTTTTAAAATTTAATTAAACAAATGACAACAAGATCATCATGTAAATAAGGCTGAAAATTTCATCAGGCAGTCATTCACATATCTAGATTCATTTATGTATCTAAAGTTAATCACCTGTTATATGTATTTGTTAATAAAGACAATGCAATGTTAAGCAGTTTTCAGAGCAACTCCAGTCTCAGTCCAACAGAACATCAGCAATTTGTCTAATAGAATCAATGCCCATCTAACAATTTGAAGCCACCAGGAATGTCTAACTGCCTGAAACATAAGTAGCATGGAATAGCAATCATTAGAACCTCAACAGAAGCCTAAAATTCACCAGTCGGTAAAACCCATATGAAGCAGCAAACAGCAAAAGCCTCAATGTTTAAAAATCCTATAGGTAATAAATAACATTTTTCTTATTCCAATTTTTGATATCAATTAATGTAGCCATTGCAATCTTTGAAGCCTCCCAGAGTCAGTTTAATAAATGAACTCTATAGCTGCATAAATGAACTATTTATATGTGTGTTTGAATGCTTGTACTTATTTTTAATGCTTTATGTTAAATTACATTACTATTGTATGTTATTAAGAATGTGTGTGTGGTTATTATAAATAAAATTATTGTTTGTTTAATTAGGAAAAATTTATAATTAGTTTAAAAATTATGGTAAGCATTTTAGTTAAATTAAAGTATTTGTTTATCAATTAAGGTCAGTCAATTCTTTTACTCATATCACTAATTAAAACAGCAGTTTATTATATCATTCTTTTTGATTGAGCTAATTGAGATTTCTTAGGCACTGAATTAGTTTTCCATCATTCAGGTGATGTTAGTTATCTCTTGTATTTAACTGGCGCCTGGAGTAATGACAGGTGCTGAATCCAGCAGCTGAGAAGATCTATGTCCTTCAAATGTAGATGCAGTTATATATCTTATATAGCTTTGGCCTGGTCATAGATACCCTCTGATGATTATGCTTCTCTGTCTAAGTGACCATTATGGTGCAATAATAAAATTGCAGTGGAGTAGATCGAATGTATAATTTTATAATATCATAGTTTTATATATAAAAATAAGTCTTAAAATTTGTCCTTTACAATTTTCTATTTTTATTAAAGAGTAAAAAGTTTATGCTGCATTTTTTTTCTATTTGAACTATTTCCCCATCTGGTTCAATATATATGAACAATATGTGTGTGGACATTCATAATGATTCTCTGTAGAATTATTTGGATAAAGCTATAGTCTTTTTTTTAAAAGTCCACATACTTCACTTTACTTTATACATTTAATAATTAGTTTATTTTTGGCCAATACCCTCATGATATGTAATAGTTCAAAGCATTACTCATCATCATCATTGATATTATAATAGTATTTTTTATGTTTGTTATTTTAGATATTTTAGTACTTATGTATGTGCATACAAATCAATTATTAATGATTGCTTTTGCAATATATCCTAAATTTGACATTTGCTTGATTGATGATTAGCCTAGATTCTATATTAGATCTCTTTTAAATCCAGTCAACAAGGATGCTGGTGATTTTTGAGTATTGATAATTATTGATGGTGGTATCTATATTTATTTATAATGGTTTCTAATGCTGATTCTTTGCTCATTTTTTATGCTAAATAAAAATAGCAATGCTTTTGAGGAAGGCCTTGTCTGTATTGTTACAATATATGAGATTCTTACTGACAATCTTAAGACTAGAACAATGACTAAGCAAAAAATTATAGTGGGATATAATATTCTGAAATACTAAAAAAAAGATATGTCACCAAAAACATGAAGATCTTATAGATAAAAATATAAATTTAATAGCAATTAGAAACATATTATCATTAATTGGGTAAGAATAAAACAGAAATCATACATGCATCATTGTAAAAAATAAAGGCTGAAGTGAAGCATGTTACTAAAGGAGATAGAATCAATGAATAACTGAAGACAAATTGAAAGAGTCATAAATGAAGATCTACAAGTTAAACAAGCAAATTATTTAGAATAATATAGAGTAAAGGTACTATGGATTGGAGAATCTGGATTAAACCTGAATTGATAATGCTAAAAATGATGATTATAAATATTCTAAGAGAAATAAACAATTTAATGTCCAAAATGTTAACAAAAAATTCTATTTCTTTTATTTATTACTATTAAAATGCATAAAATATACACCATATTTGAGCAAGTTGTCTGAAAACATAACTATTCAATAGTCACATTAGTAAATTTGAATATTAATATTGTATCTTCCTTATTTATATAAATGTTGTTTTTTTTTACTGATAAATTTTATAATGTAAATTTATTGTATTTACTAGAAATTTAGGAAAAAAAAGATTCTAATTAAAAGTAAAATTTACTGATTTTTGTTTCAACTACAAAATACAAGCTTAAGAGTTGTTCAAATCTTGTATATGCATAGTTAATGTTATTAAATATATAAATAATAAATTAAATTGATTTCAAGTTATGACTCCCTAAATTTTAATTTTTCTATATTTTTTATCAAAATGGCTCTCTGACTCAAAAATGCTCCCAACCCCTGACATATATTATGTTTAAAAATAGAGGGAGCAGGGGTGTCAAACTGCAAACAACATTACAAATGAAAAACACATTAATACATAAAAAAAAGTTGTTGTTTTTTTAAATTTAAAAATATTAGCTACCAAAAAATATTTTCATTTTATGACATTAAAATTAAAAAATTTATAATAATGTTATTTTGTAAATATAAATTCTTAAATGTTTAATATTAATATTTTAAAAAAATTTTTTTTTTAAATTATTAATGTTTCCATTTGTATATTTAAATTGAAATTCTGTTTATAATTTGATTATTTCCTTCACCAATTTTATACATAATATATATACAACATACTTCAAATGGTCAGATTTCAATCTTAAATATTTTTTTTTTTAAAAATTGTTAATGCTATCTTCTTTATAAAATTTAAAATAGTCAATTTTAAATAAAATTGAAATAGAATATCCAGTTGTGGGACAGTAGAATATCATATAAATATCATAATTCGAGGTTTTCAGTAATGAAATTAATAAAATCCAAACATTTCTCATTACAATTTTTTTTTCTTGATGTGACAATTGAACTTGAATAGTGGAAACTTATGATTAAAATCCTGTAAAATAGCTTATAGACAACCGTTAAAAAGATTAAATATCGAGATAAATAGTAGTGATAAAAGGTCGAATAAAATAATAGCTTATATAAACATTAAAAAAAATATTTTTTTTTTTTTGCAAGGGTAGAAAAATATAGTGCTGATGAATCTTTTCACAATGTTTCTTATTATAAGAGATATTTAGAAAAGTAAAAACTAAAATAGTAATTAAGAAAATAAATTAAAACAAAGAAATACTAAAGTAAGTAATCACAGGAAGCAAAATAAAAATGATTTAATTGGAATCTATAAATGAAGTTGAAGGACAATTGAATACAGAAAAGGATGAACAAAACATAGATATATTTGAGGGGATGATAGCTGAAAATGGTAGAAAATATTATGACTCCAGAGAAACAAGAGGAGGATAAAAAATAAAAAAGTTGTATCACTTAATCAAATGATGTTGACAGTACAAAAAATTTCAGTAAATATGCAGCAAATGTTCACAAATCAACAAAAGACAATGTTAATAGAGCAGCAACAAATGAAAGCTGAGATAACAACTGATTTATCAAAAAAGATAGAAAATATATTTGAAAGGATAGACAACATGAAAATTGAATTCAAAGCAGAGGTAGCTCAAGTACAGGCAAATATCAATAGTAAATTACAACATCTCGTCAAGCGTTGTTAGCCGAGAGGTCATCGCAGCCACTTGCAAGCAAGTAGTTGGTTGCAGATGGTTGTGGGTTCACCTCCCGGCCAATGCTATGACATATGAAAAAAAAAATTACAACATCTCGAAAAAGTCATAGATGAAAAAGACTGCAAATTCAAAAAAAGATTTGTGAATTTGAGAGAAAAATTGAAATTAAAATGGATAATAAATATATGGAAATAAAAAAGGTCTATAAAAATTGTGAAGATAAATTAGAACAAAATCAAAAAAATACCAAAGGGATATTAGTGAACAAGTAGAGAATATGCAAATAGAAATAAATAGTTATAAAAAGAAACAAGATAGCAAACTAGAAGCTCATGACAAAAATTTCAGTCTATAAAAGATGATTACAAGCATCTCAATATAAAGCAAAATTTGATTGAAACAGAAGTGAGGCAAAACAAAAATATTGTTGAACAAGTACAGTATTTGAAAAACACTATAGTCAGTTAAATTGTAATACATTAAAGATCAGCCTTTTCAAGCTATTGTGCATGCACTTTTTTACGAGCGTTAATAATAAATGAATACTTTCATTCCCAACACCAGATATAGTATTTATGAAAGAATAAAATGAATCCACTTATTCTTTCCAACCCAAATGCTTATATATGGGCAAATCTTGAGTACTGGAAATGAAAGCTTGAAAACACTGATCTTTGATGTATTACAATTTATAAAAACATAGTGCTATAAAATAAATGCTTATTTACATATGTTTAAGTTTCATTTGAGAGTAACATTTAGTAAATTCTAGATAATTTCATCGACATTCATTCAGACATCGTAAACAGTAATTTAAAGTGAGTGGTCTATCCTCACACTTTCATTTCCAGTACTTAAGATTTGCCCATATATAAGCATTTGGGTTGGAAAGAATAAGTGGATTCATTTTATTCTTTCATAAATACTATATCTTGTGTTGGGAATGAAAGTATTCATTTATTATTAACGCTCGTAAAAAAGCGCATGCACAATAGCTTGAAAAGGCTGATCTTTAATGTATTACAATTTATAAAAACATAGCACTATAAAATAAATGCCTATTTATATAGTCAGTTAAATAAAATTGAAAGTAGGGATACTTCCATGAATCAGAAATTCAAAAATTTTAGAATATGAGTATTACCACAAATTAAATGAATTAAAAGAAAAGCCAATTCATTTAACCCCTATTCTGTTTCAGAAATCCATGCTTATGCTCATTGAAATGCCCATTGATCAAGTAAAGAATCAACTGAACATACATAATATAATAATAAAAATGAGCACAAAACAGGATAAAAATAAATCAAAATTGGAGGTAAAATATATTAAAAACCCACACATTAGTAATTTAAAAGGTTTTGAATTCCATAAATTATGTAACACATATGACAGCCCATCTTCATTAAATGTGCCAATACCATGGTATAATGATCGCATAATAAAAATGGACCCATATGAATTTACAACTCAAGGATATGAAAATCAAACAATGGAAAAATGGAATAATCCCATTTTTTTTAGTTTAACTAAAAAAAAAATAATGATTAAATCTGTATAAATATATATAGGGATTAATTTAAACTCCATATAATAAATAATTAGGATTGTATCCAATAATATAATTGGAAGGTTAAAATTTATAAATAGTTTATGAAAGTATTTCTAAACTAAGTAATGAACCATATCATTACTACCATGATCAGAGACCGATTACCCCAATGTGTTGCTTCATTTGGAACTTAATGACAACTTTCTCATTTAACTGTTATGAAATAAAATCCACTAAGTCTCAAAGAAAATGAGCAGGGTAGGTACTCTTAAACACACCCACATCTAAACTAATGCATAAGTTATCCAAAGCAAAACTTATCTGCATTCATAGTCAGATCTTCAACTAAAAAAAAAAAGGTATCTCATTACAATAGGGAGAAATACAATCATAGATAACTCCAACCTTATATTACCAAGGATATAAACTAAAGGCATACTTTGTGAAAATACACCTGAGAACAGAATCTAACTCAAGGGATTAAGAAATCCTAATACCACATGATGGGATAATTATCAATCGTAATTCTAAGCCAATATATCCTAGAAAAAAAATAATATATATCTTTTTCAGGAAAAATTAATTAAAGGTAAACACAACAATCCTTAAATGAGAGTCAATAAACCACCCAAAAAAATAGAATTCTAAATTAATACCTGAGATTAATTCACAAAAGAGAAAGAGTAAAAATTAAGGAATTAAAGATATTATTTATCTTTAACACCTTCTTTTACTGAAAGGATATGTAAGGTGTGGCCTTACACTTCTCCAAAACCATTAAAAATACCTTTTCCTAATTCAAACCAAAGACTCTCTATAACAACATTCTCTATCTTTGAGAATGCAAATCAATAGAAATTTATTACCAAAGAATGGAAGTAGTCACAAGCACTGTAGCTAAAAAATAATTAATAGTGTCCATAATTAAACGTGTAATTTAATTTTATGATAAATACATCACCTAAAATAAATTATTAAACTTAGACACTAATGCTTCCTTTGTGAAAAATCTCTTGTCAACTGCTATGTAATTTATATACATTATAACAATACAAAGGGAAGATGATTAGATTTAGATGCAAGCAAGAAAAAAAAATATTTAAAGGAAAGAAATAACAAACCAAATCTTTTAATTGTTACTAATATATATATATTAATTATAACATATGACATAAATAATTCATCTAAGTCATGACCATGAACCTGCTGTTTGAAATCATTAAATAAAACATCCTCATTTTGGTGATTAGAGAAAGATAAAAACAAACAACTTTTCCAAAAATCATACCAAATATTATTGTTGGCTGAACAACATGCACAAATTTTGAATGGAAAAATCGAACTTGCAGTTCGAACAGAGAAGTTTGTCACTATTAAAGTGGTAACATTAAAGGCAAATCGCTCTTAGTATACTGATAGAAGCTAAAATTAAAAGCATACAGATTCAAATCTAGCCAATTAAGAGATTCTAAAATTAAAATATTTGAAAATAGCTTTAAATTACTCAACATCTTTAGAATGTTTTCAACTTTAAATCAGAGATTAAATTAATTCTAATTCGAGATATATAATAGTAAATATCTTGCACTTTTAATTCTCTCAAGAGCTTTTATTAAATTCATATATAGCATCACACACAACCATGCATTACTAAGCATAAAGTGGCATCGGGAAAAGAAACTCATCACCCTAATTGCCAAAACCAATTTGACTTAGCATATATTCATCTATGCCATGAAACACCAACTCTCCTAATGAGAAATGAAGTGACGAACCCAACATCTCAAAGAAGGCCATATTAGGAGAGAAATTATAATCAACACAATGGACATTCTAAAACACTCAAACACCAACATCTAAAACATGAAATGGATTTAGGAGAACAGTTGTAATCTTTTTGGGACATTTTCCTTATGGACTCTCAATTTGTCTTTAGGCTGACATCAAATTTTTTTTTAATTTTTATTTTATGTAAAATGCTTCATTTATCTTTTTCCTTTATTACAGATTAAAAGGAGGATGTAAATTATTAATATGTTTGAGAAAGGATAAGCATTATTAGCTTTAATAAAGATTAAAATAAAATATAGGTCCAGAAGTGAATTTGCTCGTGAATAGATCTTATCATCACCAGGGGAGAGGTAAAATTTTATCCTATCATACATTAAATACCAATATTTATACAATGACATTGTTATTTATTTGTTGTTTGTTATTACTAATTATTTATGTTGTTAGTGTATATGATTAATTATCTCTAGTGTGAATGGTCTTTCCTGGCTTTGTCATAACCAAGCACAATAGAAGAGTGGATCCCATGTCATCATTACATGATTGGTAGCAAGTAATCCATCAAATTATTGGAGATAATAATAAATTATGATTATGATAAAGTAAATTTTCAAGAAAATTTAAATAAATAATCATAACTTATAATTTAATTGTCTTTGTTAGTATTGACATTGAATGTTTATTCTTTGAATGGAAAAAGAGTTGGATCAATAAACATTAAGAATAATATTCAAAGAATATTTATCGATGACTAAATAATTAATTTATTTTTGTTATAACTTCATTATCAAATTTATATTAACTGTAAATAAATTTGTTAAATATATAATTTTAAATTAAAGATTGTCATTTGTATTTTTCTATATTCAGTTCTCACACCTACTCACATATTATAACTAATAATATTGATATACTCTCAAGTAGAATATTATGCTTATTCTTCCTGAGTTCAAAATCTGGAAATAACAGAAGCTAAAGAGGGAAAGAAAGAGATAAGTATACAGGTATATTTTGACACATACTGATATATTAATGCATCATCTCTCAGTATTAAGATCGAGATCATGGAAGGTCAGGACCTGTTCCATTACAATATATTGATCCGGATGTTTTATCTGCTTCAAAAGTTCCATCACAAAATTAAAACACATTATGTTTTAATAAAGTTTTTTAAAAAAAACTATTTGAAAGTTTTATATATTATAGCCCACATAAGCAGCTATATTTTAAAATTCTGTGATTTTAATTTTGTCTTTAATAGATTTTACTTTTAGTTTAAAAATAAGTTTCTTTTGAGACTTTTTTCTTCTATTTTTTAAAACTTTCTAATTTCAAAAAGTTTTAATCTTTAAAAAAAAAAGTGTTTTAATTTTGAAAAGTTTTTAATTACATTCTTGTTTCTTTGTTTGTAATCTAATTTTAATTTATTTGTAAAAAGAAAGCTGAGACTTAATTTTGTATCTACTTTTTTTAATTACTTTTGTATAAGACATGAACCCTGGTCAGATTTTTAATTTAAATTAAGTCTGAGATAGAGATTTGCCCTGGGAAAATACTTCTAATTAAAGATGACTCAGGAAATAAAATTGCATATAATAGCCCTGGGATTTTGGACTAATTATTATTCAGCTAGTCATTTTATTTTGCTTGTTGAGTATTGATGCAGCTTCTTAGTACACTGCTTGTAATACCTATTCTAATTACAGTACTGCCTTATATTTTAAAGGTTGCCATATGCTAATAAAAAATTCTGAAGATATCATACTCCAGTCTACTATTCGCTAAGTAGCAATTGTTTCTTCAGAATGCCTAAACTACATGACATGTGGAATCTTATCTACAATATGCTGTGCAAAACCAAACAAAAAATAAATTATGGATCCTGAATTGTTTCTGCAAAATCATGTCATAAAACCTTAAACAAGAACTGATCCTGAGCTTGCCTCCACAATCCCTACCAAAGAGATGAATCAGAAGCCTTTATGATGGATGCAAATTAAGAAGAACTTTGCCTATCTCACTAGAAGAAATCTGATGCACTTTACTAATCAGGTTTCAAGGTAAACATTTCATATTCTTACCAGCATTTAAATCTCTATTAAAGTCTCAGCTTAATCATAAAATAATCCCGTATTTATTAGAAGTTTTGAATATTCCTTTAATATTTTAATTATTTTCTGCATTTACTTATTAGTTAAAGGTGTATATAGGGAACTCTTAGTTTTAAGACTCCATATTTGCTTTTTTTAAAATTTATTTATCTGAGAATGTATTGCAAGTTTATATTTGATATACTTTGTATTATTTATATTACTAACCCTTGATAAATACTTGGGCAGATATTAGTAATTTTCTTTTATCTCACCTGTCCTCTTTTCATTATAATCAATTTAAATAAGCTTGGGCTGTGTTTCCTGCAGTCCATAAATCTTTTGGCTGGTGGTTTATCAGGAGTATTGTTCTGTTTTTTTTAAATTGGAGATTTTGTTTTCTTCTATTTAAGATTACGCATAATCATAATCTTCTTTTGTTCTACTTTTTGTTTTGTATTTGGGTCAACCATGAAAAACCTTGAATGTGGTTAATCACAAGCTGTTCTACAGACATATGACATTCTTAGTCCTGATGCCTTATTCTAGACCAAGGGAAGTTCACCTGCACTGTTTCATTGTATTCCTTGCAAGTTCACTTTATTTTTGAAATCTCTAAATAGGGAAACTGGAATTAGTTTTTATAAACTGCTGGCAGGAAAATATTATAAATCCCTCTTTTTAAATTATAGGTGAGAAAACAAACTTATCTGCCAGGGTGTTTAATGTTTTCAATACTCTCATACACTCTCTGATAAATATGCAGTAGAAATCTAGGTCAAACTTTTATACTTTTGTTTGCTTGAGATTTAACTTTTTTTTAATTTAAAAATTATGAAATTCTGTAGTCTTTTCTCAATTGTCTGAACAATAATAAAGATCTCTTTCTCTCCCTAGGTCTAGCTGGTGGCATTCATCATCATCATTAACTTTTGATCACCATGAATTAAATTTTCTAGTCATTAGTGACCCGATGGCATCCTTGGTGATCAAAAGAAGATAGAAGTGACTGGTACAATATATATATATATATATATAAGATATGATCTTACATCCCTCCAAATACTATAAAAACACTCTTTTCCTAATTCAAATCCAAGACCCATTATAACAATATTCTTGACCAACCACAACATTAACAAGAATGAAAAGCAATTAAAATTCATTACAAGAAAAAAATAAAAAACTAGTCACAAGCACTGTAACTGAGAAGCAATTAATTGTTTTCTCCAATTAAACATCTAATTTAATTTTATTATATACATTATCTTAATTAAACCAAGAAATGTATACACAAACACTAACTTTTGTTTAAAACATCTCATCATTGTTATGTAACTCATATACATTGTAACAATATGAGGGAAATATGATCAGACAGATTTAAATACAAGCAAGAAAATAAAAATTATTTAAAGGAAAGAAATAAATCAATTTTTTTATTGTTATTAACATATTATATATACATATACTGAGCACATCTAATGCTGTAAATAATTAATCCAAATCATAACCACAAATCTGCTAGTTGAAGTCAGCAAATTCACATTAAAAAGAACATCCTCATTTTGGTGATTATAAAAATATAAAAACAAATGAGCTTCTTCTCAAAAGTCAGATAAAAAATTGCTCTGTCTGAGCAACATGCACTAAGTTTGAGCAGAGAAATCAAACTTGCTGTTCGAATAGAGAATTTGACCGCCATTAAAGAAACATTATAAAAAATAACTCATTGGATATTGAATAAAGCTAAATAAAAGACATGTGGAGTCAAATCTAGTCAATTAAGGGTTTCTAAAGAAAAAATCTCCAAATTTAGTTATAAATTACTCAAGAAGTCTATGTGTTTTCAATTTTAATCCAGAGATTAAATTAATGGTAACTCGAGACATGTAATAGTGAAGTTATTGCTTTTTAATTTACTCAAGATCTTTTTCTAAATATAGACAAATAGCAATACATATAACCATGCATTGCTATTTATGAAGTGACACTGGGGGAAGAAAGTCATCACCCATGAAGCTGTAATTGCTAAAACTTAAATTAATTTGACATAGTATTTTTCATCTAAGCTGCAAAATACCAACTCTACCATTTATAAATATTTTGCCCATTTACACAAGTTCATATTCATACCTATCATGAAAGACCTAAACATGTTTACACCTATCTGTATTTTAAATGCTACTAATATAGCCTGAACTAGACAATCATGCAGAGTCTCCATGAGTTTGAAACTCAGGATAATGGAAATGAAATATGGCATGGATGAGGTGTTAGGATATATCTAATATTTAGTCGATTCTTAATCTTTCTACTTCTAGAAATAAAATCAATGTGTATGTGGTATATAAAAGTACAAAGATCAAAGATATGCTCTGTTATTCATTGTGATGACCTAACTAATTCATTTTCATATCAGGTAAAAGCCTGTTCTATTACAGTATGTGAGTATATTTGTGAAGATACAATTATGTATGAAATTTTGCTATAATAATTTTTATTATGTTGTTTAATCACCTGTTGATTAAATGGAAATTAAACTGTGTTAAAATATTGTATATACACTAATGAATAAAATTTCTGAACAAGATAGGGACTGATTTCTATCCACCTATAACACCTTGTGAAGGATGTAATCATAAAAATATGATCAAAGACATGTGAAAAAGATCTATGATCCTCAAAAGAACAGAACATTTTATTAATTAAATTGTAATAATCTATCTATCTATCTATCTATCTATCTATCTATCTATCTATCTATCTATCTATCTATCTATCTATCTATCTATCTATCTATCTATCTATCTATCTATCTATCTATCTATCTATCTATCTATCTATCTATCTATCTATCTATCTATCTATCTATCTATCTATCTATCTATCTATCTATCTATCTATCTATCTATCTATCTATCTATCTATCTATCTATCTATCTATCTATCTATCTATCTATCTATCTATCTATCTATCTATCTATCTATCTATCTATCTATCTATCTATCTATCTATCTATCTATCTATCTATCTATCTATCTATCTATCTATCTATCTACCTATCTATCTCCCCCCCCCCCACCTATCTATCTATCTATCTATCTATCTATCTATCTATCTATCTATCTATCTATCTATCTATCTATCTATATTGAACAATGATAAAGATATGTGTAAGAGATTGTGGTCTGGTCCAACTGATGAGTGCTAGTTCACCATGAAATGAGCATTTTTGGGGATCATAGATCTTTTTCACATGTCTTTGATCATATGCTTATGATTATATCCTCCACAAAGTGTTGTGATGTGATATACTGTGACTTCTCCTTAAATGGAGTCAGGAATCTCTCAGCAGCTATGCTCAGAGAAACCTGTTAGCCACTTTACCTTCCTTTTTCATTGTCCACCCTAAGTTTTCCCATAATCTGCTCCATCCCATTTCCACAACATAATCTTTGTCAACTTCATGACCTTCTTATCTAAATCCCCCTTATCTTTTCCCAAACCTAGCATAAAAACCAATAACTCACTTTCTGTATAATCACTTTGTTCACATTTAACCTTCCATAACTTCATTATTTGTACCCTTTCTGCTTCCAAACATTTACATTGAAGTAACAGATGCCTAATATTTTCTATGCCTTCCTTACACAACTTGCAGGCTAAATCACCCATATTTTTCCATTTAAGTGTATATTCCCTTGTTGCTAAAAATCCCGTTCGAGCCTTAAACAATAAACTACTTTCCTTACTATTATCATAAATTAACTCACACCCAATGTTCCGTTTACTTCTATATATATTTAAACTCGTTTTACTATCCATACTAGTTCTCCATCTCTCCAATTCCCTATTCTTTATTAAAAATGGATAGAAACCAGTCTCTATCTTGCGTGAGAGTGATGTATTGAAATTTGCATCCAGAAATATTATTTATTATTGGATAATCTTTAGTCTAATGAATGACTAATAAAAATTATTATTGTATGTATATTGTGTGAAAGTTTGAGTTTGAACCCCGCATATATTACATATATAAAAAAATGCAGGTTTAAGCCTGTACAATGTATTGTATATATACTTTTTTTTTTTTTATAAATACAAAATAATTACATCGCGTCTTTCCGTGAGTTGACTAAGTTTATTTTAACATTTCAGACAATGTTATAAACTGAAAGTAAAAGTTGTTTGCTTAATAGGATATAGTGACTGTGTGTTATACGATCTTTTTTTTTCTTTCTGAGAACAAATTGAGAATTCGTGTGAAATTCTAATCCTCTATAGTTGTATGCCAACTATTTATTTAATTAACTGAGAAAAAAGCAAATATAATCAATTTTCCACAAACGGTACCAAAAAAATTAGTCAAATGATTTTACTTAACTAGAATTAATAAACACACACACACTTTTTTATAACTATTACTTTCAGATTCGAAATGATAAATTTTCATATGACCGAATTAGAGGAGGCTAAATGAAAAAATAATTGCCTGCGTCATGCAATACTTTTGTTATAATAGATGCGTGTATTTAAGATTTCAGTCTATGAGTATTTTAAATAACTCTTGAGTACTACTATTTTTAATTTATTATTATTCACACCAGCAATCGGACAGTATATAATAATTTATTATATTTAGTTCAAATTGCCAAAATTCACCTGTAATATATATATATATTGGCTTCTGGATTTAGATTAACTATGCTCGTTTATGAGTAGCTATTAATGATTAGAAATAACATTTAGTGCGCATGTTAAATAAATTGTTAAAAGTATGAATTGGTAATTTCATTGACAATACAAAACCTTCGATTAAAAAACTTGTCAATCATATTAATTATACATTTAATTTCCATATTTTATAACTCTCTCTTCTTAACTCATGTTAATTAATCAAGTTAATTCACGAGTTGGTTAAAAAAAGTATATTAACTTCGATAGAAGAGTTGTCTTGTGCCACTCCAGTTATGGTTATTTTAAAATCAGTCAGGTTTTGTCTGCCTCTCTGGGGATTACTGTGTAATGTTAAACAAGTATATTAATAATATATATATATAAAGGAGCTTATCCAGTACTGAGTGTGCGGAAGATAATAGCATCACAGAATGCAATTTTTTTTACAAAGATCGATTTGAAGTCCCTTTTCTATTAAATCTCTGTTACAAATAGAACAAAACATGTACCCACTTAGTTTATTCAAGTGCAATAAATTATCTTATGGAATCATAATTGCTCCAAATTTGTTTCAGACAAAAATGGACAGTTTGTTTCAGGATATGGAAGTTGTTATTTCTTATCTTGATGATATTTTAATAATTGCAGAGACAGAGAATGAATTATCAATAAACATAATTAAAGTCTGTGTAAAACTGGATAAAATTTTTGCAAGATTAAATGTTTCTAAGTGTATTTAGTATACCACCACTAGGGAAAAATACTCCTATCTGGATCAGATGAGAGTGATAAAAGTGCCACAAAACCATGAAAATGTCAAAGACTTGCAGGCTTTTCTTGGTCTGCTCAATTTCTTTGAGAGTTCTGAAAGGGAAAGGGCATGTTTCCATTCCATTATATTTATTAGTAATAATGGAACAGTGATATAAATGCAATGCAAAAATACTTTCAACAGAGCCAAGAATCTGTTGACTTCCAATCCATTATTCATTCACTATCATAATAACCAGGAAGTCGCTGCTACAACTGACATCTTGAAATATAGCATAGGGGCAGTAATATCACATAACTATTATGAAGTAAATGCCCTATATCTTACATCTCCAGAATGTGCACTGCTGTGGAGAAAAACTACAGTCAATTTGATAATGATTTGGCAATAATATGTGCCATGAAAAAGTTCTAGCAGTGCTTAATAGATGTGAGTTTAAAAATTTCTACAGATCATTGTACTTGAATAGGTATACTGGAAAATGTGAAGAAAAGTGCAGAACCTGTCAATCAAAAAGTGATCTTCTGGATTAATCTATTACCTGCATATGATTTTGAGTTGATATAAAAATCTGATAAAGAAATTAGCCAAGTGCATGCATTGTCAAGATTACCAGATAAATTACAGTTGTTAATTATATAAGACTCCATGAAAACAACACACTAAATAGCATAATAGTTAGTAAATGAACTAAAAGAGATGTTGACAATCAAGCCTCACTAGAATTGATTGAGCATGGTTAGTCCAATAAGTGACCTAATTATATGATAAAATTCATTTTGATAGCATGTAATAATTGTATTCTAATGACAGACTGTGTATTTATATTCATTGAAGGCAGAAAGCAAGCATTAGCTTTATTTCATAGAGGACATCCAAAAATAGTGAGAATAAAAAAGTTAGGGTGATCTTATGTATAGTGTCCAAATATGAGACAAGAGATTTAGCAAACAATTAAACATTGTAGAGATTGTCAATCTAATGCTACATTGCTGCCAAAAAAACTAAACTCTTAGAGTAAAGCAACCCAAATCAGCTATCCATTCATTGGTAACATTTTCCTTACAGTTATATATCCATTCTCTAAGTAGTCAGAATAATAAATTTTTAAAAGCACCAGCGTAGATAATAACATGAAAGCTTTGAATGGAATATTCTCATGCCATGGATTCTCTGAAACAATAGTTTCTGAAAATGGCAACAATTTTATGTCCACTTTATTCAAAAACTTTTTGGCAATTGAGATGATACATCATTTATTAATACCACTCTAGCTTAACGGACTAGCCAAAAAGTCAGTGCAGTATTTAAAGACCATGTTAAATAAAAATTCAGACAAAAATATAAGTGAAGTTTTAAACAGTGCTATGTTTTACCAGAATTTTATCCCTTAAACATCTACAAAATGTATGCCAACTAAGTTTTTAATGCATTGGCACTTTCGAATACATCTGTAAGTGTTAGTGACTGTCAAGAATGTATCAAAACAAAGCTATCTGAATGAAGAAAATTTCAAAGTTGGTGCCATTGTTTAGGCACTTGATGTTCTAAAAAATAGTTTCTCTGATTGATTATGAAGGTTATATCAAAATAATTAAGAGTAGTTCTGATGTCTAATGGAAGACACATGAGAAGACATATTAATCACTTGAGAGTTTATCAGACTGATTTACTAAAAGTAATAGATCTCAATCCTAAACTTAATGAAGAGAGGACTTTAATAAAAGATGAGAGTGCAGACTCAGCATTAGAGCACCAGACATTGAGTTGTCCAGTGAGAAGATAAATGATATTGATTTAGCTGAAACAACCAGTCAAGAGAGTGGATACTATACCAGGGGTAGATCCCCTATCTTTAAGATAATCCCAGCTGGAAGAAGAAAAAAGTACTGACCAAGAGAAAGAAAGTTATCTACCTTTAACAAAACATGCCCAACTTCATCAGAGACCTAAAAGATTACAAGATTATTTTTTGTAATTTAACAGACAATTTTTTTACAATGAGGAGAGAAGCTGGACTGCTTGTTGTGTGGATATGAATAAACACACGCACACAGACACACACACACATATATATATATATATTGTAACAGGATGGGGTAATAGGACAAATGAATGTGAAATAAATGAAGTGAATCTGAAGTGATGAAACATCATCATCACCCCCAGTAAATACAAAATCAATAATTTGAAAAATTATCTTTAAATAAATATTTAAAGATATAAGTGTATGAGATTAAAGAATCTCTGAGAACATTGAGAGATCATTGAGAGATCAGAAGCTAAGTCATAAGAGCAACTAAAAGCATAATTATAAATTCAACCAGCATTATAATAAGTCAAAGTAAGTATAAGTAAATATTAAGACAACCATCCATCATCATCATTGATGGGAATAAACAAATCAGTACAATAAATCAATACAGTAAATCAACAGTCAACCTTGTGACTGGACTGGAAATTGGTCTTCTTTAGACCAGGCTAACTATTGAGCCTTTGCCAGCTTGGGCAATTATATAAACATAACTTGGATGCACCAGCTTAGTGCCCATCCATTAAAATACATAAGAATCAAAAATCGAAATAATAATGCTGGGACAATAAAACGTGCTGATCATCATCAATGCTCGGGCCACTTGTACTGGCCAACTATAAACTTAAATTTTTAATAAAGACTAAAGTAAAAAAAAATAAAAAAATAATAGTGCATGGGCTTTAAAGAGTATCCTCTTTTGCGCCAACCAGGATGATGATTCATCATCTCTGGATGCCCAAAGCACCAAACACATCCTCATTTATCCGTGTCCAAAATCTAGCTCAGAGAACATGGGCTCTATTACTGTATGTGAACAAGAGATGATAGAATACTATTTTTAACAATTAAATATAAGTTTATTAATACCAAAAAATAAATAAATAAATAAATGATTAAGGTCTTATAAGGGTTCTGATTTTGAAAAGTATACATTGAGTTACATGATTAATAAATTAGGTTTACTTAAAACCCATTCAGCACACAGGCATGTGGCTTGATATAAAATTAACATGTTTGAATAAACATTTAATTTAGAAAAATTATCAAAATTTTACACATAAGTGTCTATCTGACACACATTTTTATTTACAATACAATTGACATATATACGCACACATATGTGTGTGAATTTTCTGATTTTGACTATAATACAGAATTTCAAATGATCACATTGAGATTTAAATAATTATTATTCAACATTTAAATTGTTACATTAATTTACAAAACGTATAATAAAACCTATTCAAATTATTACTATGGTTTACATATATATATATGCGCACAGACGCGCGAAAAATAAAAATAAATTGACATTTAATATATGAGGGTGCGTGTATATACATATGCACACTGACTTTGATCTATTTCAACTTTTTACAATAGTATTATAATTTTCTAGTACATAAATTTCCTACCTATACATGTGTATAAACAAAATATAGATACAATTTAAAATTAGTTTCAATTTATAAGTTCTCAAAAGTATAGTCAATTTTTTTGACAGGTATTTGTTGATTAATTATCAATGATTTTGGACCAAATTACAAGATTTGCTTTTTCGATTTTAATTCAAACAAAATTATGCTTGCATTTAAATTATAGATTCTTTTTTTTAATGAATATGAAAATTATTTCTTAGCAAAATATATATAGCAAATCGTCTCTCTTTTAAACATTTGACTGGAGCAAATTTTACTTTAAGTTACGAAGTTAAAATGTCTTTTATAAGAATATTTAAAAAAATACAACTCACTGTATACACACGCGATGTATTTATCTGTGGTTTCCTGCTTGCATAGATGAACAGTAGCATCAGTACACCAATTTATTCAAGCTTTCTCTTGGTAAGCTTGGTTTCTAGCCCATCAGAAAAAATATAATTCCGGGCTTGTTGTCATCATCAAGTAAAATTATCCAAGTAATTAATTACTTTTGTAGTCCAAGCATTTGTCAAGCTATCTTCTAAAACATATTTAAGCAGCTAGTTGATGCATTTGAAGTGACCCTGGCTTCATGAATCAAAACTGCAGTAAACTATAAGGCAGCTACTGGACTATCCTTAGATCTTCATAGGAGCTTTATATAACTCTGCTAGCTATTTTGTCCCTTTTTTTTTCAGGCTATTGATTCAGAAGTGACCCAGCTTCAAAACCAAAACTCCTGTGAAGGAAAATAGTAGCAGCTCCTGCCTTCAGCAACATTAGTTCATAATAGCTTTTCTGCAAACTCTCTGCTACAGCTAACAACATACTGCTCTCTTCAAAATCATTATCCAAACTGGAGTTAATTTGTTATCAGCCCTTTTATAGACTCATTTATGGTGATAACAGCAGCTTGATTAAAAACAGAGTTTTTATTTTTATCTCACTAATCTATTTGAAAACATATACATGTTTTACATAGGGGATTTCTAATAGATAAAAAATTTGTTTAATTAAAATTTCAAAAATACAACAGGGTGTTTTTAAATTTCAAAATCAGAGTAATAATTAATAATAATGCAATATTTATATTTATTCAGACCTTTTTAAAATATTAATTTATAAAACAATATTTTAAATGAGAGTTATTATTATTATTATTATTATTATTTTACTTCAATGAATGTAGAAAATATCTACTATAATTTTTGTCAGTGTCTATTTCTACTTTTCCTTTATTTTACATATATATATTCACATACACTATATCAGTGTGTGTGATGTAACCCAACTGGTTACAATATATATATATAATTGCATAAATAGAGATATTTTATTTATTGTAATTATCATCGCACAACATATGAATAAATTATCCCTCACAAAGTATACTCTCAAAAATTTACATATTGTAAGCATGCATTGAACTTTTAATAAATGTATAAAAATTTATTTAAGTTATGCAGATCTGGGATTGATATTAAAACTGCACATAATTTAGTTAAGTATGCGCATGAACAAAATGCTCTATTAAGATAATACAGAAATAAACTGTTGTAATGCATGCATGTATAGAATTAATATACACACACCAAATAGGAATAATTCTACAGACGTAATCTTCTCTCAGAAGATTAGCATTTAATTTTTATTTGATTATCTATTTATTGTTTGTTATGAATAAATAAACTCTTTTATTTGTGGTAATGTTTTCTCTTTTCATAATGATACAACCTGACTAGTATTGTAAATAATACCCTGGGTATACAAGTTAATTTACTACACACATGGGTCTTTTTGAATCTAAACATTTACCACTACTAGAGCACCAGATGTGTTCAGACTAAAGTGGATATATTCAAGGAACACTGGAAGTAATATCCTGTAATGACAATTTACTTACCATTCAAAACAGTCAGCATTAAAAAAACAGAACATGGAGGGTATGGAGTACATTGAACCTTAAAACATGCATTTGAAATAGAACTTGTTTTGTATCCAATAAGTTCAATATTTCATGAAAGAGGGAAGTAGCAGAAACTGGTCTGGAGTTAGGAATATTCAGGAAAGCTTGTTAAGAGCTTAATTGTGAGATCTTTATATAACATTTGTAATACAAGCTTGTTTAAATTACGTCATGTGACATCTGACTTGATTTTTTTTTCTAATTTTATTTTTTGCTAGCAAGGGTTTGACAGTTTTATATTGCTAAAGCTATTAATATATGGTGTATCTGAACTTAGTTCAGTCCCATATAGATATTTAAGTTAGATAGCTGGATTGGTAGACATATGAATGTCTGAAAATTTCAGAGTTTCTACTTAATAGTTAATGTATGTAAATATTATGTATTAAGTGCAAGCAGTTCATAATTAATGTGAAAGGCTGAAGCCTGCTCACATACATTAGATAAAGTGCTGGCTTATCGTGGTATTTTTAATCTAATGATTGAATATTCTAGCACCTCACTGAGGATGCCATTAGCAGAAACCAATCTGAGGTTGGAGGTATTCTCCAAAACTTGTTAAGAGTTTGTTTTGCGAGCTCTATATATAACATTTGTAAACACAAGCTTATTAAATTAAGTCATCTGACATCTGATTTGATTTTTTTGTAACCATATAAATAAAAACATTAAGGAAAACGGATTATTAAAATTACAATTATCAATTTAAAAGTGATCCACAACTATCATAATTATTAATGGTAGTTAATTATATATCATAATATAAAACATAATATTCAATGTGCATAAATTGATTAAAATTGGATGTTACTTTTGTATTATTGTTCAACATTTGCAGCTTTGTACCAAATGAAAAATATTAAGATGAAATTACAATAATAGAACAAAGTTTAACAATTTATTGTGAGAAATTTCATCTTTTTACTTGCGATCATCTTTAAAATATAAACAAATTTTAAAATTTAGTAGTATTATGTAAGTCTTTTGTATCATGAACAATCTTATAGCCACATTAATGGTTTTTATTTATGAGCAAACCGGTTGCCAAACCTACAACACTAACATACATAAAATTACAATACAATACATGTTAGAATAATAATAAAATATCATTACATAAAGTTTCTTTCTGTTTCTTCTGTGAAACAAAAAAAAATTAAATACAACAATTTAAAATCTGCAGACTTCTTTAACTTAAGTCATGTTCTTTAACATTACACCATACTAAAATTACATTATATTTATCATATCATTTCTTCTTTATTAATATTACAAATAACTTTTTTTTCTTTGCATACAATAAATAGACTATATGAAAATATCAGTTTTCACTCTAACTTTAAATATACAATAATCATAAATTTATCTTCTACATGGTAACATTATAATTTTTAATATCTTTATGGACATTTGTAAAGATTCCTTCCAATACCTATTTACTGATCTCATACATCATGGTTACATTCCATATGTATTTATTAATCAACTAGTAATGGTGATAATTGGTTAGATCATCAAATGATTGTAGTTTCATCTTTTAACACTTTAATATTTTGAAGTACAAGAGATTATGATGTTGAAACTGACCATTGATTCTGGTTATTATTATGCATAAAATTTCTTTTATTTTATGGCAGGATTGAACTCAATAAATAGTAACATGGTAACTTATACCTTGGAAATTAAGTTAAAATTTAATTTAATATTGATATAATACTATGGACCTATTTAATGAACAAGTCAATTCCATTTAAATTAAGCAAAGTTCTATAATGACAAATCTGGTTTTACCTCAACATAAGTTTAATTAAAGTAATTTAGAAAAAAATTTAATGTCAAGAGTTTTAGTAAAATACTTTAAGAACTTGGTTAGCACTGAGTAGAACTACTGTATGGAGAGTTTTGCCTGTTTTAATAACAGCAAAGTGCTAGCATAAGGAATACTGATCATGTGATGTTTAGTGGTTTGACACCAATCCTGCCTAATGGGATAGTGGTGACTGTGGTTGTTAAAGAGCCAAAGACACCAAAATATATGGGTAATGAACTGCATTCAGACCATATGACAATATAAGCTATTGAGCTTAGATTGAAAATATTATTATGTTTTCAATTTTATTCTCATAGTTTTGTAGTTAAGAAGAGATAAAAGGTGGCTGCTGGAGGGTTGCATTAGATCCTAAGATCTAGATGCAGTGCTCTCAGATCCAAAGCTCCTCACTGATGAAGGCCACAAGCCAGAAACTAGTCTGGGGATATTGGATGAGTAGCACTAGATAGGGGTTTTATGCACAAGCCTTCTGGCATCCATTGATTACTCTGGTTAGCACTGAGTGGCACTACTCTATGGAGAGTTTTGCCTGTTTTAATAACAGTAATGTGCTAGCATAAGAAATACTGATCATGTGATATTTATTCATAGTTATTAAAATAAATAGGTATCGACTATTGTTGCTCCTAAATTAAATGCAACAAGATATTTTTTCTTATTACTTTCCCATGTATTTTTTTAGCTTTTATAATGTAATGAAAATTGCTGGTATCTAGATTTAATTTTAAGTAATATTTCATTTTAATGAAAACATGTCATAAAAGTATCATAAATTCAATTAGTAATAAAAGAAAATGAATATTTTTTTTTATCATAGTTCACTTTTTAAACTTATTTCACAAATGAAAGTCCAACATTTTTCCTTTCTCTTATCATTCCAAATTTATTATAGCCATATTTATAAAACAGTTTGCAACTTTTATAAATAAAATATTTGTAAGTTAAATAATAAAATTTGAAGCTTACAAATTTCTGGACCAGTTTAAACTTGAATTCAATTTTGGCAAGCTTCTCAGTATATCTAGTAGTTTTAGAGTGAACCATTTCACTAATTATCAGTTGACTGTCATGATATGTCTTCATGAGTGTGTGTCAAATAGAATCTACTTCATTAATTATAGGTTAAGACTAACAAACAATTTGTATTTGTTTCCCAATAACAACAAAAAAAATGTTCTTTTTTTCTTTTTCCTTATTATGAAGAATGAATCAGCAGAGACATAACTAGAGATAAATAGCTCTACTGATTGTTTCCTATTTTCTTATCCCTACTTTTTTGCTTCCCCTCTACTTCACAATAAAATCTGTACTGACCTATTTATTAACTTTTGGCCAAGGGACTGACTGTAAAAATAATAAACCAATTAAATTATTGTATGTGAATACATTTACATGAAATTAACAAACCTCCATCTGTAAAAATAAATGACAACGAATTAAACCACCCAACACAATTTCAGATTATAATAAAATTATGTTTAATAATTAATTATAATGTTTAATTTAAAAATAATTATAATTTTAAGTCTATTGATGATTATTGTCTAATAAATTGTTAAATACTTTTATGGTTTTAATTTAATAATAATACTGATAAATTATTACTTTAACACCATTGAAAGGGCTAACACATATGTTGAACAGCTCATTTCTTAATTATTTTAAAGAGATCTATTTATGAAATTTTTGTATTTTTCCTCCCAACTTAACAATCATGAGACCACAGCACTGATATTAATCATAGATTTTAATAATTAAAATTATTGTTAATCAAAATTTTAAATTTTAGTTAGGGCTTGAAAAACATTGAGCCCAACCATAAGGTTACAATATATATCATCATCATCATCATCATCATCATCATCATATTATTATTATTATTATTATTGTTTCAAAAACTTTATTTTTGATTAAGGGTTACATTGCTTGTCAGCATATGCATATGCTTACATTGTTTAAATAAGGAATATATGTACAGTATTAATTTAGATGGTTATATATTTCAATGGAAGGTAGGGTTCACCTTTGTGCATAGGTTGAATGAATAAGTGAATTAAATGGCTTTAGAATGCTTAATATGTACATGTTACCTTGGTATTTAATATAAAGTTGAGTAAAGCTTTTATAATCCATTCTTAGTGATATGTTCTGGTTAACTAGTTACTCTTGTTGTTTAGATTATATATGCTGCTGTATGATGTTTATCCACTAAGCATTATTTGCCTGGTTACCATCCAGGTTATTGGCAATTTGTTGCAGAGCCATTGTCAGTTATTACAATTGTTATGTGCATGGTGATTTATTAGGTATGTTTGAATCTTGGTTGTATGGATGTCATTTTCACTGTTGGTTTGGTGTTAATCCAGTGGGTAATATATGGATGATTGTTTCTGTTGCACTGGATTGCTATGTTTTTTCATGGGGTATGTTTTATGGTGTTGTGTAACTATGGTAGAGCATGATGCAATTTTTAATGGGTTTGGGGTGAAATTATAGATGTTAAGGTTGATATACATGGTATTTGGCTTTATACAAGTAATTTTGAACTAGATGACTGTTGGCCTGTCATAGTGCATTTTTGATGGGGAGTGGCTGTAATTGCAATTGAAGCTGTGGTAAAATTGAGACTAATAAGAGGCTTGATTGTTGTCTAAGGAGTGACCAGGTGGTAATAAAAATTTCAGGATGTGATATTTTGTTGTTTCTCTGGCTTTAAGTTGTGTCAGTTTTTTGTTAAAGAGTGTGTCTTGTGTAATTACTGAAGATAAAAGTGCAGTGAGTTCATCAAAATGTGTATAAAGTGAATATATCTGCAAGGGCCATCAGTGATGAGATTTGTGGAATGCAGTTATTATGCCTTTGAGGGTGATGTTGGGATCTCTGTAGGCGTGAGCATGTTATGTCAGATATTTTTCAGTATTGAGCAGTCATAAAATGCGTTGTTGGAATTTCCTCTGCGTGATGATGTAAGGTGCAGAAAAGGTATATGTTGATATACAAAATGTGTATCACAGAATATATGTAGAGTGTGATTGATTTTAATTAGGAAATCAAAATATTTTGGCTCTAGGAACCATTTTTTGAATTTTTTTGAGAAGTTGTGCTTCTGATGATGCCAAGCATTTGGGTGGGATTGGCACTGGGTAGATTTGAATGGTTTAAGTCATAGATGTGCCAGTATGTGTATTTGCTGATAGACTGAAAAAATATTTGTTTGGACATGATTTTAAAATGACAGTTAATAGGTAATCTTGTGTCTGAGGAGTATCTCTTGGTTTTATCCAGAAAAGAAGGTATTTGGGTAAGTTCCTGAGTGAGATTGTTTTTTAAGTTTGTAATTTTTTGAATATGAAAAATATGGATAGTGTGTAATTCTAATCTAATGCTCATGGCTGAGTGACTAAGACTTATTAAAAATGTATACACTATTGTCCTTTGCCACAAAAGCTTGTTTCAGAATGATATGCTTTTGAGAATTGTGTTATAAGAGTGGTAAGTTATTTGGGTGATGACCAAAATGGTTGAACAATTGCACTTTTCATTATATAGAAAGGTAGACTTTTGTTAGTGATGTGGGGATTCTTTCTACCTCATCCTAAAACTTGTTTTATATTTTGTTCTTCATCACATTAATGCACATATAAAAAAAGTGAAGGAAGTTTGTAGGTTTACTTTAGTAAATTTTGAGCTGGGCTTACCATTGTAGAGTGACTAGGCTGAAGTCTTGTGTAAATTGAAATTTAGTCTATGGGTAGATGTAAATTCTCAAAGGATTTTGAGTAGGGTTGCTAGTTAATTTTTAGTTGGGAGAAAGACAGTAATGTTATCCATATATACAATGCATGTTGTATGTTGCAAGGTACTTGGTATATGGATGACTGTAAACATTTGCTGTATTTTTATTAGAAGTGGATTAATATAAAATGTGAAAAGTAAGGAGCTGAAAGACAAACCTTGTGACATGAATTGTGTAGAGATGAATGATAGAGAATTTTTGCCATTGAGCGTGATGTGAATTTCATGGTTAAACAGCAAAAAGAAGGTTGGAGGAATGATGATGTTGGCTAACATGTTTATTAACTTACTGATGTCAACAGGGTGAAAAACCACTTCAATGTCAATTAGAACTGTGAATCACACATACTTTTTGAGTTCAAGACTGACTTGAAGATGAGTGCAGCCTGAGTTGTAGATTATTGCTTTCTTGAAAATTGGATGGATGAGATGAGGGTAAGCAAATAAGATTTAACTTATTTTAACAACTTCTTAAAAAATCTTAATGGCTAGAGGAATTATTCATATGAGCCTCAGATTGGGGAGAGTAAACATTGTGGCAACTTCTTGATAAAAGGAACCATTGCAATAAGGGATAATTCTTCGATACTGTGGAGTTTCTGTGATAATTAATTTGCAAGGTCACACAGATCTTGTCCAGTGAAGTAGCTTAAATGTGTGAATACAAATTTGGGAATGTTATGTGTTTCAGGGTGGCAGGAATTAGGTACATTGACAAACTTGATAAAAAAATCCATATTATTGGATGGTGTCACTGTGAATGGAGGTCTAAAGAATCAGTGCATGGGTTAAATCTATATGTTTAGAACTTCTGTATGAATTGCTTATATATAGACTCTTTTATGTCTAGCATAAGTGGACCCTGCAATCTGTAGAGCCATAGTGACTTTGATGGTGGAAGTATAGTCCAGAGCTTATCAGATATATCCCATAATCAATGTGTGTTGCTGGCTGAGGCAAATCCTGCCTTTTGTATGGATATGTAGTCTTTAAAACTGTCACATACTTTATTATAAGCCTTGGGTGAATTTGTATATATGATATGTGAGGTTTGACATTACTATTCACTTATGTAATTCATCAGTCAAGTCTAGTAGTTTGTTGGAGGTGGGGATTTGTGAGTGATGTAAGAACAAAAGTGTGTAGGAAAGCTTAGTGAATCTGTGCAAAGCTGAGCTGCATATTGTTAATCTTGTGAAGGATAATATACTTCTGATATCAATTCTGGAATAATGTAGGGAGTAGTATTCTGATGGTCCTGCCTAGCAGAGTTGTGGTTGTTTAAGCCTTTCATAGATTGATTGACAAAGTGTTTGCAGAGTCATCTGAAAGATAAGATGATGTAACATTGGTGAGTAGCACCCATGAGAAATAATGATACCTGATGAAGCTATTTGTTTATGAAGTGTTGGTATTTCAAGTTTAAATCACCCATTAGTATGGTTGAGTAGGGAGATGCTGTAAGAAGGAAGTTTATAGTGTATATTATTCTTGAGATGATGACTAGAACCCGGTGACACATCTGCTGATGTTGAGTGTAGTTATGGAAAGATGAAAAGTTGCAATTAATAACTTTGTGTCAATATAAATGATTTTTAATAAAGTGAATGAACAGCCTGGGTTATAAGTAAGCTAGTTCCGCCTGAGGGTAATAATGTGTTTCTAAAGAAGATGGAAAAAAACTCTGTTCAGGTTTGCTGCAGTATTAATCTGTGATCCACTGTAAATAAAAAGTTCTAGATGTGGCTAGGTAATTTTAGGCTATTGTTTTAACTGGTTTATCTTTGTGTTTGAATTCAGTCTGTGAGTGTTAAATATATGGTTATCTTCAGTTTCATAGTGGTTATGGAGGTGGGCTTATTTGCTGTGGTATATTTCATGTGATGCTTCTAAGTACGTCATGGCTTGGTATGCATTGGGTTAATTTGAATATAGGTGAGGTTTATGGACATATTGCTTTAACTGGTTTATCTTTGTGTTTGAATTCAGTCTGTGAGTGTTAAATATATGGTTATCTTCAGTTTCATAGTGGTTATGGAGGTGGGCTTATTTGCTGTGGTATATTTCATGTGATGCTTCTAAGTACATGTCATGGCTTGGTATGCATTGGGTTAATTTGGATATAGATGAGGTTTATGGACATGATGTCTTTTTCTGGGAGGTTGATGGTGGTTAATGGATGGTTAGCTTCTTCTGTTTTAGCTCTCTTCAGTGTTTTATTTTTTGGGGTGACCTAGCTCTCTTTTGTTTTCTGTTGATGGTAGTTCAATGGGTGGGAGCCATGGAGTCAATGCCCCCATAATATGAGTGCAAGTTTTGTTTATAATAATGTAAGGACTGGCTGTCTTGGTATTTACTTATCTCATTGGTGATGCTTTGATGCAGTTCTGATGCTGTGTTGCCAATGACAGCTGGAGTGTGTTATATATCAGTTAACATGTGCAATTGCCATGTAGTGATTTGTGTGGCACTTATATTGATGGTGCTTATGTTATATGAGTAATTTTGAGGTCTGTGATATGTATGCTTTGATACATCCATGGGATATGTACAATGGGTATATTTTGATTAGTAGAGTAAATATTAGGTGCTGCACTGGAGTGGTAATTAGCATAAATTTTATTATGGGAATTTAGTTCAGATATAGTGATGTGTGCATGGCTGTTCTCTTGGTGTTTAGCTTTGCTTGACTAATTGTTGGTTGGCTGTGATTGTGACCCCTGGCTGGCAGTGCAGTGAATGGCAAAGTGCCCATGGTGGCTGCATGAGTAATACTGTAACTTCAGATTTCTTATATAAAGGCAAAGCAAGGTCTTTTGATTCACAGTCTGTGTTAGAATGTTGTTTGGATCTAGGGTGCTGTGTAGTTTTAAATCATAATTATTACTGTAGATGGATATGGATGGATGCTTGCTAGAAAGATATGACTTACCAAATGACTCCATCATTTTCTGGAAAACCTCGATAGTGTCTGAGGTATATGGTTTTAAGCATCTGTTAATCTAGTTTTGCTGATTTGGATAAACTGTAATAAGAATATAGTAATTTATAGAGTTTTGATTTCATTCTTGAATTGGTTTCTATAATTGTCATAAAAAATTCTATAATAAGTTATGTGGGATTGGAATATTCCATAATCCTCAGAATCATATCTCAGAGTCCATGCAAAGTTATTACCTCATATACTAGTGATCTCAGAAATTTATGGAATGAGATTAATATCTGTGAAAGATAATATGATTGAGTGGGGGGGGGGCTCTCATGAAAGATGTGTAAAGCTCCCTTGGGATGGTGTTATTAAACTTGTCATTTATGACCTCTAGCACATGAAAGGATGAAGGGTGCTTGGCCATTTTGGATTTGCAGATCTCTTTTATATTTTCCTAAATCATTGTACTAGCTATGCTTGAAACATGTTTGTTATTTCCTGATGATAAATTATTTTTATTGGCAATTGCATGTGATTTATTATTTGAAATTGGGAGAGTTACAGAAAGTATTTGGGTTTATCCACTAGGACAGCTGACTGAATGGCTGCCATCTTTTCTAATTTTTACTTTGAGAAATTATTTGTGTTTTTTTTATTTTTTAAATTTCAGTTATATAATGAATCTTGGGAAAAGTTATTTGTAATTGATTAGTTTTATTTATTAATTATATATATGTAAGTCTTACCTTGTAGTATATAACTTTTTGGCAGTTTTGGGGGGTTTAAAGCTGGAACAATATAAAGTATTCAATCTAAGATTTGCTGCAGAATTAATATTAATATTTTTGTTATTATTATTATTATCATGTCTCAAAAAACTTTATTTCAGATTAAGGATTACATTGCTTGTTAGTGAATGCATATACTTACATTGTTTAAATTATAAATATATGTAGTTTTAATTGAAATGGGTACAAGTTTCAATGGAAGAAAGGGATTTACATTTGTGCATGGGTTGATAGGATAAGTGAGTTAAATGGCTTTAGAATGTATAAGTTACATTGGTATTTTACATAGAGTTGTTAGTGATATGTTCTGGGTAGCCAACTGCTCTGTTGTTTGGATTGTGTATACTGTTGTGTGGTGTTGCCCACAAAGTATTAGTTGCCTGGTTACTATTCAGATTATTGGTGTTTACTACAAGAGACATTGTCAGTTAATTCAGTAGGTATTGCATGATATATTATTAGATATGTTTGAATCTGTTGTATGGGTGTCATTTTCACTGTCAGTTTGATGTTAATCCAGTGGGTAATATATAGATGGTTGTTTTTACTGTACTAACTTACAATGTTTTTTGTGGTAAATGTTTTATGGTGTTGCGCAGCTACAATAAAGCATGATGCAATTTTTGATGGGTTCAGCATAAACTGTAAATGTTAAACCACTAAACATCACATGATTACCATTTCTTATGCTTGCACATACCTGTTATTAAAGCAGAAAAAACTCTCTATACAGTAGTGCCACTCAGTACCAGCCAGAGTAATGAATGGATGCAGAAGTTTACAGTGTTCTCAGATTCAAAATTTCTAACTGATGAAGGCCACAAACCAGAAACTAGTCTGGGGATATGGAGGAGTAGGCACTAGATGGGGATTTTATGTGCAAGCCTTTTGGCATCAATTGATTAGTCTTGCTGCACTAAGTGGCACTACTGTATGGAGAGTTTTGCCTGTTTTAATAATTGTAAATGTTAAAGTTCATATGCATGGTGTTTGATATCATGTAAGAAACTTTCAATTAGATAAGATTAGATTGATGAAAACAGTGTGACATTTGGCTTGTCATGGTGCATTTTTGGTAGAGAGTGGCTATAGATGCAGCTGGAGTTGTGGTAATATGGTAAATTATTGTTGTCTAATGAGTGACCATGTGGTGGTAAAAATATCAGGTTGTGTTATTTTGTCTTTGGCTTTAAGCTGGGTCTGTTTTTGTAGAATGTATGAGAGTGACATCTTGTGCTGTTACCAAATGCAAAAGTGCAACAAGTGCATCAAAATGTGTATAATGAATGTGTCTGCTCCAGCCATGGTTGTGAAGGCCCTGTGGAATGCAGTAATGATATCCTGGAGAGTGGTGTTAGGATCTCTGTGTGCTTTGGATATGTTGGATATTGTCTAAAGCCGAGTAGTCATAAAACAGGTGTTGATGAGTTTCCTTTCCTCAATGGCATAAAGTGCAGAAAGAATTAAGTTGATACACAAGTGACTGTATCACTAAAAATATGATGTGGGTATGGTGTGGAGATGGATTTTGATGAGAAAATATAGTTTGGCTTTAAAAATCATTTAAATTTTTTTTTGAGTAGTTGTTTGTTGTGAATTCGAACATTGGAGTGGGGTTGGCACTGGGTAGATTTGGATGGATTGAGTTACAGCTATGCCAGTATGTGTACTTTCTTACAGACTAATGAGATATTTCAGAGAATATAGTTTTTAAATGGCTGATGACAGTTGGTAGATAACCTTGTGAAGGAGGGGGCTATCTGTTAGTATTATCTGGAGAATGCATTGTAGTGTGAAGAAATGCCTGAATGTTGTTATTAGATTTGTGGTGTTTTGAATATGAAAAATGTGGATAGTATGTAAACCTAATCCATTGTTCAAGGGTAGTTGGTCAAGGCATCTTGCAGATATAGACACTGTTTTTCTTTGTTACAATGACAAGATCTTGGATGTGAATACTTTTGAGAATGTTATTATGAGAGTGTAGTAAGTTTTTTGAGTGATGATTAACTGGTTGAACAATTATTATTTTGAGTATATGGATAGGTAGGCTTTTGATAGTGATGTGATTCTTTCTGCCTCACCCTCTAACTTGTTTTGTATTTTATTGCATTAGTGTCCATATAGAATGAAGAGCCATGTAAGGTTGTAGGTTTATCTTGGTAAATCTGTGTGGAGGGGTGGATGGCATACTATTATAGAATGACCAAGCTGCAGTCATGTTTGGATTGAATTTCAGTCTGTGGGTTGATGTAAATTCTTGAAAAATTTTGTGTAGGGTTGGCAATTATTTTTTACATGAAAGGCTGACAGTAATGTCCATATATGCGATGCATGATATATACTGTGAAGTATTTGGTATCTGGAAACCTGAGAAAGCTTTCTGCATTTTATTAGAAATGGATTAAGGATAAGATGTGAAAATCAGGGAACTGAGAGGTGAATCTTATGAGATGGATTGTGGAGAGATAAATGATTGAGAATTTTTGCAACTGAATGTAGTGTGAATTTCATGGTTCAACAGCAATTGATTAGTCCGTAGAGGGTAAGTGGAATCTTATGAGATGGATCGTGGAGAGATAAATGATGGAGAATTTTTGCAACTGAATGTAGTGTGAATTTCATGGTTCAACAGCAATTGATTAGTCCATAGAGGGTAAGTGGAATGGTGGTTTTTGCTAACACGTTTATTAACACATTGATATAATCTGAGTTGACTGCTGCTTTAGTGTTGATTTTAATGGTGATTGGTATATACTTGTTGTGGTCCTATACTAATCTCAATCCTATCTTGAATATAAGCACAGGATGTACTGTAGATAAAAGCTTCCTTGCAAATTGCATAGGTCAGATGGGGGGAGGGTAAATAAGATTCTAACAAATAATCACTTTTTCAAAAATAGCTAGTGGATCTATGAATATGGGTATCAAATAGGTGAAAGTGGATATTGTGACTGGCTTCTTGTTGAAGAGGACTATTACAATATGGTATAATCTTTCAATATTGTGAAGCTTTTGTGATTAATTTGTAAGGTCATGCAAGTGTTGGGTGTGAAGTGACTTAGACATGTGATGGCAGACATTGGATACAGTGGCAAGTTTTATGGAAAATTCCATGTTATTGAATGATGTAGCTGTGTCTGGAGGACCAAAGAAGTTGGTGCATGGTTTAAATGAATATTTTTGAGCTTCTGTTTGAAGAGATGATATATAGGCTGTACCATAACATGTCCAGCATAGGTGGACCTGAAACATGTAAAGTCATGAGACTCTGATTGTTGGGGGAATATTCCAAAGCAAATTGGATATATCTTTTAGTCTATATATGTTGCTGGCTGTCGTTAATCTTGCTTTTATGGCTAAGTAATCTTTAATGGTGTTGTGTGATTTGTTATATGTTAGGATGTTTGTATATATGCTGAAATGTGGTGTGGGTGGGGTTGGCCTGTTTTTTTTGGGATGGGGTTTTGTAAGTTATGTAATCTGTTTTAAACTATAGTATGTTGATGAAAGCTAGGAATCTCCTTGCAGGACTGAACTGCCTATATTTGATTTTGTGAAAGATAATATATGTTTTTGAGAAGATGAATTCTGAGGTGACTGTAGGGAATGGTATTCTGATGGTACTTCCCAATAGAGTTGTTGTTGCTGTGAATCTCTGTTAGTTTTATTGACAGAGTTTGTATATAGTGATTAGAAAATGAAATGGTTTAGGCTGTTAAGATGATGTAACGTAGGTGAGTAGTAGCAGATCAATTAAAGACATGTTGATTATTGTGGAATGTGATTGTGCTATTTGATACAAAGTCTTCAGCATTTATGAGGACTAGTAATGTCTTATGGAGCCATTGGATATGAAGTGCTCATATTTCATATTGAAATCACCCATTAGTATGGTTGGTAGTGAGATGCTGGAAGAAGAGTTTATGGTATTATTCTTAAGATGATGACAGGACCTGGTGGTACATATGTAAATATGATGTTGAGCATAATTATGGGATGCTGAAATGTAGCAAATTAGTAAGTGTGTGTTAATATAAATTTTAGATTATGTAAATCGATAGCCTGGGGTTATAAGTAAGCTGAGGCCTCATTGGGGGGATGATTTGTCTCTAGAGGAGGTGCAGAAACCTTCTTTGTTCAGATATGCTGCATGATTGATTTGTGAGCCACTGTAAATCTTTGTTTCTAGAAGTTCTAGGATATTTGGCTGTTAGTCCATTGTTTTAACTGTTTTATCGTTGTGTTTGAATTTAGTCAGTGGATGCTAAATGCATTTATCTTCAGTTTCAAAGTAGTTGTGAGGGGAGCAGAGTATTTACTATGGCATATTTCACACAATGCTTCAGTGTATATAGTGTTGCCTGGTGCACATATATTGTTAGCTTGGATATAGGTAAGGTCCATTGGCATGGAGTCTTTTTTTGAGAGACTGATGATAGCTGTTAGCTTCTTCTGTTTGAGCTGTCCTCAGAATCATTCATTATGGGTAACCTGACCCTCTTTTGGTTTCTGATGATTCAGTGAGTGGAAGGTGTGGAGTGAATGTCTCCCTCCATAATGTGAATGGAGATCTTGTTTATAATAATGTGTGAACTGGCTAGTATGGTAATGTTGTTTATCTCATTGATGGTGCTTTGATCCTGTTCTGATGCTGTGTTCTCAAAGACAGCTAGAGTGTGTAGCATATTAATTAATATGTGTTGTCGATGTTTATCCATTTGTGTGTTACTTACAGGGATCGTTTGGGTGGCATTTATATTACTATTGCAATTATTATTGTTGTTGTTATTATTATTTTTTAATGTTGTGTTTGATAGTCCATTAATCATAAACTTTCCTCTATTTAAATATAAATAATCAAATTGCTTTTTAAAATGCTTTTGCTTAGAAATAAAATACCAAGAACAAAATGATTACATTAATCAATCGTTGTTAGCCGAGAGGTCATCGCAGCCGCCTTGCAAGCAAGTAGTTTGTGGGTTCGCGTCCCGGCCTATGCTAAGACATATGGAAAGAAAAAAAAATGATTACATTATTTAATTTCTCTACATTTTTAAAAAAAAGTATAATGAAATTTTCGTAGTTTCTTTTTTTTTTTCTGTCTGTGTAATTTATTTTCATTCTGGTACATCAGAATACTGGCTGCAATTCTAAAATTGAAAAAGATTCAAAAAGTGGAGCTAATTAATTGGGTCTGTCAATGGCTCATAAAATATTAAAATTTTTACATGTAGGAGCAACAATTTTTGTTTTACAAATGCAAAACAAGAACATGATTTTATATATATAAAATAAAAACTGATTATAGACAGATAAGACAGTAGTATAAATGGCTGACAAACCTAAAAGCTGCCAATGATCTCTTTCCATGATTTCTCCGGTTATAAACGATCACGACTTCAAGTCACTCGAATTCTGTCACTTTTAATGCTACCGTAAAGAATTTACGGTCATATTAAAGCTTATGTGATGATGTGATGTGATGTACTGTATGTAGCTTCTCCTTAAATGAAGTCAAAAATCTCTCAGCAATTATGCCCAGAGAAACCTGTTAGCCACTTTATTTTCTATTTCCCATTCTAAGTTTTCCCATATTCTGCTCCATCCCATTTCCACAACATAATCTTTATCAACTCTATGGCTTTTATATCTAAATCCCCCTTATCTTTTCCCAAACCCAGCATAAAAACCAATTATACACCCTCTGTATAATCACTTTTTTCATATTTATTCTTCCATAACTTCATTATATGTACCCTTTCTGTTTTCAAGCATTCACAATCAATTAACAGATGCCTAATATTTTCTATTCCTTCCTTACATAATTTACAGACTAAATCACCCATATTTTTCCATTTACATGTACATTCACTTGTTGCTAAAGATCCCGTTCGAGCCTTAACTTTCGTTACTATTATCATATATTAACACGCACCTAATATTCTGTTTATTTTTATATACAGTATATTTAAACTTTTTTTTCCCGTAAGATGCTGCCCTCTTTTGAATTATTTTACAAGTAAAAATTCAATAATAATCAAATTAAAGGAAGGTGGTCTTTCCTAGTCACTGATTGGTTGTTGCTCAGAGTAGCAAAAGAAACCGCTTGTCAATAATTTTCATCGCTCCAACTTCTTTGTTTTGATTTTGAAAACGAAAGTGAAAGTTTTAGAGCATTTTAAAAGTATTTTTTGACATATTATAATTTATTTATATAAAATATGCTGAAAATATAGTTATTTTACAAAAATAGTAATATTTTAGTAAAAAAATTCTTTACTTTTACAGAACGTAAATTGAGAAAGAAAGTCCGTGACATTCTTTTTAGGTTTTCCGCTATGGAATATTTTTATAATTCTAAATAGAAATTTATTTTTGAAAAAAACTTTCGTTCACTTTCCAATCTTACAAATAATATACTTTTTACAAACGAAATTAAAACGAATATAATATTAAAAGATGGATATATTTTTTATTGCTTATTCTGTAATTGATTTAGAGTTTTACCCCACTCGCCAACCGGAATTTTTGTCAGGGAAGGTTTAACACTACTAAATGGCAAAAATTTTTTGACCACCAAATAATAAATTATTTATTTGAGAAGACAATATTATTCCATACTCTTGATATAAATTGTTGCATTAATGCGATTCAAATGTTAATAAAAAATTAGTTAAATAATTTTTAATACAGTGGTATATATAAAATAATATCGGGAACAATTAACAATTGTCATAGAATAAGTAATATAATTATAATTGAATTGCAACAGAAACAAGTACGTTCGAATTATTAAAAAAATATGTTATTTTCAGTGTCATCTACTTTTCGGAATGCATATATATATATAAATCTCGTTGTATCAGGATTGATGGGAATAATAATAATTATTTGAATGTGAAGAATGATAAACCAAATATATGATAACGAATTTTTTTTACATTAAAAAATACTTTGAAAATTGAATAGGATGAGTTTTTTTTTTAATTATTTGCCAAATCAACTGCCGTGATCATGCAAAAATTATAATTAGAATAACAATTTTTCAAAGAATATATATATATTATGCATGTTATATGTTGTTAATAAAAACTATATTTTCAATAATACTTTCTACAATGTTTATTTGAATTTATATTTTAAAAATAATTTTAAAATACAATGTAAATCACTTTTCTCTAAGCTCGATTTAGCAAGGAGGGAGAGGGGCAGGTTATTTGTGAAGCAAAAATTCATTTTAATTATAATTTACAAAAATTATCAGTTACCATATAGAAGAAAGCTATCTTTTATATGAAAATAATTTATAATTTTTATATAATATTAGAATACAAGTATAATGTATATATTTAAGCTTTAGATGGGATTTGAACACAGACTTTCAAGCTCCCTTTAGTCATCCATACATATGACCACATATATTTGAAAAAGATAATTGATGAATTTGAAAAAAAAAAAAAACTATTTGCTTATTTGTTTTTTAAAATATATTTTGTTTGTAATTTTTAAAATCATTATAAAGTAAAGAATATTTTAATGTTTTGAAATAAAAGCACCATATTCCACGTAAACATTTCCCATTATTGTTACTTCATAGCAAGTTGAAGATTTCTGCTAGTTTAATCCAGTTTCTCTACTTGATAGCTTCTCATCTTTTCACATTAGCCATCCAAACCTTCTTATCTTAGCTTATATACGTATTGTGTATTTTTAGGTTTTTTACAATCTTTTGGGATACAGTTGAAGGTTACAAGTACCCATCTATTTATGTGTTTCATTTTTTTCTCAACATGATCAAAACAGTTCCATTTTAACTTCTTAATTTTTTCAATGACACTTGATATTTATTCTCTCAATCATATATTTCATATTCTATCTTTTTTGTTACTGCCAACATGCATCTTTTATATTTTTTTGTGTGATGTGAAGTCTCTGTATTGCTCATTTTAAACTCCCTAGATCTTTCTTTTCAAACACATAAGCATATCTTCTTTTAATAGTTCTACTAGAAGCAGTCTATCCTAATTTAATTTTTTTGATTAGTTTCCTCTATCTGTGTTAATAGTCTGACAAGAATTTGTAGTTGTTAATTTCTTCTAATTCATAATTTTCTATTTTTATTTTTCCCTCAAACAAAAAACTACCTAGTAAATTGTGAATTCTTTATCATGTTTGTGAAGTTTTTTGATGATGGCAAACATAATTATTAACTGTTTTTAGAAAAAAATACTTTATTTATACTTTTACAACTATTATGATAATGCATATGTTAATATAATACAATGTTTTGAGGGGTATTTTTCTCATCTTTCTTTCAGCTGTTGGTCTAAATGACAGTTTTTGAATAGTCTAGATGATTAGAACATCATTTTAAAATAAATAGTCATGAATCTAAAAGTTGTTGGTTCATTCTTGGTCAGACTAATAACACTCAAAGAAGAGGGGGAAAAAATATCACTCAAACATTGTTATCTATACTAACCAGCATGTTATTACAAACAGTAATAATGATAATAGTCTAACAGACAATTAAAAGTTTAATGCCATCTCATTATTTAAAATATAACTCTTGCAACATTTCCTGATGTTTTGAAGTATTATTTGGCTAAATCTAGTTGATTTAAATATTCTCCATTTATGATTATTTCATTAGCTTCCCATTTTGATCCATAAAATATTTTCTGTATAATTTGCAAACAATTTTGAAATTATAGAATTATCTGTCATTCATGCATATTAATGTTTTTAGTGTTATCATTTGATCTAATCACTGCTGTTAAAAATGTAAGAAATAGAAAAATTATTGGGAATACTATATATATGTCAAATGTTCTAAATAGTAAAATTGTATCAGATGATTGGAAGAATACTGTAGTAATACTGATATTTAAGAACTGTAAAAAAGGAATAATTAGAAATTATCCATATGTTAATCTTATATCAGTTCTACATAAAATCTTTACTAAGATTACTTTAATTTATCTATAAAAATATTTTGATTCAAACCAACAAACAATAATCCGAATTTAAATATTGTTTTAATGCAGTAGATTGCTTTGATGTATTTTTAAAAATTGTAGAAAGGACTAATGAATATTAGTTGTCATTATGTTTTGGACTTGTGAAATTATAAAAAGATATTAGATTCTATAAGCATTACCATGACAATAAAAGATATTATAAGTGTAGAAGCTATTTTGTTTTCTCATTTTTTGTTTTACTATATAGTTATTTATAGAAATCTTTCCTATGTGTTAAGTCCTTCCTCTTTTTAGTAATAATTTCTTTTTTTCTTATTGCTGAAACAATTTTCCTTTTGTTATGAAGAGGATTTGTTATATTTTTAAGATTTTTATTGTCTTTTGTAGCTTTCTTTGCCATTCAGCTATATATATATTACATTGTTTTTAATTTGTTTTTGTAGCATTTTACAAAATTCCAAATATTCTTTTTTTTTTAAATAAAATATATATATTCACACAATGCCTGACTCAAATGTCCCAATGAATTGCTTTTTTTTGCATTAGCTATTAGTGTAATTAACTTGAGCAGAATATTAGTTAACTCATCCTTAGCTCTGTCCGATAACCATGTCAACGACATTAGGCCACTCAAAATCGGCCACTTTTTGAGCTATGGCACTGTTTTTACACTTGTTTTAAAGATTTGATGTGATGAGATGTACTGTAGCTTCTCCTTAAACAGAATCAAGAATCTCTCAACAATTATACCCAGAGAAACCTGTTAGCCACTTTATTTTCCATTCCCCAATCTAAGTTTACCCATATTCTGCTCCATCCCATTTCCACAACATAATTTTTGTCAACTCTATGGCCTTTATATCTAAATCCCCCTTATCTTTTCCCAAACCCAGCATAAAAACCAATAATCCACTTTCTGTATAATCACTTTTTTCATATTTATTTTTCCATAACTTCATTATATGTGCCCTTTCTGTTTTCACGCATTTACATTCAATTAACAGATGCCTAATATTTTCTATTTCTTCCTTACATAATTTACAGACTAAATCATCCATATTTTTCCACTTACATGTATATTCTCTTGTTGCTACAGATCCCATTCGAGCCTTAAACAATAAACTACTTTCCTTACTATTATCATATATTAACTTGCACCTAATAATCTGTTTATTTCTATATATATCTAAACTCTTATTCTCCATATTAGTTCTCCATCTCTCTAACTCCCTATTCTTTATTAATAAATCTATTCTTTTATCCCATTCCTTACCACTATAATACTCAACAATTCTCCTAATACAATCATGCCATCTTTTGTACAAATATACTGATATAAATTCTTCATCCAAATCTTTTGCATATCCCATTACCATTCTCACCCATCTTGTTACCAGCCCTTTACTCATAACCCAATTAAATACTATTTTGGCTATTCTTTTATTATCCATAAACTGCAATCTACCAAACATTTTCATTTTACTTTTTGCATCTCTCATATGAAAACTTGACCATCCCATTTCTCCTTGAATTGCCTCCCTTGTTGTTCATACATCTGCATACAATGCATGTCTTCCTACTTCCCTTTGAACTTTTTCTAAATAATTTAATACCTCTTTACTAAACATATAATGCATCATTACCATATGTTAACCCTGTTACTGCAACTCCTTTCCATATAATTCTAGCTACATCATATTTATTATATGAAAACACTGTTAATTTCTTTATCAATCCCTTTCTTTTCTTTGCTTCAGTTATCAACTTTTTCTCTCATTCATCCAAATAATTTTTCTGATTACTTAAAATAATTCCCAAATAACTATATCTATTCACCACCCTTAACTTAATATCTCCCAATAAAAATTCTACATCTTCTCTTTCCCCAGTATTAACCATCATTATATTGATTTTTCTTCACTAAATTTAATCCCCATCTCTTTACTCACCCTTGCATATGTGCTTAGCATAACTTTAATATCTTTTCTTCTTTCTGTACACAAAAATATATCATCCACACAAAAAAAAGACCTGACAAAATATATACTCCCTTACGACCTATTAACAGTATCTCTATCCCTCTTCCTAATCTTTCTATTTCACTCAAATACAAAATATGTGACATAGGGCATCTTTGCATTAGTCCCATCCCATTTTTAACTTTAACTGATTCTATATTCACTAATTGATATATATATAATAATTATTTTCATATAATTTCTTAATAATATCCACTAAAGCTTCATCCATTCCCAAATTTGCTAAACTTATTCATAATCTATTTCTATTTACTTTATCATATGCCTTCTCTATATCTATAAAACTCATATCCATAAGTTGTGTAACTACAAATAAACTATCTCATATACGTCTATCTAATCTAAAACCTCCTTGCATTTCCCCCACTACATTATTACCTTCCATCCATTTTACAACTCTTCTAGCCACCATAAATGAGAAAACTTTATATAAAACTGATGTTACTGCTATCGGTCTATAATTATTTAACTTTCTATGATCCTTACTCTTTCCTTTAAATAATAATCTTACTCTTGTATTACTCCAACTACTCGGAAAAACTCTATTCTGTGCCACCTTATTAAAACAGGATAATAACTTTACTTTTGCCCTATATCCTAAATTCATTACCATTTCTGCTGCCCATCCATCTAAAACTCTTGCTTTTCCACTTTTCAATGTCTTCTCTACTTCATTCAGTTCATTTTTTGTAAAAATATATTTTTTTTGCCTTAATTCCATAAGATGCTGCCCTCTCTCGAATTATTTTACAATTAAAAAAATCAATATATGTGACGTAAAGTCTAATAAAAGGAGGGAACAGACCGTTCTAAACACTGATTGGCTGATGATTATTTGGTCAAGAAAGATTGCAGATGAATAATTTTCACCGCTGAAAATGAAAATATATGTTTTAAAGTGATTTTTTTTAATTATTTTTCGTACATATTATAAATTATTTTCATAAAATATGCTGAAAATGTAGTTATTTTACAAAAATAGTTAGATTTTATTAAAAAATTGTATACTTTACACGAACGTAAATTGAAAAAGAAACCAGTGAATAACAACAATTTTGACATCCTATCAAAAGTGTTAAATTGCCTGAAGATGTTTATTTGATTTTCAAAGAAAAATTAATGTTTTAGAATATTTTTCTGGCATTTATTTACATATTATACTGTATTTTGATAAAATATGCTGAAAATATAATTATTTTTAGAAAAATGTTAAGATTTCACTAAAAAATTCTTAACTTTTATAATAACGTAAATTGAGGAGGGAAATCAATGATGTTTGCACCACTTGTAAGTTGGCTATGATCTTTTATTTTATTTTTTCCGCTATCGAATATTTTTATAATTATAAATAATTTATTTTTGAAAAAAATTTCATTTACTTTCATAACCTGACAAATTATTAATATACTTTTTACAAACGAAACTAAAATGAATATAATATTAAAAGATTAATATATTTTTACGGCTGAGTTTGTTAATCGATTAATCAAACTTAGAATTTGTAATTCACTCAATTTTATTGTCTTTTGTAGCTTTCTTTGCCATTCAGCTATATATATATATTATATTGTTTGTTTTTTTGCTATATATATTACATTGTCTTTAATTTGTTTTTGTGGCATTTTACAAAATTCCAAATATTCTTTTTTTTTTTTAAATAAAATATATATATTCATACAATGCCTGACTCAATTAAAAATGTCCTAATAAATTGTTTTTTTTTTTTGCACTAGCTATTAGTGTAATTAACTTGAGCAGACTATCAGTTATCTTCTTATAGAATACATTCAAATTTAAGTTATCAATGAAGTTCATTAATATTTAAAGGCATGTCCAAACTCATTAAATTTTTTTTGAAGATTAGAAGTATCAACAATTAATATTAACTCATTATTTATTAATAATTAATTATCATAGCATAGGAAATGGTGATTATGTTGTGTTTAGTGGTTTAATAAAATTAATGCTAATTTTCTGTGATAAATCTATTAATTTAATATATCACAATCTTGACATATTTTCAATTATTCATTTTCTTTTTTTCCAAATTTCACAAATTTATTTCCTTCTTCATTTTTGTCCACAATTCCAAATTTACAGTATTTTTATATTTCAATTGATTTTCAAGTAGAGCATTAAAATCTATGACAAATTTAAAATGTCTGGTCTGATCCAAAACATTTTATTAAATCTAAAGAAAAATATTCTATTTCATTAGGATAAGAAAGCATAAACTTGATTCCTTCAATTTGTGATTTCTTCCAATAAGTCACGTTTATTCTTGCTATGCCAACAATCTCTACAATATTCTACTATTTTTTTATATTTATAATAAATCCCACTCCATTTGTGCTTCCAATTTTTGTCTTTATTATAAATTACAAGACCGCTTATAATATCAATTGCCTCTTTATGTTTTTTTTTTCTAATTCATTCAATCTTTCTTTATTTGAAAGTGTTCTGCAAATATAGATAGCTAAATAAGGTCACATTTTAATGGCAGTCTGTGTTCTCAACCAGTAAAGTATTAGTACTCTTATCTTTAGTCACCAACATCTGCCTACACTGTTAACTTTACAGTCTTTTGAAATAAGATCCATAATTTAGTTTTGTTTACCATGATTATGAATATAAAAGAGAATGATTTTTCACATATACACATATCAACATTCACAAATTTATCCTGCTATCAAATAACCCATTTGATGTTTCAATTATAAACTATCAGGTAATTGAGGAAAGTGATTAAGTTATTATTTGATCTTAAATTCAGAGATAAAAAAAATCACGTTTTTACTGATGCCTATTGGTGAACAAATCATTTATGTTTGTATATTATATGAATAATCACATTACAGATGCAACAACAAGAACACAAAACCTTGAAGAGAAAATAAAGGCTCTTTAGATGATAGCAAACACTTTTTGGAAGACATTTACCATGTAAATTTATTTTTTTGCTACAATAAAGTTTTGGTTATTTCTCTTTAGAGATCCATAAATTTTACTGCCAAAGACATTCAAACATAATATCAAAAATAATCAGATCAAAACCAAGAATATAAAAAATCTTTTAAATAGTCATAGAAGCTAGAACATTCATAGTAGCAAATGCTCAACATTTCAGCAAAAAATGAAGATATTTGCAATTGTTGTCAGTGACAACTCAACAACTAGCTATAAATTTATAATTTTCTAGAAAACTCTTTAAAGTGACAAGGTATAAATGGCAAACTATTTCTTTTACTATTAATAAAAGACACGATCACTCTCATAAGAATGCAGAATGTACTTGTTATTGCTAAAACTACTTAATTTTGATAATTCAATTTAAATTGTATTCTAGTAATCGTAAATATTTTCTGTTCATGTTTTTTTCTTGCATGTTTATTTTAGACACATTACTGCAAATAAATATGCAGTAGCGAATGTGATTCTGTATCAGAATCAGCTTTAAAAGTGTTTAAATTTATGAGTAACATAAAACCATGACAATAACATCAACTTGATATTGGTAAAGAGAAGATAGCAAATCAGAAGAATTATAATTTACTGCTATTAATAAGCTACCTGCTTTAACCAAATGTATAAAATCTCTTACAATACAGTCTGCTCTTTGATTATATACAGATTACAACATAGGTTCAGTGTTTATAGCTTATGTAATTGCTTGAATAATGTTCATTGTCAAAAATAGCAAAAATAAATGAAGTTTAATATTATGAAGATTATGGTAGTGAACTATCAATTTGATGTATTCAAAATAAAACTTTGTTTGATAATTTACTCCTAAAATGGATAACTACTTAAAGAAAAAATATTGTTCATTTTAACATCCACATTGACAAAAATCATCCAGATGTTTGAATGAGAACTGCAGTTATAGATAACAAAATAAAAAGTACATCTTTGAACAACTACTTGGGTCCACAGTCATAGAAATCTTAGCACTCTTTGACTTGTCTGTTGATTTCAAAGCCTTCTTGAAATCACAACTATAATTTAATTTTATTTGTATTTATATATTAGACTATTTCCTTCATCTAGTATTTTCTACTATGATTGCAAATATAAAAGAGGATGATAGTTGATACACCAGCATGCAAGATAGCTGAGACCACCACAACAAAGTTATCAAGATGATGATATTGGAAAATTTATCCAAATTGTGACTAACAAACATTTACAAAAATAACAAGTGTTAACTATAATATAACTTTCCTTAAAATTGTTGTGTATATAAGCAATATTCTAATATTGACTTTCTCTTCATTTGTATTTGTAATTTAAATTTGCGAAATGATTTCTTTCTTCATATCTAAAGTTGTACATCTTTTTGGTGAAGCTCACTATAATCGTAGCTCTTTTGTTCATTATTGTTGCAGTTTTATTTATACTGTAATATAATTATGCGTGCATTTTTATTCCAATTATTTCTTTTAAATATTCCATTTGTTAGATAGCTGACTATTTTGTTACATATATGAATAAACTAGGCAAATTTGAAGTAATATTATAGTGTATTTTATTATATTCAAAGTTTTACTTTTGTGCTTTTTAAAGATATGTACAAGTTATAACTAAATTTTAACAAAGAATACAACTTCCTAGGTTAAATGATACTAAGAAAATTTGTCACATTTTAGCCACTTAACATATGCACACTACTTGTGTAAATGAAGCTGACAACTCAGACTATGTTTAGAGTGAGAGATGCGTGACCTCTTTTACATACACATGTCTAGATGAAGTCATTTTATATTTAAATATATATATATATGAATATTGTTTTTGTGAAAACTTTTATTTTTTAAAATTGTAAATTACTTTTTATTTTAATGTCAGAGGGAAAAAATGAAAGTGTGAAAAAAAAAAGTAAGTGGCCAAAATTTGCAAAAGAAAAAGAAAAAAAAGCACTCTAAAAGAAATGTAAATTTTTAAAACCAGTTGCAAAATAAATACATGCCCACTTTATGAGGTATTACTTATACATTTTAATAAAATGCATCAAATTCTTTGCATTTCTCTCAAAAATCCCCTCAAACCCCAGATAAGTGGAGTCAAAATTACTTCACCTGAGGCATCAAATAGGATTTCTGTGATTTTGCATCCAGATTACTATAACATAAAAGTAAATGGGTTATGTAGAATAAAAGTACATAAAGTGTTTCCATATTATAAGAGTTTATCACATTTACTTTGCTTATTGTGATATTTATTAAAAAAGATCCAGGGAATATAGTAGTTTAAATTACAATTGCTATAACATTAAATATTCTGTTTGTGTTCACTTTATAGAATCTGCATGGAACTTTATGATTAAGTTCAGTGAAGGAATAGTTAACTTTGTACTTAACCTGATGATTGAGTGCTTAAATGATATCTTTTAATCCACTTTAATAATGTTGTTTGCAGAAAATAGAGTTCAAAAGATAAAGATGCTATTATTCATCCAAGAAGTCTACAATTTCATTTAAATTAAATAATTCACTGTCATTATCATTATTCTATGTTCATTTTTCTTTTGTGTATAATGATCCAGTATCTATGTCCAATTCCTTTTATTTCAACTATACAGAAGTGATTAAAGATTATCAAAATACAGAAGTTCTTGCATTTGTCAATAAAATATATTTAGCAACAATACCTGACATATCACATTATTCTTTTCCTTTAAATATAATAACTTAATTGGTTACATATAAAGTTTTCTGTTATCTAAAAGAAATTTGAATCCTGTTTGGGCCTTAAAAAATAGCACAAATTCCTAATGTCTTGTTGTTGTAATTATTACAATATGATAATTCATATAGTTATCAAATATGAATGGGCTGCTCACCATTAGATATCAGCTAGTGTGATGACTTTACTGAGGTTTTTTTTTAATGTGTTTAAAATCAAGAAAAATCATAATCTTTCTTTTTTACTGCCTGATGATTCTGAATTAACCATAAAATTAAACTTTGATGGGGTGTTTTTGATAAAAATAACTGACTATTAAAAGAAAATATATCTATGTATTTGAAAAAGGTTTTTAAGTGTCTTAATAGTTTTTTACTTATTTATCTTAGATTTAGGTCTTTAATAGAAGACCAATACAGAGACGGCAGACCACTCAAGAAAGTATGGTAAGATGTGTATTGGGAGTAACAAAAAGGGATCGAAAACAAAGTAGTGAGAGATTTAAGAGATTGAAATGGAACTGGACTGGATATACTGCTAAAAGAGATGATAATAGATGGACTATTGAAGTCTTAATTAAATTGATCCCAAGAGATTGTAAAAGACCTATAAAGAGAACGCATTTGAGATGGATTAACAAAATAAATAAGTTTGTTGATGTGATATGGAAAAATGATGAATCAGAGAAACAGAATTAAAGAATTTTTCATCTTGCAATAAATAAATAATGATTGAATATTATGATAATAATGATCATTTAATTTTTTGATATGGATGAATATATGTTGTTTTGTTTTTTTTGATAATTTATATATATGTTTTTGTTTACTATAAAAATTTATATATATTTATAAACATGCATTTGTATATTATTATATACATTTTATAATAAAATGATTATAAAAGTTAAAAATCATTTATTTTATTATATTATAAATATACTTGCTTTATCTCTAGAAAATGTAATAATTACACATCATGCTTAATTAATATTGTTAAGGCTTTGCTCTATACGTTCTTTTTTTGTGTATGAGTGTTTTATATAATTCACTTTTTTAAAAAATCTTTATTCATTAGTATTTGATATCCTTTTTAATAAGAGATTCTAAGTTTATATTCTGGAAAACTAGTTTAAATAAATTTTTAAATTTTCATTCTTAGGTTTAGTTGTGTAAATATTTTGGAGTCCTCAGAGACAATAACAGCCATTCATTGTTTAACAGATCCAATGTGCCCGATGGTTGTTTTGAATGAAGATAGAAGAATATGACATAAGTGAAATATAAATAATAAAATGAAATCATTAAAATATAATTGTGTATTCTTAATTAATAGCTACTGAATAACTGGATAACAATAGAAAATAAAGTTTTAATTAAATTAGACAAAGAATGTTGACTTAGTCATAGATGTGTTATGATCTAACTACTAAAATAACGGAGGTTACATATTCCTAGTTTAATTAATTTGCTCCTTATTTATAAATAAATAAGAACTGGGGAAGGGACAGAAGGGCAATTAGTTGACAATTTAGATTGGAATTCATTTAGGCATTAACTTGTAAATAAGCATTTTAATTACTCCCATGATGCTTTGCTCATCTTTTTCCTTGTTATTCTTATTCTATAGTGAAAACTATCTTGCAGATATAATATGACAGCTTTTGTCTTATGGAAATTTGATAAATTAATATTTCATATTGTTGCTAATGGAGTTTAATTTTTAATACTACTATTCACAAAATATCGAAAATAATAAATTAGCATAAATTAATAAAAACATCATATGAATTTATTGATATTGTACATAAACTTATAACAGTTGTAATTAAAAAATAATAATCTTTTACACAGATTATTTTTAAATAGGATGTGAAAAAATTGAAAATTCTCAGAATTATTTGTCAGAACACCAAATGTCAGTACACTCAGTGACTGAACACCATCTTATCTCTTTCCTACTAGAAACTATTTATAGAAAAAATGTATTCATTGATTAAATTGCTATCTGGGTTTTCTAACGTTATGTATTAAACACAATAAAGAGGTAAATTAAATATTTATTATATATACTATAAAATTAGTATTACATCAAGTCAAATATTCATAATAGCTGTGAGTTCTTTACCATATACAATATATATATGTATAATATTAACTAAATGTAAAATATTAAAGATTTTAAAACTTCTCATTCGATAATTTAATATACAAAATTAACAAAGCGTATGACACACTTGAATGTGAAGCTATCAAAATACACAGAAATTATTACACACTAAGCGCTTTCGAGGTCTTTTGCCTCATATTCATAGCTATCTTGATAGCTTCACATTCAAGTGTGTCATACACTTTGTTAATTTTGTATATTAACTAAATGTGTAAAGAAGTAGTTCAGGAATAGACTGCCAATGCTAATTAGGTATTAAAAAATATGATTGAGAATTATTCACACTATACTTCTTGACTATTCCTGTGTTAAAACATATTCTTTCTGTCATTGGTTCGGCATTCAGTTAATTTGATTTATTTTAAAAATTATCAGTAATTTTTCTAAATTAATTGTGGCAAGATTTATACAAGTGTATGAATGAAAACATAAGCTGAGCAGTCCAATACATCTGATAATTACCTAATCTTAAAGAACAGACATGATATTCTGGACATTATTTATGAAATAATTGATGAAAGACAATGCTCAAATTATAAAAAAATAATTTTTGAAATTGGATTTGCAAGAGTGAATGGATGAAATATAATTATAAGCAATCAACAAAGCTGCTAAAGACTGTGTAGATATTAATGCTAATATTAAAGAAAACAGACTTGTAAAATTTTGTGACATGTTTAATATTTTAATCATCATTTTTGTGGATGTTCCAGGATTTTTTTCAGTTTTGTTGATTCTCTGAATTCCAAATTCATATTCATTCTCTGAAATAATTATATAGGACTCTGAACTGTGTGAATTTAAAGAATTGCACAGTCATCTTCAAAGCTTTACAGTTTTTCAAGTTTCTGATCATTAATTTGGATAACACAGTAAAACAATTAGTTGTGATTACTACATGAATTTTATTTAATTTAGTGCTGAAGCTTAAATATATACAAATAATTAAAAAACAATAATGCAGTCTAATGTCTGAAGTTTCTGCAAAACTTTAAAAACAGACTTTAAAGATTGCAAATATGTTATGCATAAAAAGGAGTAAAAGAGAATCATATAAGTTTTTGAAAAAGTAAACCAATCTTTAAATATCTCCATGTAAACAAAGTCCACAAAGAACTAACTATACAGTAGAATCTCATTGCACACGTAAGTTTTTTGCTTATTTCAATATAATAGTGAATATTTTTTATTTTGACCAACATTATAATGATGTTAGATTGAATATGGGTCAAATATTTGATTTTTTTCAAAATCTGACTGGAATTTGAAGTTTTATCTACTCCAGATTTAAATCTCAAATCAGGAGCATGACAAAAATGTGTTACCATTATCCACAAGATTCTTTAATTTTTTGGTAACGGAACCGCGGGCTTTACCATAAGATGATGTTAATACGACTCAGTAATTGGATGATTTGAATACAATGTGTCAACCAACCTACAACAAGTTATATCCTAAATCCATGATTCGATGTCCCATTTTGGTGCGCCAGATATTACTGAATCAGGAATGGCATATAACAAAGGGAGTGCATCTCACTACTGTCAGACCTAGGTCTTCGAATAGGATGCTAAAGATGACATAATGAAATGCCTAGTTCCAAATCACATCTACTTTCAGTATGCTAACTTATAATTTACCTACAACATTTTAATGTATCTTAGACTAACGCATCTCCATTGTATCTCCCTTTTTGGGCCCCATTACACCACAGAATTCAAACTCGGGGAGTTCTTGCAGTCAGCTCTCTTCAGGGATGGACCTACTTAATTATTGACCAAATATGCCTATATATAAGCACAGATAAAAAATATTGATGATAATCAATCATTTAGGAGAGGAATACATAATGATGATGATCATCATCAACCTTTAATGGTGAAAATTCTTAATGATAGTGATGATGAAACTTTTAATAGTATAAATGCATAATGATGATGGTGATGATCAAACAGAGATCAGACTGGTTTAAACAACTCAATACATTTATTAATAATCTAAACATATAATAATAAATATTTACAAAAAAAATTATTAATTTAACAAGAATAGTCTACTATCATTTTTATGGCTTAATACAATAAATTTCTCTGGTTCAGATTTCATTCTGGAAATCTGTCCTCAATTAATCTTTATTTACACTAGAGAGACAAATAATTCAAGGTATAGTATATACAAAATATTAAATAATTCACTAAATATATATATAAAACAAAAAGAAAATGAGAGTTCAGTAATTCTAGATCTAACCCATTATTATAATTATTAGAATGATATTTCTAGGTTGGAGTAAATATGCTTATATATATATATTTTAAATATATATATATAGTCCCACTCCCATCTATATGTGTATGTAAGTCATAGTAAAAATTAATGAAAGATAAGAAAAAGACCATTTATTCAAGTGGATTAATTATGCACTCAGAAATAAAACAATTACAATTAGATATTATTAAAAACTTATTATTAATTAATATAGTTTTGTTTGTTCTAAAGTTTGCGTTCAATGTTAAATATATAAAAAACTTACTTGAGGTTGCTATGTTGAATCAGTGTTGAATTTCCCGAGGGATCTGTAAATTTACTTTTATTAAAAATTATACATATTTTTATTGACTATGATCACTACTCCCCTTTATATATCAACATATGATACATATCCACTCACTGCTCCCATTTTCTAAATGCAGGTGATCGAATTTGAAAATGAAACTTGAATATACAATAAGAAAAAAAATTACAATACATGAACTTTCAAATAGAAATAATAAACAAAAAAAAATCACATAAATTAAAAAAGAAAATATCTATATATATCCTGAGGAAAACAAGCATTTTGCCGCAGTTAAGAATTTATAAACTTAAATCAACCTCCATGCATAATGTTCCTGTTCACCAACTCTGTTGATATTTATCTATTTTGCAGCTACTTGGTTTAAACAAACAATACCAATCATCTCTTCTGAATGTATATAAATCCATTGAAGATTGATGTTCACCAATGTTTTGTAAAATAGACATTTTGATGGATAATTTTATGACATCAAAGCTAGCCATGGAACGCTGCCAGAATTGGTTTTTACCTCACACCCATTGTAATGATTCCTTTATTATTGACTATTATTTATTGTGGCTTCAATATATAAATAGCTTAAAGAAACAGTCAATTTCTAGTAGTTTCACATTTCCTTTCCATTATTTTCATAATAACGAATTCAAACTTGCAAAACAAATTAAATCATTAGTTCATTCCTGTTAGTTATAAATTGAAGTTTAAATTTCCAGTTTCCTTCTATCCAAATTATAAAGATTTTGTATTAATTTTAAAATATCGACATTAAATTTTAAAATACATATTCTTAATGTTTTCTTTCTTTTTTAAATGCTAAACATTTTCTTTTTTTAAAAAAAATAATAAGACTTTTTTATGTGTTGATAGTTCTGCTGATTGCCAACAAGTGAAGAAAATGCTAGATTGTTTTTCTCATGCTAGCTAAAACCTATTGTTACAACTTAATCAATATATATATAAAACTATTATTATTTTTATTTAGTCTTCATTATTCCAAATTCAATCACCTAGCAACTATTTTGACCTCATATATATTTCGACCTTTGCCATGTCTGTCCTATAAGTCAATTATTATTTTAGTTAATATTAAATGAAAAAAAAAAAATTTCTACAAATAGACAAATATATTAGTTTATATGTATGTTTGTATACATATATACTTCATGAGTATAAGCAGGCATGTAGGATAAATTATTTGCCTACCACTTGGTCTGAATTCAAACATTGTAAAAAAACTGGGATTGGTGTGAAAGTTGGTTGTAAGCCATCTTCTACAATATATGAGTTTATTATTTCAAATTTTTGATTAATGCTAATACTATTTTTTTTAAAAATCAGATAATTATGGCACATTTTTCTTTTAAAATTAACTTTTTATTTGCAACACAATCCTTAACAATGGTCAAACATAAATTTGTCCATAATGTTGTTTTCAATAATTAATAAATATTTTCTTTATTGAATTTAATATAGGGCGAAAACCTGTTCAATAAAGAAAATATTTTTTTTATATATAGTTGTTTTATTTCAATTGTGTTGGAACCATTATTATTTGCAACACAATCTATCAAAAATAAATCAGACTTATATTTTCTGTTTGCAAATAAACAATAAAATATTCTTATTTTCAAATTACCCTTTTTCTTATTGTACATCATTATTAATTATTTTTTTAGAATTTGCTCCTCTTACATTTGTTGCAGAATATATTTGGGAATTATGTATATTGATAGCTATGCTATGTTCTTTGCTTGAAAACACTATTATCAACAAAACAATTTAATCATAACAAATATAGTTCAAAATGGTGCTTTACTTTAAATAATTAAAAATATCATGAAATCACAATTTATAATACTGTTGCCTAAAAGTGATTGCAAATGATTATCCTATATTACTTGATATCTTATTTCCTTTAGATAAGTTGGTTGACATCTTCTATGATAATTTATTATAGCATCTTACAAATAGTAAATAAATCAAAATAATTATCATAAGCTATAATATAATTATCTAAATGAATTGTTGAATTAAATTATAATTATGAAATAAGTAATTTCTTTAAAATTATGGACTAAACAGTTTTTGATGCTGCATATCTTTGTCAAGTCATAATCCGTATAAAGCTTAATTATTTAAAATTGTATCATAAAATAAAATGTATCTTAATGGTACAAAGAGACTTAAAATGTATAATATAGCAATAATTGATGATGATCAATTAATATTACTTCATTACTTTGTCCTGTTGCCTAGTTATTCTACTTTATGCAATAAACTTAATGCATATATAAAATATTTTATAGTAGTGTTATAATTAGTGCAATATATTTTATTTCAAATAAAATTTCCTCTGTAAATTTTTGCCTTTAAACATATTTAAACAAAACAAAAAACTTATTATTAAATTACCTATATGGTAACGATTGGTTTCCTGTATACCATTTACTAGACAAAATGTTTAGCATAAAGACCAAGGTTATATTACGTATTCCTGATTACACAATGCTATACATAAAAAGAAAATCCAGATAAATTACTCAAACCGAAATCAATTTTTTTTCTAAAACGGAAGTGAAAATCAATGATATATTGTTTTTAAGTGGATTTAAAATAGGAAATGAAAAGTTAACTTCCACTGACTGTTTACGCTTTTTAAATAAACTTGATATTAATTTTACAATTTACACGGGAAAAAAATTATAATTTTTTTTTTACTTAGTTAAATTATTTACTATAAATAAAACAATTATCATTGCATTTAGTAATTTTAATTTACAGTATTATGTAAAAAACTGTTTGCACGAAAAAGCTATATATACGGAGTAAAAGGGAGAGGGCTTAACGTGATTCTTTAGGGTAGTTGTTTTTTCTCATTGAACCAATAACATATAAGAATTATTATTATTTTTTGTGGTTTATAGAAACAATGTTTTTAATGATTAAGCAGATGTTTTGAAATGACAAATCAGCTCCATGGGTTTAATAAAATTTCAAAACTAATTCTAAAAAAAAAAATCCTAATTAAAATCTTTGTGTGATGAGCATCAAATGTATAGAAATTGGAGTTGGTTTGCACCATCAAAGAATCGACCAACATCTTGATATAACAGTCTCCGTTTAAATGAATGGAAAAAATCTTGATCCATGTACTGCCTAAAACTATGTAACAAGCAGATAGGATTAACTAAATTTATTGATAAGTCGTTCTATATAGCACCAGATATTTTGTGTGTGCATTTATTTTGATAATAAGTAACGAAGCAATCATGTATGAATTATTAAAAATATTTTATTAGAGTTATCACAGTTTTTTATGCAGTTCCATAATTTTACATTGAATATAGGGCATTTGATAATTTTATAAACAATCCAAGACATATAGAAAATAAAAAATTTATGAGAAATCATATAGACACATAAATAATTAAAAAATGTTTTCTAAAAAAGTTACCAAATTTGTATATAAATAATACATTGAGTGATTATACAATGCTGAACTTAACACTTTATGATTTATATATTAGAGTTGCAAATTTTTGACAAGCAAAATAGCTAAAAACTAATAACACTAATTAAAAAGTAATTGTAAATAGTACCACATGTTCCTTATATCAGTAAACCATAATTTCAATAATTGTATTTCTTCCATTCCATGAGCCAATTAATTAGTTTACTGATCTTTCTATTTATCAATCCATTCAAAAGTAGCAATTACACAATGTTCTCTGAATCTGGTTCCAATGATTTAACAGTATTGATTTACTATAATTAATATGTGGATAACTAGTAGATATTTAATGCACATATAGATGACTAGGTAAGTAATGTGCATAGATATCTGAAGATTCAAAATTCATTGACTAAAGATATGTTGCTACATATTTTTTCCAATTTTAAATTACAGTCAGTTTTCTATTTAGAACCTTCTTTACAGATGCTGCTAATAGTATTACTAAGCCAATAAACAGTACATGATCACCACACTTCTTATGCTTGCTTATAACTGTTATTAAAACATGCAAAACTCACTATACATATTGCCACTCATAGCAAGCTAGAGTAATCAATGGATAGCAGAGGCTTGTGCATAAAATCCCCATCTAGTGCCTACTCATCCAATATCCCCAGACTAGTTTCTGGCTTGTGGCCTTCTAGGTGCAGTGCTCTCAGATCCAAGGCTCCTCACTAATGAAGGCCATAATCCAGAAACTAGTCTGGGGATATTGGATGAGTAGGCACTAGATGGGGATTTTAGGCACAAGCCTTCTGGCTATGAGTGGCAATATGTATAGTGACTTTTGCCTCTTTTAATAAGTTATAAGCAAGCATAAGAAATGGTGATCATGTGTTGTTTATTGGGTTAAAATCAATCCTGCCTAATAGGATAGTGGTGGCTATGGTTATTAAAGAACCAAAGACACTAAAATGTATAGGTACTGAACTGAGTTCAAACCTATGACTATATAAGCTGATGGACTTGGACTGAAAATATTAAGATGTTTTCAATTTAAGACTCATAGTTTTGTAGTTAAGTGGAGATAAAAGGTGGCTGCTGGAGGGTTGCATTAGATCCTAAGATCTAAGTGCAGTGCTCTCAGATCCAAGACTCATTAACGAAGGCCACAAGTTAGAAACTAGTCTGGGGATATTGGATGAATAGGCACTTGATGGGGATTTTATGCACAAGCCTTCTAGCATCCATTGATTACTCTAGCTTGCTATGAGTGGCAATACGTATAGTGAGTTTTGCCTGTTTTAATAGTATTACTAAATATAAAACTGCATTCAAGCTTAATTCAACTCTAGGAAGCACCCATCTTGGATTCCCAAGTTCATATCTCACTTAGCCATATTATTATTATTAGGTTTTCACTCTATCCAAGAATTGTATTGTTCCATATTCCTCACCACACTATCTTTTTTTAGAATCTTGTATCTCTGATGGAGATATTCAGTATATATTAAAATACTTCAAAATTATAAGTTTTAGTGATTGTATTTTTTATCCTAAAAATTGGTATTATTGATAAATATCATAGAAGTTTGCATCATTATCCAATTTGTTTACTATCCATTTACAGATATCTATTTTGACCCAATTCACTAAAACACTGTGACATTTGTATTATATGAATTTTCAAATATCATTTGCCAAAATGCACATGATGCAAAACTGTGTTGAATGTGCCTTTATTTTTAAAAAAAGATTTTGAGTGAAAATTCTATTTGAATTTGGAAAGAAATTCCTTTTTAAAATATTTTCTCTTTATTTGGAGATTTTATCCAGCTGTATATTGGACATGTTATAAACTTTGTAGTTATTATATATACTACTATCATGAACAATTATTCTATTATACATAACATCTTTGAAGGCAAATTAAGGTTATCAGATAACAGACTATTATGATATTGATAATTGTAGTTTGTCATTGTTGTTATTAATCTTATAGCTAGAAAACAAACATGAGTTTTTATGTGCTTCACATTTTCCAGTTTGCTACCATTATATGAATATTGAAAATTTATTTACAATAAAAGTATAAAATGACTTTCGTTAGCTGAATCTGTCCTTATAAAAAGTAGTGTTACAAATGATAAGTTCAAAGTGCAATCCTTTATCTTCATATAGAGTTTTTCTAAGTAACTGGAATAGTTCTTTGAAGTCCAAGGACATTAAAGAGATGTGGTCGATCATAGAATCTAATGTTATGGCTATAAAAACTTCAGAAGATCAGTCATCATCATCAATACACTTCAGGATGAAGGTGTCTCCAAGTTCAATCCATCTCCGATCTTTAGCTTCTCTTCTCCACATCATCCCTGCACACTTTCTTATTTCATCCATCTCAAGTGGTCTCTTTTTGCGTCTTTTACAATCTCTTGGAATCCAGTTTAAGATTCCAATTGTCCATCTATTATCATCTCGTCTATCTATTATCCATCTCTTCTAACAATGTGTCCAGCACAACTACATTTATCTTTTAATTTTTTCAATGAGGTCAGTAACACCTATTTGTTCTCTAACCCATATATTGCAATTTCAATCTCTTCTTGTTATTCCTAACATGCATCTCTCCATACTTTTTTGAGTGGTCTGAAATCTCTATATTGTCTTCTATTAAGTGTCCAAGTCTCAGATCCATAAGTAAGAACTGGTAAAACACATTTATTAAAAACCTTCCTTTTCAAACACACAGGCATATTTTCTTTTAGTATCAAGTTATTTCTACCAAAAGCACTCCAAACAAATTTAATTCTATGACTAATTTCATCCATTCTGTTTCCATCTGTATTAACAAACTGACTAAAGGTATTTGTAGCTGTTAACTTCTTCTAACTTATCATAATCAATCTTTATTTTCATATTTTGGGAAAATCCATCAAACATTACTTTAGTCTTTTTAACATTTATCTTTAGTCCTACTTTCATCTGAAAACTCCTGCAACATTTCCTGCAGCTCCAGAACATTATTTGCAAAAACAACTACACCATCTGCAAAATCAGTAACTACAAGTAAATTTATTTTATCATAAACAATATTGAATTACATTTAGTTACTGGAAGACAAACTTAAACTGTCAGGTTATTTTATGATTAGTAGCAAATTAAGCACAATAACTCATTAGATTTTCCTGGCTGAGAATCGAACCTGGAATTCAAAGTCTATTACTTTATTATTTCCCTAAAATATAGACCAGAGTAACCGATTCATGTGATATTTAAATTCCAGAAATGATAAACTGATCTTTGATCACTGATAGATTGAACTTTATCCATTCAAACGTTGACTCTCAAGTCGATTACTCTATCACTATGTTAAACTATAAAAGACAAAACATAGTATTACCACTAATATAAAATAATCATTCTATGTTCATATTTGATTTTAAGCCATGTTGTAGTTATTGAAATTCATGGAATAATAAATCTATATAATACATATTAGTAATAGATATTTGTAGTAAAGATTTTTTTCAATATTTATATTGTAACAAATCCTCACTTTGTTATCCAAGAAGAGGGAAAATATAATCAATATTTTACATATTAACTATACTAATAGTCAGACCAGGTATTGTCTATAAATACACAGATTGCAAACACCTTTCAAGATGTTACACCCACTCTATAACTGTTAAAAGCAAAATATCTCTCCCATGAATATTTTAAATGTATACTGTGTATTGAATTTGGACATCCATTCAGCAAATTAACTGGAATATCCACAAGAGAAGATTTAAACACTTCTAGCACTTGATTCCTTGGCTAGTGCCTTGGCTAGTTCAATGAAATTCATCTCATTTAGTGGTAAGATATTGCATATTTTAAAACAAAACAATATGATTAACAAAATTTGTCTTAACTAAATTTCATATGATGAGATTTGGAGATATTTCGGGCCAAATTAACAATTAAATAACATTTATTTACATAATTAACACATATTAAATTATAACCACAAAAAAATAAAATTGATTTAATTACAAAGTTATTTTTGCATAATTAATTTCATCTTAAATTAGGAAGTAAAAGTTTATGCATTTTCTAGTTTCAACAAAGTTTATAAGGAAAATATAAATCTAACTCCTCGTATTTCAGTTTAAGTCTAGACTTTGATTTTTGCTTATGTTTGATCTAAGTTTTGGTTAGAGATTGTCTTTTTGACAGTGCTTAGTCTAAGATCATGAACAATATTCTTGCATTAGCTTCTGGTTTCCTTAGCAGATTGTAGTTTCTTTCTGAGGTAGCATCTATCTTCATTGTCCAACAAGTTTTGGACTATGACAGGTGAATGTGTCAGCAATGGCAGATCAGTATTTTTATCACCTCAGGCTATTGGTAATTTATAGGAACTGCATGGTGAAAAAACTGAATAAACACCTCTTTTGTGATCTAGCAGGGCATAGTGGTATTAGTGTCTACAGAGATTCCTATACATCACAGAAGCATAACTAATAAAAATTTATTAGATACATATCCTTGACCAACTATTGTTTTGAGTAGTCCACCATATTAATCTGTTTCAATCTTCTTTTCTTTCTCTAATTAATTAATCTTTTTAATCATAGCATTATCTAATCAGTTGTCTGGCATACTGATTTTCAATAAAACAGGTTAATCCCATCATGATTAAATAATTTTTACAAACAACTTTTATATTCCATTCCCTTTTTTCAACTTAATACTTTAGCTTATCGAATACAATTTTAAGTTACTTCTTTTGTTTTATCTTGTAGTTTTTTTAAAAAGTAAAGCAATTTTCACTGTCTTTATTTGGCCAGTGATTATCTTTATTTTTTTTTTTCAAAATAGAAAAACTAATTAAATTTTTAAATCATTATTACATTTTTTTTCTTCATTCTATTTTTCTTTTGTTTAAATCATTTATTTTAAATCAGTCTGGTATAATTTAACCAATTATTTTTTCATTTAATTCTAAACTAGTTTTTTGTTCCTTATTTTAAAATGTCTCCCTTCTCTACTTACTATTATACTGACTACTTAAGGCCTAATGGTTTATTATATATAAATACCTAAAAAAATGAAGTCTCAAATAACTGCTGCTTAGTTATTGAAGGTCCAACCTACCCAATAGTTAGAGATTTGTGATTGATATATATCATTGTAAAAAAACATTTGCTAGGCTTACATATTAAAATAAATGACATGTATTTGTCCCTTCAAAAAAAAAATTAAATTTAATCTTATTTTTAACGTTATTTCTAAAATTTATTCAACTGAAACACATGGCCAATTATTTTTAGGAAAAAACAAAATCTTTGAGCCAGATGAGGGAAGGGGATTAAAACATCTTTGCACTTTTGATTAATTAGCTTTCTTTTAGAGGGACAAAAAAATACTTCCTGAAATTTTAAGAAATGAAAATGTTTACAAAATAGCCTTGTCACCTATGTGTAAACTTTAAGAATAACTACATTTAGCAATCTATTCAATCAATCTTAACAATACATGTTAATTTGTAATATTAAAGTAAAATATCAAATAAAATAAAATAAATAATACAAGAGAAACATCAAATACATATGAATTGTTTTACCAGTCTAAGATTGTAGATCTCATGTTTAGAGTTCACATGTTCCTGCTTTTATCACCTTCACAAGGAATTTTAAAATAAGCACAAGATTATATACCATGTAGCTACCAATGCAATTCACATGGTCCAGATGGCCCTTTTCTTGGATATTAATAATTATGGAGATAGCTGGTTCACTGGAAAAGCATCACTGAAGGTGGCATAATTGAGTAGGTGGATTCTTATTTCTGAAATTATGGCATGGCAGCTCAGCAAGATGAATTCATTTATAAAGGTGGGAACATTAGCACAGGTACATAAATCAGAAGACTTCAGATAAGCATTTCACTAATTCCAATGGGATTCCAAACTCACACTCCCCAGACATGGAAAAGGGGAAGCAGGCACAAGCTTCTACTTACAGATCAATAAGCATGGCTTCTAGCAGCCAAATAATTAATAACTTGTTAAAAACTTTTTTTGACAATCTTGAAAAATTTCTCTCACCCAAACAGCTTGATGAATTTATCATGCACAACTGTTTTTATATTTGCTGAGGTATTTCAACAAAAGACATCCAGATTAATTTTAATTAAAAAATTTTTTTTTATTAATTAATAAAATTTTCCAAATTCTGAATATATTTTGTTTATTTGCATTTTCACTGCAGAAATCAAGCATCAATTACCTCTTTACCACCAGGCCAAATATTAAAAAAATTATTGTATATATATAATACAAAGCAATTATCTTATTTTTCATTAATTAGAGTTTCAATAACAAATAGAAATGTACCTATGCCCTATAGTTAATCTGCCTTTAGTAAATTTAAGTGTAATTTAATTCCCCTATAACAGGGTATAAACTGACATGAAGCATATATATGTAGCTTCATAATCCACCAACCAAAGAACAAAAAAAAATTCTTTGCTTATCTGAGTGGTCAACAAGTCTAATTCAGGTTAGTATAAAATATATTGGGTAATAAATAAAAAAGTTTATAAAATAAATTTTGTGAAGGAAAAACTTTTTAAAATTTGAGGTTCTGCTTGGCATGGTTTGAGACATCTGGCATTATGTTCCCTTTATGTTTTAATGTTTTTAGGACAAAAGCATTATCCCTACACTTTTTCTGGATAACAAAGGGATCACCATAAAAGAAAAAGAACTTCTTATATTGGTTCTTTGAAAGATTTTTTAACTGCAGCATATGGACTAAAACATGGCCCCCTACATTAAATTGGTGTGGATGTAAGGTCCTTTGTTTTCATTATTTTTCAGCCATCTATTTTAAAGATGACCGGGCCCTGGCCTGGTCTTTGTGACATCAAATTCTGGTTCAAGGATTGAGATTTTAATTAGTAAAAAGCTGTTCCCCAAAATGGTAACACATTGGCATATATCCAGCTACTTTATAGGCTGTCCAATTAATGTATTTCACTAGTTTTCATCTAATTCAATCATCCTCTATAGTTTTCACCTACAAACAAATGAAACAGTCGGTTTATAACTTGTTCACATGAGTTTGAGTTAGTTTCTAATGGAAAGCAGTATATATCTTATCCGATTCCTTTCTATCCATACCTTCCATTACCTGGAGCTGAAGGGAGTTCCATGGTTTATAAAAATAGCTTGGAGCTTCCTTAGTTCAAGAAACTTTATGTTGAAGAGCTTTTATCATATTGTGGGCATCAGCTATGTATTTGGAAAACATATTTCACAACTAGAAATTTGAACCATCTAAAAGGTGGCAATTAGTTTGTTATGGAAGACTGGAGTGACAAATTCCTACACATAATTTGTTTGGGGACTTATTTTTGGAATTAACCTGGAATTCTATAATGTAGATGATTATTGAATACATCCCAGGCCAATGGAACTGCATTTGTGTGACATGTTCAACTTTTTGATGGCCAGTATCCATAGAGGCAAAGAATGTACATGACAAGGTAATATCTCAACTCCTTTGGCACTATTAACTTCCATGTTTTTCTGAGATGTGCTGTTTTGTAGATTAACAAGTCCTTTTCTCTACCTTGTAACTTTGTCTTAATCTCTAGATCCAAACATTTTCTTCTGATATCCATCCATGGGCCAATAGCTTAATTATTTATTCATACATTAGTTAGTTTTTTGAAGGTAGTGTAAATTTTTTTTTGAGTTCCCATGTTACTGACTCATCTACCAAGAGAAAAATGGTAGCTACATATGTATTCTCCACAAAGAGATTATGTATGCTGATTGGATGATTTAATATATCAGTTAAAGATTTTGTAAGTAAATTCTGTAAAAATAAGCTTCACCACATCAGTTATTGGTTAGGTTGTCTGGTCTCAGGCAATGAAGGATTTTATTAGTAAATTCTATAAAAATAAGCTACAATGTATCAATCAGTCATTGGTTTGGTAATTCCTTTGAGGAACTCTAAGCACTTATGTGATAAGCTTAAACCCGAGTAGAAACTGTTTGAATTTTCCACAGGCCCTCATAATTGTCAAGGTTTCCTATTCCATGGCTGTGTAATTTAATTTGGCATTCCTAAAAACCCTAAATGCAGAAATATAGTATGTGAAGGCTTTGGTGTTCAACTGAAAAAGTACCAATCCTAATCCTATCTGTTTGAAGATAAAAGGGGCAAGCAAAATCTGGGAGGGGGCATAAACAGCCTTCAAAAAAGTCCTGCTCCTGGATCATTTCTGCTGGTGACCCTTTTGAAGTAATGAGGCAGCACCCCAGCAGTCTTCATAAAACATATGATAGAAGTTATACAGCCCTATCAAGGCTCTCACCTGTTTCCTATTTGTATGTCTAGGGAAGTTCTCAATGGCTGAAATTTTATCAGGTGAATGGATATTCCTTGTTTACTAATCAAAAGATTCAAGAGATTTTTGAGGCATCAAAATAACTTCTGTACATTCACATCCATGTTTTTCTTTTTACATTCTTGTATGTTCATCCACTATCTTTTAGTTCTGATGATGCCTGGTATAGGCATCTCAGTATTCCTGCCCCACTATTAATTAGTTCAACGTATACCTGTTATATCTAAATGCAGTAATCTTGCAATCCTGTGGATGGAGCATTATCTTCCAGTAACTTGACATGAGGTCTACAATTGAGAAAATGTTAGCATGTTTAACGAATAATTCCTGGATTGGAGATAGGATGTCTCTTTCAGATACAGTAACTTCATTCAGCTTCCTAACATCCGAATATAATGATTTTTTTCTTTACCACCACTAGATTGTTACAGGGAGAAAGACTTTTCTTAATGACATGGGCGGCTCTAAAAGTATGTTTCTTTGATCCTAATACAGTGTACATATCCATGTACTGCACCTGACTTATTGGAAAATACCAAAGAATGCTAATCAGTAGCTGTTTTTTCTTCAGGGGTTAATGACAAAATCTCTACCTTTTTAAAATCATGTTTGCATCAATAGCTTGCAGCATACAATTCATCTGCATTGGATTCTGTTCTGGAATCTCTAAAAATTTAATGTGTTTCAATTTTAAATACTCCACAACAATAATCTGACACAATTGTGTCAATTAGGAAAGTCTGATCCCACAACCACACTGCATGAAGCCTGGCTTAATGAGGAATACATACTCTATTATGGTCCACTTTTGTCCATATCTGCCTTGTTTCTATTCTACGATGGCCTTAGTGATTGGTGTTTGTCTAATTGATAAGGTGGATAGTCTTTATTTGTCCCTTAACTTGCAAGAACCATTCCTGGGTGATCAACAAAATTTGACTGCTGGTGTTCCATATAGTGATAGCCATTATGCCTTCAATTTCTATCTCTATCATTGGGCATGATAGGCTGAAGGTTAATGAGGTTTGCTTCCTCAAAGATCATATTGGACATTGGAGGTAGTGACAAATGTTTGATGTTCCTTGGGACCCTGCTGTGAGGAACATATCAAAATCCTTTTGTTTCCTTAATTTTTGTCAAAATTTCATCTCTTTGTCCCAGCACAGTTTCAGTTACTTGCTTTGGGCTGGTCACTGTAATTCCAATGACTCCCATTGTTCTGCTTTCTATTGGGTGGTTGATTAGGTATTTCCACTTGGTTTTAGTCAGGGAAGTATGCAGTTTGGATGGTGGCTGCATGCAACTTAGGTGGGTCTACCTTTCTCATCTTTTCTGGTGGTTTTTTGGCTAGGTTGCCAAAATCAATAGCTGTAAGCAATTCTGCCATTTCTTTAATGCTGCTACTATGATCACTCAGTATCATCTGCTGGATTTTTCAGACATATTGTACCATATAGTTTGGATGTTGTCCTTCTGAAAGTGGGAAAGCAGTCAGTGATGTTAATTTAGTCACTTGTCTAAAGAAAAGCTGCATGTTTCTCCAGAAATTACAGGATATCTCTCTTATGATATTCTATGCAGTATCATATCCTATCTTTCCTTCATTCCAAAAATTCCTTAACAAAACAAGATGGTAATCTTCCAAAGTTTGTGGCTTAAATTTTAGCCTCCAGTCTAGCAGTCCTATGTAAATAGTTACATGCAGTGATGATATCCCAAATTTCCAAGAACCAGTTCTCTAAAAGTAGGTTGTATTTAAGAACCTATTCTGTTTATTTTTCTTTTTTCTAAGCATGGAAGCAAATCACTTCTTGGTTTCATACCTAAAATTTTTTGGCAACTTCTCAGACGTTTTGCATGACCCCCCCCCCCCATATACAAAAAAGTGCTGCAGTGCACATTCGCACTATGATGTACTTTGCAATCTCACTTATGGAATTAAAAAAGAATTAAATCCTTTTTATAATTGGAAAAAAACTTATTTATTTGGCAAGCTATTTCCTTATTGACATTCTAGTCACATCATGTCTCTTCAGGTTGATGATGCTTTTTGACTATAGCATCATCAGCTGTATTGTGATTTCTTAGCCTAACTTGAACTGAGTCACTGCAATCCCAGTGATCTAATGGAAGAACTATCCAATTTATTACTAGAAGAATTTGCCACATTTTTCACTTCAAGGCGATTTCTTTTATCTGAATAAATTGTGTTTACCACAGAAACCTTCATTCAGCCTTGGTTTTAATTATATTTTTAGCTCTTTGGATAGGTTTATGTACATGTTTCTGGTGATTTCTCAAAACATTTTCAACATTGTAACGGTCAGATTTGTACACTCATGCAACAAAATTCAGAGCCCAAGCAAATATACCAAAGCTGACCGGAGTGAGGTGGTTGAGACCTCTAATCCGACCAAACTACAACTCATCTGCCAGTATTCCAAATTTAACACCTTATGAGTGACATTCCTGGGCTACACTCAGTTCTCATTAAACCGCGAGCCGACATAGAACAGGTAGAAACACGAGACTTAAGGTCATTACTAACCTAACTAAATAAGTGATATATAACACTTAACACTCTATTAATCTTAACTACCAGACATACACATATAGCATATAAACTCATTAAGAAATTGGAGTAATGAACTGTGACATTTAATAATATACTGGATTGGATAAAATACTATGGATTGGATAAGATACTGTGGTTTGGCTTGATCTAGAGTCTGAGCAAGAAAGATATACAACAGTTTATATTTAAAAAGATTTATTAAAACAATAACAAATGATCTAACATAAAATATCATAATGGCAGGGATTGTATAATCTTCACAAGGTATTCAATACAGGCAAGCATGTCACAATAGTTGGGACTGTTATCAAGTACATCTGTTCCCTTTTAAACATATTACAATACATGTGTGTGTGAGTTATAGAGGTCATGCCTAATTATTTAATATGCTCATCTTATGAATTTGACTTGCTTAAGTTAGGATATGATACTTTAGTAGAGATGATGATGAGTACAGCCAGTTTTAATGGCTGTTATATATACTAATTAAATGAGCAACTAAATAAACTCAGTATCATGCAGATTCAACCTGATAACCCAGATTCAAACTCCAGTCTAAAGCTGAATGATTAATTACTATGGGAAAAAGAACTGGTTACCATTAGGTCCACATATATGTGCTATGGCGCTATATAAAATATTAAAGAAATAAACTTGCAGTGCGAGTGAGTGGTTATTCAAGAGCTTCAGCATCAAATGCTCAGTTTGCTGCTATTGATATATGAACATAAAGTTTAGGAAGTTGGATTGGCTTTAGGAAAAATCTGGGTCCGCATGCTCCAGTTCTAATGAAGATAGCCATAACCCGAACTAAATAAAGGGGCGGTTTGTTACCGTGAACCCTTGTCAGAGGCAGCAAAACGTAACACATATAAGTGTACTATATAAAAACACACCTGCAATGCATGCAATATATATATATATATAAAGCAATAAGTATGCATATAATTAATTGCGCCTAAAACAGATAGCTTTTATCTGTCAAGCTAACTCAAAACAGTTCTTAAAATTAGCATTATAAGTATGCTAATAAAATGGGCTTAAACTACATAAAAATAATCTAGTTAAGATCCTGAATCTGCATATAAATATTCTTAATTAAGGAGGGAAAGTATATTTGATGGGACTTAATACAAACATTAGCAAATATACTTTATCATCTCTAGACAATATATATATTCCCTTCCAACTAATAGATATCAAAGGTTATAATATAAGATCGGTTAAGCAAACCTTAAAAAATACGATTTTACAATATATATATATAACTATGATAATAATGAGTGGTTAGCGCATTCGTTTATTACCAATATTATAATTTCGAAACAATGATTCAATAAAATAAACAATGCTTTTAAAATGTCTAAGTGAAGATTACAATTATCTCCTTTATAAATTACTTACTTAGTTTCACTGTTTCGAAATCTGAGCATATTATCACATATTAAACATAACAAAATGCATTTAAACAAAATATTAAAATTACTGAAATTAGGCAAGACCGTTAGTTTGTAGGAATTGAAGAGAATAAATTTCGGACATTTAATGAGTATAAAAAAAATATGAAATCTTTTAATTTATAAAAGATTTCAGCAGTTTATAAAATTAAAGTAAGTGATTTTTTTTTCTTTTACATTATATATAAAGTTACACAGATTGATACTTTCTTTTTATAAGAGGGTAAAAATTAAAGAGTTTTTATAATTTAGATAGAACGTTCTTTTTAAAGTGCTATAAGAATTTATAGATTAAAGTTCATACTGCAGTTTTTAAAATTATTACCATCTCCCTGCCTCCTTGGTTGGACTTGAAGCGTATATCAATGATAGTGGCTGGAATAGGGCGTCTGACAGCATCATAATCTTCAGTGGCCTTTCAGATAGGTTAAATTTCTTCATATTCTCCATGCAGGTTGCTGGAAAGTCTATTCAAAGGTATGTTTAGAGGAACTGAGAGTAGCCATCTGGCTACAGAGCCAGTAAATATATTATTTTACTCGATCATTTTGGATTCTGGTCTCCACAATAATTTACAGGAAAGCAAGCTAAAGAATAAAAGTTAACCTAAAAAAATCTGCAATATTTATATTCCTAGATCAAAAGCCAGCGACTATCTATTTTAAAACACAATTAGCAGTCGGCCTCTTTTGATTCTGATCTTTTTTTATCTTGTTGCCCAAACTTTTACTGGCTTGATCTGGGAAAAGAAATTCATTACAATCGTAATGATCTGGGAAAAGAAATTCATTACAATCGTAATGAACTTGTAATGAGCTCTAGAACAATGTCAATAACCTAGGGACCATCTGATCCCACCTGCGAATTATTCTAAATCGTTTTACTACCAATCTGTAAATTTCACATGTAATTGATAATTCCATTATTCTAAACATTTTTATTACCAATCTGTGAATTTCGCATGTGATTTATAATTCATTTAAACCAAACTTGTTAAAGAATATTTAGCTACATTTTCTAAACAAAATAACCCTTATACAATATAATATTTATATAAATGCTGCAATATATCTATACAAAAATTAATATCACTATCATTTATAGGTGCTTGTATGTGTGACAATAAACATACAACTGTTTGAATGCATATAAAACTGTGATTACATATATAACTGTGTAAATGAATATATAGCTGTGTGGATATATACACAATTGCACTAAAGAATGTTTAAAACCGGCATAGATGTGTCTATGGAGACATAAAGGTGAAACAGATAGGACAGGAATATCTGTTTCAACATAATCACGGAAATCATTAACTGAAATTTCGTTGTGAAATGCTTTGTAAAAATCTGATAATTTCTCTTTAAATTCTTTCCAGAGAACTACAGCTTCTTCCAGATTCCAAGCATCTGGGTTCACAATTTTAACTAATTGATGGATTTTATGATTTCTATCTTGAATGTTATTATTTATGCTATTACAATCCATTAATCTTAATTCCATATTTGTTATCACTACATTCAGTAATTTTTGATGGGGAAGATTCACTCATTTGTTGTCTTCAACAAAATTAATATGCAGGAATTCCTTAGAAGAGATAGTTTCATTTATAATTTTTTCATAATTACCACTCTTCTCTCCGAGATATTCAAATGCTTTGTTTTATTAATCAATTGTTCAGCATGCAATATATTTACACTTCTTCCTTGAATAGCATCCACCAACAAAGCAATTTCTTCTAGAATGTCGATTCTTAAAGCTAGATCTCATAAAATATTTGTTGGCAAGATGTTTAGCCATTCCATTCCAAAAAAATTTTTATTAGTAGAAAAAAAAATCATATAGTGCTGGATAGGCTCACCGTGTTGCAACTGCTGTTCTATGACGGCATGCTGCCCATCTTGGGTCAAAAACTCTACAATTTTTAGAATTTCCAATTCCCTAATTGGTTGAAATTTTATTCAATGCCATTTGGTTTTTATTAGACTGATGGAACATTTTACATATTTCACTAATAAATGCTGTAAAGTGATTCATTTGCTTTATGCCTTTGATAAAATCCTCCAGCACAAGCTGAAAGTGATGACTTAAAGAATGCCAAATAATAATCTCAGGATAATGGTTTTTTATTTTAACATTCACTTCTGACCACCTTCCCAGGATCACAATTACTCCATCTCAACAAAATCCAATCAAATTATTCTTCAAATATGGATTATCAAATCCTACTGATTGCAGACTTTGTAGTAGAGCTGTGTAAATGGTTTCAGCATCTTTGTTTTGTAATTCCACTAAATCTACAAAAATTGTTGGTGAAAAATCTGCATCTTTAACCTTAATAAAAATGATAAGGACTAGTTTACATGATACTGTTGATGCCTCATTAATTATAAACATATCTTTAAATTCTGATCTATTACTTTTCTAAACACTTTCTTTTTAATGTATTTTTCAATGTGCTCACAATTTTGACAGCCAGGAATTGAGAATGACATCCCACTCCCATATCTAATCCATTATTTTTTTTATAATTCTATCAAATGTTCAATATCAGAAAACAGTCAGTTTCGTTTTCCTAAAGTGCAAACTGTACTAAAAATTTTACAGATGGAGCTCATAAACTTTTCATGAACTTTGTCTATGAATTTGAAAATTGCATTTTTTTGCACTTTCTTTCAATTGCATCACACATATCTGGTGTGCTTTTGATGAAAAATGTTTATTTTTTTTTTTTTTTGAAGAGAGGCTTGTTGAACCATTTTATTTTTTCCACTTGGAACAATATTACTTCTCCATTCTTTTGACACATGAGCTGCCTTCACTTTTATTGACTCGATTTTGATATAGTTATCACATTCAATTTTTTTTCCAATAATAAATAACCCACAATTTTTTTTTTTAATTCATTGGCTTATTTCATATTCCAGCAGCTAGTAAGGTCACTATCTACATTTATTTTATATGCATCTTTTGTACTTTTGGAACTGGAAAGCTTATTTGTGTTATCAACATTATTTTCTGTTGCATCAGAAGAAACAGAAAACAAAACTTGATTCAAAATATCACCCTTTACTATCGTTTTCAATTCTGTATCAGTTTTTGGATCTTTTATGAAGGAATCTGATATTGTTTGGCATTTTTGTTTCATTTCTTGTGAAGGGTTTATTTTTATTATATTCTCGTATTACATTTACTTTAGAAAAAAACATATAATTGATTTTTAATACAAATGAGTTGTAACAAATCATAAAACTGAAATAAAATATTAAAATTAAAAAAATAAAAAGAAAAAAAATTATTTGAAAACGAGTCATGACACTTGATGAGCCAAAGGTATTGTTATATTTATCATCTTGCCAAGTTATTCTAGAAAAAATATGTTGAACTCATTGTTAAAAAAAGAGTCAATGTTACATCAGATATAACAAACTAAATGAAAATAATGTACTATAAACTTACTACAGCTGATCATCCATTAAATTTACCAATCAAATAAAAACAAATCTTGCATAATAAATATGTAAGTGAAGAAATAAAGTATTTAAATAAAAAATAAATATTTAAAATAACGTCAGCATAACAAAATCATTTGAACAATGGTTTTATGTTTTTTTGTTTTCACAATGATAGGTCCTTTTGAATAAAGTTATTTTATCTTTAAAGTAAAATAATTTCAGCAAGAGTAAATTTCATTAAAAAAATTATGGTAATACATAAATACATTTGTGCCGAATTTATTTTTAATTTTAATAATGCCTCTGTTAAATGTAAGTAAACTAATAGTTAATTAATTTCTTACTTACTTTGTGTAAAAAATTAAATATGGGTTCCTTTATCATTAATAAAATAATATTTTTTTATTTGTATACTTTTAAAGAAACTAATTTGAAATGTGATAAATAATGGATTTAATTACTTAAAACAAAACTGTTGTCAATTATTTCTTGCAGAATAATTCTTAATTACTCAAATTTCATCGCGCATATCACACGTTCCAAGTGCAATATCGTATAGTCGAATTATTCTGGGGAAAGCATTTTGAACTCAATCTGTTCAAAAAGAATCATTGTTACATTAGATATAACAAAAAAAAAAAAAATACAAATAATATTCTAGATTATTGTTGGAAATAATTAAGTAATTTGTTAATTCAACTCATTTTTAGGATAATAATAAAATTTATTTTCGGATCACTGGTTACATGTAATAGTAATTGGTTCTCCTTCACTTAGTTGATGAAAGAAAAATAATTCCTTTAAACTTTTATAGGTAAGCTAGCGGACTTTCTCCAACATCGCACTTTAAATCCCTTTATCCGAATGAATTTAGCAACATATTCATTTTTTTTTCTCATTCTATATCTGATTCATGTATTTATTATATTTGTCCAGACTGTTGAGGGAGGGTATGATAGCTTGAAGTCCCATAGATTCTAAGAATAATTTTACTCTGCCTTCCTCTGAACACCTTACCTCTCTTACTTTATAAATCATGACCTTTAATTTATTTTCAACTTGACTGATAGTCTTTTCATAGAATTTTTGTATCTTGAGATCCAGATTAGCCACTTTTGTTTTTAATTTATTTACTTTTACCTCTATGCTGGAATGACTCTGCTTGAGTCCTTTTATTCCTTTCTCATGCATTTCAGTTTAGGCTTGATTGGCATTTTCCATTTCCTCCAACTTATGATGTGTGGATCCTATCATCCCTTAATTTTTCCATATTTCCTCTTAAACAATGCATTTGTCTTTGTTGTCTGTCTCACTTGAGTGGCCACTATGTCTTTCTGGTGGAGTTCAGTTTTGATTTCTTCAGAGGTATCCTTTTGAGCCACATTCAGTTCACTAATCTCTCATTTCTTCCAGCTCTTAGATTTCTTTTATTTGGCTCCATAACTGTTCTTGGTTACTTCAGAGTCTTTGATCCATTTTTACTCCTCCCTAATTTCTCATTTGAATCAATATGCTTTGCTCAAACTTTTTCTTCCATAGCATGGGCATGAGTATATGTATCCATATGAGCTTTTTGAGTGTGATTTTTGGGCTTTGCGCATTAAATAATTCATTTGCTGGTTAAATAATAGTATCAGACTTCATGTTATTTGAAATTATGTCTATATTAATACCCATTATCAAAAAAAAAATTTTTTTTAATCTCTACTAAATCGGTCAGCTCTCTCATCCATACTCCAAGTAGGTGTTTATTGTTTAAATCCCAATCTGACCACCCATTGTCAGTGAAGTCCTATGCTGCTAGTTGCTGATATATTTATATATAATATCATTCCATTGCATATACAAAAAACTCATACCCACTGTGAAAAAAAAAAAATCCATGCTTTATTATAGATTGGCCACTTTTTTCCAATCTGAAAGTAAAATTAAAATTATAATAAACAAGTCATCGGTCGACACTTAAAGCCTAATGAAAAAAAAAAATCACAAATTCCTATCGATATACACATATAATTACATACATATACTCTTTTAAGTCACTAACAAGCATTTGTATCCAAAATACCATAAAAAAGATTTGTATATTTATTAATTAGGATATATTATAAAAGAATGACTTTCTCATACACATTATAAAAAAAAATCCATATTTCAGGGGTATGTGTATGTAACAAGTTCCACAATAGTAGTTATATTATATATATCAGGGATATGTGGTTAAAGTAATGGCACTAAGTTGGGCATTATAAAAAAAGGAATATGCAAGTCAGATTTGTAGTCAGCAAAAATAATCTTAGAACACAAGCAATGATCACTAAGTCACGTCTGTATGTAACATCCATATAAACATTATGACAAACAATACAAAGTTGAACCTCATTACCTATGCCCCAGGACAATTTAAATGTGACTATCACATCTTATGTTAGTATACGTGCCCTTGTTCTTATATCCTAACGAGATCAAGGATATACAAAACCCTTTGAACTAAAAAAAAAAATAATTGTGGTAAATAGACACATGTGAGAGGTATATAGATTTATTAGTAACAATAAAAAAAATTGAAATAAATATTCATGTCTAAATTGAAACATACGACTATATCGAGTTTCTTACAGGATAAATTAATTAACGATTAAACACCATAATTATCGCTAACTTACATACAATAGAACTATAGGCTAATATGTCTTAATAATCTCCAGGGTGTATATTATATGATGGTTAGTTTATTATTAATAAAGAATCAAGCAGAGTGAAGCTAGAAATATTTATTTAACTATATTAAAATCTCTACCATTAATAGATGACCTCCACGGACTTAGAATGCACACTTCAAGATCAGACTTTAAAATGCATTAAAAGATACAAAGTGTCATGCTAGATTATCAAAAAACAAGAGTATATCTGACAATGAAACAGAGATGGGGTATGCCCATTTTGGCAAGGCCATACCCAGAAATTTCATTGTATAAGAGGGTCATAAGCAGGCATGAATATCTGCCCCTACAACCAGCAATGAACTTATTACTGTCAAGCAGGAAATTAATCTGCACTTATAGTAATATTATGGTCAAGAGCGAAAATCATCAGATTATAAAAATATGAGAAACGTCCGCCTTGGCATGACCATATCTAAAGAGAATACTTGACCAATCATTTCCACAAGGTAGGAATGAATGTCCGCTTGAACAAAATATGAATTAATCAAAATAAATAAATATATAATCCAGCAACCCAGTTTAATAAAAAAAAGACAATTGTCAATTATAAAAGGCTGGAAATTAAAAAAACAAAAACGAACGTGAGTAGCCAAATTATAAGTTTGAACGAGTGGTCATATACTACTTTACTTGCCTAAATGATCTAGTATAAATACTCATAAAAACAATAGATTAATAATCCCTGCTTAAATGAAGATCCATCCCAGAGATTGTATTACTCATGCATATTAATAGAAAAGCTGAAATTTTCAGACATCTATGTCTTCAAATCCAGCTATTAACTTAAATAGCATATGGGGCTGAACTAAATTCAGATAAATCAAAATAGCTTTAGCAATATAACATCACCAAAGCCTCAGAGCAAAACTATAATTGCAAAAACATACATTAAATGACTTAATTTAATAAGCGTGTATTACAAATGTTATATAATGAGCAATAATAGCTCTTAACAACTTTTCCGAATATTCTTATCCCCAGACTGGTTCCTAGCTGTTGGCTGTCATCAAAAGGCACTAGGATATTCAGACATTAAATCTAAAAATACCAGTTCAAGGCTAGCATTTAACTATTAAGTAGAAAATCTGAAATAGCTATTAATTTAAATAGCCATATGGGACAGTTATTAACGCCCATTGTATCATTTGTAATACAAGCTGAAGTCACATGATGTATGATTTGATTTCCTTACAATTAGTTTTGCTCTCAAGGCTTTGGTAATATTATATTGATAAATCTATTAATATATGGTATTTCTGAACTTAGTTCAGTTCTATGTGGCTATTTAGTTAATAGCTGGATTTGAAGACATATAGATGTCCAAAAAATTCAGATTTTATTAATAGTTAACTATTAGATAAATGCTGGACTTGAGTTGATATTTTTAGATCTAATGTCTGAATACTCTAGTGCTTCACTACCAACCAACAATCACTAAAAATCAGTCTGGGAATAGGGATATTCAGAAAAACTTGTTAAAAGCGATTAATGCTTGTATAACATTTGTAATACAAGCTTATTAAATTAAGTCATATAGTATATTACTTGATTTCCTTGTAATTATAGTTTTGGTCTTGAGGCTTTGTAGATATTATATTGCTAAAGCAGTGTATCTGAACTTTGTTCCATCCCGTATGGCTATTTAAGTTAATAGCTGGATTTGAAGACATATAGATGTCTGAAAATTTAAATTTTCTACTTATTAGATGCTAGACTTGAGCTGGTATTTTTAGATTTAATGTCTGAATATCCTAGTGCCTCACTGATGAGTCAATAGTTAGAAACTGGTTTGGGGATATTTGAAAAAGCTTGTTAAAAGCTATTAATGCTCATTATATAACTGGTTTTCTAATGTCAATAATTGCAAGGGTAAAGTTTTAATTGAAATGCATAACTGATTTTTTTTTTACAAAAATCTTTGAGTTAGATGTGGAAGGATTAGAAACATCTCTGCTTTTGATTAACTTTATTTTTGGGGGGAAAGATTCTCAGAATTTAAGAGACAAAAGTATATTTACAAAAAAGCCCCCCACCACCTGATGTTGTATATATATATATAACTTAAGAATGACCGCATATAGCAATATAAGCGATCATTCTTAATACAGGTTAGTTTAATGTATATGTATTACATTAAAATAAATAATATTAATGAAAATAACACAAATAAATAGTACTCATAAAAGGGAAATATCAAATGTATATGAATTGTTTTACCAGGATGTGGGGATGCAGAGTCAATCTTTCTGTGATTACCTTCATGAATAATTTTTTTTAAAACATGGCAATATATGAAGAGTAATGTATAGTTATGATGATGCAGTCTTCATAGATGCAATTCACTCATTTGATCTGGGATGGCATTTAATTCTAGGCTGGCTGGTTCTGCAGAATAACATGGTTGAGGGTGACACAATTGACTAGATAACTTATTTCTTAAATAAAGATATGGCAGGTCAGCAGGCTTCATTCATTTATGATGGCAGAAACATTGGCACAAATACACTGCTCAGAAGACTTCAGATGGGACACCAACTCCATTGGAATTTCGAACTCCAGCTCACATGGAATGGCAAATGGGAAGTGGACACAAGCTTCTATTCACAAAGTTAGCATTATATGAGGCTTCTAGCAGTAAAAAAAATTAATGAACTTAGAACATGATGAATCTCTAAAGATCTTGTCAAGCTTGAAGAATTTTCATCAAAGACCTGCTTGAAGAAATTTTTCTTAACAAAAAGACCAGCTTGACAAATTTTTCATCAAAAACATATCTTGTAGAATTTTCTGATAAATATCAGCTTGACGAATTTTTCATCAAAGACTCAGTTTTTACATTTTCTTAGGTATTTAGACAAATTTTCTAGAAAAGGCGTCTGGATTAGTTTTAATTAAAAAATATTCTTGCTGATAATTTTTATCAGCTAGATTACAATTCAATCCTGCACTTGTTATTAATTAGGAAATTTTTCCAAAATATCTTTTATTTACTTGCATTTTCTCTGCAGTAATCAAGCACCAATTAGCACCTTTTTACTGCAAGGCAAACATTGTAAACGTTCTTGTAAAAATATATATTACAAAGCAATTACCTGATTTTTTTTCATTACTTAGATAGATGGCAACAATAAAGGTAATTGAATTTGATTTTCATAAACATTAATAGAATTTCAGATTTTGGATATTATGGTTTTTTTGCTCCTATATACTTCATTAATAAAATTTAACCATTGACCTGTGCTGATATAATTTAAGTATAATTATTGACTGTCAATTGTATAACTACAATGGAGAATTGAAGAATTTAATAAAGCCAATAATGAATCTATTTCCTGACTGGAATCTCTACATTTCTTTGATATTTTGTTAACAGTTAGGCTGTCTAAAAATAAATACATATACGGAATAAATATAAAAAAAAGCTAATTTTTTTTTCCATTTAGTCTTTAAGATTATAAAATAATTTTAAACTTATTCAGGAAAAGAAAATAAGTTATGAATTAAAAATACAAATTGTTGTTAGTCATTATTGTATATATCTTTAAATATTTTTAAACAATAATTTGAAAAAATATGTTAAAACATAATTTGTATTTTCAAAAATCTTTAATGAAGAGAGAAAAATCTGTTATTCAACATGTATTCTAAAATGTTTTTTTTTTAAAAATGAAGTTAGCTAATTTAAAAAAAATGAGACTATAATGAGTTGATGCATAACATAATTATTTTATAACAAATTGAATCCTAGTGTGTTTAAAAACATTTCTTCTCATTCAATCAAAAATTCTATATTGCACAAATCTATGTATGATAAAAGAAATCAGTTATATTTTATTAATAATATAAAACATTTAAACTAGTAAATATTACAACCTTGTTTTAAAAATAGCAACATTTTAAGTTAGTATTTCTTTCTTATGAAATGATTAAGCTTAGCTTCATTAAACCAATTATATTATACATGAAAGGAAACCCTTTGATGTTCCTCTTGGAGGCCTTAAAGGAACAGAGCAGAGCAAATTTCTAATATCCACTCCACATGTTCTTGTCATTACTATGTGATTATTCATATAGTGTATGAACATAGACAGACTGCTCACCAACATGCATTGGACAGAGTAGTGACCATCATGGTCCTTCTTCTCAGTTACCTGACAATTCTTAACTGAAATCATTTGTGTTTTCTTGAAGGCAAAATGAATGTGTAAATAATTTTTTTTTCTAATAAATATTTAGACATGACAGATAAAAGTAAATCCATAGCCCTTATTGTTGGAAAACTGTGAAGTAGCCAGCCAAGGCAGCAATTGTTGGCCAAAGGCCGAGATTGCTAAGAATATCCTGGTTGTGGACACAGCCTGCCACTTAATGACCTTTGACTTAAGTACTTTATAACTGCTGATCACTTTCAAGTGAAGGAAGATTGAAAGAATTGAAAAAAGAACTGTCTCATATTAAATGGGATATTATTGGACTTTGTGAAGTTAGAAGAAAAGGTGAAGAGAAAATTTAAAAAATGGACATGTTCTGTAGTACAAAAGTAAAAATATACAAAGAATAAGTAAAATATGATTCATTATAAATAAAATGTGGAAGAACATTGTGAAAATTGTTAATATATCAGACAAAATGGCAAGATTAGTTATTCAACTTAATAGCAGATATCAAATGCAGATAATTCAGATTATGTCCCAACAAGTTTTCACTGTGATGACAAAGTAGAGGAATTTTATATGGATATACAGAAAGCTTTTGATAAGACAAAAACATTTTAAAATTGTCATGGTAGACTTTAATGCTAGAATTGGTAAATAATTGAAAGATAAAAATGCTTTAGATAAATTTGGTTATGGTGATAGAAATGAGAGATCATAGACTTGTGGAGTTTGCAGAAAAAGAAAAACTTTATATTATAAATTCTTTTTTTTTTTTTTTTTTTGAGAAAAATGTTAAAAGGAAATGAAGGTACAACAGAATTGGATTGTTTTGATTAACAGAAAATATGTATTTCAATATTATAATGTTCTTAATAAACTCAACACAGGGAGTGATTGATTAGTAAGATGTAAAATACGTTAATGCAAAACGAGACAAAAATTAGTCACAGTTGATATTCCTAATCTTCAGAAACATTCTAATGAATTTAAATTAGAATTTGCAAATCGTTTTCAAATATTAACAATTTTGAACATGATTCAGATTTGAACAAAATCAATAGGAAGTGATACAATTTTAAAAACTGCAACAAAAATAGCTGGTACAAAAAAAAACAATTGACCAGTAAAATTCCTACTGAGAGAGATATGCAATTAAATTTATAAATAAGGAAAAAATTCCAGGTAATGATGTAATTATAATTGATATCTTACAAAAAGCAAGTGATGAAATAGAATTTTTTTTTGGCAAAGTTATATACCAAATGTTTAAATGATAAAGATATTAGAAATTACAGACCTATCTGTCTTTCATCCGTTCTATACAAATTTTTTGCCAAGATAATTAGAACTAGTCTATAGCAAACTTTGGATTTTATCCAACCAAAAGAACAAGCTGAATTAAAAGTGGCTTTAATACAGTGGATTATATCCAAGTATTGAGAGAATTTATAAAAAGGACCAATAAATATGAATGCCATTATGCTTTGGATTTGTAGATTATGAAAAGAAATTTGATACTATCTTCAGTGATTAAAGTATTGGATCATCAAAATATAGATCCATGATACTATCATATTTTGAAGAATGTTTATAAAATAAAGTGGCAACAATTAGATTACATAATGATACTAAAAAAAATATCATTGAAAAAGATCTACTACAGGATGACTCAATATCTTCAAAAAAATTTACAGCTGTTTTGCAAGAAGTACTTTGTGGATTAAAATGGGAAGCTAAAGGAATAAAAGTAAATGGAGATTATTTAAATCATTTAGATTTTGCAGATGATGTAATTGCTTTTGCAAATAATGCTTTAGAAATTCAGAAAATGTTGCAAGAGTTATCGGATAAAAGAAAATAGAATTAAAGATAAATGTTAAAAAGACTAAAGTAATGTTCAATGAATTTTCTCCAAATAAGAAAATAAAAATTGATAATGACGAGTTAAAAGTTAACAACTATAAATATCTTGGTTATATATTGAAATAAAAGTATAATGGATGAAATTAATAGTAGAATTAAACTTTGTTGGAGTGCTTTTAATAGAAATAACTTAATATTACAAGGAAATATGCTTATGTGTTTGAAAAGGAAGGTTTTTAAAAAATGTTACCAGTTCTTACTTATAGATCTGAGACTTGGACATCTAACAGAAGAGCAATATGGAGACATTTAGACCACTCAATGAAGTATGGAGAGATGTATATATGGAGAGATGTATATTAGAAGTAACAAGAAGAGATTGAAAAATGAAATACATTAAGTGAGAGGATAAAGAAATGTTACTGATATCATTGAAAAATTAAAAGACTGAAGTGGAGTTGGACTGAACATATTGCTAGAAGAGATGATAATAGATGGAAGTATGAAATAAGGAAGTGTGCTGGGGTGATGTAGAGAAGAGAGGCTAGAAATCAGAGATGGAGACTTTCATTCTCAGTGGTATCAATAATGGTTGAAAATGATGATTTGTATTAACACAATTGTAAAAGAATTTATTGTTAACAAACTGTATTTATTTATATAAAATTTTCAATTGTAGTAGATTATAACGAAGCCTTTTCAGCCAAGAAAATTACATGAAAGAGTGTCTAAATTTTTTCCATAATTATTTTTTACCAGAAAAAATCTGCAGCTGCAGTTTCACATTTGCTTTAAAATGAGGAATTTTAAAATTACATAAATCTCAAAAAATGAAGCTCAATTCCTGAAATAGTAATATGTCAAACTAAATTACTTGGTAATAAAACAATTGTCATAAAAGGAAATAATATATAAGTAGTAAATAATTCACAATATAGAAGTTAGCAAATCTAACTACCATGGTCATTATCTAAGATTCACATTTAAAATAAAACTTTGAAAAGTTTTTCAGATTCCAAGCTAAGGTTTGATTTTTTCTCTCAGTCAATTCATCCAGTTAATCACTGACAAATGAGTATATAATTATTATCTATGAAATAGAAAGAAAAACACAGAATTCTTGATATCCAAAAAATGACTATTTGATGAATATTTTTACTTTCATTATTCCTCTGGAGAGGAATTTAAGAATAATATAAGTAAAAAAAAATACTACTCATTACTGATAACAGATATCTTTCAAAATAAATTTAAAAATTGATATTTTTTTATTATACCTGCCAATAAGAACCTGCATATCATTATACACGATTAAATAAAAATATTTTCTTATTACTGTCATTCAAATAATGCATGTAGAAACCAATTGCTAATATTTTTTCAACAAAATTTGGACTAATATTTATAAAATATTATTTTTTTATAAAATGATGGATGTAGCACAATAAATCCAGGATTATCTAATTCAATGCGAATATATTTTTATATTTATTTCATTCTTACATTACACTTAGCTAAAAAAATTTTTTAAAAAAAAAAATGCCAGTAAAATAAGTGAATGTTACTTTTTTCTTTAAATTAACACAAAATATTAAATTTAAAATCATAATTAGCATGATACTGATTTTCATCACATTTTTTATTGAGATTATTTTTTATGATCAATAAAAAATTTTTTTTTATAATTTGAAGATTATAAAACATAAAATTTGATATTTACATTTTGATTGATAAGAATTTTAAGAACACAATTATATGTCAAAATATAAATCAATTTATGATATTACTGAAGCATTTAACTTTATAGAAAAAAAAATCTAATATAGATTGTAATTTTATTCAAAATAAATATTATTAAATATTTTTTAATAAGTTCCATGTTTCTGTTTGTAAAAAATTAAAGCTAATAAGTTAATTATCAAATAACAAAATGTAAGGTTAGTTTGTAAGTAAATAATGATTGCTATGGAATTATTTTCTGAAAATAAATTTTTGGCAGCAACTATTCATCTCTGAAATGTTTTTGAAAGAAACTATCAACATCATTATCAAAAATAAAAAAATTATTATTTTGATAGCTATTAAAAAATTGACAAAAAAAAAAAAGAAGATACAATTACTTCTAATAAATCTAAGAAAGATAATACCATATTATTAAATTTAAAGTTCCATCCAATGTCAAATATAAAGTTTCATCAAAGAGACAAAATATTTAAATGCCTCAATAAGTACTAATTCATTCATGAATAGTAATAATAAAAGCCAATACTTCCCCTAAAAGATAAAAAATCTGCAATTTTAAAAAAAGTTAATAACTATAGTAATACATTTATTTATAAAACATTTATTATAATCATATTAAAATAAACTTTTAGATGAGAAAATATATATCATGGATCAATTAATACTGATATATTTTCTTGATCAGAAGAAAGAACAACTATTTGAGCTTGTTAGACTTCTAATGTTTAAATATATATAATAATAAACAGTAGCTTGTAGAACAAAGGAACCAAACTGAAGGTCAAGTTATCTATCCACCCCTTTTCACATTGCTCTTACATGAGATGGGGAAAACTGCTGTCTAGTTTTATAATGTATTTAGATATATTCCCCATCTCATGTAAAAATAATATAAAAAGGAATTGGCAGATAATTTGCCCTCTATTGATTCTTTATAGTTTAATTATTACATAGGAAATCATTTCCATAATTTATTATATATTTTGTTGTGAAAATATAATAAAAGTGATTTACTTTATATAGTCAAAATAAGAGTTATAAACAATGAGGATTGCCAATTCACAAAGCTTGTTGAAAAATTGGCAATTCTCATTGTTTGATTTACTTTATAATTTATAAAAATAAAAATCAAAATCAAATAGTTAATCAGTCGTAAGGTTGTATGATCCTTGAGCAACAACTATATAGAGTTGATCTGCGATCCTGGTACTTTTGGTATTTGAGTTCACTACACTATAATAACTCTGTTAAACCTAGATGGGCACTACAATTGATATATCAAATTTCAATCACATGCATAAAATCATAGGAAGCAATATAATAGCTGCCTAATATCACAATTATTTTAGGGTGATTGAAATAATTAATTTAGATAGTATAAAAAAAAGAGATGGTTTCTGGATTTGAATGTACAATCATTATCTTTTTAGTGATAAAATCCTGGGGAATTGTTAGGCATTGTCATTTTGCATCTATCGATTATTCATTTCTTACTGTAGATTGTTCTACAGTAACAATTGCTGCTTTAAATGCAGAAATTAAATATAAACTGTGATAGTTTGTTATTGCTGTAGAGCTTGATACGTAATATTTTAATATCAGTTATAGCTGAGCTGTCATTGGTTTTTTTTTTAAGTGAATGCAAACCATGGATAAAAAATACATAAAGGCTCACTTATCCTACAAATGGTGAACTTAGTCAATGATTTATCCTTTATTGATCCTCTAGAAGCTATTGGAAAGATCTTTGTTTGCAGTGGACTATTTAAAAGCTGTTTTATTAATTATATAAAAGGGGAACAGATTCTTTTTCATTGCTAAAAAATCAAACACCTGGACATCCCCACAGAAATTCAGACAGAGCAAGTTCATATAAAAGCATTTAATTATATGTTAATTTATTTCCAAAAATTTCTTCAATAATAAATTGATAAATATGGGGGGGGGGGATAATATTGAATTTGGAATCACTGTTGCCAATATCTCTAAAATAAATATTTATTGATAAATTATAAAAGAAAAAACAAGGATTATTAAATAGATTGAATTATTCATTTACCAGCCAAAAATAAATAAAAAATTACTGATAATTTAAATAGAATAAATTATTCATTTTGGTAGATTAGCACTTAGTATGTGCATCCAGAGTAATATGTTATATTTTGCCCTGAATTTGGCAGTGGCTAGATAAGTAACCTTTTTTGTAGTATATCTCTTTTAAATCCAATCACAAAATTGGCTTTGCACTAAAAAGCAAAAAAAAATTTTTTCTACAACTACAAATGGGGTTTTTAGATTTAACTTGAAATACAAACTACCCCACTAGGTGTTGTTCACAATATGTTTTCCAAACAATAAGTTTATCATTAGCTAGCTACAAGATTGGCTTCTATTTCTTTGTTTATTGAAAAACATTTTTTTAATTTTTTTGGCAACATGTGGAGACAAATTACAGATATTTTATAGTGAATTGACAACTAAATGAACAACATAAAAAGTTCTTTTTCTTTATTTATTTACATTCATTAATCATAAGAATTAAGAAAAAAAATCACCATTGATTTTTGAAAATTGAATGATTACTTTTAAAATGTTAATAAACCTAACATTTTAAAACATATTGAGATTTGCTGCTTAATTTATTAAAAAAAATGAAGATTTTTATTTAAAACTCAATTCAACAAAGACAAAATTAGAAAAGGTACATATTCTTGTAAGTATCAAAATTATTTTTTTTACACAATTTATTTTATTGTTTCTAATAAATCTTCAGAAGATTATAGAATCTCCAAACTGTACATTTATCAAAAATACAGGATGTTATCTTGATTTACTTGAAAACTCACAAGTACTATTAATTTATAGTCAAACAACTTAAATTATGTATAGAAAAAAATAATAACAAAAACTTTTTAAAATGAAAATCTTATTCAGCTAAATAATGAAAATAATCCCACAGACAATAACAGTCATTCTACAGAATTTTATTAATGTTTGGAAAAGAGCTTTCTTCAATTTTTTTTGCAATTACATGTCCTTAATTTATTTTAAAAAAGTTTTACCGTTTAAAAATTCTTTACATTTTTTTAAGATGCAATTTTAATGTTATAATATTTTTATTTATCAACTTTTTAAACTTAGGATTGATAGATTGCTTTTAGTACTCTTAAAAATATGTAGATTCTGTTTTATATATTTATTATGAATCACAGTAATCCATTTTTTACCATAACTTTATTTCTTCAATAATGCAAATATACTTGAAAGTATTTTGAACATATTTTCTTACATATATATTCCAGCTTCAGGAATTTTAGAACATTCATTTATTTTAAAAAAGTGAATTAATTTTCATGGACCATTGTTATTATTCATGACAAATTAATGAAGTGAAGGAAGTGGGTGTGCGACTCCATCACATCACAAAAAAAAAAAAATCTTAATTAATGAAATGAAGAAATCAGATGTGGGATCCGCATGAACAATTAATGAAATGAAGAAATTAGACATGAAACTCCAACAACTAATTCACAAAAGGTAGGATTACTCATCAACAAGTAATGCAGAAAAGCAAGCAGTCATAATTCATGAACCATTGCACTATTAATGAATAAGAAATCAGACATGCAGGCCCAACAACCAATCCAGAAAAGGAAAAATTACTCGTTAACAACTAATCCATAAAAAGAGCAGGCATAATTCATAGAATGGACTATTGCATTATTCATTAATAATTAATGAAGAGATAAGACTTAAAGAAAGCAGAGTGTGATTTCATCATAAAAAAGACTACATAATTAATCCAGAAAAGGGAGGATTTTATTCATCAACAACTAATCCAAAAAAGAATTATGCATTAACAACTAATCCAGAAAAGGGAGCAGGTATAATTCATGGAATGGATCATTGCATTATTTATGAATAATTGATGAAGTGAAATGAGCACAATGCTACCTGAAGAAATCAGGATGTGACCTCATCATAAAAAAAGACTAAACAACTAATCCAGAAAAGGAAACAGGCATAATTTGTGGGATGGACCATCACATTATTCATGAATAATTAATGAAGTGAAGGAAGTAGTATGTGGCCTCAACTTCATCACAAAAAAGACTAATCCAGCTACTACTAAGAGATTTGAAATTATACACTTACTTCAGAAATTAATATGTAAGTCAATAGAAACTTACATTTGACCATACTATTTTCTGCCCCCCCCCCCCAATACAATTTCTTCTAACCCAAATAACATTTGAAAAGACAATATATTAAAAGTTTAAAACAAACTTGTCAATTATAAGTAATAAAAAGTTTTGTAATTATTGTGATGTTGGTTTGATTTCTAAATATATTATTTTCAGTTATATTTTCTAAATATCATATTATTTTCATTAATTTTTAGATGTAATATTATTTGTATTCCAAAATTTTAATAATAGCAGAAATACTTAGAATTAAATCTTTTAATACATACCAAAAAAAAAAAAAAACTTTATTTATCAGGCTTTTCTATAACTTTCCATAGATGCAATTTTGTGTGCTACAATATTGTCCATGCCATTTCTTTGAATGGTTTGGATACAAAGTTTCCTGAAATTGTAATGATTTTAATAAATATTTTATATATAAACAGGCAAAACTCTCCACACAGTAGTGCCACTCAGTGCGAGCCAGAGTAATCAATGGATGCCAGAAGGCTTGTGCATAAAATCCTTATCTAGTGCCTACTTATCCAATATCCCCAGACTAGTTTCTAGCTTGTGGCTTTCGTCAGTCAGGAGTCTTAGATCTGAGACCATCGCACCTAGATCTTAGCACTGTTTTAATAACAGTTATGAGCAAGCATAAGAAATGGTAATCATGTGATATTTAGTGGTTTATTTTATATATAATTACTACTGTATTCTTTTAGTTATCTAATATATCCTTATTATATATAATGTAGAAGAAACAAATACAAAGGTAAATTAGATTCTAAACAGGAATATCCACTCAGCCATATCGTATTTAACATTACAATTAAACTAATTTTGTATATCACCATCTATTATAATCTCAATGACTCCAAGTTAAAAAACCTATTAATGTACATGAGTGATATGTTTTTTTAATAAAATAATGTTTCTAGCTGAATGGTATTACAAGCAAAAGGACGAGATAATGACTGAAAGGATATTATATATTGGATACTTATTTTAACTATAGAAAGAGTTTAATTAGTGATCACATACACACAAAAGCCCATTACCCAGACTATTTTCTTCTAATTGTAAAATATGATTGTGCTTTTTTGATATAATCAATACACTTCCAAAGCCATAATCACAGCTGTAGATAATTAATTCAAATATTTTTGATATTACTTTTATCCAGTAATACAAGCATTATTTTCAAACAATATTATCATCTTCCAAAATAATACTTCAATTTATACAAGAGGAAAATATAACACATCTTCCATTTCTGACCCATTCATGTAATATATTTTTGGTTTCTGTGGCTATTTATGACTAAGTGAGAAATTGATATCTTCTATCAATATTTAAGATTGTAAAGCTTTTCTTACATTAAACACAAAGCACTTTTTAACATAAATGGTGAGTTCATATTATATTGAAGAAAATAATACAGGTATTACTTTTCTTAATAATAAAACTATTGACAATTAAATAAAATATGGTTAAAATTTAATGTTAAATATTTTGGCAACATTCTATAAAATATATTTGATAAATAAATTTTATCCAGGAATGATGATTTAATTTTTTATAGCAATCTTTTAAATAACTCTTTACTTTTCTTGATCAATTTTCTTGTTTTTAAGTAAGAAAAGTGTTAGTTAAAGCAAAATGTAATAAATTTCTCCAAAAAAAATATTTTTTTTTTCAATATTTATTATAAAAAAATAAGTAATGTCATTTTTTCAATGTAAATATTAATAAATTATGTTAGGATATCCTGCGCTTTATCTTCTAACAATATCTGCATTGAGTTGACATCCTTACACCACTGATCTAAACGTTCCAGCATTGAAGAAATCTACAAGTAAACAATTTAAAGATAAATTTTCCTAATTTTACTATTACTATAAATAATTAAAAAATATAAATCAATATACATTTGTGAAAGAAAAAATTAAGATAATATAAAACAGGTATTTTATTTTACCTTAAAAAAAAAAAAAACATTTTAATTTACTTCAGAAAATATTGTTTACTTACTTGTTTCAGATCCAAAACACGAGGCTGAACCCAGGTCATATGAACTTTTTCATCAACCTGATCTATTGAACCTTTGACAAGCCCAAGAGAAAGTGCTTTCATTACTAATAGTTCAACCTAATAAAACAATGAAAATATTTATATATTAAAGTTTACTGTTGAAGGTAAATTCACTTGCAAAGTCTATAAGTAACAATTTCTTATCCAAAAACTGTGGCAGCACTGATAACCTAACATTAATAAATTAAATCATCAGCCGCCAACCCACCCACAGTACAATTTATTTTAGTATCTTTATAAAAAAAATGCATCTATGAATATGATCATTTTGTGCTTGAAAACTTATTACTCAATGCTTCATTTCATGTATTTATAACAAGATACATTTTGAAGAGTATATTAAGACATCTACTAGTAAAGACATGGAAGGAAAGACTCATGTCTAGGAAGCAATTTCATCATAAAGATTTTCATTATATAACTTATTCAAAATGTCTATAAATAAAGATAATTCTATGCATTCAGCCTTAGTTTTTCTTACAAGGGCTATCTTTTACAGTGATGCATAAAATTTCATCAGATGCTTAACAAAAAGTTTTTCAACAATCTTATATGGTGACCTCATAACAGCAACCCATAATAAATCTGAATGGAGTTGATTAACTATTTCTGATTTAAAAGATAACTAACTATAATTGAGAGAATTTCAAATCATCATCAAAAAAAAAAAAATTCATAAAACAGCAAAAGCAACTATGTGTATATAAATATTTTATAAAAAAAAATTACAATTCTTATTAAAAGCCTAAAATTTATTTCATGAAATAAATTGATACTCTGGTTTAGTTATAACTTTAATTTGGGTATAGAACTATTCTTACTTTTTTTTTTTTTTGGTTAAAGTTATTCTAAGAAAGTTCAATTGCAAATCTGCTATGTTTATTACTTCTTTAACTGCTGAATATCAAATGTTTTAAAGATCATAAAATTGGAACTTATTTTTTAAAAAATAATATGTAACATATAAAATATTTTAAATTACTAAAAAAAAAAAAAAAGATTTAAATTAATTAAAAGTGGAATTCTTTAAAAGCAATATAGCAAGCTACATTTAAAGGTTTCTGTGTTTCCTATTTTTTAAAAGAATAATTATGACTTATTTTAAATGCCCATTAATCAAATTTACAAGAACTGAGTTTTCATTTATTATTCGGATTAATCAAAATTTATTACCTTCTTTGATCTTGATACTTTGCTAAAACCATAATCGTTGGCAGAAACTCTCTCAACTATTATACTCTATAATAATAAACAGCCACTCTTAAACGAATATTGTAATTCCAATTACAAAAGGGGCAGGGGGATTAGTTTAAAAACAAATTTAGTGATTACTATACAAATCAATCTTGAATCATAAACAAATCCATGTATAGAATATGCTGGTCTATTTTTCTCTTTACTTAATATTTTATGATGTTGTCTTTATTTCTTTAGCAGAAAACTTTTCTTTCTGAAATACATCAACATCATATCTAATTCTAGTTCTATAATGCATTTTACTCTCTGCTACATATTCCCACTGGAAACAATTGACATTATATTTATTTATAATATCATTGAGATAATTCTTATAATTTAGACAGGATCTACTTTTCCCACAAAAACAATGCTTAGGATCACTACAAGACACTCTTTTAAAAAAATCTGGCATTGTTCATTTATTTTAGATGTCCAATCCAATGAAGATGTGATTTTACAACAGGGGACTCTATAGTATAACATCCAGGAAATTGAAGAAAATATTGATTGGTTTTATGATCTTGCTATTATATTTTTAAAATTTTATGGAGCATCCTAAATGAAACTTTTCTAATGCCTTTATAATGCTCAGATAGGGTATCTGAGTTTCACAACTGTACAAAAAATTATGTAAAATGACAGTTCTATATACAGCTAACTTAGTTATGGTAGTAATTCTCATGACAAAATACTTTTAACTTGTTAAAAATAGCAGCAGCACATTGAAATCTGAGTGCATCTAAGCTCACCATTCTACTTATAAAACTATTAAGGTATATAAACGATTTAATTCTCAAGTTAATAGCCATCCAAGCTAAAAATTACACAGAGACTAAACTCTTCATATAGTAGCGCCACTCAATGCAAGACATAATACTCAATGGATGCAGAAAGATTTGTGCATAAAATCCCTATTTCGTGCCTACTCATCCTAAGAGCACTGTACCTAGATCTTAGGATCTAATGCAACCCTACTCACTGATGAAAGCCACGAGCTAGAAACTAGTTTGGGGATATTGGATGAGCGGGCATTAGATAGGGATTTTATGCACAAACCTTCCTGCATCCACTGATTATTCTGGCTTGCACTGAGTGGTGCTACTATATAGAGAGTTTAGCCTCTGTGTAAACAGCTTGTGTAAAATAATTCCACTCAAAACATTATGTTAAATATTAAGGTATGCTAATTGAATGTAATTGTAAAATTTAAATAAGTTTAAATTTTTTTCTAAAGACAATTAATGTTCGATGTTAGATGATGAACATAATCTAACATATAAGTACAAGTAACTACACTAGTGACATTTATTATTTATTTTATAATGCCATCAGATATTGATGAAATTTCATTCTTTTCACTCTAGATGTCAAAATACAAGTTCTGAATAACATTAATGAATATCAAAATGAAGTACTATCAAATTCCAATGTTTTTAAACTACATCACATCTGTTTCCTGGCTGGCTGATCTTCCAGAAAACATATTTTACTTTTAGGATTGCTGAATAGCAGTAAAAGATAGTAACTCAATAGACAGATCAAATCAGAAACATCTATTAGTAAAAAACAATCAATGAAAAACCAGATCAAAGAAGCTGACTCTACTGTCAAATAATATCCATTTATTTTGTTCACAATTTGCATTTTGAATGAGATATGATCACTGTCTATCTAAGTATAAACTGGATAAATCACATGAACCTTACAATATTCATTGATGCAATACTTCAAAACAGAAATGAATGGTTCTCTTGAAATAAAAAAATACATCCTACATTTCAAGAACATAAGCTTAATCCTGATTATTTTATTAATCAAAAAACAAAACAATCATAAATTACTAAAATTGTTTAACAAATATGTAAACTTTTTCTGGGAAAAAAAAGTTCTAAAATGCATCCAAAGATTTTGTATAATTCATCTAACATTTAGATACCAAATTTAAAATTAAATCTAAATTATAGAAAGAAACATAATTCCATCTCATGTTATTTAATAGCAATCTTGGATTGTAGTCTAATATTGTTTACTTTTTTATCTAAGGTTTCATCAAAATTAATTTTTTCAAATAATCTCAGAAAGTAAACAGGCACCACTTAAATTGTGATACAAATACTTTATTGACAGTTCTGCTGGATGATACTATGCCCTTATTTGGAGGAAAAGTTCTACACTAAACTTTTGGATAATCAATTATATATTTCCATGAGGGGCACATGGAACACATAGTTAATAATTGTCAAATTTATAACTCCAGTGGCAAAATTGAGATTTAATAAAGCCAGTATTGAATCAATCTTATGGTTGAAATTGCTACAATTCCTTTATGATATTTTGATAATAATTAAGCTCCAGTGGCAAAATTGAGATTTAATAAAGCTATTAGTGAATCTATCTCATGGTTGAAATTGCTACAATTCCTTTATAACATTTAGGTAATAATTAAGCTATCTTAAAAAAATAAAAAATCAATATGCATATATTACACATATATCTAAAATACTTGGCTAGTTTATTTCAATAATATTGTAAAATGAAAGAAAAAAAAACATCAATTGCCTTCAATTATATTTTTAGATTAAACTTCTAAGACTGTGACAATATTATAAAGCTTAGTTTTTCACTAAAGTTTTAAATATTTCTAATGAAAAAGTAGACAGTATGTAATATAGTCATCTGCGGTTACTGGTCTAGGATCCTTAGCAATATAATAAATATTTTTATCCATTGAATTCTTAAGTTTGTGCTTTCACTTTATAAATAAAATATTTTATTAGCAATGATAATGTGAAAGACTTTAAGTAATCATAGCTCATTAAATTATTAATACTGGTCATTAAATTTCAAGATTGTCATATTACATTAACCTAACAATCTGCTTTTCTGACGAAATTTGACTAACTTCCAAGATATTATAGCAATTGTCATTTTTTAATCTTATTTCCATTTAATTCTATCTTAAATAATTATTTGGAACCATATTGCATTTTTTCCCTACAGAATATTCTTAATATTTTAAATACTATTTTTGAAGAATATTATCAAAATTAAGTGCTTTTTTTTTTTTTTCATATGTCATAGTATCGGCCGGGAGGCGAACCCACAACCGTCTGCAACCAACTACTTGCTTGCAAGGCGGTTGCGATGACCTCTCGGCTAACAACACTTGACAAAAAAATTAAGTGCTTTGTCATTCAGTAATGGAAAAAAATCTTCAACAACTCTTAATTTAGATGATTATCACTGATTTCTGTTATTTAACTAATTTTTCTTCATAATGGTCGCTTACCTTCAATAAATTAAATATTATTCACAATCACTTTGGTAGTTTCATTGTTTTTAATCATTTCTGTTTGAGAGTAACAGGAGTTAGTAATATTTATTTTATGTTTAATAAAATATATTACGTAAACTGTTTTAACAAAGGGAGAATTATTTATAGATTAATTACAAAGAAATAATAAGATGAGAATTAATTAAACTTCAAAAAAATTATAATAAGTGAGTAATTAAAGAAAAATCAAATTTACACCAATAAGTTAAAGAAAATAGTTATTAATAAAAGATAATTAATTTAAGAATAGATTACAGAATCAACTGAAATGTGGAAACAATTGATCAATTAAGGATTAAAGTGATGTTGATATAAAAATCTGTGATGAAATCAATGAGGCAAAGAGATGTTAATATAAAAATCTGTGATGAAATCAATGAGGCAATCTTTACCCCTGGTTGGAAGAAGCAATTTCATATCTGGATTAGCTTCACAGCATAATGATATTCGACATCATTGCATGTCAGGATAAAACAGATTCAAAGTGGAATGACCTATCTCTAAATGTTGAAAGGAAATCTAAAGGAATTTATTCAGGTCATAGTATTATAATTTATGCAAATCTTAAGTTGAAGTCTGTAGGTATGATTTAATAATATGTAAAACAGATTTGGTAATATTAATTAGTATTAGTTATATGTGTGTCTAATTATATTTCTGATAGTGGCTAAGATAGATGAATTCATAAGTTCAATCCAAAGCGAAGCAGTCACTTCCAGATATAGCACAAAGTAATTAAATTATGTGATTGGTCTTGCTTCAATTCATTCTTTGAATATTTTAAACTGAAATATTTGTAAATTTTATAAAACAGCTGATTTCACCACAAATTAATTACAATATGGGGCATGCTCAGAACTGCTGATGAAATTATTAATTTAATTAGTAAATGTTTATTTTAAATATGAGATTTTACATAACTTCCAAATGATTATGTAAAAGTAGATAACATTCAAGCAATGCAATTTAAAACTATTTTCCAGAGACTAAAACAAATTTACATAAAAAAAAACATAAAATCCTTTTAAAATAATTTAACAAACAAGTATAGTATAATATATATTAATAAATTGTGTTAATTACCCCAGTTATTGGTAAACGGGCTTCTTTGGCAATCTCTGCAAATGTAAGCTGTCGATGATTGGCAGGCCTTTTAAATGTCATCTGATGAAAGTGAAAAAATTCTAAAATATCTTTAACTTCAAATATAAATTTAAATTAATTAAAGCAATATTAAATACAGAAATTTAATCAAATATTATCATTAATGGGCAAAACAATATATAAATACAAAACTATTAATAGCTGAATGTTTTTGATGCAATACATCAGATTCATAACAATTGTTTTGCAAAGTGATGGAAGTATGTTTTGTATGTGTAAACTTGGAAAATAATAAACTTTTTGAAGCGCTGTTTATACTTAAGCAACCACATCTTTGCCAGATCATCATGTAAATGTAAAATTATTTAAGTCTGCTATCTTGGTTCTTATAAAAATGGCAAATTTGACAAATGATATTATTAAAGGCAAATTTCATATCTGATGAGATAATAACAGCCATTTTAATATACTAATCAGTAAACTTGATATGATAGTTTAATTTCTGTTCATTTTAAACTATTGTGAATTAACAATCAAATATCAAATTCTTAATACTAATATAGTATTGACAATTATGTGTAAACAAAGGAAATAATAATCTTTTTCAAATGCTGTTTATGCCAATACCTATTTGCAAATATAAAATTACTACTTATATCTTTTAACTTGATACTGATAAGATGTAACAATATAATCTCTTAAACTTCACAAAAAAGTTCATTTTTACTCATTTTAAAATCCTAGTGAACGAATAATCAAATATTAAATATGTAATTATTAATAAATACAATTTCTATTGAGGATTTTCTTTTGTTAAAAATAAGACAGAATTAAATTTTGTATTATTTTTGATAGATTAAAAAAAAGCACTATTTTTTAATCCACAAATGTTTTATCTTTTATTTTAAACTGATTACATTTAATATACTGTATTTCATTAGCGATATAACTTGGATTTTTATTTTATAAAAACTCATTATAACAATTTATAAATGAACTTCTTAAGGAGGATATATTAAATTATTTACAACCAAATTAAAAATAATTTCTTAAATTTTGTTCATTCCAGATTCAGAATTCTCAACAGAATGCATAAAAATATGGCAGTTTTATTTTTGTTTTCTTAACAAATATTTCAATTAATAATTCTTTATATAAAAGTAACAGTGAATCATGGCTTCTACAGGAGAGAACATGGCAACATATTAATCAAAATTTTAATTTTATCTGTACATTGGCACTTATCTTCGAATTAATGCTTGCCATTTATTTATGAATTAATTCTGTGATGGCTAACTAGACTATTAGGAAAAAAATTTCAAAGTTCACCTAGTCTAACTTGAAATCTAAATCTTGGAATATAAACATAAAAGTATAAATATTAAAAATACTATTCATAAATCTATTTTCAAAATTAATATCAAAAATAAAAATCTTTTCAATACATTCATTTTTTTTAAAAATTACTGACTTATGAATTATATATATATTCTCAATTTTTCTAGTGTATCGTAATTAACATTAAAGTTCTAATACAGAATTGCAGATATAGATACATAATCTAAAATGACTATAACACTGTTGCAAAACTGTGAAAAATTAATGGAATATTTAAAATGTAAACATGGAATGAGAGTTAGATAAAAATAAATAAATTTAGAAATATGAAGTGGGGAGCAATGAAGAGTAGTAAATTTGATATACATTAAATAAATAAGATTAGATGACTTGAAAAATTATTTCAATGCTATTGAAAATCATTAATTTTATAAATATATATTTTTGATAAATACATAACACCTTCACAATTGAGTGGATGATAATACACAAGAAGTGGATTTTAACACAATTTTTAAGATATAAAAAAGCAGATTCTGAAATTAGTCATAATGTGGCAGCATGATACTATTATTCTGACAGCAATGACTTTTGGAGGAAAAGATTTTGTTGGCATTTTAATTATCACTAGATAGATAGATATTTTTCTAGTCACATTGCTGAGAATAATTTGTCGTAATCACTATTTTCTTGAGTTACTCTAGAATCTATTTTAAAGCTACTTTATAAATTTTAATGAGTTTTTATATTCCTTAAGGTTAGATAATGATAAGTGTTCACTATTATTAATTGAATACTATAATACAATTCACTGAGAATATGCCAAATATTAATATCCATTTATTTATTTTTATGGTAAAAAAACACCAATGACAGTCATTTCTTTAAAAAAAGGTAGATTAGAAATAAAAGATAATTTTCAATAGTAGAATGATTGAACCCAATACTTATTTGTTTGGGAAATAATAGCATTACAAATTATTAAGCATTCACTGTACATTAACAGCTTTAAAACTTTTTTCTAAGGATATTATTAGATGAATAAAATTCTAACAAGTAACTTAATGGTGTTTTTTTATGTCTTCCAATTTTTTCCTCCATTGATTTTTGTAGATACAAACATACAAGATAAGTTTTTTTGGTTTTAAAAAAAAAAAAAAAAACTTATTGTTTCCCTATTTCAAAATTTATATGCATCAATTATACATGTACAAGATGAGTATCATTATTGCAAACATTTTGATCCTTGACTCATTTCAATTTCAAAAATGCTATAAACTTAAATAAAATAGCACAAACACATCCATAATTGTAATATTAAAATGGGAAAATAGTTATAAAGTATTCCTGTGTTTGCTCCTTAAAAAACGTTTAATTAAAGAAAAAAAAATGGGTTGTCATCTGATCGTTCGTGTCAGCCGCCAGAGGCGCGATTTCTAGTTAAATTTCTAGAAATATGCCGTTTCCGCGGCCGCACCCAAGCCTTTAAGCATTATTTCTAAAAGAAATCCTAGAAAGATTGTTAACTCGGAGTTAAGTCTACTTTCTACGCTAAAAGGTAGAGTATTAACTCGGAAATTAAGTCTCCTTTCTACGATAAAATCTAGAAAGAGTGTTAACTCGGCTTAGCGGCTAACGGTGTGGCTTTTTCCGATGCTAAAAGCAGAGGAAAATGCCGTAGTTGTTTGTGTCACGCACTATATCGTAATGCTGCGTTATGTATTTGATGTAACAATATCGTACTAGGGTGTTTATTTTGATCGTGTCAAAATTATTTAAATTTTCATCGGTGCCTTGTTTTTTTTTAAGACCAATCGATGTACTGTTACATTTTATCAATTTTAACAGTATCCATTGTTCCTCATAAATTTGTATTCCTCCTAAATTTTCGATTAGGGTGGAATACGTAAAAATTTAAAAATCACGCTTTGAGTCACGTTTTACAGAAATTTTCCGAGACAAAAAGTACGCTAATTCACACAACAGAAAACTTGAAAAGATGAGAATTGCCAGACACGGGCCAGTGATATTTCTAGCAGAAAAAACATCCTCTCTGAAAGAAAAGATTGATTGGCAAATATTGCAGATTTGAGGTCCGAAAACATCTGCCACGAAAGTTCACTTTAAAGGCAACTTGTTTGAGAATTCTAATGACCTTTCAAATGTCAAAAATAAAAGAAGTAACTTCAATTTTTATTTAAACGTACACCCCTTCTTCTCCATAATTGTTCCGCAATCAAATGTAAAATAAAAGAAGTAACTAAAATTTTTATTTAAACGTAACCCCAAAAACCCCCTCCCCAATAATTTTTAATCAAACGGTCAAATAAAAGGACGTCAATTATTCTTTAACGTATAGAAAAAAACCCTCCCAGTAATTGTCCTGCCAATCAAATGTAAAACAATCAAGTAAGACAGTAAATTATTAGTTAAACATAACCCAAATTACTATTCGACGTACACCGAAAAAACTCGCTCTTTCAATCAAAATTAAAGAAACCTAGACTATTATTTCCCATCAATCGAATATTATTTGGGAAAACCCAAATAATTTATAAACGAAAAAAAAAAAAGCAAATGTTAATCAAATGGTAACCATAAAAGTAACTTAAATTTATTTAAACATATACACGAACAAAACAAACAAAACTCTTCTCCCAATAATTTTGCAACACCAAAAACACCCACCCCTCTCACTGTACAATCAGTCACCACTACTAAAAGTAACGTAAACTACTCTTTAACTACCCCTTCTCCCAAAATTGCTACACACACACAAAAAACACCCTTCCATAATAACAAAGAAACGACAAAGAAGACAACTTATTATTTAAACGTAACCCAAATACTATTTACACACCAAAAAACCTCTGTCAATAAAATAAACAAACACAACTTACCCATTGTCAAAAATATTTATTTGTAGAACCAAAACCATAATTTATAAACGAAAGGAAGTCCAATCGGTCATCCATCAAATGTAAACCGATAAAAGTAAAGGTTTTAAATTTTATTTAAACATAAACACACGCGCGCGAAAAAAAAAAAAAACAACACTTCTCCCAATAATTTTTTCGGCAATCAAATGTAAACCTATCAAAGTAACGTAAATTATTATTTAAAGATCCATCATAAAACCCTGTTCTCTCTTGAATTTTGTCAATCCAATTTTACAAAAACAGTAATATTATTTTTTTTAAAAAAAAAAACACAAATTACTATTTGAACACACACCAAAAAAGACCCTTTGATAAAAAAAAAAAAACTATTATTATCCCATCGTCAAAAATATTATTTGGGAAAAATAATTCAGAAACGAAAAAAAGTAAACTTTGTAAACAAACCAAAAAAAAAGTCAATATTAATAGAGAATCGCTATCCCGGGAATTATATATTAATATGTTTTTCAATTAGAAATCGCGCCTCTGGCGGCTGACACGAAGGATCAGATGACAACCAAAAAATGTAGGCAGTATTAATTGAAGAAATAAAATGAACTTTAAAATTAATCCAGAATTTAAATGTAATTTATTAGTGCATATTGCTTAAAAAAGATTAAAGAAAAAATAAATTTAATAATAAAAGTTGCATGCTTTTCCACAAATTGTGGTCTTTCAACATTTATGCTAGCATAAAAAAGATTAGATATTAAATGATTCACTTTTTTTTTTTGTTGATTTTTTTGGTGTAGAATTTGCTTTTATATTTTGTAGTTGGTTGGAAATCTAATTTTTTTTAACAATTCAACTTTATTTTTTGGGCACATTTTTTACTATATCTAAACTTTTGCCAGATTTTTATTGTTCTTATTAGTTTTGAAAATAAATTTTTAGCAAATAATTAATTGTAAACGAATATATAATATCCACTAGTTTACATATAAAGTAACTGACATTTTAAGAATTGTTTTTTTTTTGTAAAAATGTTTGTTGTAGAAATTATACTCTTGGAGAACATGCTTATATTACATCATAATGGTTGACATAATAATATCTGAATATTAGAAGCTTTCTCCATAACTTTTTGTATTGTCACAAAAACTTTTAGCATAGAACAGCAAATTCTTTGGTTACATACTGAAGCTACATATATTTGCTTTATTTTAAATAAATTTAACTGAAACTATTAGTTGTATATGGATGTGAAAGAATTTGTGGAAACTACATTCAAACATATTAATTAAATTCACTTTAGTAACTTTCATATAATTTAGTCTACATTGTTAAATATAATATGCATATTTAATAAGCCATAGGTATAATGAAAATCATATTTCTTTGGAAACATTTTCTTTAAAAGAATAGTTATATTTTATTTTGAAGTATATAAATAATAAGTCAATCTCTTGCCAATTTATTAAAACTTGCATTAAATGATCTACATCTGTTTTACTAAAAGAAAAATATTCCTTTTGTTTTATTTTAAACTAAAAAACTTGTTAATAAAATTTTTCTTTAGTACTAATTTTGTTATCTTGTTAGTAAAAGTTTTAATTAGATAAAAATTTTACAAAACTATTCAATAATTATTGAAGTGATAAGTAAACAATAGATGGCCAGAAAAAATATATTCAATTAATAAAAATATTGGCAAAAACAAATTTTTAATTAAAAGATAATCTGGAAACCTTTCGTTTACATTTAGTATAAAAGCTTAGTAAAAAATATTAAAATCAGTTGCCATTGGAGACTCACAGGAAAAACAGAAGAGAAATGCCTAAAATAGTGGAGAAAAAGTCACTCCTTTGATCCCCGAGTGAGTGGTGTTCCGCATGAAATTCGCCTATACCGATATTACTAGAAAACGAGCTATCATGTGTCATTTTAAAGAGATACCCATCTTAGCAATATAGGAAAGACATATTCAGTCATAGTAATTTTATCAAGAGTTCCGAAATAATCAGTGTTTAAGAAACGTTTCTGCTATAAGTGTCTGAGAAAGGAAAAACAATGCTCTGCAATTAAGATAAGTCAAAAAAAGCTCTGCAATTAAGATAAGTCAAAAGCTTTGTCTGAAAAGTATATTAAAAAAAAATTCTTAAATAAAAAATATTATCTCAGGAGAAGCTATCTGAACTATGCATCAACATAGCTATGTTTTAAACTTCAGACTCCTGCACGAAAGTGACCAAATCTTTTGGACTTTTTATCATAGACTTTTACCATGGGAAAATATCAGTAACTTACTTGTATGTTTTTTTTTTGCCTCTCACTAATTTAATGCTTAATTTTTGTATATCTATTTCTGTAATTTATATTATATATGCTTGCCAATAGAACATGTCTTTATTAGTCTTCTGTATTTTATAAATATATATATACATGTATTAATGAGTAGTAGGGCAATGGGTGTATGTGTGTTATATATATATATATAACAGTAAATCAGTTTAATTTATTGAGATTTTTTTGACAAAATTAGAAATTGTTGAGATGTCATACTCTCCTTACTGCATGACTCCTATTTTCTTTTCTTTGAGAAGTTTTGGATTGTTATTATATTATTAATTGATAATGTAAAGTAGTTAGTGGTAACATTTTAGATTTAGTTGATAAACTATAAACACTTCAGGTCAGTCAAAATACAATCTATAAAATGAACACAATAAATTTTAGAAAAGCCATTATAGTATAAAATAATCAATTTATAAATTAAAAGTTTATATGTTAGCCATGACAGATTTCGGTAAATTATTTTCTGGCTACATATATCAAATTACACACCTGTAACATTAGAAAGAACCCATGTATATTTATGTCAATATTCTTTGGATGAACCTAAAACCTATCTAAATGAGTTATTGGTTTTAATTATTGAAATTTTGTATTATAGTCGAGGGTGGGATTCCACAGAATGTGTGTTAAGCCCATTTTTGCATTCAGTGTGCAACCACTTGTCTGACATGCGAAAATGTTGTTTCATAATGAGGCATACAAATCTTTAAATTCCAAACCATTCACTTAGTATTTCATAATGGATTTCTATTATTTTCTTGCTAGACTGTATTTATTTTTTGTGTATTAATGATTTAAGCAGATGAGTATTTCCTGCTGTATGTTTATAGTTATATACGTAATGTGTTTTTTCTTTTCCTTTGTATATCAATGCAAAGGCTGGCATAAGGTATTTTATATATTCTAGTATTTATTCACAAGGTACTCTTCTTACAGCTTAGCATCTCAATGAATGATTTTATATTTTACCAGTATACTTGAAGTCCTCTCTCTTTTGGATGATGTATTATATCCTGAAGGTTTAACAATGAAAATGCCATAATCTAAAGATTATTTTCACTTACGGATGTGATTAAATTATATGTTGAATCCCAGCTTGGCTGTACAGTACACATAAATTGTTTATTTATTGTAATATTCCTAGATATAGCCTCATTGTCCATCCAAAGATCATTGGAATGTGTGATAATATAAATATTGTCCATGTTTCATACATATGTTAAACCAATGTCTAGAAAACACATTAATAATTATAAAATAAATGTCAGTGGTAATTTATGTTTAAACTTGGATTAAAGCCAATGTTTACCCTAAAGTTTCAGTTAAATGTGTTCAATTTGTAATCTGAAATTGCTTAAATAATCCTGGGTTCAAACCCATGCAATAAATCATAATCTTTTATAATTGCTAGTGAAATGCGTTTCTAATTTTATTTTATTGTTATTATGAATAAATATAAAATATTCATCTCTACAGTTTGTATTATTTATCGTAATATGATAGATGTATAGAGTCTCTTGTATCTCCCTGTTCTAGCGAAATATAAAGAGAAAAATAGGATGTTAACATCTGGGACTGTGACAATATATCTTTGCACAGATATTCGTGTAAGGATGTTTTGACCTGATTTTTTTTTTTTAATTGTTTAAGATTCAATTAAGAGAAGTAAATTAAAGTCACAATCACTTTTGGGATAGCTTTAATAATTTGTAATTTGATTTCTAAACCATATTTTTTTTTACAGCAACATATAGAGAAGTAAATTATTAAAGTTACAAACACATCCAGAGTAACTTTGATGAACAGCAGCATTTCCTGGCATATTCCAAATATATCTTCTATATGATTGCTCAAAACAATGTATTAATGCTTTGATTCTTAAATTCTATAATATTTTTTCAGTGCTCTAATTTTTATTTTATTTATCCCATTTCTATTGCAACATTTAAATTGCCATTATTATTAATTCTATTATTTTTATTTGGGTTTTTTTTTTTGCTAATATAGACAAATAAGCCTGTATTAAGATTATAATTTTTGATTATTTATTTTTAGCATTTTCATGGTTTTGCTATATTTTTAACTATTATTATTCACGTATTAAATTCAAGACTAAATTAAATCATATAGTAAATTGCTTGAGAGCACTCAATAACCACATTTAGTTAATTAGTTCTACATGGTTTAGTGCAGTGATAAAATGGTGAACTGGTGATGCTAATGGTTCATGGATCACAGTTCCAGTACTTTCACCTCTGGTGCTCAAACCTCTTATGTACTCATAAACAATAAACTTTTTTTTAATTAATAAGATTCATTTTTTAAAAATTATTTTATTCAGCTGAAAATTGATCCTGGAATCATTCAGCTTTGATTCCACCATTTTTCTACTGTGCTAAACTGACCAGTGTAAATAAAATATGTTGGCAAATGTAAAGATACATTTATATCTACCTATCTATCTATTTATATATATAAACTTTTACCTCCATAAGACATAACAGTGATATTTTCTGTCTAAGTCTCTGTTCATCCATTCCAAGATCTGGCTAAAATAAATCATCCATTTATATAATAAATATACTTTATCATAATGAAACTATGTATTATATCAATTAAATTATATACATATGTGAAAACACCCATAAAGTTTATGAAAATAAAATACATAGGTAAACAAAATACAAAAACACAATTATTAGAGGGGAAACAATTAACAAAAATAATTAACAATATAATTGACATAAAAGCTTACAATGTTTGAATATCAAATGTAATGTTTTAAACATATATTACAGTAGCATCTCCCAATAATAACACAGATGTAAATAATGAAACGTGTTTTTCAGAAATAATCATTTAATACCCAAGTCTCAGAATTATGAGTGCCATTTTCTTTTATGAGTATTCATAGGTATTTCAACATATTGCATATTTATGCTAATTAATGTATGATATAGATATATGTAGCAAATTATAACATTAATTAAAAAAAACCCCTAAACCCTTTCCATTAAACTATATGAGAAAATAAATGCAATTATAAAAATTATTATTTTAGTAGCATATGCAATATTATGATTATACACATTATACAGAAAAGAATATAATGCATTTTATGGCCATGTTGATGGCAGGCTTCCCTGACTGGATAAAATTTGATGTTCTAATCTGGCTTAGGATTATTTTCTGATAATTAACTCATACCCAAATATCCAATACTGGTCAATGATTTATAAAAAAGAAAGGAAAACTTCAATCCTTAACACTCAGGTAATTACTATACCTGATAATGCCTTTTCCATTACTTTTCCTTTATAAGGAATTGTACAGGTGTTTGCCATTCAGCATATTATTTAATGCCCATTTTACCATAACCTACATACAAAAATTATGCAAAAAAAACCTGGATTTGTTAAATTCAATTTAATGTATAAAAGCAAGGAAGAAAAAAACCTTAGCAAAAACTCACTATATTTAATTTTATTTCTTTATTCTACTGTTTAAAAAAAGGACAATTTTCTTTCATTTATTAGGAACAAAAAAAATGTGACTTTTTTCAAAGTTGAAAAATAATTCAAATTAATAATAATAATTTTCGTTCTTTTTTTTGAAAAAAAAAGATATTGATTTTAGTAATTATAAAATTTTTAATTAGAGTGCATTCATTATTTTAAATAATATTAAAAATATGGTATTTCAAATAATTTATTTTAAAAATATAGTTTTTTTTGTCCTGTAAATATGATAATTCAAAAACACATGCATCAAAATAATAAAAATCATATTTTTTGTTATTCAAATAAATCAGGTTAAGCAAAAAGTTGTGGTCTCTATCTACAATTACTTCACTATAATATTATTATCTTTTATATTTTTAAAAAATTAATCAAAAAGCTTATTATTTGAGCATTGGAAATGTTAATGCCAGCCTGTAATCTAAGAATCTTGAGCTCAAAAGTCAGCCATTCTATAGACCACTGCATCTTTTTAATTACAATAATTCTATTGTCTTTTAATATTTATAAATGTTAAATTAACTATGTTAACAGAATGAGTGTTAAAATAATATTATGGCAAAGTAACTTTTGATCCAATCTGTATAATAGATAAGTAGTCTAGTCACTGCATTCTGCTTTGAAAGTGAAAATAAAATATAATTTACTTAACAGGAAGATCCGAACCCCATTATTGTGAAGTGCCATTACAAGTGATCAGATTTTATATCCGAAATGACAAGTGGATTAAATGCCAGCAATGTGCTCGACTTTATTTTCTTTTAAATGTGCATCTAAAGGAAAGCTTTAAATTTGTGGTCCCATTTATTCAAAGTTTCTTAACTGATAATATTTATCTAAAGATGGTTGTAATTGAATTCTTTTAAGAATTCCTTAGCACTTGTAAACTGATATTGAAATGTACAATAAATGAACTATGATGAGAACATATGAGAAGTTTAAAACCTGAATCAACTGAAGATTGCTGAATTATCCAAAAATGCATATTAAAGATTACTTTCCTTTTTCCCAATATTATTATTCAATTGTTTGAAGTATGAAAAGTAAAATAATAATTTTAAGATATATCTAAAAATATTTAGCTACTGATATAATGATAGTCCTACATATCTATACAAACTGGCCTGGGTTCAAATCCTTAAGACTTTAAAATTTCAATAACAGTAATAAAGATGGATGTTAAATGGGTATGTGGAAACCAACGATTCTCAAATAATAACAGTCAAAAACCACAATTATCTGAAGTCTATTGACTATTCACACTTTACACATCATATATATATAAACAGATATGCAGTTTTATTGAATCTTTCATTAGGCTATTTACCTAATATTAATTACAATAAATGAAGATCTCTGTAGTTGCTAACCTAGTGATTGATTATATTTAGATAGTTCTAAAAATATTTATTTTTATTTTTATTATTGTTACTAATTTAGAATAACTAATATATTTTTTTAAATTTTTTTTTTCTTTTTTTTTTTATATATTTGTACCTTACAAGTTAAAAAATTCCCCCCCCCCCCCTTTTATTAAAACCCTCCCTTTGAGGAGAAGGGATCCTTCTTTACTAATATATCGTTTATTATATGTAATAAAACAAGAATATTTTTCTATTATAGTGCCACTATAGTAAACTCAAATAATCAGCAATTACCAGGTGATAATAATTAAAAACACTTTCCCAAGGCAGGTTTCTGGCTAAAGTGAGATTATTAGAATTTATACCTACTACAATAGGGTCAAATCTATATATCTGGTCGAGCAGGTTGGTTTGATTCAAAATCTTAAAATATTTTGAATTTAAGGCTTACAGTTTGAATAGAAAAATGAAGATAGATGATAGTTGCTAGATATATAATGCATTATTTCCAGCTTTGAATTCCAAATTATTGTTGATAAAATCAAAATGTCAAAAACCAGTTTGGGGATTTAGATCTCTACTATCTGATAATCACTAACTATTCCAGTTTATTAAAGATGACACTAGAGAACTGCTTTTGTTTTATCATGTATTTTATAAGTTAGAGTCAAGTGATTTGCTTATATTATTATTTCATGATATAAAAAAAAGGTGCCTATTGTTAGAAAAAATTGAGTTTACTAAAATACATCATTATTGTGCCAAAGACAGATGTATGTAATTGTTCAAGAGATTGATTTGTATTCAGAACCTAATAGTTTTTTGAATTTCATACTTTTAGCTCACATAATAAAATAGAATTAAAATGGTTGATGAATCCTTTAAGTTTTGAATCCAAAGTCCTTTCAACAAAAACAAAAGCCATAAACAAGTCTGAGAATTTAAATGCCCTACCATCTGGTAATCATTAATTATTTCAACTTATTGTAGATGGCACTAGAGTAGAAAATTGCTTTTTCTTTGCTTTGAACAAAATAAAATATGGGCACTAGATAAAAACAATACATATCTGAAGTCTCTTAATAGAAAATTAATTAACTAAAAATTTATTATAAATCAGTGAATATCTCTAATATTGTAAAAAATAAATAAAATTTGTTTCATACAAGCTTATAAAGAAAGGATGATCTCTAATATTGTAAAAAATAAATAAAATTTGTTTCATACAAGCTTATAAAGAAAGGATGATAAAAATATTTTAGTCATCAAGTGTAAGAAATTGGCCTGATTTATTGATTGGCAAACTATGGCTTGTAAGCCAAATTTGTCTCTTTTTATCATGATAAACATGAACACATTTTTAAATTTCCTCATGTAATTTGTAAATAAATATTTTGATGACTACGAGAAAGAAAATGTGCATTACAACATTGTTTCTTAAATTCAGCCTTACTATACAAATTTGTGAATAAATCATTTATTTTTAAGAGAATTTTTATTTTTGCTAGGATATAAACAGATTCTATTATGTTCTATTACTAAAATAAATGTTCAAATATACATAGCCATTCAGAAATTTATATTTTTCATCTCTTTCCTTCAGCTTTTTAATGGGGAGAGGTTTAAACAAAATGGCTCTTCATATTAAAAAGTTTGCTAACTCCTGGTCTAAGCTATAAAATAGTGTTTTCCAATTTGTTAAAGTAATTTAGACATTTGCATAGAAATTTGTAGTGTTCACTCTGTTAAATTTCCATTTCCAACATTTCTTTAAATTTGCTTCCACTTTGGCAGATAGGTTTTATCAATCTTCCATTAGATAGCACACAGTAGATTTTATCATTTTATTTTTTACCTATTTTATTAGTGCTTGTAGGAAATGTAATAAATTAATGCTAATATATTTAATAACATTATGATATGCTTTAAATTTTGTTAGGCAAGATACTGCTTCTTCAAATTTTTACTTCCATGTTTTTCCTTATTTTTTAAAAAATATTTTTTTCTCACTACAATAATCATTCTACCATTATTAACATTCATTTTAACTTGATAGGTTTAAAACTTCAAGATAAAAGGTTTACAAAGATTATTGAAATGTTATCAGAAATGACTATTGAAGAGGCTTCATGAGCATAATTTATTGTAGATTGATATTTATTAAGTTTTACACTTGTTACCTTCAAGAACATTTTATTTTGTCAAATACTTTTATTAATGTATTTTAACTATGTGTCTGCTGTTAAATCTTTTATTTCTTTTGCTATGGTAATTGGAACATTATATAAAAGTAGAAAATTTCCGATTACAAATCTTAATAAAACCTGCCTACTATTTTGCATTTTGATTTTTTTTTTTTCAGTTTCAATACTATTATTTTTACATATAGTGCTTATTAAAGTAAATTTCTAAACTTTTTATTTAAATGTGCATTTTTTTTTAATTATTTCAAAACTCTGCAAAACACTCTACCTGTTGCTTCCATTTAGATTTAAGTTTTTCATACTGTTCAAGGTTACCACTGTTGAATGCATACAATAAATCAACAAGCCATTGCTTATCAGATCCTTTAAGAGAAGTGAGTATAGGGTGAGCCAACTACAAATCAAAAACAAATATTAAAATACTATTCAAAAATTCATATCTCAAAATTTATTATTTATAATCACTACTTACAAGTTCACCAAAATTATATACACCATCACCAAGTAAAGCTGCAATTCCTAGATGAAAAGCTCGACCAATTCTTTCATCCTCTTAAAAAAACAAAAAAAAAAAATATTTCATGCATAATTCCATTTCTAATAAAAAATGAAAATAAATATATATTTTTATATCAGTGATTCTTTAACCTTTTATATTAAAACTCTATAACATTTAAAAGTATAATTAAATCAGTGATACTATTTTAATGGGGGATATTAAAATGTTAGAAATAATTAAAAAAAAAAAAAACTGATTTGTCTTAAACTATCCTATTGAAAATATATTCCATACCGAATGTAGAATAATATCTATATCCCACTATAATAAATTACTGAAATAGATAACATTCAAACTTTCATAAAACATTGAAAGAATGTTATAGTACGCTTAATTAATTTATCTACAGAAAAGGTTAAGAATCAAAATTTAGAAAAATAAATTTCTAAGAACGATTTTAAAATTTCAGCAATTGTAAATAGAACACCTAGCCTTTAATAAACTTTTGGCAAATTTTAAGGTTTGAATACTTCACCAGAGTTCTTAAGATTTTCAGATGGTTATTAATAAAAATAGATGATAAAACAAAACAAAAAAATCCCTTTCAAAAAGCAATTAGATAAAATTATTATGTTACACTTAAAATTAATTACCATCACTTAATTAAAATATGGTTTACTCTTGTCTTACAAAACTGTGAAATAATTAATTTAACAGGTCAGGATTATTCACCCAAGAGTTTTGAATAGCAACTGTTGAAGCCATATTGTTTGGCATAAAATGATGAATTTCAAATTGTTTTTGTAAGTTTTGAAAAATACAAATTAAAATTCATAATAAACTTATTTTAATAGTCTTTTTTTTTTGTTTTGGAAAAAAATAATTATAAAAATTACTAAGATTATTTTAGGTTTGTGTTTTTGAATTAACAAACTATAAAAAAATATGTGATATTCTTATTCCTTCAATTATTAAGCTAATAAATTAATGACAAAAATCTAAATAGATATTTTTTGCCTTCTTTTGTTGAAAACATTGAATTCTTGTTAAAATCTTTTATTTTTAAATTTAACATACATTGCTATACCTTCCGATTAATCATTCAAACCTTCTAGCTTCAATTTTTATATAATATTTTGATCAGAATCTCTTTTTTATGAGATATTTAGATAAAATTAATAATTTTCTTTATTTAACTGATGAGTCACAGGGACAGTATAATTTTCTTTGTGATCTTTTAATAAATCAGTTGACTAGAAGAGACTAAATTTCTGTAATGCATTTTAAATATATATTTTTTAATTCTCTCAATTTTCATTTAAAAAAAATTAATGTGATTTTGGAATATAATCCTTATAAACTACAATTTAAAATTAGTCAAACACACACGTATAATAAGTTATATATATTTACCATGAATCTCTTCAATTTCAGTACATCCGAGAAATCTGAGTGCATCTTTGTAATAAGCAGCATGATCTCCTTTCAATTTATGATAATTACTAGCTAATTCATAGAATCTGCCATGTATTTTAGTAACACCATCTATACTATCAAGGATTTCTTGAGCTTGTTCTATCAAAGTCTAAACAATATACATATATACCAAGAATAATAACAATTATGTTTTTTCTATTTATAATATTGAATACAAAAAATAAGAAAAATTATTTACTTTAGTGGTTTCTAAATTACTTTCATTAAGATGTTGAGTACCAATAGCTGTTAAACACAAAATATTGGCCTGAGGATGGCTTTTGACCTAAATAAATCATATTTAAAGATTTTAAATAATTATTTCAAAAACATAACTAATAAATTATGCATACAAAATTTAAACAAACAAAAAAAAAAACAACAGGCATATATCATCCTAAATTATTTATCATGCACATTGTAACCTTATATTTGACCAGATAGTGTTAAGCATTCAATAGTGTTTAAAATTTATTTTATTTATTAACTTAAATAAAGACAACTTTTTTGCTAAATAAACTTTCCTACTTTAAACTGTATAAAATTTTACTTACACATCTTAAATTTTATTAATAAAATGTTTGCTAAAAATGTATTTAAATACAAGTTACTAAAAGAAATCAGTTAATCCATCTAATAACTGTAAAGTTAGAGTTTGTTAGGTTAAAGTTAAATAAAGTTAGTTTAGAATATACTACATCTTGAATGAATTTCTATAGGGTAGTTTTGATTTGTTATCTTTTAAAATAATATTTATTAGCTTGTAATAAATTTCAGTTTCTTAATTACTTCCTGGTATGTCATATGTGTGTGAATATATTATAATGCATGGGTGTTTTGAAAAAAGCGGAAAATTTGAAATGAATTATTTTAAGTGTTAATTATCTTCAAAAAAGTAATAAATTTCATGAATGGTGTTATTTAACATTATAAAATGGTTGAAAACTGTTTCACTTTTCGGCAGCCATATTGGATTTTGGGAAACTGATTTAATGCATACTTTTTAGAACTTCACTTTGCATTATGCAAAAGTCAAGCGATATACATTATCAGAAAAGTAATATATCAAAGAATATAATAAAACTGAAAAATTATAGACATTATATATCCAAAATAGTAAAAAAAAAAGTTTTTTATACTTTTAAAAATTATTATTTTTATATTGCTTCATAAATACCAAAATTTAGCAGATAAATTTCAAAATTACATTTTTAAAAATAGGCTCATTAAATTCCTTATAAAATTCCAATAAAATGGTATATCATATGATTTCAATGAAGAGAAAGTAAGAGAAAAACAAGTGTAAAATAGTCTTTAGGTTGTAATTTGCTCAGATTCAATACACGCGAAGATAAACAGAAAAAAATAAGTTTAGATTTCATGCAATATAGAATATTAATAATAATGCTATTTTTATAGTCTTGTTTGATTTTTCATCTAATGAAAAAGATTTTACTGTTAGGGAGAGTCCAAGTATAAAATCAAGTGATTACTGTAAAATGATTGTTTACAGAAAATTTAATGTTATTGCAACTATACAGCAAAAGAATAAACTTAAAAATAAAAATGTTGATGTAACTTATCTATTTAGAACAACTATTCATGACTTCTCATTTGATCACAAAGTCAAAAGAACAATGTAGGAAGATATTCCAAAAACTGGCATATCAGATAGCACACTCCTGAATAAAGCTAACTGAGGTGAAGTTTGTAGAGTGCATTACTTATTTCAATTTCAGTTGATAAACAATAAAGCAGTCTCTCTAAACACTTTGTTTGTGTCTAATCAGCATTATATAGTCAACAAAACTTTCATCCGTTTTTTCTAGGCATGCAACCCAGTACTTTCTTTTTCAATATTATGAAACTACTAAGAGCACAACTTGAGTGACCAGATATCAGAAATTGTATTTTTATTTATGAAAAACTATATGGTACACATGGATATTATGGCTATTTGCCGTAGAACCATTATTTGAAATCTCTTTACTGATTTTTAATGATATTATTAAATGTTACTGTAATTGGTAAATTTCTTAATAGTTTTATCAACTATACCTCTTTATATATCTGATGCACAGCTCTAAAGTTTACATTGCAATGGTAATGTTTACATATATATAACAATGGTTACACATATATATCGAATTGGGTTAAATTTTATTGCAATTTTTACTTTTACTTTTTTTTTTATACTAAAATTTAGACAAGAAAACATAAAAAGAATATCATAAATGATTTTTTTCATTTATTTTTCTATAAAATAATAACTAAAAAATAAAATAAAATGCTTATGAGTGACTGAAAATCTAGTAATCTTAAAGTCTTAATTCATCAGAGAAAAAGATTGTGAGATAAAGATAATCTTTATATTTATGAGCAAAGATTTTTTTTTTTTTAGACATAATTGCTATTACTTTTAAGAAATCATCAGCAAAAATTATGAGAGAAGCTTAGTTTGTCAGCCCCATGAGGAGAAATCATGATTAATGCTTGAATCAATTGAATAACCATTATTCTCCACTATAAATGTTAAGATATAGGGTATATGAGCACAGACTTTCACACGACCCACGACTCTCCACACTATCTCATAACACTGATACCCTTGAACACATATATGTTGAAAAGATAAATAATCACCAATATACATATTTCATGCTAAACCAGCAATCATCAGTTGGTCCAGATTACCATCTCTACACATATGTTAAGGTAAACATTAAACCGTAAGAATAACAAAAAGAAAAAAAAGTACTATTTAGAAAAATCATAAAATATTTTTTATTGTAGAGAAATGAAAATTACATTGGCTGAAAAAAGGCAAATTGGTGCTGAATTTAATGATGCAAAGTACGCATGCATAGTGTGTATAGTTTTCACATTACCATAAGTTGAAGCCAATAATCGCTAATTTGAAGATACAAGCCTGCATTGTGCAGGCACATAAGTGAAATAATTAATCATAATTTCTTAAGAAGTTTTAAATAAAAATCAAAGGTATTTGTTTTAAATAAAATAATTTTCTATAATAATTAAAATAAAGTTAATTATATTTTATTTGTTTTAATTAATGTCTAGACAGATGTTAAGGTTAAATCTATTTTTAGATGTCTTGATTGATAAAAGATCAAGGTTGTATCAAATAATTTAAGAACTCTGTCCCAATGTTAATTGCTGATTAAGTAAGATCATATGTTTTTCAAACAAGCACTCATACATTTAAAAGAAAAAAATTGAAAAATAAATTACTTTTCTCTTAAATTTTTGCTCTATTAATTTTTTTTTCAAAGAAATCAATTTAATTAAATTATATATTGCTAAAACTTTAAGTCATTTAGGCAAAAACTTACTTCAAATCATGCATGCTTACTACCAATGAACAATGTCATTCATGCATATTTAAACATGCTTTATTGTTATGGAAAAATCTCCAGAGCATCATAAAAAAGAAAATACTACTGTATACCACTAAACTGTAGAATTATTATGCATGTTTGTTTTATTGTTTCTATGAATTTTTAGCTAACTCTGGACTTTATTTTAAAAAGTTTATAGACATTTCGTTTTTCAAAGTGTTAAGTTATATGAATTAAGTGCAAAGACTAATATTATTGCTCTTACATTCTAGTATTAATTGCTGAAATATTATTATTACACTAAACAGTCTTTGAAATTATTATAGCTACAGCTATTAAAATAAAGGCTATACTGAATTACTTGAAAATTATCTTAAAACCAAAGAAGGAAAAGAAACAGTCATTTAAAAAATTTTCATTTTCTTAAGATAAAATATAATATTCAAGCTTGTTGTTATTACTTTAAAGAAGATATTATGTAATTGAGATTCATCTAATATGAATAAAATACTATCTTGGAATTCCAGTGATTCACTATTTAAAATATTTTATTATTCTGCAGAAAAAAAAAAAAATTTGAATTTACTTCATTTATTAATCTTTCTAAACTATTGTATAAACTTTTGTCATGGAAGTACGCTCTTATCTGCCTATTTAAAAAAATTTCTCTGTATTTGATCTGTTCCTCATTCATTTTTGTTAAGAAATTAAAATGCAGACAATATTCAAAGACTACTGCTCTAAATTTATTCATTCAATTACTACTTAGGTGTTTAATAAAACTGTTCAACATTTTATCTTTATGCAGAACAGAAAGACTCATAAATTAAGAGTTATTTTCATTTTTATTTAAATGAAAGGACTCATAAACTCTCGAATTTTATTTAAACAGCGTAATATAAGTGTAGTGTTTTAAAAAATTGATATTATCATTATGCTTTATATTATAATATTATATGTGTTAAAACGGATATTGGCACGATAAATTTCCAGGTAAAGTTTTAAGTAAATAATTGTAAGAGTTCTCGTGCTCAGGATAAAACAGTTTTTTTAATGTTTAGTATGCAAATGAATTTGTATTAATTGAAGTTAGTGTGTGAGTGAAGATGGTTTTTTAATTCTTATTGTATCACATCGCCCTGCAATTATTTTTATATTGGTTTTCATATTTATTTAGTCAAAATATGTATGTTTATGTGCATATGAGAGTGTTAGTTAAATTTCCAAGTATGATTGATAATCCATCCATGCCTTATTTATTTACTGGCATTCTACCTGTTATCAGGTATCAATTATGGCAATTTGGTTGATGGTTTCTGTTGCTTCTGAATTTTAACTAAGGCCCTCCAGAGTAGAGATTGCAGTTTCTTTGGCATTCCCATGTCATATAATTGGGGTATCAATTTATTTATTACTGTTGTGTATTTTATGTAAACACGTTTAAGGCATGCATGCAGCTTAAGATCAGTACCATCTGTAAATCAAATGTATAAATAATTTTTTTAAACATAAGTTTTAAGATTATATTTAAAGTTAAAGTTCTAATAAGTTGGTAGAACAGGTGAAAAACAACTAATTGCATAAATAGTTGTAATTTGAAAGTATTGTACTTATTAAATATTTAAAAAAAAAAACATTTGTTTGATGGGAAGTGAAATTGTAATCTTATATTTGAGCCCAGACAGGATTAAGCATTCAATAGTATTTTAAAATTTTTATTTATTACCTTAAATAATGACAACTTTTTTTGCTAAATAAACTTTACTATTTTAAGCTGTATAAAATTTTACTTATTTATCTTAAATTATATTAATAAAATATTTGCTAAAAATGTATTTAAATACTAAAAGACATTAGTTAATTCATCTAATAGCTGTTTAAAGTTAGTTTGTTAGGGTAAAGTTAAATAAAGCTAGTTTAAAATAGACTATATCTTGAATAAATTTCAATAGATAAAAGTTTTGCTTTGCTATCTTTCAAAATATTATTTATTAGCTTGTAATAAATTTCATAGTTTCTTAATTACTTCCTGATATGTCATATGAGTATGGGGTTTTGAAAGAAGAGGGAAATTTAAAATGAATTACTTTTTAAGTATTAATTATTTTTAAAAAGTAATAAATTTCATGAATAGTGTTATTTAACATTATAAAGTGGTTTAATTATAATTTCCATAATTTCATAAGAAGTTTCAAATAAAAATCAAAGACATTTATTTTAAATAAAATAAATAATTTTATTTAATAATTAAAATAAAGTTAATTATATTTTATTTGTTTTAATTAATATCTAGACAGGTTTAAGGTTAAATCTATTTTTATATGTCTTGATTGATGTTAATTGCTGATTAAGTAAGATCATACAATAAACTTTGTTGTTTTTCAAATAAGTACACATACATTAAAAAAAAAAAAAAAAAAACTGGAAAATAAATTACTTCTCTTTAATTTTACTCTGTTAACTTTTCTTTCAAAGAAATCAATTTTATTAAATAGCGTATTGCTAAAACTTTACAAGTTATTTAGGTCCAAACTTATTTCGGACAGTACCTGCTATTACAACAAATGAACAATTGCTTGCATTCATACTATTTATGGAAGAATCTCCAAAGCATCATAAATATGAGAATATTACTGTAGACTGCTAAGCTAGAGAATTAATATGTATGTTTGTTTTACTATTTCTATGAACTTTTCTAATTCTACTAGACTTTATTTACAAAAAAAACAGTTTATTAACATTTCGTTTTTCAAAGTGCTAAAAGTTATGTGAATAAAGTGCAATATTATTGCTCTTATATTCTAGTAATTGCATTGTTTTAAAAAAGACATACACTGATACACATGACCACACACATGTAGAAAAGATAAATAATTACCAATATATGTATTTCATACTAAACCAGCATTCATCAGTTGGTCCAGATTATCATCTCCCACACACATATATAATCAGTGCTCAGTTTATATTAAGATAGCAAATCTTCATACTTTAATGGACAGGCTTCAATTTACTCCAACCTCCAACTTTTCAGCCACCCATATCGTTGAAAATCTGATGATGAAAACCCAAATCTCATGCCATGCCCATGTTGACCTCAAGTCACTCTGACCCCTCATGTATAGAACCTTATCCATTTAAATACATAGAAGAGGGATGGCCTATACATGAGGGATCAGTGGCTTGAGGTCAACATGGACATGGCAATAATATTGGCATCAGCATGAGATTTGGGTTTTCATCATCAGATTTTTAATGATATGGATGGCTGAAAAGTTGGAGTAGTTTGAACTCTGTCCATTAAAATATGAAGATTTGCTATCTTAATATAAACTGAGCACTGATTATATATATGTGTGGGAGATGATAATCTGGACCAACTGATGAATGCTGGTTTAGCATGAAATACGTATATTGGTGATTATTTATCTTTTCTTCATGTGTGTGGTCATATGTATCAGTTGTATGAGATAATGTGGATAGTTTGAAGGGTGCTTGAAAATCTGAGTTCAAATCTCATATATTTACAATTAAGCTCCCAGGTTTGTGAATAAGTGTCTGGTTTTCAAATATTTATCTATTTAAAAAAAGTTTGCTGTATTTGTTCTGTTCCTCATTCATTTTTGTTAAGAAATTAAAATGCAGATCATATTTCAAGACTCCTATGCTGATTTATTCATTCAGTCACTTCTTACATGTTTATAAATCCATGCAACATTTTATATTTATAAAAAATGGAAGGACTCATAAATTAAGTTTATTTTCATTTTTATTTAAAAGAAATGACTCGTAAACTCTCAAGCTTTATTTAAACGGCGTAATGTAAGTATAGTGTATTTTAAGAAAATGATATTATTATTTATTATAAATGTTACTTAGGTATTAATTTATTATTATGCTTTATATTAAGTTGGGTATAATAATATACATGTTAAAATGGAAATTGGTATGAGAAATTTTCAGGTAAAGAGTTTTTACAAAATTTTAAGAATTTTTAGAATTTATATTCCAGTATTATTGAAGTGTATTAATGTGCACAGGGTAAAACAGCTTTTCTATGCTTAGTATGCAAATAAATGTGTATTATTTGAAGTTGGTGTGTGAATAAGTGGTTTTTTAATTCTTATTGTATATTATTGTCTTGCAATTATTTTTATATTGGTTTGCATATTTATTTAATCAAAGTATTTATGTTTATGTGCATATGAGCATGAGTGCATGTTAAAATTCCATGTATGATTGATAATCCATGTCTTGTTTTATTTATTATTATTCTGCCCATTGTCACATGTTTTCTGTTGCTTTTGAATTTTAATTAAGCCTCTCCAGAGTAGAGATTACAACTATTTTGGTACTTCCAGGTCACATAACTGGATTTCAATTTATTAATATACATTTACCCTTTAACTCTATTAATGTGTATTTTATGTAAACACATTTAAGGCATGTACATGTATAAAATTATAGAGCTCTATTTCAAGTTATTTTCAGGTATATTAATACATTAATAGTATCGAGCTTTTATTTTTCCAGTATATTCATAAACAGATAAAATCTATACAAAAATTATTTTTGTCTAGTATCCAACTATGCTAGCAATAGCATAAGAATTATATTTATGCACTTATTTTAAATATAGCTAGTATTATAATTTAATTATGATCTTTTAGTGGCCTGTTTGAAGGCATATGCTTGCTATTCTGTATGCATAATTGCCGATTAGTTAGCCTTTTAAATAAAAGTGAGAAAATTTATTAAATGCAGTGTAAATTTAATTATTGTTATTATACAAGGATTTACTTGAGGGATATATTTTACTTCAGTTTATGTGAATGACTGCTTCAGCAAGTTTGTACTGCTATATCTATTGCTTATTGTTTTAATTCATTATTGTATTATTAAATTTGTCATTTTGTAAATATTTACTTATTCATTAAACATGTTTATGTTTTCGTTGTCAACATCAGACTAATTTATTCAGAAAATCTAATTAACAGTTATATTAAATGTTACTGAATATAAGAGTACATTTCAAAAGTCACATTAAAATTATTTATTCAATACATTTTTTTTTTATATCTGGACTATTTAAAATAAAATATATTGATTTGTCTTTATTACAAGTGTACTTAATGATGTAATAGGTGGCATAAAAAGTGCCCTTTTTGCCTACTGTATTATTTTTACTTAGCTTAGTACGAGGTTATACATTAAGATATTTAAGTAAGATTTAAACCCATAAATATTTAAAAAAGAAGAATCTTAAATATTTTGAGAATATTTTATTGTTAGCCAAAGGTTACTAGACATATTCAAATACTTGAAAACTTTGTACCTTCACTTTCTCATTTATTTCAAAAATAAGATATAAGACTATAAAATATAAGATATCATGTATAAGAACCAAAGTTGTTATTACATCTGATTGTATTTAAATGGTAAGCAAAGTAATTATTTACAACTCTGAGATGTGGCTAAAATAAGAAGCCCGAGATCTGAATAAGGTAAGAAGCTGAGATGTTTATTACTCATATTTTTGTTATAATATATTTTGTCCATAAGAGAACTCATTCTCTGAGATATAAAAATCCATAGTTATTATGGTGCCAGCCTGTTGTGTTCCTCAGTATACCTTGGTTTGGTTGGTGTTGAGGACAGACCGAGGATAAGGTTACAATATATTTAAAAAATCCAATTGTCTATTAAATATTTGAAAATTAAAGTTATTAAAAATATAAATTTATTATATATTTATCTTATTCTACCTTCAAGTATGTTAAGATTAGATAAACAAAGTTGTACAGAAAATCAAATTGACTCTCTTTAAATAATACAAATAAGCTCATTTTTTATGTATTAATTATTGAAATAATCCTTGATTCAGTTGTTCAATTTATAATACTACAGCTCTTTGATACTTGTAAAGAAAATAAATTCCAACCAAGTCTCTGGTTGAATTGTCATTTAAACTTCACCAAATGCCTGTCAACAACCAAATAATTGGATACAATGAATATAAATCGAACATCTCTTCAAATTAGAGGTTTAACTGTCTTCAAATTATTAAATTAAAAATTAATTTATTCTTATTTAATATTTAATTATTGTTGGACTTTACGATATTATGGACTGTGACAATTTAAGTTTCCATGGAGTGATTCTGGCTTAGTTTTGTAAGGAAATTTAGACAACTAAACCAGATATAAAAAAAAAATGTAGTAAGAACATGATTGAAATTTGCAGTCAAAAACAAAAAAAAATGTTCAAAATGGAACTGAAGTGGAGATTATTCAATACAATATTCTGATATCATTGAAGATGAAAGTGGAAACCTAAATGTGGCTGGCTGGAAAACATAATCTAATATTAAGGCAATAATTCCAATTAATTGTAGAGATAACTAAATCTAAAACTAATAATATTCAAAATTTTCATCTTCTATACTTGATAAATTAATAAAATTTATCATGCTCTTTTTGAGGCATTCAATATATGATCTTGCTAGAATAGATCCAGTTACAAAAGCCAGCTTAATAAAAAATAATAGACTATGGTGCAATTTCTTAAAATTGTATATAAGTCTATTGATGAACTCAAAAAGAACAAAATCAAGCATTTACTAATTCTATCTAATTGTTGAATATTATCTAACTGTTGCTTCCAGAATGATGTGTTCTGATAAGATTTTCAAAGACTGTCACACTTTGCTACAAGGAAATTACTTTTGATTCAAATCTCTACACAATGTTAAGAAGTTATGCCAAGGATAAAAGCACTAAAGTAATTAACCTTAAGACAACTAGTCTTGATAGAAAAATTCATCCATGATCTACTTATACTTATAAAAAAACAACAACAATGGAGTAGAAATCATGCTTGAATTAGAAGGTGACATATCAGTGGTGACTATTGATATTTATATGAGTTTAAAATAATATGCATCCAAATAAGAATGAGGATATTCTGAACAATAAGATTTTAAATAATGACCCAATAAAATTGTTAAAGAGGTTGCCTTGACTACAGGTTGAGGTTATTGATAGCTTAAGAGTTGATTGTTGTCTTACCCAATAAGCTATTCATGAGAGATCTACGATCTGCTTTAATTGACCTGGTCATCAGGCACTACATGTATAACAGATAAAGAGAGACAAGTTTGTATTGTCCTTGATGAAAAAAGTGTTTTCATAGATATTAAATCTTCCCATCAGAATTCTGTGAATTAAAAACTTATGGCAATATCAATGATATAACCCAAAACAAATTGTCCAAGATTTTTAGTTAAAAAATAATGGAGAATTCTCAAAATTACCATTTTGATAAATAGGAACAAGTTTGTATTGCCACTGATGGAAAAAGTATTTTCAAAAGTATTAAAACTTCCCATCAGAATTCTATAAATTAAAAAACTACGGCAATATCAATGATGTAATACAAAAAGAATTGTCCAATTGAATTAGATAGTGACTGAAGATTTTTAGCTAAAAAATAATGGAAAATTCTTAAATATATCATTTTGATAAAGTTTGTACTGCCTTTGATGGAAAAAGTGTTTTCATAAGTATTAAAACTTGCCATTAGAATTCTGTGAATTAAAAAATTATGGCAATATCAATTATGTAACTCAGAAAGAATTATCCAATTAAATTACATAGTGCCTCAAGATTTTTAGTTAAAAAAATAATAGAGAATTCTCAAATATATCTATGATAAAAATTTCTCTAGATATCATTTTCACAAAAGACATTTGGTTTGGGGAAACTAATGTTTTGAATTAATTATTGTTCATGATCAATTAATCATTACAAGAAAATCTTTAATTATTTTATTCAATTAATTAGTCATTCATTTATCTAGCAGAATCATGCTAAATCAGATCTATTTTCTTATCAACTTGAAATATCCACAAAAAATTTACAAAGCTACAATATATTTTATAACCAACACTTCTTTTATATATTTACAATAAAACAAATTACTATTAGTAAACAGGCAAAAACTCTCCATATAGTAGTGCCACCTTGTGCTAATCAGAGTAATCAATGGATGCCAGAAGGCTTGTGCATAAAATCCCTATCTAATGCCTACTCATCCAATATCCCCAGACTAGTTTCTGACTTGTGGCCTTCATCAGTGAGGAGCCTTGGATCTGAGAGCACTGCACCTAGATCTTAGGATCTAATGCAACCCTCCAGCAGCCACCTTTTATCTCTACTTCACTACAAAACTATGAGAATGAAATTGAAGACACAATAATATTTTCAATCTAAGTTCAATAGCTTATATCAGGGGTCCCCAACCTTATGTCCGCGGGCACCATGGCGCCCGCAGACCATTTCGCCGCTATCCAAACACAATAAAAAATTATTTATCTGATACTAATAAATTTAATTTTTAAAATTTCTTATAAATTATTGTATTATATTGTAATCAAATTGTGGGGCATACTATACTTTTACAGTATAAAAATATAAACTTTAATTATATGTTAAAATTTTATTTTTGAAATAAATATTTTTTTGTACATTATGTGTATTATTAACAATATCCAACTATAAATTTACACTGAAAAAATAAATGGTGCCCGCCATCTGGCCAATATTATAGAATGTGCTCTTAAGTGCAAAAAGGTTGGGGACCCCTGGCTTATATAGTCATATGGGTCTGAATATATAGTCATATGGGTCTGAACTCAATTCAGCACCCATACATTTTGGTGACTTTGGCTCTTTAACAATCACAACCACCATTATCCTATTAAGCAGGATTGATGTTAAACCACTAAACATCACATGATCATCATCTCATGCTGCTGGAGGGTTGCATTAGATCCTAAGATCTGGGTGCAGTGCTCTCAGATCCAAGGCTCCTCACTAATGAAAACTACAAGCCATAAACTAGTCTGGGAATATTGGATGAGTAGGCATTAGATAGGGATTTTATGCCCAAGCCTTTTGGCATCCATAGATTACTCTGGTTAGCACAAGGTGGCACTACTATATGGATAGTTTTTGCCTGTTTACTAACAGTTATGTGCTAGCATGAGATGATCATGTGATGCTTAGTGGTTTAAAACAAATTACTGTTGGAGAATGATTTGCAATTCATTCATAAATATATGCATTTAAATTAATTTTGTTAACATGTAAAAATATTAAAATTTCTATTTATTGCTTTAACATTTAAATAAATTTGGATAACAGTTGATACTATTTCTATTAAATTAGATATTTTTTTCATAATTATGTTGAAAAAATTACCAGTAAACATACAACTAAAAATTATTTGGAATTTATTTTAACGGGAAGGGATATGGGGTGATCATATTTCAAATAATGAAATTTACAAAAAGTTCAATATTATTAACGTAAGGTTTTATCACAAAAAATAAGTAATGAGATATTATAAGAGAGCATGAGATCATAAGACCTCTCAGAGAGATCTAGTGATTTATCATGCTCATCACTTTGATATTAAATTTTTTTTTTTTTTTCTTGAGGATAAACAAACAATTTCTCATGATCCCTGAGATGGTTTAAACCCCGATTACCCCACTCCGTTATAAATGGCTATCTACTAAGAGCCAATAATGATTATGTACTGGTGGCAATCATTATAAATGGCTACCCAACTTAGGGCTGATGATAGTCATGTACTGGTGATCATCACTACAAAATTAGCACTCAACTTAATCCAACCACAACTGAGAAAGAAAAAAAAGTATCTATTTTAAACAGAATTAATTTAATATTTAATTGAAATATATTTTTAACTTGGTGATGATGAATTTCCATCACCTCAGGAATGACCACCTTCACGCTGATCCCCATCCCATTATATTATACATAGCAATAATTTTTGATGACTTGGATAAATATTTTTAAAAAATAATGTGACAACAATTAATTATACATATCTATACAAAAAATATAATGAACTTTCAATCAATCACACAGCATATATTGTTTAGCAATAGTTATTATCTTCTCTATTGGTCTCAAATTCAGAGCCACAGAAGTGTATGTTATAGAAATATGGATTATCATTTTCCAAACTCATTTTTGATTTCTATCACAATACTTTGTCATGGATAGTTTTTAAAATTTGAATCTATATTTGCATTTTATTAAAAATAATAATTATAATCATATTTTTCTTTTTCTCTTTTAGTTCTTACTATTCAAAAATACAATAATTGTTTCTTTTATTTTTTAACTTTAGAAAAGATTTAATTCCCATTCCAAAAACTTTTTCTCTCAGTTTGTTACAATTTTAAACAAAACAATTTTTTTTCTATCATCTTTCTATTAATCACTTTTACAGTTTAAAATCAAGAGATTAACAACTTTCTATTAAAAGTCTTAATATTTTCAGATAATGGAAGCAGTAAAATTTGTTATAAAAAAATAAATATAATTATTTTTTTTTTTTTACTATTTATAATAAATTAATGATAAGATTTACTTAAAAAATTTAATGATTATATATAATTAATAATTATAATATTCATCATCATCATCAACCATTATCAATCCACTGCAGGATGAAGGTCTCTCCAAGTTTAATCCATCTTCTCCGATCTTTAGCTTCTCTTCTCCACAACACCCCTGCACATTTTCTTATTTCATCCATCCATCTCACATGTGGTCTCTTTCTAGGTCTTTTACAATCTCTTGGAATCCAGTTTAAAATTTCAATTGTCCATCTATTATCATCTCTTCTAGCAATATGTCCAGCCCAACTCCATTTCAATCTTTTAATTTTTTCAATAAGGTCAGTAACACCTGTTTGTTGTCTTACCCATACATTGCGTTTTCGATCTCTTCTTGTTACTCCCAACATACATCTCTCCATACTCCTTTGAGTGGTCTGAAGTCTCTGTATTGCTCTTCTATTAAGGGTCCAAGTCTCAGATCCATAAGTAAAAACTGGTAAAACACATTTGTTAAAAACCATCCTTTTCAAACACATAGGCATATTTCCTTTTAGTATCAAGTTATTTCTACCAAAAGCACTCCAACCAAGTTTAATTCTATGATTAATTTCCTCCATTATGTTTCCATCTGTATTAATAATCTGACCAAGGTATTTGTAACTGTTAACTTCTTCTAATTCTTCATAATCAATCTTTATTTTCATATTTTGAGCAAATCGATTAAACATTACTTTAGTCTTTTTAACATTTATCTTTAGTCCTACTTTTCTACTTTCATCTGCTAACTCCTGCAACATTTCCTGCAGCTCTGAAGCATTATTTGCAAAAACAACTACATCATCTGCGAAATCTAAATGACTTAAATACTCTCCATTTACTTTCACTCCTTTAGTTTCCCATTTTAATCCACAAAATACTTCTTGCAGCACTGCTGTAAAGAGTTTTGGAGATATGGAGTCACCTTGTCTTACACCTTTCTCAATGTTGATTTTTCCAGTATCATTATGTAATCTAATTGTTGCTGTTGCATTTTTATAAATATTCTTTAAAATATGATCAATATCCTGGATCTACACCTTGATGATCCAATGCTTTAATCACTGAAGAAATATGTATAGAATCGAATGCCTTTTCATAAACTACAAATCCAAAACATAATGACAACTCATATTCGTTTGTCCTTTCTATGACTTCTCTCAATACCTGGATATGATCTATTGTACTAAAACCACTTTTAAATCCAGCTTGTTCTCTTGGTTGGTGGAAATCCAAAGTTCTCTGTAGACGAGTTGTAATTATCTTGGTAAAAATTTTATAAAAGGCTGATAGGTCTGTAATTTCTAATATCTTCTTTATCATCTTTTTTAAATATTAATATTATTACTGCATTCTTCCAATCTTCCGGTACATCTTTATCATTTAGACATTTGGTATATAACTTTGCTAAAATTGTTTCTATTTCTTCACCTGCTTCTTTTAATATATTAATTATAATTCCATCATTTCCTGGAGCCTTTCCTTTCTTCATATACTTAATTGCATGTCTCACTTCTTCATTTAAAATTCTGGGCAATTCGGAAGATGTAATAGATATAGGAGGTACTTGTTCTTTATTACTATATGATTCTTGATAAAAATCTTCTACCAATTTCATGATGTCATCTCTCTTTTTAGTAATAATTCCATCTTTTTTTCTTATTGCAGATATAAATTTCCTACCAATACCAAAATGTTGTTTAACATTTTTGAGACTTTTATTTTCTTCTACAGCTTTCCTTGCTATTTCACAGTTATACTTTCTTATATCATTTTCAACTCTTTTCCGTACCATTTTACAAAAATTCGAGATATTCAATTATTTTTAATACATCATTTTTGTATATCTTCATATTCCTTCTTTTCTTCATAAATTCTCTAGTCTCAGTAGAAATTTTATTAGTCAATTGCTGCTTTTTTCTACCAGCTATGTTTGTTGCAGTTTTTAAAAGTGTATCAGTTATTTTCATATTAATTTCATTCAAATCTGAATCATGTTCAAAATCTCCTAACACTTGAAACCTATTTGTAAGTTCTAATTTAAATTCATTAGAATGTTTCTGAAGATTAGGAATATCAACTGTAAATATTGTTTTTCTTAATAATTTTCATCTCTCTAGTTTTACATTAACACGTAACTTACACCTTACTAATCGATGATCACTTCCTGTGTTAAATTTATTAAGAACATTACAATCTTGAAATATGTATTTTCTGTTAGTCAAAATATAATCCAATTTTGCTGTACCTTCATTTGGATGCTTCCATGTCCATTTCCTTTTAACATTTTTCTCAAAAAATGAATTCATAATATAAAGTTTTTCTTTTTCTGCAAACTCCACAAGTCTATGTCCTCTCTCATTTCTATTACCATAACCAAAATTACCTACAGCAATTTCATCTTTCATTTGTCTACCAATTCTAGCATTAAAGTCTCCCATAACAATTTTAAAATGTTGTTTACTCTGATCAAAAGCCTTTTGTACATCCATATAAAAATCTTCTACTACTTCATCACTATAAGAACTTGTTGGGGCATAAACCTGAATTATCTGCATTTGGTATCTGCTATTAAGTTGTATAACTAATCTTGCCACTCTGTCCTATATACCATCAATCTCCACAATATTGTTCTTCCACTTTTTATTTACAATGAATCCTACTCCACTTGTATTTCCAATATGTGTGCCTTTATAATAGAGTATATGTCCACTTTTTAAATCAATTGTTTCTTCTCCTTTTCTTCTAACTTCACAAAGTCCAATAATGTCCCATTTAATATAAGACAGTTCTTCTTCTAATTCTTGCAATCTTCCTTAACTTGAAAGTGATCTGCAGTTGTAAGTACCTAAATAAAAAAGTCATCAAAATGGCAGCCTGGGTCCGCAATCAGGGGATTCTTAGCACCCTCTGCCTTCGACCACCAACCGCTGCCTTGGTTGGTGACTTTACAGCCTCCTGGGAATAAGGGCCATGCTTTATTTTTGTCTGCCATAATTGTATATATGTATTGGAAAAATATTTATCATTTACACAAACATTCATTCTGCCTTATCAGGCACTGAGAAGAAAGACCATGGTGTTTCTTGATCTTAAACTCAGAGGTAAAAAGCCAATAAACTCACCATGCTGGCTAATGCATGTTGGTGAGCAGCCCATCCATGTTCGTATACTATATGAATAATCACATAGTAATAACAGCTGCAACGACAAGAACGTATGGAGTGGACATTAGGAATTTGCCCTGCTCGGTTCCTTTAAGGCCTCCAAGAGGAATCAAAGGGTCTCCTTTCAGTTAATAGCAAACTCCTTTCTGCATTTTAAATGTATGTGTGTACACATATTTTGCAAATAGAAAATGTGAAATATTTTGAATTTCAGTGAATAATCAATTCATTTTTACTATAATATATATATTACACTTATGTTTTATCATTTTTATATGTCTATTATTTATTTTTCCTGGTCTTTAATTTGAGTTAACTGTATTACATAAAAAATTCCATACACAGTAATAATAATACTAGAGGAAATAAAATAAAAAACATGTTTACTATTTCAATCAAAAAAAGTTTTCTTCAAAAACTAGAATTAATAGGCAAAGAATGCCCAACATGTAAAAAATTATTTTAATTAAAGCATAGAACTATAAAAAGATTGATTTTGAAAAATTAAACAGCAAATTGTTTATAAAACTAAATAGTTAGATAACTTTTTTAAACATTCAATATGAGGTGAGATAATTTTTAATAATATAAATATTTTTTAATCTGCAAAATAATTACATGATTTCATTAATAAAAATTCATATTAAGAATCTTATATTTTTATATTTACTAGGAGATATGTGAAAATAATTTTTTATTACCTTTTCTTTTAATTTTTCAAGAAATTCTAAAGCAGCTTGATTTCCTAAAAGATTCAATTAAAAATTAATCTTTAATAAATTAGCATGATAATAATTTTTAAACATTAACACAAGCTCATATATAAATGTTAAAAACCAATAAAAACATAACATTTTCTTATGATAATTATAACAGGTTATATTAAGTTTAAAATGAAACAGAAGCAATAGATATTTTCTTTATAAAAAAAAAAAAAATTACAAAATTTTATAAACAACTACAGTACTTAAAACAAAACCTCATGTTTAAAAAATTTTAAGATTTCAAATTAAACATATGTAACTTTTTAATTTGTGGATATTTATTATGCTTTTTAAATATTACATTTAACTATTTTTTAGAATATAAATCATATATTCTTTAAGACCAGCTTCTCCAAGATTCCAGATCTCTTTCTTAAAATTATCAATTTATAAAAATAACTCACTTGATTCATTTTTTACTGAAAGCTTCAAGTTCCCCTGTTTAAACATCCCCAATTATTTTTTCCTTGAAACTTTTTTTGCTTAAAGTAAATAAAAATATACTTACACACACACAAAGGCTCTCTTTAATTTTAAAATTTAATGCTTACAAACTATTTTTATTTCTTTTGCTATAAGGAATCTCTTTTATGAGTGTCACATTCTGCATTCATATTATTTCAATTCACATTGTAACTTTAGATTTTACTGACTTTTAATATTTTCCCTATTTTTTTTTTTTTATATACAAGACCATTTACAAATCTCATATGTTAAACATTCTCTTCCAAACAAGTCATTTGACATTACTTCTAAATTCACTGCTAAAGACCTCAACAACTTCTATAATTAAGCCCTTTAACAAATATCTTCTAGACATAAGAATGGTTAATTTTTTTTCCAATCTGCATTTTTTTTTTCTTTAAAATATTCATAACATTCTTAATATCATTTGCCTTTCTTTCTCTCTAAATATCTCTCAACAATTATATCCTTTCTAAACACACAAACTGCTTGCTTTTTTTAAAAAAAAAAATACATATCAAATCATCTATTTAAAATTTTCAATAATACCTAAACAGCATGTAAATTATCCTATTCATTATTCATATGTAACTACTTTAAATTGCTGACTATTACTTAAGTTAAAAGTCTATTATAAATATCAATCAACTTCTTTAACCCTTATTATCCAGAGTCTGCAAACAATTCCAACAGAAATTCATCATATTGCAATTCTTTTCAATTAACTAAATTCTAAAATCATAACTTTTATCATCATTTTACATCTTATTTTATCTATCTAGCTATTTTTCTTAATTAACAAAAATGCAATATAGGTTTGTCATTGCATAATATTCAACTTTTCTCCAATAATTACTTGATTTATCCAGCCTTTCCAAGAATTAACCTATTTAATCTTACTATAAATCAAATCTACTTTTCTATTTTTTTAATAATTATTTTTATCTATATAACATATATATATATATATATATGCGTATTATTTTTATTTTACTACTTTCTTAAATAATAATACAATAAGGAAAAGAAACAAACATATATAAACACACAAACACTAATTATATTCTTTGATGGAGGAAAAAATACAAAAAATACTATGTACTTATTTGAATAAGAAATTTATTTACTAGTAGTTACTTGGAAAGTGAAACATAAATGCTGCAGAAAAGTTGTATTCAATTGATACGTACACCTGTTATCTATTGATTCCTCATGGTTACATAGGTGACTCTTGTTAATATAGATATTAAATTCAAGCTAGGAGAGTCATATGATACAGTTTTATTATACTAAGAATAAATTATTAAACAAAGCATCAATGATCCTATAGCTTATTTCAACATTACTTACATAGTGGCAATTTTATTTTCATTTTAGATAATTACCAAAGCATTGTTTAAGTTTATAGAAATTAGATGGCAAAGTAACCATTTGTGCCTAATTTGACTTTCTTCATGGGAGAATGTATTGTTTTTGATATACTTTACCATCTCATATTTATTGGCTTACTCAGGGGTTATATAATTGAATTACAATGAAAATGGAGTTGTCATTAACTAATCAAAAAAGAATAGAGAAAAAATAATGTTGAAAAATAAATTGTTCATGGACTTATACTATCAATATAATTTCATACTTTTAAAGGAGCAATCACAGCCGAATCATAATTTATTTAAATAATGAAAGTAGTTACTCCTTGACACAAAACATGCAAAAAAAATATGATTTATTATTCTTATCAAATAGCAATAGTTTCAATCAGAAATAAGTATGACAACTATATCTCTACTTTCATTTGCCTTAATTATTAATGCAGAAGAATGCCTTCCAAAGGCCACTTCTTCATTTCCATTACATCTTATATAAAACAATTATGTTAAACAAAAAATAAAAAGGCAATAAAAATTATATGATAATACCAAATAATTTTTCTTGGGGCAAAATTTTTACAAGAATATACAAGTTATTATCTTTATAAGGTACTACTTAATCTCTCTTTTTCTTTTGGATGGAAACTGTTTTCCCCCCAGGTTCATAACATAACAACAACAACAACAACAACAACAAAAAAAAAACTAAGAACTCATTTAGCACAAATAATGCTATAGTTTCCCCCCCCCCCGTGTCAAAACGACTCGGGCCAACTGCTTAGAAGGCAGCTATGCTAACCACAAGTTGTATCATTTTTATTTGCAGGATTTCAGTTTAAATTTAATGTAAACTACTCTTAAGATTTATGATGTAACTCTAAATACTAAAATACTATAAATGTATTGAAAGGTAGTGATGCAAAGGCAAAATATAAATGATGATAATGATTAAATGTTATCATTGATTTATAATACTTTATTACCCTATTATCTCTACCTATCACTGAATTGAGAATATATATATACATATTTACATAAAAAAAAATCAACTACTGTATAAATATATATTTATTCAAAAGCTGACATTTATATATAAAAATTTTAGCCTTTATTATTTTTCATACATATGATTTGCGAAAAAAAAAAATCATGTAATGTAAACAATTTTTTTCCTTTACTTAATGTAAATGTAATGATTTTTAAAATATAGTTAAGTGAATTTTTAAAACAAGTAATTTTCATCAGTAAATGATTTTTATATTCACAGTAATATAATATCTCTTCTAATATATTATAACTAAGCAAAGTATTTATTAACAAAATTTCTCTCTATATATACATATAAATTCAAGTTTTTAATTTACTTCATACAAACTACTTTATATTTAAAAGTTATCACATTTCTCGGATGAAATATTTAAAAAAAACAAACATATATTTTAAAGTGCATTATGTAAATTAAATGATAAAACAGAGGATTAAGCAATATTATTTTTAAAAAAATCTTACAATATATTTTAAATGATTATAAATATAATTTAATAGTAAAACTTACGATATATATATATTAATTATTAAATGTCTTTTAGAAAAATTCAAACTTTTCAAATACATTCAACTATTAATAATAGAAAACTGACTATTACAGAACAGTATTTCAAATGGTATTATTCTCCTGATTTTTTTTGGTATTGCTGATTTGACCAGTGATAATCTGGCATGGGAATCAAACCAGGAACCTTGAGATATAGGAATATTGAATTTAAAGTTACATTCTAACCAATTAAACTATTCTGTCAAAAGCAATAGTAATTATTCATGGTCCTCTTAATTTCTTCATATAATGAATTATCACACTAAGTTGACTTTTGAGATTGTCATTATTATGTAAGTAGCTTCTTTAAATTTTCTTATTTTTACTTTTTGCTCTCTGTTCAAAATTTTTCTTTTCCCAAGTAAATGTATGGTCATTAATACATGTATTGTCTACTACTTTATATTGAAGCAGTTGACCTGATAATCAGATCGAGCTTCACAGCCCACTTAGAATCTCCCACCACCAACCATATTTAAACTCCATCCTTATGCATATATATACATATTTACTAATACTGTACATATTTTTTTCTTCTTGCTTAACTATTAAAATAAGTGACGTACATATATAGATATCTTAATGTAAATAATTTTAATAAACAAATATTTAATGTTATTTTCATTCATATACGTGCGTAATGGATATGTATATATTTTTGGTGAAGGGAGATTATTTTTAAAATCACAATTTCAAACAAAAAAATATATTATTAATGTATATTTAAAATTATATATATAATTTATTTTAATCATGGTGATCAGAAAATGATGCAATTCTTCTAAGAAGTTTCTTGAACACAATTAAAACAATTAACCGGAAGCCTATTAGTCCGAATTAAAATGTTATAATTTATAACAGTAAAGTAAGAATCCATTAGCGGAAATTTTTACCACTTCAAATTTGTTTTAAAATCATAAGACTATATTTTAAAACAATCGTTCGAGAAATTTGTAACAGGATTGCATTGTTTTCAAAACTTACTAGAACAAAAGATGCATCCAATCAGCAGATTCGAGATCCGCCAAGTGCACAAAATGCCTCATGTCTAGCAGCTAAGTGCTTTCTGACATCATCGGAAAAGAAGTATAAATACTGCTAGACCTGAATCCAAAAAAGAGCACAATCGTAAAATAGCAATGGCAGAACTAATCCACGCTCGTGTTTTTTTTAATACAATGTGTAGTGAGTAGAGAAAAATTCACCTTTCCTCCATTCAAAAATGCTCTTTCCCGTGATCATAACTCTGGATCCCATACCTATGAACTTTCAAATGTTTAGACACTAAAAAGTAAATGCTACCTGCTTGACTGACCCCAAAATCTAGATCTAGTGTATCAATCCTAATGGACACTAAAGCATCAAGGACCGCCACTATATTTAACAAGGTAAAAAGAACTTTAGCCGCTGCCTAATATATGAATCTCTTAAACTCAGTCTTCTGTAATAATAACCCTGACGTTCTATTAGATAATTAATATTATGTAAAATATTTATAATTTACTTACCTTTATTTTGTTCGTAACTCTATAACTTTAATTTCCTTTATCATTGAGCCTCTATTTAATCTGTTTTCTTTCATGCGGCAATAATTTTTTAGTTTTTATTATCGTATTTTATATATTTGTATTTTAAATATGCCAATAATCCCTTAGCATGTAATTTTTTATTTTTATTTTCCTTCCCTATTACTTTATGGGATGATTAAATTAAGTTTAATTAAAAACAAGTCTTATTTTATCTTTGCAAATGCTCGCGAATTTGGGAAAAACAAAGTAATTATCTCATAAGGTTCAGTATAAAAAAACAGCAAAAATCTGTTTTTCTAAGAAATGTTTTTATTTTTAAATAATAATGCACTAATCCTAAAATGTCAAATTTATTATATGTAAGCAAATCTATTTATTCTCCAATTCATCACCACCACCCCATTCATATATGTATAATTATATTTATTTTAATGATAGCATTTATAACCGAATTTTTATACTTATTTAACAGTGTGGAAAGTTATAAATAAAATAAAGTAAAGGGGAGTCTTTATATCAAAGAATTATGTATTTTAATCAGTTTAAATGATCCACTTCTGTTTAGCAATTAAATCATACCATTACGCAGGATATTCCATAATGTGTGGGCATTAATTAAGTAAATATTCTTTAAAGTTATATTCGTTATTCCAAGTGTTGCATGCATATAGGCCTCATTGTTCGTTTTTATATATATATATATTTGTGCTTCTCTTTACCCGGGAGTATCGGAAAATCGAACCCCGTTGCGTATCTCCAAGTCCAAGAACCAGGCTCTTAACCCCCCTGGGGACTTATTTGGTCGTATGAGCTGGCTTTATATGGGAATCGCTCTGGAAAATCCAGCCCAGTAAACACACAGTTGACCGCTCTTCATTCGTGAACCGATTCTGCCAACTTTTGCAGACATATGTCGGTCTATTTCTTCAATGAATTCTCAGAAGCACCGGCTAGGATCCATGACTGGATCACATAAATATGCCGCCATGCACGCACGGCCTTTGTTATATTTCTAGATAAGACCCATGAATAAGCCGTAATGTTGCGACTCTACTAACCAGATCCATTTATTATATTTATTAATATTTTCAGATGCGCATTTTTGATGACGGCATTATATATATAACAAGTTCTCCCACACACGTTTTCTCACTTGGTAAAATTGTAATACTTTTCCCTATTAATCAAAATGTAATTTTGTAATCAAATTAATGTTTCAATCCTAAATAATATTTGACAGCTAAATCGGTTAAATGCTATATTTTGTTCCTTCTGGGAGTGGATTGGTATCTCAATAATACCTTTCCTAATAGTGCTAAATCAATTATTCATTATTATATTTATCTATTATTGGCATATGAGCTGCAATAATAAATCAAAGTAATCTGTCAAATCTCATCCTCTAAGTTATAAAGAAAATGTCATATGATTTATCTGTTACCATCTAAATGTAATTCAACATATATTTACGTTAAGAAGCCAATGATTACTACAATAATGATACAAGCATCTATTCATATTTCATTAAATTAATAAATCCTATATATATTATTAAATTATGCTCGCTCTGACTAGATGATCTCCCACTAATCGATAGATATAATTAATATGAAAGGTCACGATCTTCAAATGAGTCAAACTTCTATTTCATGCTAAAATATTCCATCATATAAATTTAAATTAAGTCTTTTTTGTGTCTACACTTTGCGACGCCGGCGGAGAGATAAAATTAGAGAGATATCGGGATTGTTGCTCATAAGTTGGTAGATCTGGAAAATAGGCAAATAGTGCAGAGTTCATGAGTGTTCCTGACTTATGTATCTTGCGCATGATTGGACTCAAGGTACTTTTGCCTAAATGCTAGATCTTGTTATGTGAACGTTCTCTAATCATCACTTTATGCTTTTAATCACTTTTCTATAGATTGTCTGGTTTCACCAATATATGTCTTTTCATATTCTTATATTTCACAGACGTAGTTTTGATATTTTAGCATATCAGATTTAATTATGTTAAGCTTAGGACTCCTTATAATGCATAATGACTGAAAAGCCCTTCTGATATTATATTTAATGTGGATTTTTTTTTACTTTATTATCTCCGATACATATGGCTATATTGTAGAATCTATAAATGGTTTATCTTTTGATAATTCATTTTGTTGTTGGTGAGATTTTGTTCTATGTTGGATTTTTCTAAGTCACTAGCTTTCAAATAAACTTCTTTTGTTGTTTTATGGAGATAGTACAATTCCGTATTTTGTGTTTGTCATGATTAGATGTAAATGCTAAGTATTTACCTACATGAGTGGGTTTTTATAATCTGTGGTTTTGATTTTGCTATAAGGAAGTCTTGCCATAAAAACATTTAAGACCAATTTTTGTTCTTTTCCTATTTCTCTTGTATATTTAATTAAACAATGATGAAACTAATGTGTGTCTAGAATATTTGTAATAATGCTTCGCTAAGTGATCATCTAACAAATATACTACACCTGGGTCTCATTTTATGCGGTAGATAGGTTCCTCAGGAAACGCGCACAAAAGAAATTGCACAAAAATAGATTTAACTTACCTTGAAAAATGGGGGATATGTTCCAGTAATTTTCAGAAATTGTATAAAAACAAAGCAACAAGAAAAAATTACTTTAAAATTAGCATTAAAAAAATAAAGTATGACTAATAAAAAATTTCAAATATTTGAAAAAAATTAATACAAGACAAACTTTTTTTTATTAACTACAGTATTTAATTTTACATTTTTTCATACATATTTTAATCATTACCACTATTTGACAATATGTGTTCGTTTGTGAACTGATAAGAAATCAGATTCGTGATGTATAACTAGCGCCACTTTCAGTCTTGTGCTGTGTTAATGGTTTACTGTTTCTATATTAAAAAAATGAGATCTCAATCCAAACAAAAAGATTATACATTATCATTAGAACGACTATTTTCAGTTTAAATAATCAATAAAATCTTCGTTATTTATTTTAACAATCTAAAAAATTATTTCTGTTATATCTAATAAAATACGTTTTAAAAGTTTAAAATTTTTGAATATTTATTGCGATATTTTTATATGTAAGTACAATCTATTATTATTATTATTTACTCATTAGTATAAGTAGATTATTTACATAGAAGATAAGATTCTAAATACAGCTTCAGGCCATATTCACATTAGCTGCTAATATAACGTTATATTTTTGAAAAAAAAAAAAGTATTTCAAGTCAAAATAAGTTATTAATAATTTAAATTTCTTGACATCTAATAAATATAGTGAAATATGAAAAATAGTAAAAAGAAATATGAAACCCATAACTTCAAAATCGCATTAAAATAATCCGCATAAAACAAGACCTAGGTATACTTATGTAGCAGAATCAGATTTTAGGTAAAAATGGAATATTTATGGCTGTGGTTTAAAGTTCTTTCACGTAAATGTTGCCGATTAGAAGTGACAGTGTTGAATCCATAGTCATCTTTTGATTTTTGTTGAAGGAATTCTGTATTGTATTGAAAGATATTAATAAAAAGTTTTTGTTCTGCTTTGCTTCATTACTGAGTATTATTTGTGAATAAATTTTCCACATCAAAGTTTACCATTATCTCAGACCTATCTATTTTAATGTTTTTGATTAATTCCACAAAGTGCTTAGAATCTTTCACAAATGACTATACTAATAGTCTAAAAATAGTAAGAAATTTTGATAAATTTTAATTATGGAAAATTTATATAACTAACAATAGGTATTAATGAAACAAAGTCCTTATGGATTTTAGATAAATATAAAAATGAGATTTTACTGAATGTTTACTGTTTTTTGAATCAGTGAAATATATGCAATGCTTTCTCAGTAATGATTTTTTTTCTGGAGTTGATACAGGATATATTGCCACCTTTTTTGTATTGACATGCTATAAGGATTCTCTTATTTTGTTCTTATAATCAATGGCATCTATTGCAACTGTATTACTGCCATTACCAGCAAGGAAAATTATTATAGATTTGTTGAGTTTGAGAGATTTTATAGCTTCCTTCTCAATGTAAGTGGTGTTTGTTTTGAGCTACTGGTATCTCTCAAAGGTTCTTTTTATTTTCCAATGCAAATTCTTGTCCTTCTTTTTGAAGCAATTTTTGAATGATTTCTTCAGTTGCAGTCATTATATTTAATAAAAAATATATTAGATGATATAATAATAAAGTTTAATCTTTTTAGCAAAAAAGAAATTTAAGCATTTGTTAGATGTTTAGAATTAAATTTAACTAATGAAACTTTTAAGATTGTTTGAGGTTTGATATGCCAATATAGATTTACAAGTTTTTTCTTGTGATGTTCTTTTATATTTTCAAAGAATTTAGAATATGATTTTTTCATTGATTGAAAAACTCATTAAATCTTCATCAGAAAGTTTATTTTTTGGCAAACATTGTATACTACTAATGGAAAACAATATTTAATATTTGAAAAACCTTTAAGCATTTACTCTTTCTCTTAACAAAATCAGACTTAAATTCAATATTCACAAATCTAAAGATCCATTATTAGATGGATTCCCATACTAATATTGTCACTGGTCAGGTCAATAACACCTGAAGAAGAAAAGAAAACGATAGTGTTTGAAAATTTTACATAAAGTTTGAATTTTTCTAAAAGACATTTAAAATTAATACTAGAATAATGGAAGAAGTCCAAAATATAATTACAAATAAAATGCTATAATCAAAATTTTTCAGACAATCTGTAGGTACTCAGTATGGAACCGATATTATAATAAACTTTAGACAAGTTAAAATTAAACCTAATATAGACCAACTAACATACAAAGTTCTTTAATCAGATATGATTATCCTAATGGATTGCAATTTAACTTCCAATTCACTCCCAGAGAGATGAGAAAATTACTCAGACAACAAGTAAAGCTATTAAAAGAAAGAATATATGCTTAAAGCTTTATCAAATATCAAATCTTGCATTCTATTAATAGATTAGAATGTTTGCTAAAAAATAAATTTACCAATGAAGACTTTATAAGAGGTTTTCAATCACTAAAAAAATCCCTTCTGAATTATTTTCGATCACTAAGAAAATCGTATTCTGAATTACAGAAAAAAATAAAACAATGTGGAAAAGAAAAAACTCACTTTGGAAAAAGGATTAAACTTTGCCATCACACCATCTAATACTACTTTATTATATAATAGCAGCAATTGCGGAAATCCATCATAAACTACCTCTAAAATAATTACATTAGGGAATAAAAAAAATACTTGAGAGATACTAGCAACCTTTACCAAATATTACCTATGCTGAGACAAAAGCTATTAAATCTTTCAAACTAAACATATCTATAATTATGCTCCCTAATGTCAATGACAATGTTACAGTTGTAAAGGATACTAATGATTATGATAATAAAATACGAGAGCTCTTCACAGCAGGACAATACAAAATGGTAACAATAAATCCTATATCAGCCACAGAAATAAAACCACAATTAATATTTAGAATATATCATAAGCATTTCACTGATTAAGAAAAAAATAAATTACCAACATATTTCAGCTGAATCCTATATTTTTATGTTAATCTAAAATACCTAAGAACTACATGTTCCATTAAGACCTATTGTTAGCTCTAGAAATTTCTCATATTAAAACTGATTTTTTCCTAAATTTTTTAAGACTTTTGACAGGAATTCTAAGCACTTTTTGGAATTAATCAAACCATAAAAATAATGGCAATCACTGATATAGAAAGTTTATTCACAAATATATGCTATGATAAAGCAGTGTCTATTGTATGGAGAAGATTGAATGAGAATAATAACTTACAAAGCAAAAAAAAATTTCCCCATTAATAGTGTATTGAAACTCTTTAACATCGTGCATAACAACATACTTTCAATACAATACAAAATTCTTTCAACAAATTCAAGAGATGACTAAGGTTCACCTACAGTTATTCTAAAGAGCAACATTTGAAACTCTAGCCATTTCCATTTGAAATCTGACTTCACTATATCTATGGTGAAGCACTATTACAAGTATATTAATATTTTTTATTAGTCATTCATTAGACTAGAGATTATCCAATAAATAATAATAGTACTGTAGCATAATTTTCATTACATCATTCTCACACACATATTTTCATTAAATGATTTGTGTCAAAGTTGTAAGGGCAGCATATTTGACACATCAATTAAACTGTAGTAATTTGCTATCTATATAATATATACCGAGTAATGATAAAGATATGTGTAAGAGATTGTGGTCTGGGCCAACTGATGAGTGATGGTACAGCATGAAATGTGCATCTTGGAATCAATCTTTTTCACATCTTTATGATTATATCCCACCACAAGGTGTTAAAAGCAGAGAGAAACCAGTTCCTATCTTGTGTGAGAGTGAAGTGAAAATTACAATACAAAAATATTATTTACTATTACAAGCATTCTACACATTCATCAATAACCTATCTCCTTCAATTGAATTTATAATAAAATCAGAACATGAAAAAAAAAAGTCATTCTTTGATGTTCTTGTTATAAGACTTCCTCACAGTAAAATGAAAACTACAGTTTACAAAAACTCACACATACACAAAATAATATTTTAGCTTATATATCCAATTATGATAAATACAAAATGTGAAGTTATATATTATCATTATGAAGCTGAGCAAAAAAATTTGTTCAGAAACCAGTGACTTGGAAAAAGAACACTCCTATATAAAATAAACTCTCATTAAAAAAACAATTATTTAACAGCTATCATTAAAAAAATCTTAAATAAACAACAACAACAAAAAAAAAACATCAAAAGAAAAAATATTTATAAATACTATAGAGCATTTACATATACAGACAAATTAAAGAAAATTTGCAATCAATAAAATATCAGATTAGCTTCTAAAACTATAGCATAAAAACCTATAGTATACTCTAAGAAATCTTTTTTTCTACAACTTAAACTTGAAATGATGAAAAATAAAGACTGCATTTATGAAATACTATGTGAATGTGGCTACCAAAAATGATTAAAAAAGAATAATGATGATGAGAGATGAAAAAAATAGATCTAACTAAAAGTAATGGACCAGGTATCCATCAATGAACATATATTCGATCGGGGGAAAACAAAATCTTGGCAGAGAGAGAAAAAAAAATTTAAAGAAGTTCTTCACAAGTCAATGATGAATAACTCCACAAGTCAATCTAGTATGATAATTCATAACATTTCAAAACCATTCATTACCATGCTCTTAAAAAAAAAAGTGCAAAAAGATCTTCACAGACAAGTATATAAAATTTAATATTAATGAATATAAAGGTCCCATGCCAGTACTATCATTGATAAGACCAACTACACCTGAAAATGGGAAGGATACTACTATTTAAAACATTTGTATATTAATTTGTGTGTTAATACAAACAATTAAATGTATTTGAAAAGCTTAGATAAAATTTTTTCTAAAAGGCATTTAATAATTAATAATAGTAGATGATGTATTAGTTCAACATATAATTACAAGTAAAATATCACAAACTTTCAGATTATCCCTAAATACTCAGTATGGATCTGATACTATATCAAATTTTAAACATTATAAAAAATATGTCTAAAATAAACTAAAGTAGAAAATCAATTAATTTTCTCATGTAAATATAAATTGAAAGAGATTATTGTTATTCAAGATTTGCAACTAAAATCAGTTGAGAAAATTGCTAAATGAGCAAGTGAGATTATCTTTGCACTTCATTAGTAATAAAAAATCATCGCTAAAAAATGAACTTAGTAATGAAGACTTCACAAAGCTTTTTCAATCAATAAATAAATCTCTAAATTATTTAAAAAGAAAAAAATTGTAAATCTGTATAGGTATATCAAACATCATATTATATCAAAGAATCTAGTAGTTTCATTACTTCTAACCATTTAACAAATGCTAAAATTTGTTCTGGAAAAATGATAAAATTTTGCCATCATATTATATAATATTCCTTTAATAGATATAATGGTAGCAACTGAAGGAAAGAGAATTATGCTGGAAAATAAAAAGAATACCCAAGATTAATCAACAACTTAAATCAAATATTACCTATATTGAAAAATTATTAAATTTTTCAAACTACACAAATCTATAATTATTCTGTCTATTGTCAAAAGCAATGCTAAAGTTGTAATGAATGGCAATGATTATGATAATAAAATAAGAGAACTCACAGCAGGTCAATATAAAAAGGTGATAAAAAAATCCTTTACCAGTTACAGAACCAAAATTATTTAAATATTAATCAAAAAGTATTCCAGATATTCCACCAATTCAGAAAAAAAATAAGCAATATATTTCAGCAAAATACTGCATCTTTATATAGTCTACTTAAAATGAAAGACCATGTTCCATAAAGATTTATTGTTAATTCTAGAAATTCACCTTGTTCAAACTTGTCAACATTTCTTACTAATATTATTAATCCATTGGCACATCTTTGAGCAAGGATTTTAAGAATTTTATGAAATTAATCAAAAATATGAAAATAGACAGACCTGATATAATGATAAGCTTTAAAATGGAACAACGTACTCTGTGATAAAACATTATCTATTGTAAGGATAAAATTAAAATTAAATAAGATAAAGTTTTCAACCCAGAACTAGTCTTATTGAAAATAAAATGAAAAAATTAAATACTTTGCATAATAATATAATTTCAATACAACACAAAATTTTCCAACAATATCAAAGAATGGCTACAGTATACCATTGTTATTCTAATCAGCATGATTTACATTGAAGAACTTGAACTACCAGCCATAAATAATACTCTATCCCCACCTTAAGTCCAGCTTTGCTGCCAATATATTTGTTGTCTAGCCATATAATAAAGCACTATTACAATATTATGGATACACATCAATAATATATTTCCTTTAATTAATTTTATAATAGAATCAGAAGAACAAAAATTGACATTCTTTGATGTTCTTGTCTCAAGATTCCCCAATGGCAAAAATCAAAGTACAGTTTGCAGAAAACTTACACATAAGGAAAATATTTAACATGTACATCCAAACGTAACAGCTATAGAGAATGTGAAATTATCTTATCACTGTGGAATGGAACAAAAGAATTTCATTCAGAAACCAACAATTTGGAAAAAGAAAAATCTTAATTAGCCATAAACTATGATTAAGAAAACCTTAAACACCAAAAAGAAACATAAAAAACAAACCTTTTATATGTAATGTATACATACATACTAGAGATAACAAACCAACAAAAGTAAATCTGCAAACAATATAATATTAGAACCGTTTTCCAAAGTGCTAGTATAGTATGAGGAATCCTACTCACTACAATATCTAAATTTGAAATGCTGACAATCAGAAAATATATCTATAAAATATGATGAACGTGGAAGGACATATAATAGTGAAACCAGCCACCACCTTAAAACCAATTAAAGGAGCTTAAAGTCATGATTAGGGAGAGCTAATGACAAAATATATTTAAAGTAGCAAACCATGTGTGTACCAATAAATATATGCTCTATAAAGAAAAGACAAAAATCTTGAACAGAAAGGAAAATATAAAAAGATAATTTAAAGAAGCTGTTCACATGATGATGCAAATAATTCTCCAAGTCAATATAGTACCAAAATTCATATAGTCTCAAATCCATTCTTTAATCTAAAAAGTGGAGTAATCAGAAGGATCCTCACAGATTAGTATATAAAATTTCTATTGACTGTTATCTTTGATGGAATAGCCTTGTTCAGGATTCAACAAACTTTTTCTCTGAAAGGCTGGATAACAAATTTTAAGACTCCACAGACCAATTTAATCACTAGAAATGCTATGATCAAATTACTTGGAAAAGGATGAAATTTATAAAATTGTATGAAAACTTTTTATTTTTTGAATACTTATTCTTAATATTGATATTTTCTGCAGTCTGTATATGCAATTTAAAATTTTTTTTTTATAAAAAATAATTGTCTTTCCATTATTTCTTTTATAAAATGTACCAGCCATTCAATTTTAATCCATTTAAAATCAAAAAAAAAAAGCATGTTATTCACCTTTTAAGGGAAAATAAGTCGATTTTTAAATTTTCTATACAAAAATGAAAAAGTAATTATCTTTGCTTTGTTATGTAAAAATTTTTTAGTTTCTCTCTTTGGTTGCCAATATTATATAATTTCTAAAAAAAACTTTTTGCTTTATTTGTTAGTTACAAGAATCGAAAATATTTTCCTTCTGAGCAACACATTGTGTTATGGGCTAGATAAAATCATCTTGTGAGCTGTAAGTGGCTATGTACCATAATTTTCTGCCCCCAGCCTAGTTGGTTAGAATATCAAATTTATATATTTAAGAATCTATAATTCCCTGGTTTCCATGATAGTAGTATCACTGATCAAGCCATTAATATTTAAAGAAAAGAGACATACTATTCAAAAGAGTTGTGTTGTGAACTAATGTGTGTTCTACTACTGCTAGATGAATGTGTTGGAAAGATTAAATGTGAAGTTTGAATTTTTTTAAAAGATATTTAACAATTAATATTAGATAATGGAAACTGTGCTTGATACAGAACCAATACTACTTAAAATTTTAGACATTATGAAAAATTATGTTTAAAACTAATTAGATTTTCTATGTAAATGTAAATTGGAAGGAGTTGTCCCTAAAGGCTTGGAATGAACTAAGAAAATTATCAGTGAGACTCTGTTAAAAAATAAAATAAATGCTCAATGGTTTTTTTAATAATATCAAATATTGCATTGGTATTGGAAGGATAAAATGTATGCTAAGAAATAAACTTAATGATAAAGACTTTACAAGAGTTTTTCAATCAGTAAAATAGTCATATTTGAAATTACATGAAAAAACAAAAGAATAGCAAAAGAAACAATTTGTAAATCTACATGGGTATACCAAATATCATACTATATCAAACAATCTAACAGTTTCATCAGTGAAAAATCTTGATTCCAAATATCCAATAGATGCAAAATTTCTCTTCTGAAGATTAAATTTTGCACTCAAAAATTATCTTTAAAAGCAGCAGAATTATGCTGCAGAATAAAAAAACCGCTTGAAAGACATCAGCACCCCAAATCATACATTATCTGTGTTGAAGGAAAGTTATTAAATCTATGAAACTAGACAAATTAATAATCGATCTCCCTGATGACAAAGACAATGCTAGAGTTATAGTGGAGTGATTATAATTGCAAAATACCAGAGTTCTTCACAAAATGTGCAAAAAATCCTATATTAGCTACAGAAATAAAACTGAAGCATTACTCAAAAAGAATCACAGGTATTTCACCGATTCAGAAAAAAAGCAAATTAACAATATATTTCAGCAAAATCCCTCATCTAAAATCCTACTGAGAACTATTGTTAATTGTGCAAATTGACCATGCAATATTTTATGATGTATAATATTCAAACATAGATCTCAAAGTGCATTATATAACCTAAATAATAAGGCAGAAGATCGAGTAATTTAATAATAATAATAAAAAAACCTAAATATTTTAGATGATTACAATATATCATATTACATAATAAAACTAGATATAAATATCAAATAAATAAATAATCAAATTATTGATTGTGCATAATATAAGATCGAATATATAATTCAAGTAATACAAATTAATTTTGTACTATACATAATAGAATTATTAACCATTTACTTAATACTTATATCTTATTAAATATTATAATCATTTAAAATATATGATAAAATATATGACTTTTTTTTTTTTTTGATAAATATTTAATTTCCTACAATACTAATTAATTTATATCACATATTTTAAGACATATGACTTCTGAATATTATACACACAGTGAATTTGCATATTCTATATTTAGGAGTGGCCAAGATGTCGACCAAAATGTCTCTGGAAGTCGACTGCGAAGCTGACATGAATATTGACAAATTATAATGATAAATTTAGAACTGATTTGAGTATAAAAAATTAAAAAAGGAAAAATTCAAAATTATTCTTGTTTAAAAGTAGTTAAATTTAAAATAACACCTGTTATTGTTGATCTCAAAAATGAACTCAGATTGGAAGAAACTGAAAAGAATTAAATTATTTTTGTCTAATGCTAGGACTAAAATTCTTAAAATATTTAATTGCCATTTTTTTGAGGAGAAATGAAAATAACTTGTCCTGGAAAAACAAGGATTTTAATGTACTGATTTAAAAATAAAGTTGTAACTTTTTAAAACACTTCGTATTGTAATTTAATTTGTTATCTCGATCAAAATACCTATTAGCTGAGTCAATTATGGTTCTAAATTTTTGATTGGTCAATTACAGAATCAGCAATAAAAATATATTTAATCTTTTAAAAGTATACTCGTTTTAGTTTAGTTTCTAAAAAGCAAATAAAAAATTTGTCAAATTATTAAAGTAAACGAAAGCTTTTTCAAAAATAAATTTCTATTTATAATTGATAAAATTAATCTATACCGGAAAACATAGAATATACTTTTCGTAACCTATTACAAAAAATGCAGCCTACGTCATTGATTTCTTTCTCAATTTACTTTCATCTAAAAGTAAATAATTTTTACTAAAATCTAAACTATTCTAAAATAATATTTTCACACATATTTTATGAAAATAATAAATATGTAAAAAAATATTCTAAAACATACATTTTCATTTTGAAAATCAAAACAAAGAACTGTCAAAATTGTTGACAAGCACTCCCTTTTGTAGAGAATGTAAAACAACCAATCAGTGCCTTGGAAGGCAAGCCTTATCTCATTGTTATAATTTTAAATATTATTGATTTTTTTAGTTATAAAAATAATTATAAAAAAGGCAGCATCATATAGTACATTTTTTTTGATAAAATGACCATAAAATCGGCAAAATAACATAAAAATTAGCACTTTGAGAGTGAGTTAAAGCCACATACGAATATTCTCGTGGAGAATAGTCCATTAATATTTTATAAAATGACATGGATAAATTGTAATACTAGAGGGAGCTGAAGTAATTTAATAGTAGTCATGTAAAATGTCTTCAACAGTTTGTATCTTGGTTCGTACCTTCTAAAAACATCACTAATATTTCTGACTACCTAAAAAGCCTTCATAAAAAAAAAAATACCAATTCATAAGTACATTCTTAAAAAACCAGGATTTTGAACCGTTATTTTTTGTCGTTCTGGTTTTCATTCCAGCAAAAATAACTTTTTTTTTTCTGGTTTCCGGTTCAAAGTCCTAAAAAAAACGTAGTCACCCTCATGCACACTTTCACTAAAAAGTCATTCCCAATGTCTAAAAGTTTGGCCACCCATGTTCTATATATATACTACCATTTCTTTGTTAAATTTCTAGTGTTAAGCTTTATGGCACTTGAGAATCTGCCTACAGAACAAATCAGAACTTAGAATCAGTAAATTTTTAAAATATTTTAAAAAAAAAAAATTATTAAAACAAAATTTACCTTGAACAACTTCAATCTGTCTAACAACATGAAGACATACTTCTACTAGTGATAAAGGATTAATCCTAAAAAAAAAAATTCAGTCAATTTTATTTTTTCTTTTAATTTTAATATTTATATTTTAAAAATATAAAAAAAAAACCCACAAAAGCATATGATTATAATTGTACCTCACCTATGTTCAAAATCTGCCAAAAAGTTGTCATATAACTGCAAAAAAAAATGTAAAGTTTATTGTAAAAAATAAAGATGTCTAAACAAAAATGAGCAAAAAAAAAAAATTTAAGAAATTTATAATGTCATTAAAGTCTTCTTAAGTGAAATAAGATCTGGCTTAAAAATTCCAATTAAAGCAATAAATATAACTAATCAATTTGAAAACATAAAAATTATTTTACCAACAATGCAGCAATCACTTAATGATATTTATTTTACTACAGCATATACAGAAAGATAAATTTCTGCTGGAAACTACCATCAGAGCTGCATTCAAAAGTAATTACAAATGCAGTTGCCGAAAGTACATGATTTGAGGCTTTCTTTCAATGCTTTATTTATCTACTTAACTGTATTTTTTTTTTGCATGGGAAATTTTTAATAATTTATTCATTTAAATGTATGTTTTGATGAAAAAGATAACAGAAACTATCTTAAAATTCTTACTGATATTATAAACATATACTTCAATTTTTAAAAAAAATCTGGTTTTTTGTTTTAATCACCTACTTTATCCATTGAAGTAACTAACTGTTGAAGGATTTAAATTTTAAAATATTCATACACCAATGATTTAATAATTGCATGAAACAGACTATAACTAGTAAAATGTATAAAATATGCTTATTAAAGTAATGAAAATTTCCTTAAAATACTAATGCCCACATAATTATTGATAGAATTTTTTTTTGCTAATTTCAGTTTAAAATGTCTTTAAAGAATTACAAAATAAAACAGAATTTTAAAATTAGTCTTCTATCTTCTAAATTAAATTCTATTTTTCTTTAAGGCTTTCCAAGTGATAAATAATTGCTATATATATTACCATTATCATTTGTAAGTCTAATCAAATAAGCTCACTGACAACCATTTTTCCTATATTGCAAACAAAAAAATTCAAACACAATACATTTGAGCTAATTAGATTAGAGTAAGAACTAAGATAATATTTAAGTACTGAAAGAAATTTAAAATAGATTTCTTCCCTGTAAAATGACTATAAAAATATTCTATTAATAAAAAATAGATTTATGCATAATTTTTTTTTGGAAAATCAAAAAATGTCTTTAGAAAAAACATTTCATCCATGGGAATGTTATATACCACAATAGTCATCTATTTTCTTATTATTAAACTATTCATATAGCCCTGATTCACTTCTTTTTCTTATTCTTTCATATTTTAATAAAGCCCGATTTACTTTTTTTTTTTCTTTTACATTTAAAAAAAGGCTGTTTTGTTAATTCCACTATGCTATAGTCATATTCCTCATTTTCGTTAAAAAAAATCTAAACAAAAAATCATAAAATCTGTACCTCTTCCATTTTCTTTACTTTTAAGTTTTTCCCACTTTCCATATAATTTTTCCTTATATTTTTTAACATTCTACATAACAAATAAATGTTCCATATTCTTCCAATATTTATATTTGCTTACAATAACCCCTTCATATGAAGGAGTTATTGTAAGCAAATATATTTGAATATATGAAGAAATGCAAAGAAAGTAAAAGGAGAAAAATAAGAATAATCTTCCAATCTTCATATAAACCACATCTACAGTTCAAATTCTTAATTCACTTTGACATCTTACTCTGCGATCTAGAATTATTTTTCACCAAATAACAGTAAGCTCCTTCTGTTATATTATTTAATATTTTATACTGATATACGGTTATTGATATAAAATATTGACAATGATATCAGAATTCTCTGGTAATCATTTTCTATATATGTATATACCACTAACAATTCACATGTTAAAGCGTATATTTAAAATTCAGCCATGCAAAACAATTATTGTATAAATAAATCTCTTAGCTATTTAAACAGGTAAATATTAAACATTTTCAAAATATGCTAAGAGAATAAAATTATTCCGTTTTTAGTTTGCATAAAGTTAGCAACATAAATAATTAATACATTTAATTATTACACATATAAAAGAACTCACTGAAATTTCATATATAGATCTAAATAAAATAATATAAATTGTAACACAGAATAAGAGACCAGATCATAGAACTAATGCTTGAAAGGAAAGTATGCATAATGTTGATACTGCAATCTATTTTTAAAATCTAATAATAGATCATTCATTAAAAAGTATGTTTCATTAAAAACCAGTTTTTGATATATGGACAGAATCATGGAAAGGGAACCCTTTTTTTTTTTTTATGCCAGATGGTTGCAGTAAAGTTAGTTATAATTTAATAAGGTTGTATTCAAAAACTTCAATTTTATGATTTCAAAATATATATTATTTTGTAAAAATGTAACTCCTTGGTATTAATAAACTCCAAAAATTAAAATTTTTTAAAATATACAATCAATAAATATACAAATTAGTCTTATACCTATGTTTCAGTGATTTATTTTCATAAATATTTATTTTGACACAAGAAATTGGAAAACTTTTAATTTTAAAATTGAATAATTTTTAATGATTTTATTGTTACAGCCTTTTGTAAGAAAAAATTTAAACATTTGATTGTATCATCAATATCTGCAGTTTCAGATGATTCTCTAGATAAGTATCTATCATTTATGATTCTAAAACCATCTTATTTTGGATCATGTAGAAAAGCATACACTTACAAAAAAAAATTGAAAAGCAAGAAAATATTTTTCATGTTGTTGAAAGTGAGACATTCTGTTGCATTTTTCCATATTCAATTGGATCTTTATTAGTGTTAAATAATACTTTACAATGTTATCTTCTGAAAGCTCAATCAATTCTATATGTACTTCTTTAAGTTTTGGGAGCACCTCAGATTTCAACTAGATGAGATTGAAATAATAATCAAAGTAGGATTTTCAAAATCAATGAACTATATTCTCCAAATATGTTTATAACAATGGCATATTCTTCAAATGACTCTCAAGAATCTTCCTGTTCATCAATGACCTTTGCTAAGTAAGGAAAATCTGAACCTGAAATTTCCTTTTAAAAATGAAAAATTTTGAAAAAAAAAGTTTCATTTGAAATGCTTGGATTTTTTGGCACATATTATATTCAAACCTACTTTCATATTGTAATGCAACATTTCTAAAGTAATTTTCTTTCAATAATTCACATTGTTGATTTTGTTCTTAATAAAATTTAACAATCTCTTCCTGCAAAGATAAAAATTTTGCTAACATCTATACCTATGATAGCCAACATACTTTAGAATGATACAGCAAATCCACACTAGATATCTCATTATTCAACTTTAAAATGCCTTGTTATATTTGCATGATTATAGGAAACAATAGGTAATAGTATGTATAATGAACCCTACCGCTTGATGGCGCTGTTTTTCACACAACGCACATCAATATACCGTTTTAGCGGCCTTAATTTACAGCTGATATTATAATGTGTTGTTTGAACCGTAACAGGCCACCTTAGGGTGCTGTATTCTACGATTACATAATGAAATACTACACCCATTGCATTGTGACAGTATTCCTCAAGTGAGCACTATTGAACTTTTGCTATGGTCAGATTTGATGACGGCCGTATTTGAAAAAGGCGAAACTCTCCAAAAATTCATTATCGGAAATTTTTTAGAAAGCATAGTGAAATTAGTATTACATATTAAGAAATATCACGTCATCACACATGCTTCCCTACGGTTTTCAATTGCATACAACTTCAAAAGGTTATTCTTTTCAGAATTTTTCCCAATTTCATGCTCAAATGTAAGTTTACGCGTGAATCCTTGCGAGAACAGTAAAATGTCGTTTGCAAGTTGTCAAAATTGGTTGAAGATGGGCGAATTTCCGGCCACAGAAGTTGATGAAGTGACCATTTTTTTTTAGTTTTGGTTCCGTTATTTTATTTGCATGTTACTTTTGGCTGCTGTATTTTTTATGCCCCCAAAAATAGTGTTTTTTACTTGTTTCGGTCACAACTTGCCCAAAGTTTAGTTTATTTTGGATTCAATAAATTATTTCATGGGAAACTGTTGTTGTTGTTCACATGATTCTAAAGTAGGTAGGTAATATTTTATTTAAAAAGAAGTGTTTAAGAGTTTCTTCAAAAGGCCAAAAAATAATAATAAACGATTGTATGGTAATATAAATGTTTAAAAAAGAAAATCAAAAAAGAAATCGATAATTAAAAATCAAAACAAACCTTCCCCGCCACTCCCCCCCTTAAAAAAAAGTGTTCTATAAAAACGAACTGTTTATGTCTTTTTTAAAAAAGCCAAAAAATTAAGCAAGAACATTTCACTATCATATAAAGATTTCTGTAGCATAAATAAATATTTGGAAAAAAAAAGCCTCGTGATTAAAAAAAAAAAAAGACGACAATTACAATTCAAAACAACTCCTCCCCTCCACCCTCTAAAAAGCAAGTGTTGGTTTATTCAAAAGTACCAAATTATTTAAGTTTTTCAAATAAAAACATCCAAAAAAAATGAAGATAATTTAAAAGCAAACCAACCCCCGTCTACCATCTAAAAACAAAGTGTTTGCTAATAAAAAGAAAAACTCTATGCCTTTTAGGTAAAGAAAGTTAAAAAAACAAAAAGTTATTGTAGTATTATGTAAAGAAACCAACAGGCCATTAGTCGATAATTTAAAAGCAAACCAACCACCCCTACACCATCTAAAAACAAAGTCTTTGTAAAAAACGAAACCAAAAAAAAAAATCTTTGGTTTGCCATAATATTATGTAAAGAAACCGAAGGATCGTTAGTCGATAATTTAAAAGCAAACCAACACTCCTACACCATGTAAAAACAAAGTGTTTGTTTCTTAAAAAATGAACAAAAAAAAACCGGTTGAAAAACAAAATAAATCTTTGGTGGTTTACTGTAATATATGTAAATCTTTTATCGTAATATTATGTAAACAAACAGACAGCCCGTGAATCGGTATATTAATGTGCACTGGACGAAAAACAGCACTATCAAATGGTAGGGTTCAGTATACATACTATTACCAAACAATACTTGGAATTTGTTCCAAAAGATTCATATAAAATAGAAGATTTAGCACAGAGATTTTACTGATGTGAGTTACAAAAAAAAAAGAGAATAGCTGGATCTAATATCTTTTTTTTTACCCATGAAATAAATAGTTCATGTTTTCATGTAATAGACGATGCACGGTGTGTAATTAAATTTATCAAATTCAGTGCAACTTCATGACATTTACCTTGAAAATTGTTGAAGATGTTCCCAAAGTGAGTAATTAATTCTTCACAGCGAAGAAAATCTGTTATGGCCAAAATAAAGTATAAAAATTGGGTAGAATTTGTGGTACAGTATTTTAATTTATATAATGCAATTGAATATATATTTTCCTTTTAAAAAATTGTACACAGTTATTCTGTTATATGAAGGGGCTAATTCATGCTGCCAATTGATTAAAATTCTCCTTGAAAAAAGCAGCTATTTGTACTTTGAAGTCCTATCAGGATCTCAGCATACTATAATTTTAACAATGCCTTTTATGATTAGAAGAATGGCATCTCTTTTGCCTAATCATATAAATTTTTTGTGGCATTATTTTCAGGTTTTACTACTAATTGAAATACATTTTGTTTTTCATTTTTTAATGTCTACAGTACAATCTTTCATTGCTTCTCCCCCTACTTTGAAATACCTATGGTCTTATAAGTGGCATAATGCTGAGAACTGAATTTCTTTTAATATTGGTATTTCAGTTTCATAAATTACCAAGCAAATCATTTTTCTTTAGCAGAAACAAGATAATATTGCAGTTCAGAATTCTTATTAAAAATTCTCTTTTCTTCTTTGTGTTCTCTTGTTCCTCTTTGATATGATGGAATGTTAAGAAGACAAAATAAAAAAGGAAACAATCAACCAAATATACTGGTGCAGTCAGGTTAGGCTATGTAATTATTCTCAAATTTCACTTAATATAAACCACAGGCATTGTTGTCAAAAGTTGAAACAGACTGATGTAGTAGATATGTATGGAATTGTTCAAGTAGATTTGTGCAAGTATGCCAATAGCTATATGCATCATTGTCAAAAATGAATAACAGACCAATAATATAGATACCTATGAACTCTCACTGAGGAGATCCATGCATATTATCTGCCAATCAGGCAGGGAAGTTAATCATACATTCAACAATTGCACTAGAAGTAAACCATGAGCAGAGTAGCTATCAAAATAACTCATAATTTATTAGTTTTGTGGTCATCAGTTAGAGAATTATTTCATTAAATCATTCTTCACCCTCTGATATTTTAAAAATGTTCATTTTAGGATTAAAATAATGAAAGGTGATCAAAAACTTAATACAATCTTTTGCAGTCTATGAATCAATGGGTAAAGGAAAGAAAGACAATATAGAAATCAGTGTTTAGAAAGTTAATATTCAGTAAATATCAGGTAAAGAGAACAATGCTCTGAATATTATGAAACTTTGAAGAAATTGTGTAAATTGAATTATATATCTCTCTTGTAATTATGTAAATATCCTTTGCATGGTTTTAATAAAGAATATTACTTAAAATAAAAAAATTACTAAGAAGTGTTGATCACGGGTTAATCTCTCAAAGTAATAGATTCTTACAGATAAGTTTTTTAAAAGTTGTATATTTTCTATAATAATTTTTGAGATTCTACTTGGCTTTGGCGTTTTTCTTCAATTACTTGAGATAAGCATAAAAATCCTGTCGAGAAGTAAAAAAAAAGTAAATAATTTAGACTAATCAGTATAGATAAGGCAATAGTTTAGACAAATCTATATATAGACAGTATGATCATGTGCAATCGTAATGATACATGAAAATGCACGAAATGCAAAATATTGAAGGGGGACCGTTAACTGTTATAAAAACATTACAAATGCAATAGAAAAAATGGATTAGAAAAAAAAACCGATGTAAAATAAATGGAAAAATAATATTCAAAGGGCATAAACAAATTATGGTTTGCTATTTTTCAATAGGAAGAAAATATTAAAAATTGAAAAATATTATCATGACTAAAATGATTTAATGAGATAATGGATTGATTAATTTTTATAATTTAACACTAAATATTGGAGCTATATTACTGCGTAGCTAACAATAACAAAATTTCGTAATGAAGTCTTATCGCTTGGTCATATGTGTCTATTTACTTCATGTATTTTGGGCAGAGAACTTAAATAGATATAATCACTAATGCCAAATAATTTTTTTTAAACGATTAAAATAAATACATATAGCAGTTCATTTTTGACACTAAACAATTTTTATTTGGAGTTTGTTAGAATTATGGAAAGTTTGTCCAGATTTTGTGTGGCGAGAAAGTACAGTCTCTTGTCTAATTTCTTCGGCCAATTAAATATTTAAAAAAAAAAAAAATACATAGGCCTTCATTTATGTAATGAATAGCATAAGATTCCATGACTTCCAAATTAAGCTATTGTAATTCTACGCTAAATGATATATATTAAATCTTTCCTAAAAATTCGAAACATTATAAATCCAGTTGAATGAATGAAATATTAACAGCATAGATATTTAGAAACGTTTACTTACTTGAATTAATCCATCTCCAGTGGAAAAAATTGCATTTTTAACAAACTGTTCAACTCGTAATGTCAACTGATGCCATAATCTATAAATGTGTTTGGAAAAAAAAAAAAAGAAAAAATTATATTTATCGTAATCATTAAATGAAAAAGGCCTAAACTTGTAGATGAAGTGCTGACTCACGATCAGAAACTCATTGTAACTTTTACAAGCACATAAAAGACATTAAATTTGCGTACTTTTTATTGTATAACTCTTCAAAAGTTGAATATTCTGAAGCTATTTCACCAGTATTATTCGACTGCTGGACAGTAAGAAAGGCAACTACGTCTCTAGGCATAGTTACACTAGAGTAAGAGAACTTGTAAAGAGAACGAGGCACCGTTGATCTCGTTTGCTATATCATTGTAGACGAGAATTACTTGTTATATTTTATTTTAAGTCTATCGTCTTAATTGTTCTCTAAGTAAATAACTTTTTGTTTCCCTTTATTTATTAGTTTTTTTGTTTGTAAAAAAATATTTTTAACTAAAAAAAGTAACAATTAAAAAAACAACAACAATATAACAATTTTAATAATTAACATTTAACTATATTAAAAGTGTAAGCGTTAGCGTTTGTTAATGCGAAAAACTGATTCCATAAAAATTATTTTCGTTATAGTTTCACTCGACATCTATATGTAAACAATATTACTTCAATATTTAGAATTGCTGCAACTCATTTATTTTGTTTAGTTAATGTAAAATAAATTATTCAGTTTTTACAAAAATTTATATAGAAAATATTTTATACAATTTTCACTTAACTATCACTAGATTAAATAATGAGCTCTTGTTTCTATATAGTAATATACAGTATATATACTTCCCCTCTTTTCTGCAAATAGGTACAATTTTAATAGCTCAATCATCAATGAGTAAATCTGTCCACATTTTACAGCATTGTATTCCAAAATTTTATTACTCTTAATGCAATATGATAATAAATAAATCAAGAAATTAAAACACTCATTGCAAGAAATTAAAACAATCTCATTGCAATGTGCTTGTCTAACTTAACAATCAAATATATATATACTATGTTTTTTGGGTTCTCAAGCAAAAAGTCATTTTGGCTTCCTAGTAGTATATCTTTATAGATCATGTAAAACAGAACTCTATAATTTATCAGGACTCTTAAGTCCTTTGCTAATTTTGCTACTGATAATTATAATTTTCCATATGCACAAATTATAAATGGGAACATATAAGAACTCTATTACCTCATTATTTAACTAATATATAAAGTATTATATAATAGCAAAATTCACGGAAATTTCTTTCATCACTATACTAAGCCTCAACACTGCTGTATCCAGGCATAACTAACTGTATGCAATTGTGCCTATTAGTTTTGCTGGCTAAGTATCATGAGCTCAAGCAGCATCAATTATATTTGAATAACAAGATAGATGATTTAGACTAATACCATAATTTATTAACTAGTATATATATACACATTATTAGTGCCACAAAGACATACAAAATAATAAAAGATTGGGGCAACCTGTAAAAAGACAACGTAGTCATGCTTTATCACTTCCAAAGGCAGGAGTCTATAACTTCCCTAATTAGTGGTTTTGGGTTTTTATATACCCCTTTATTTGCTAGTATTCTCCTGGAGTGCCAAGCATTCATATGATATATGGTTTAATATTAACAAACACGAACATACATGGACCAGTTAGAATATTCAACATTCATATGATTGCACCGTATATGGCCTGGTTCAACTTTAATAATTACATACTGACAAAGTTATTCAGGTATGCCCTTACAATATTTGCTATATGCTTGAATACAAAAATAATATTTTATTATACAAAAGTATTATTCTTATATCTTTTCATTTACTTTTTTTGTATTCCTTCATATATTCAAATATATTATTTTTTTATAAATCTTGACATATAAAATTTTTTGCATTAAAATGTGTATGTTATGATTTATAAAAAGTAATGTATATGATTATACAAAAGTAACCATAATTTTATTATTTATTAATATAACATTACCACTATTAAATAACATTATGCAAAATACACGTGATGTTGTTATTTATTAATACAACATTAATACTATCAATAATATTCAAATACAATGTACTTTATTATTTATAACACAATATGAATTCAATTACAAATGTATAAATATACACTCAAGTGTATATGTACTATATTGTAATAGTATGGAGGTAATGGGATTAAGGTGGGGTGAAGGCATTCATCACCAAGTATAAAGTAATGATATATAATATAATAATTGGGAGAATTTCTCTTACTCTATCTGCTATACAGGCTGCCACCAGGCCATTTGAACCTGAAAAATTTATATAATAGGCAGATAGTTCTTGTTAGGATTCCATTTTACTTTGACCGATATGCCACAATCATTAGCTCATGGAGTAGCTGAGATTTAATGATATAAATTCTTAAACATATTTTAATAAAGAAAAAAGATAATAAATTAAGCTACTGTCAAGAATAATCACACAAACATTTATTTACGTACATATATAAAATAAATTTGAGGAATAAATTATTTAACATTGCTTTAGGTTTTATTGTTATTATTTTTAACTTTAAGTTTTGATATCTTGGTAAGTTCTCACAGATGGACAGTTTATACAATTTAATATATTAGAATGTTAGGCATAGATAGGCTACATAGACTACGTGTTTTAACTAACTACTCTTAACTTCAGGCTATAAGTTCGCAGTTAAACCAAAGCCAGCTTAAAAATATATCGATGTGATCAATGGAACATGAAGACATCGGCATAAAACCATACTGACAGGAATGTGCATCTGTAGCATGATATTATTTAAGGAAGAATGATCCTTGTCTAGTACAGGAATGTGCATCTATCTGGTGAGTTAAGCAATCATTTAATATGAAGAATACAAAATGCTTCATATGGAGGGAGAGCGGTCCTTGCAGTCTTATAGTCCCAATCCATAGAGTGAGAAGAATCAGTGGTGCAGGGAATACATCTGCGTCCATTGGCAATGCAATGGCTACACTTTTGGGTCATCCCTCCACCAACTTCAATTCAACTACAAGACAGACAGCCTGAAATTACCCCCCTTAAACTAACATAAACATAATCCTACAAATCTATGCAACCATTTATGTCTATATTTAAATTATTAGTTTAAAAGAAATTTGGTTATTAAACAAAACAACAAACCATAAAATAAATTATAACAGAAAAGTGAAAAATGGAAATGATTGATTAACAAACATATTGGGAGAACATGACTAATTTAAATTTATGCTCAATCAGATAAGAGATTTTTTTTTAAAGGTTTACATATTTGAAAAGTTCTTAATTATTATTATTTTTTTTTAAAATTCCTATTTCAATTTAGATAAACAAAAGTGCATACTTTCAGTGGTAGATTTATTTGAAGTCCGTCTTGTCCATGATGCATCACACCCATCCAATCGAAGTCCATTTAATATTTGTATCATTTCTGGGAAAACCAATCCATTGTTTGCTGCCTTTTAGTAGTCATCAATTTGGAGGCCACTTCAGCTAGTGCACAACAGGAAATTAATTCATTGTGAGTCTCTTATATTTTAGGGTCTGCAATGCAGTTCAAGACAACAGTTACTTCATTTTCTAAGTGAATAAAATGCCTTTTTTTAAAATTTAATATTTCATCTTTTATAATTTTATAGCCTCCCTTATCATATATTCTTCAGATCGATAGCACATAACATCCTTTGTTTTTGTTGGTTCTGATGCTTTTCTTTCTGACTTGTGTTGGCTTGGTCGATCTGTTCCAGAGCAGGAAACACATAATCTTTAATTTTTTTATCTCTTACCTAACCTTTACATTACAAAGTGCCCAATGGCTCATTTGCTTTAGATTCAATTAATAGAACAATCATTTCCATTTACTAAGATTTAAACGTGATTCCTTTAAATAGAAACTAATTAACATTTGTTTCTATTTTCATTTATATTACTTTTTTTAACAAAAATACTAATCTTTAGATCTTAACTTTTTTTAAAACTTTCTTTTAAATAATTTTTTTAATAGTTTTCCATCTGTGTGATTATATATATGTTAAAATAACTATTTTAATAGTCATAATGACTAAGAGATCAACCCAATTAACTATCTTAAGTATAATCATAATTAACTATAAATCCACCAGCAATATAAATATAAGTCATTCATCATCATGAATGGTCAACAATCAAAATAAATCAACAGACAATCTGATAATTGAATTTGATATAGGTCTACTGTAGACCAGACCAATTATTTAGCCTTTGTCAGCTTGGGGCAATTATCTAAACATAATGTGGATACACAAACTTAAGTGCTAATACATAGAATATACAACCATAAAATTAATAATGCTGGGATCTTAAAACATGCTGATCATCATCAATGCTCTGGCCACTTAATACCATTAGTGTACTGGCTAACTATAAACTTAAATTCTAATAGAGACTAACTAAACTAAAATATAGTATATGGACTTTAAAGAATATTTTTTGTTCCAACCAGGATGTCATCATCATCATTGGATGTCCATAAACATTAATACACTCCCCTTTCATATAATAGATCATTATGCAATACATATCTTAAAAAAACTTTAGAATTAAGTTCACTGGAATAATTTTATCAATGAAATACAAGTTTATTAACAACAATAAAAATGATATTAACCTCTCTAGAATATAGCTACACACATAAGCATTCTGATTTTGATTAATATACAAAATTCAAGTTATTGGATTGTTGTTTACATATATGTTCCAATAGGTTTACTTAAAATACAGCACACAGATATGTGGCTTAATAATTTCTGAACATATTTTAATTTGTCATAAAATAAAAAATTAAGTAATTATATTCAATGATACCAACACCTCATAATAGATTTACACACAACATATATATATCAGCACACAGATGCATGGTATATATAAAATGAACGTGTGAATTGACATTTAATAAAAATTTTATCACTTTTTAATGATAGAAATAGCTTATACTAGGTTTACATAAAACACATATATATCATACAGATATGCAATATAATAATTTATTAAAATATTTGAATTCATAAACCTACAAATGAAATTCATTTTCTTTCTTATAATACATAATTAATTATAGATTTAACATATATGTGTGTGTGCATAGTAATATGCATGCTGATGTTTATACAATGACATTTTAATTTATCAAAATAAAATTAAAAATATTTTTTTCCACATAATTGCACACATATACATATAATATAGATGATATGAATTAAAAGTATTAATTAGTCTCTCTTTTATAGTCAATAAAAGTTTTTTTTCCTCTTTTTTAAAAAAAATAAAATCCATCTTATCATGATTGATTGATTAATTACAAACATCTTTAAATTTAAAATATAGATTTTAAATGTTACTTTTTTTCCTTCAATAAATGATTTAAAATAATATCATTCTCAATTATATATCTCATTTTTAAAATGCATTTTAATCCAAAAAAATTATTTAAAATTTCGTTCTCATATATAATGTTACTCTGATCAGCTGTGCTTTATATATCTGTGTTTATCTGTGCTTCTCTGAACATAGATAAAACATCATCTGCATAATTAATTCTTCAGTCAGCTGATGGATTCTCTTGATGGGAGTCAGTCTGGGATTGTCCTCATTGGCAAAGGTATAATCAGGAAACTATTGACATTCAATCAGTTCCACTTAGACTTCAGGCCAGCCATCTAATACTCTATCAGCTATAGAGAACACTCAGAACTTGGGTCTTCCTTCTAGATGCATCTAAACTCCAGCATAGTGAACTAGTGGACCATTGCTACTATCTTGCCTTCAACCACACCTGATTCATGGTCATTATTTGTATAACTCTGGAGAAATATGATCTACAAGTTTTACTTGATAGATTTCCAAAATAGATAGTAGACATTTTACTGAAAATGTTATAAAGCTTAATTTTTATTTAAATAAAAAGATTTCTAACTAGATAGTGCAAAGTATGCAAGCATTTATTAAAAGATTTCAAAAATTAGGGGAATTTTTATAATTACCAGGATATCTATTGTCATAAAACATGTTTGTTTTAATTTCAAAATCAGAATTCAATGAAAATATATATGAGACTTTTTAAATGTTGAATTTAAAATAAAATTTTATTCAATATTCAACATTATTTCATTCTTCACTATTACCTCCAGTGGAATGTAGAGAATATCTACAAAAAAATCTGATTGTGTTTATTTCTTCTTTGCTTTTAGACTTTATATTTATTTGTGCACACACTACTATGTTGTTGTATGTCATGAAACCCATATGGTTACAGTATATATGTACGAATACCTTTATGCTTCAATATAGAATCACCATATATTAAGAAGTTTTCATTTGTTTATTTCAGAATATGAAAGATTATACATTCATTAAATGTGAATAATCAATCAATATCAGGTGGTAATACTATTATATCCATATTCCCAGGCAAGTTTATGGTTTTTACCTTCTTTAATAATGATTGTAGTGAGCTTTAGAATAAGATGATAATTGTTTTTGGTAGTATATGTTGAGTGTAAACTGATAAAATCATGTTTTTTTTATATATAAAGTATGATTTACCTAATTTTCCTAATCAAAAAACATTATATATGACCTTTAAATTGTTATCATTTGAACAGTATCATTTTTTTAAAACTGGTCATTTTTGATGCTTAGTAGTATCTACTTTTATAATGTGCAATATATAATTACTTGTTCATTCTCCTATATTATGTACCCATGAACAAGTACAGAGACATCAACTCAGAGGCCATACTTATTCATAGAAGGATTAAACATTGCCTCTGTGTAAATATTTTCTTTCCTCACTATACAACATATCATTACACATTTTTTTATGGCTGTATCTGGGATATAATTTGATTTTCTAATACGTGATTGAGGTTCATGACCAAATTGTTAGTAATATTTTTCCATTATTAATTTAAATTTCACTTCTGATCTGATAAATTATTCTTATTATATTGAGATTAGTAGTAATGCCTATTGACTTTCTTCCTTTTTAGATAGTTATACATACATGAAGGTTGATTTTCAGGTCTTCCTCTATCCCATGGTTTATTGTACTCAATGCCACTTATCTGGGATTCAGATCCCCCTTTAAAAGGCTTTCTATGTTGGCATTTAAATCCCAGCTTTCTATCCATTATTTGCAGGTGTGCTGCTATCAAATGCATTGAGCAATTCAGCTATATATTCTAAAGTTTTCCAATTAGTACCTATTAGCATCTATTCAATGTGATATGGGAAACTATACCTAACTATCCATACAATCTGGCTTTCAGTTATAGGATCAATGGTCAAGGCTCTTAGTTTGGCTACTTGTCATTGAAAAAATGGAATGAATGCCTCTCCAGGTCTGCATTTTTTGGGGGCAATATGTTGTTTGATCTCTTCTTGACAATCCATATTCCAGTAGATATTTAACAGAGCTTGTTTCAACTGGTCAAAATTTTCAGGTTTGTCAAACAAGGAATCCCACCATGCATGAGGTGTGTTTTGGAGACAGCTATGCACAATCACTATTTTAGCTCCTTTAGTCAATTTATTTAAACTAAAATATCTTTCTAAGCTGCTAAGATACTCAGTTGGGGCCTCCCTTGTATGTCCTTAAAAATCCTAGTTTTTATAAATTGATTAACAATACTGGGCTTAGAATTATATATGTGTGTATCAACAACTGTGTATGCACCCCTACTAACATCTGATTGACTATTTTCATGTATGATACTTAGTTCTTTCATAGCCAAGTCTACTTTAGATGAGATCTTCTTTACTTTTATATCTATCTCTATTTCTACTAACCTCTCTGTTATCTTTTCCTGCATTTTAATTTGATTTTCATCTTTTATTTAAATGTTTTCAATTGCTTGCATTTTAATTTGATTTTCATCTTTTATTTCAATGTTTTCAATTGCTTGAGTCAAGTAGTTGATTTATGCCTTTGTTTGAATCAACCCTTGCATATTCTCTATTTTTACTTCTTCAACTATTCCATGCAATTGTTCAAATTTCTTATCCTGTTCAACTTTATTCAATTGAACTATGAGAAATACTTCACCAACTTTACGTTTTAATTCTACAAAATGATTTTCCAATCTACTTGTTATTTGTTCACTTAATTTCTCTATCTGTTTTTTGTTTTCTTTTGTCTGACTCTCAATTTGACTTTTGAGTCCATTTTATTCTTCCATTTGGATTTTAATTTCTGTGAACATACTTTCCATGTTTTCTTTATTTTTTTACTTTGTGTTTTAATATCTTCACTTTGTTTTTCAAATTTTTTATTCAATTCTATGATTATGTTCATGATTATCTTTATAAACTCATTATTATGAGCCTCAGTTTTAGTTCCCTTAACTTCTAATTTTCGTTTTAGCTCAAGTAATCATATATAACAATTTTACAACTATCTACTAATTTTTGTATAAAAGTTTTAAAAACTTGTATATAAAAACTCTAACAATTTTTCTTCTCTTACTTATTTGCCAACTAAAATGGCCATCCTTCCTTCCACCATGTAACCTTTTTAAAACTGCAAATACTTTGATTTCAATGCTTTATTTTATCTATTTGCATGCTACTAGTTCTACCAATCTGTTTAAGACACTTATGAGTTTCTTGCTTTATTTTTATTTATAACAAAATAAATTATTATATTTCTCATCTGTCCAAATATTTATATTCCATATTTTAATGACTGATTTATTTTTTTCCGAATACTAATAAAGAAAATAAATTGGGTTCAATCCCTGTTTGTTTTGATCAAGATAATCATGGACTAGACTATCCAAATCTAATGGTAACTGCCTTATTAACAATTGATAATAATAAAATTAATAAAATGAAAAATACAATATTCGCTAATTAATTTTAGTCTAGGAGAATTTAAAGATAGTTAATGGGTAACTGTGTACATGGTGGAGTGACTATACACATTTTATTTTCAATTGACAAATCTATAATAGTCATAGGTAATTATCAAATTGAACATACATAAAAAACAAGTTTTTGTACAGATTCATTTATATTTTCTGAACGCTATACCCCTTCACCTTATACTATTATTAAATTGACAAAAAAATCAGCTTGGACTTTGAATGAGAAATGACAAATAACAAAATTATTAATAATAACAATAACTTTAATTAATAAGTAGAATAATAATACTAAAAAATTTAAAAATTACATGATGAGCATGCATGAGAGGTAAATATTTATGCCTTTATAATAATTCACTGAGAAAAGCTAATAGAAAGTTAAGTTAATTACTTTGATATCTTTGCGAGTTCACATATATTTCTATCTTTGTAAGTGTAGATATACAGCCATTAAAAACATTAATTTTAAATGTCTGCTAGCAATATTAACATTTTAATATCTTTTGATTCATTTCGTGGCAGTTTTTCCTAAGAGGGTTTTTATTGCAATTTTTCTGTGAGCATTGAAATAAGTAGATTCACGGACTAATTCATAGAAGAATATTTCTATGTGATAAATTAAATTTGCTAGTTTTCTTCTTATAGCAAATAAATAAATAATGAACAGCCACATCAAAGTTAATTTTAAGGCATTTCTTTGCTTACAGCTATATTGCTGGAAAGATCACCATTCTGGAGGTTTTTACCTCAGAAAATGTATGACATTTCCTTAAATAATCATCATTTTTATTGATTTCTATTCAGTAAGTGACATGATGAAGAAGAAGTAACAATAAAACCCCATCTTTTTTTGGAAACACAGATGATTTTAGAAGCTTCAGATGGTTGATACAGCAATGTTCTTTTGTTCAAAGTAATATTATTTATTTTTTAAAAAATAAAATGATAATACATTTTACTTTTAACAATGATTATTATGTCTAAATGCATTAAAATTCAGGCAATAAGGAAGCTAAGTACAAATTGTAATATTAATTGGCTGAGCACTTTTGAGAAGTTTTATCTTCTCATAATCATAGTAAGTAGATTGTGTGAGCACAATAGAAAATGTATGCAACAAATATTTATAATATGCAAAATGGATTAGAAAGTCCCCTTTTTGGAGAGAGAGAAGCATGCTTCCTTTTGGTTTAGGAGTTGTTAACTATAAGCCATGCCTCCTTTATTTTACATTTAGAGTCATAGCATTCTATGCATGCATTGGAAGCAAAAGACAGTTCACATATATGTCGAGTGGATCTTTGTATTCTAAAAATATGGAATTATATTTGGGTTTATTCAGAGTGCTTTTGTATAAGTAACAGTGCCGAGAGACGAGTGGAGAAATATGTGTGGGATTCATCAGAGTATATAGCATGCAGCCAATATGGGGCATGGGAACTTGTACCCTGGGTGAGGAGTCTGATCAGAAAGTAGGCAGTACAAAAACTTAGCTTGAAGGAAGGAGGGGTTTTAATAAAGGTTTTAGTAAGGGGATGGATGTGCAGAAGAAAAAGCCATGATCTATCATCTTTGGGCAGATTGATATGTAAATTTTGGCAAAATTGTTTTATTCTTTTTATGAAATGGCTGGGTTGGAATGCACTGTTAATAAGATCTTTTATATATTGGTCTATGTTAGTTTTGCAGAAGGTTTCAAATTTATATGTGATAATTATGAAAAAGGAATGACAAAAAACTTGCAAATTTGTGTGAGCATGGAGAGCTTGATTAAGGGTGTATGAAGTCTCTGATCTACAAAGATTTGATACACATAGTGTAGTTTAATTGACTTGTATCTCTTTATACATAGGTGTCCAAATATTTAATCTCATTGTGCAAGTCTTCCTAAGAAAAAGATAGAGAGGAATGCACCTGGGGATCCAATAAAATATTGATGATGGATGATTCAGCTCTGTACCAGTGTAACAGGTATAAATAATGTTGAGAGTGATACTGAGGTATTTAGGAAGGAGTTTATCTCCAAAGTGGCTTAGGTATGTGCTGGATAGGATTCCACTAAGTGGTAATCCCAAGCACTAACCATCTGTCATACAAAAATATTATCCATTGAATGTGGAAATAATGTTACCATTGATCCAGATAAGAAAATGATAAATAAAGGTGATGGGTGTCTGCTGATAATTGCTCTTTACAAGTTGGGCTTGGACAATACTAACGTAGTTTTTCCAATTAATGGAGCTGTATCATTCAATAATGCCTAAACAAGTAATTTTATATTCTGGTTTTAGTTTGCAGTGTTTAATGGGGGGAATGAAGTTGAAAAAAGAATTAATAGTATAAGATTTTTATCTGATTTGGTCCATTAACCATTGAATTGACCATTTTTGCAGTGTTGAAATAATGCACACCTCCAAAATCTAACATAAGCCTGAGTGGAGAATTAGGTTTGTGTAGCTTAATGTTAGTAAATATTCTAGTAGGAATAGAAGAGGAGGAATATATTCTATAATAATTTGATTTGGTAAAAGTTTATTACAGTGTTTATAGAACAAGCCAGAAATGAAATTGTCTCTACTGAGTTTGTTATTAAAGTTTGGGGAGAGTGTTGAATTTTAGTTTATTTATTTGTAATTTATTTTGTCATTTTATATTAGTTTTTTTTAGGTTTTCAAAACATTTTAAAATTTATTACACATGGTTTTTATTATTTTTTAATATATAATAAAGAAAAATATTCACATAAAAACAATACCTGTAAACCCAAACATGATGTAATGTTTTACATTTTAGTTTAGGCCTTATATTGTGCACTATAAAGTGCTAGTTAATCAAACTATGAAAAAGAAGAATCTTCCACTCATGTATGAATTTAACTGACCTAATAATTTCTTGCAGCGCGAATTGCAGATGGAGTTAGTTTTAATTTATTTACGAGGGCACCAGAGTCTGTAGACTCACTAACATTCATTGAGCTAATTTGCAATAAATAACTAAATTTAATATTTTTTAATAAATTTTCCCACACTTAACTTTTAAACAAGCATATTGGCAAAGATAATTTCTACAATTTTCTAAACTTAATAATAAAATCTAAATAACTAAAATTAAGCACACACACTGAAAAGTTGATATTAGTGTTAAATATTTTATTACAATCAATTAAAATATTTGAATGGCAAATTATTAATAAAACTGGAAAAAACATACACATGCTCATCCAGATAATATCGATCAAATAATTAAAACAGTTCATATTGCACTTATATTTCTCCCAGGAGAATGTATATATTGGTATTAGAAGCTTCGTAGTTAAGGTTAGTTTGCAAACATTTAATTAGTCACAAATCAGGGTATGAACAATAGTATCTTACCAGTAAGTTTGTGTAGACCATAGATTCTTGTATTATACATGTATTTCTTAGGATTCTGAGCTCATTGGAAGTTGATGGATTTCTTCTGCTGACATTTTCATGAAGCTTTTGGAGTGACCTCTTTATGACAAGAGAAGGTGTCTGCAAACTACTCTAGTTTCTAATCATGCCTGATGCATTGGTCAGCAAATGAATATTCCTGAATTTTTATTATGGTTGAGAGAACAAGGGAGCCACAATTAGGCCCTGTCCTCTCACCCACACAGGGCACACAAAACCTAAGACTGTTTGCAGTTTTCCTGCCTCTTTTATAACTTCAGATCAGCCTTTTTTTTTAGATTTCTGCACTTATATTCTTATCTTTTGTTATCAAAATACAAGCATTAAAATTTTGATTGTAATCTCTTTTAAAATTTCCTTTATTTATTTGGATTAATAATCTGCAAGTATTTTTATTCATTCCAATTTCAACTTTTATTTTTAATTAAATAGATAATACTAAATGCGCAAATAACTTTCATTGTAAGTATCTAAAATAAATTATATTAACTAAAAAAAACTAAATTGCATCTTTTGAACAATTTTTAAATTTTACTTTTAGCTTTTAAAATATTACCAAATGCCAAAACACTTATAAACTACATGTATTTAATACGGTTCAATATATATATTGATTAATTTACACAATCAATAATTAGGTATATATTATATTTCATAAAAACGATCTATTTATTTAAGAAAGTAATGATCTATATTTACTAAAAGTTTTAACTGCTCTGATAAATATCTAAGTTTTGTGCATCTTCAATGGATATTTTTGGATAGACTATTGCACAATGTATTAGAAGCAATTATTCTCTTTATTTTCTCTGTCTCCAAACCATTTATTATAAGATTGAATAATAAAATTGGCATTTGATAGTAGTCTATATCCAACCCTCCAAACTAGTTTCTGGATGTAAATCTTCATTAACAGTGTCAGATTTTACAGTCACATATAAAACACTGACCCTGTTTCTTTCATATTATACCAAGACAATAATCTAAGTTCTCTAGTATAACTATAGAAGAAAATTAATTTTTGTTCAAATCCTTAAGGTATTTAGAATTTCTCTTTATAGACTTGGATAATATAAAATATAGATCATTACCAAATATGAGGGTGCAAACTAATCACTAAAGAAGGCCAATAGTTAGAAACTTGTCTGATGACCTCATCTAGTAATTAATAGTAACTCAAATTTATGATAGATGGTTCTGAAGTAGAGCAAATAGAAAGAATTGTTGTTCTTAATATAGATGTTTAATACAAATAAAACAAGTACCTGAAGTGGAAAAGTAGAATTTTCTGAAGATGTTTAAATAAACTAAAGAATATCATGTAATGCTTTGTTTGATATATTGTGCAGTGTAATATCAAATTTATATCTCCTTTTTTAATAACCACATCTGCATAATATTTAAATAATAATAGCAAAACCTCAAGTAGTCCTTTTCTTGTGCTTGTTTTGTGTAACAAAATAAAGTGAATAATTCATATATATAAAATAAACAAAAACATATATAAAAAGATATTTTATGAAGGTTGTTATTAATATGTATTATGGTTCAAATTTTAATTCTGACAATTTAAACCTCTTTGGATAGGTATGTGCAGTTTATTGCCTTTGTATTGGCTTGGATAAACTGAGAATGCATTTTAATCTTATAATGAACTACTTTTTGTTAAAAAAATATAAAAAATTAAAAAAAAAGATAATATTCATCATTGAATTATATCAGTGAAAAACTAAGCATGTTCAGATATGAAGAAAATTTTGGGAAAAATTAAATATTTGAACAATACTAATACCTGTATTTGAAGAAAACAGATAATATTAAATATATCTTTAATGTATTTTAGTGCTGAGTATTCTTTTCAAATGCATTAAGATTATATTTAATATTTTCAATGTTTTCTCCCAGTACATATTAGTTTTCTCTTTAATTTATTTTATTTCAGTGATAGAATTATCATAATTATTTATTTGAATGAAATTGTCTTTGGAATACAATTTATCAAAAATTTAAAAAGATAATCAAGAATTCCACAATTACAAGAGTATACCAATTTCCTCACCCGTAATAAAACTGCAGATATGTTACAATAGCACTTTTATTTTTTACAGTCAGTATACATTAATTATTTGATCAACAAGACCAACATGGGACTTTGACCTTGAACTAAAAATAGTAAGATATCCATTTACTGACTACAATTTAATAACTAGTTGTGTTAGTTATATGCTGACCACACGCACATACAAATTAAAAATCTGCAGCTTGAATAAATAATTAGTTTTATAAAGTGAAAAAATGAGAATAAGTGGAGTTATGCAAAGAAAACTTGATATCAATTCCTATATTCCTTGATTTTTTTTTTTAAAAAAGAATGTATTTATGATTTACTATAACTAGCAGTATGGTTTAGAAGTAGTGCATTAATCTACCATGATTATAAACTCGAATTTAATTTCAGAGTGAAGTCTTGTAAATTTTTTAAGTCACTGAATAGATTAAGATAAATAAATATTTAGCAAATAATTATCCCAAATAATCATTTACTACTAGTCAGTAGATGGATTTCTAGGTTATTCTTTGTTGAAAGGTTAAGTAAATGTTATTGAATTGTACACAAAACATATGAATGTAATATAATACAACTTTCATAACATCGAAAGACATCTTTGTATACTTCCGGGTGTTAAGGCCATGGTCTGGCTATATCTTTATGCCTCTCATATGTTATCATTAACTTTTATTCTACTATTAACTTTTTTTTTTTTTAAAAGCATCTGTATATATTATTGTTTATAAACCTGATTTTTAAAATATAGATTTAAATATGTTTTTTAACACCAATTGAAATATTTTTAACATGAAAATATAAAAATAGTAATTATTATATTGATAGTCATGTTATAGAATTTATAATCAAATTGAAAATTGTGAATAATTTGTCATAATCAATATAATTTGCATATTACTATCTACCCACTACTTCGCATTATTTATTGTTATAGCTATGAATATGAGGCAACACGCTTCGAAAGCGCTCAGCTTTTACTTGTTTATTTATTGATTTATACGACTACTTAATATAGCTTTTCCTGCCATTGCCTCAACACGCTTTGAGAGAAGTAAAACGTAGTATTTATAAGCATTTTAATTTTTACACTTCCACTTTACGAATTGTGATAATTAAATAGTTTATATAAAAATGTTTATTATCCTTAATTTAAGTAACACATATTAAAAATTCTCTCACTCCACTCTAGAATAGTGTAATGTTGACTAAATTAAATATTAGTGTAAAAATGTCTCGTTAGATGGCAGGATTATATAAGTTTGCAATTTTTAAAAAAAAAATAGTTTCGATACATTGCTAATAAGCTATTGACAGTCAAAACTAAAGATTGAATAAATAAAGTTATAAGAATAATCCATTTGCATAATCTGGTAAAAATTGTATTAGATATGGAAAAGTAATTATAGGTTTGTGGCAAAATTAAATGTCAGTGTTTACATTTTAATTTCAGATTTTATCGGTTCTATAAAATATATATATTTCACACACTCACACAACGATTTTGTTAAGATTTACTTGATAGCAGTCAGTCATTGAAGAGAGTCAAAGATTTATTTGTTAGCAGCCATTGAGGAGAGTCGGAGAGGGTTTTTTTTTTTATTATAAAAGCATTCAAATTTTGAAATCGCATAAACATGCTTTTCGTATATTACTTTACGTACATTGTATGCAAAGATAAAGAAGTGTTGACATTATTAATAATAACTAAAATCTCTAATCGAGATACTTATAAAAATTTATAATAAAGAGTTAATAGAAAACAACTTAACATGCACATTCTGAAGTCGCACATTTATCAAAGAATTTAATGAATTCATAAATATTTAACAATGTTAATAAGTATAGTAATTATCACAGCCGAAGAAAGGATCATCAGCGCCTTTATGCAAAACAATATTTGGTGCCCCCCCCCTCCTCCCATCCCAAAAAATAAAACAAATTCTATGTGATTTTATACACATTTTAATGTTTTATTAAAGATAACAATGAAAAAAGTTACTATTACATAATTATAAATTTACTTTCTGAGCTTTTACAGAATTAAATTTAGATACAATATTATCAACATTTAGCTATCACTAACAGATTTGCTAACCAATCTTTTTATAATGTTTTAATTTCGAAAATGATCTCTCTCTCTCTCTCTCTGCTAACTATATTTGTAGGAAGAGTTAATAATATTCTTAATGATATGCTCAAAAGCGCATTTTTGGATTGAAGTAATTCATTTGAAAATAAATTTTTATTGCATAAGATGCGTATCTCAGCTAACATTTGTCAATAAAAGACTGTCCCGCATGTTGCTAGAAGCTTTCCTTTACTAAACAATAATATTATTTATACATCAGTTTTATTTGCCACAAAAGTAATTAATTATATAAATCTTCATACAGTCTTTAACATACCTCTATTGATAAGCAAAATGGGTAATTCTATCAAATATTTCAAACTATATAATCATTTACATTTACTCTTTAGACACCTTATGGCTGCTAATAGTAACAGCATTGGCAACTGTAGAGACCAATAAAACATATAAACTATTATATTTAAATTATGAATAAATAATAATTAATATTCATTAATAATCTCTCATCAAAACAAATTACACACATACTAAATCATGATATTGAAATTATAATACTATATATAATTTACATTATCTATAGAAGCTCTTTTTTTATTTGAGCTTTCCTCTTATCTTTGTTTCAACAAAATATATTGTTCCCATGAATTTGTCACAGTCATTTTTAGGTAGTGCTTAAAAATAGCTATTTTTTTAAAAAAATAAATTTATATTAGTTTCTATTACTTTATATTAGTTTTGTGAGTAAAATAAATCTAAACTTGTTAGATAGGAAGTTTATAAAGAGATTTAAAGTATTTTAAAGTTATTTTAATATAATTTAAATAATAAAAGTAATGTTTGTTATTTGGGGCATAAAATTAATTAATATTTGTTATATTTAAAGGACATTAAAACAATAGTTTAATTACCCTATTAAATATTATATAATGTATCTAATATATTATAAATAATTTTATTCATTTAAGTTATTAATTTAAATAATTAGTAATTAAATTATTCTAGAAGGTTTTAAAAAGGTGTCACATGTTTTGAAAGGGTGTGTGTTTGTCTTTAAGTTTTCATGTGTTAAGCAGAAATATTATTTTGTAGTTTCTTGTTAATATTTTAAAAGTAACAATTAAATTTATTGTATTGTTTAAATAATATTTTTTGCTTTAAAATTAATATTAAGTTATTAAATATACTTTGATCGTTTACATTATTCTATATTATAGAAATATTAAATAAATTCAATATAATATAAAAATGATGAGCCATAATTTAGAAAATTATTTTGTAGATAAAATAATTTGATTTATATGTAAATTAGTATTTGATAAGAACGTGGATTAACTAATGAGATTACTGGATAGTATAAGTTTAAATAGAGGTGTTCAATCAATCTAGACAATAGTAGTAACATTTTTTGTCTAATCTTGTTTTGTTTTGTTTGTCTCATTTCATGTTATTTTAAAGTTTAATTTTTTATAAGATATTTTTTTATTTAAAAGCTAAAAATATAAATTTTAAATAATTATTTGAATGTACTCAATATCTGAGTAGATTAGTTATTTCCTATCAGTAAAATATCACTTTGAAACTGGACAAAAACTATGATAATTTTTATGGAAACCAATAGTTGTCATTGAAATATCAGCCAAATGTGTCTCAGAAACCATGAGAATTTAAACTATATAACCAAAGGAAACTTAAGGATTCATAAGAACTTTGTTTAGTATATGTGGCATGAAAGAACATTTATATTTAATAATTTTGATAAATTTATAAATATAAACTGTCAAGAAATTTATATCTTATAAGTATACAAAGGATGCTTGTGGAAAGTTATTTAACAAATTTTATGTACTTTAAAATGAAGAACAAATGATGTTAAGTGATTGAATTAGATACATATGGAGGATCTTATAAAATGCAAATATATATTATATTATTTGTGAATGCAGATAAATATATTTATTACTAATTTATTTTAAGAGAATGGCTTGAATGGATATTATATGTTTTAAATTTGTGCATAGTAAGATTGGAATAAAATATCTTTTGAACTTTATATATTTTTTTTAAAAAATTTCCTATTGAAAGAAAGATGAATGAACAATACATTTTAAAAGATTTTACTATTTAAAGAAAGATGAATGAATTGTACATTTTAAAAGATTTTCATTATTAAAAGTGAGATAAATTGTAATATGATTTAAAAGATTGTCATTGTGTTATATATAATATTGCCTGGATGAAGAACTGTACAATTTTGTAAGAAATTATTGAGATGTGCACATTTAAAACAAAAAATCTTGAATTTTTTTAAAGAAATATTCTGTGATAAATTAGATAAATAATCTTATTTTATAAAATGCTTTATAAATGCTTACTGATGAAAGAATATTAATTGTGTTATACTTTGCCATAGTCTAGACTAGCCTAAAAAGATATACGTATGTGGAAAAATATATTACTTAATATAAAATTATATTAGTAAATGCTTTCCTTTCGAAATATTCATTCTCCTGGTAAATACTAAAAAACAAATTTAGATATAATATTTATTCAGTACGGATGGACAATATTTAATCAAGATTTTCAAATATTTAATTTTGTGATTTATAGAGTTTGTTTAGCAGAAGCAGTCAGATAGAAGTTTTTGTTCAAACTTTTTTTGTTGTCCATAGTAATGGGGGAAGCAAGACACTGGAAGAATGAAAGCACAGAAAGACTTTAGTAACTGTCTTTTTCACTTTTATATTTTGTATTAATTTTTCAGTTATTAGCATTAATATCTGAAGTAATTTATTTTTAAAAATAAAGAAAAAGATATGTATCAGAAGATTTAATTTTCTCAAAGGTAGAAATAACTATCTATAGCTTATTTTATATTTGGACGATCAAGCAAAGAAGGGGATTGCCATATTTAATTCCAATAATTGTTGGAATTAAAGGTTAATTATTATGCATTTTAATATTTTAATGATATTGTAATTTATATTTTCTTTATTTACCATATAGTTGAATAACATATTAATTAATTATTTTATGAATGTAAATGCATGGAAATGCCTTGTGAGTTATCTAAAAGTATTTAAGAAATTTTTATGAATGTTTGAGTGTGCATATATTTTTACATAATTATGAGTTGCTAATATATCATTATGGATAATATCTGTTTAGATACAATAACATGAAAATGTTGATCTCTAAATTTATCTAATAATATAAGTTAACAAATGTATAATAATGATGAATATTTTATTGATATCATTTGTGTATACAATGTTTTGAACCATCTTGAATTTAATATTGGATAATTATTTTGGAAATGTGGTTTGGAGATTATTTCTTGCTAGTATTTTTTGTGATATTAGAATTATTCAAAATGTGGCAGATAAAGGATAGTGGTCTGAGAAAGTAATTATAAAATGAAATCCTGGGTGCTAGGGATATTAACTATTTCCGGTTTGTCAGCGTCATTTGCACCCTTCTGTGCTCATTTGATGATGTGCTATTTTCTTTCTTTGTTGACATAAAAAGTATAATGATGACGTCAAAGAAAATATGGCTGTTTTTAGCTGTATATGTTAGCTTTCAAACGATCTTTATTTCAAAAAAATCGGTCGAAATTTAGATTTTTGGCGAATTTTTTAATCAACCACAGTATTTAATTTTTTTTGTTTTTTTTGGTAATTTTTGTACTTATCATGAAACGATAAAAGACATAAAATGTTTTTTGGCTGCAAGTGAAATTTTCTTCGGTATTATTCTCAAACAAGGCTTACAACAGACTAAGAACGTAATTATTCATAAGTAAAATTTTTTAATTTTTTTTTTTAATTTTTTGAAAAAATATATTTTTTATTAATTTTAGTTTGTAATTAGTGTGTGCTAATTTGTAATTATATATTTATTTATTTATGCTCATATACAATTCATATCTATCGAAAAATTGGTGTGTGTGTAATTGTATATTTATGGTCATATAGAATTCATATTTATCATAATTTTCTAAAGGTAATTTGTAATACATTTATTTATGCTCACATAGAATTCATATTTATCAAAAAATTAGTGTGATTTAGTTTGTAATTATATATTTACTCGTATAGAATTCATATCATAATTAACTTATTAGTATATAATTCATATCGTAACTTTCTAAAGTTCTATGTGCACTAATCCTCTTATTTTTATAAAAATAATGATTTTCAAAAAGTATACTTTTTGAAAATCATTAATTATGTTTATATTATATGATTTACAAGCAATGAGTTATAAAACTAATAAACAAATGTATATAGACAGACATTGCATACACAAACATATAATCCAATTCTGATTCTTGTTTATGTTTATGCTTGATCATGCTTTGCTTTTGCTATATGTTTCATAACATTATTTTCAAGTCTATAGACTATATGCAAATAAATTATATCTGTGGTACAATAAATATAACAAGATAGTATCACTTCTGTACATAAAGAATATAAACATCACTTGTGCACTGCATAAAGAATATAAACATCACTGGTGGTCACAAAGAATATAAACATCACTATTGTACACACAAAAAATATAAAATGAAGAGATGAAACTCATTTTATCAGTGATATAGAAAGTAGCCTACAATTTCTAGTTTTAGACAGACAAGAAGCCAATTGCTATGATGATTTCTTTTGTATCTTTTATTAGGATGAATCTTTTTCTTTATAGACGCCTTTGACATTTAGAACATTTGGGGTACAAGATAGAAATGAACAAGTCATATCCGACTTTGTTTGGAGATTGTGAAGCTATGGATTATCTCAGGTAAGACATATTCTACATGTTTAGAAAGATAATTTTGTAAGGAATAGAAAGAAATTATCACTGAAGATGAATTTTGAATTTTAGTTAATGTTAATTTCCAAATTATGAACAAACAATAAAATAATAATTATTTCGAATGTGAAAATTTCTTTTTTTCCTTATTTTTTATATAGTTATCACTATTTATTTTATGCTTATTGTTTTCCTTAATTTTTCTAGTTTCTAGCAATGTAATTGTTTTTGTTCTAACATAATTAAAACTAAAGTTATTATGAAAATTGTGTCTCAGGCCATTATTTTAAAAAGTTCAATATGGCAGCTTGAAGCTGAAGTAGTTAAGGAAGAATATTATATGTGAATCATATTATTAGTTAATAATAAAAATACAGGTAACAAAGGACTGTATAGTTAGTACATAGACAGTTGCATTCTTTCTATAGTTCAGTAAGAGTTCATGTAGAAGCTATGATCAGAATTTAGAGTACATGATAAATATGTGACCTTAAGCACTGTAACCATGATGTTTCATACTCATTTCAGTTATTATTGTATTTATATTCCTCACTATAATCACTATGAATTCCCACTGGATATTGCATCATAAATGATAGTTTAAAAGGTGATTAGAATAATAACTAGACTGTTGAAAGTCGTAAATTTTTGTGAATGTAGGAAGATAAAAAAATTCTATCACAAATGATTAATTATTTATTGTTTATAGTGTAAGTGGAAAATGGAATGATTTGATATTCCTAGAAATGGTTGAATTTTAGAGAATGTTTGAATGAAAGTGTAAATCTGAATGCTATTATGATAATAGATTATAAAATAAATAAATAAAGAATGTCAAGTAATATAATTCATTAATATAATTTGAATTTTCTATAAGAAAAATGAATTCATAAAAGAGTAAAGTTATATAATTATTTTTAAAATGTTTTAAAAGTAATTAGTTTTATAAAGTGATGATTAAAAGTTATTTCAGTAACTATATTTTTCTTTATTTAAATTTTGCATTGAAGTGCTAAAACAAATAAGGTAAAGAGAAATGCTTTACTGGTATATTACCAAAAGAAGTACTTACTCTTTTTCAATATAATGTTATATGCTAAGTTTTGGATAAGAGGTAATTTTAATTTAAATCTTATAGTTTATAGGCATTACTATAAATATAATTACTTTCCAAAAGATGATGCTTATTATTAGTTGAATAAATTGTATTTATTATTTTTATGATGATAATGACAATGGAATATCATTGTCTTAATGATAGAAAATAATAGTACTATTACTATAATGCATTATATATTCTATTTTCCGCAATAAATAGTCTGAATGAAGACTATTCAATGTTTGTTTATTCTTATTATGATTTCTTATGTAAATGTTTTAATTTAATTACTTTTCTTATGTTATTTTCTTTGTAAATATTTTAAATTACATAAGTTTATATTTTTGTAAATATAGTATATTGTTAAATCATAATAAAATTGTTAATGCTTTTTTTGGAATTAATATTGTCTTGAGAGTTTGATTTGTCAAAGTATTTTCTTTGAATCTTTATATCTACACACATGATTTATGAAAATTATTTTGAACATTATTTTATTGCACATGAATAAAAGAAATATATTATTATAATTGTTATTATCATAGAAGATCTAATTATTGGTAATTATGAAAATTATCCAATGCCAATTTTTTAAAATATTTAATATTGCAATTATATTAAGGATATAATATTTTATGTGAATGCCACATAATAAATAAAAGATTACATGATGTTTTATAAGAATTTATGATTTTATTTATGTTTGCTGAAGAGTATTAATAGTCAAATAGATGTATGATTTTAAGAATTGTTAAATTGTTCTAACTGTTTTGTTGTTGTTTTATGAAGGTAGTTGAATATATATAAAATCCCTCCTTATATTTAACTACAAGGTATTAATTTGTCTATCATCATCATCGTCATTGTCATCATCATCATTATTATTATTATTAAGAGATGAACTCGAGATATTAAATAATTGTAGAGTTGTATGACTTGATGATGGATAGAAATTTTAGTTAATGGTAAATTTTAATGTTATTTTATAAAAGAATGGTAATTGATTTACTGTTTCATAATAAATTTCATAAGTTATTAAATTAGATTATTTTATGTGTGATATAAGACATGAGAGTATTACAAGGTAGTTTTGTTATATAAATTAAGAAGGGGTAATATTTTATGCCATTGAGAATATATCTTTCAGGATCCATCCTCATTGTTAAACCATGCCTTGTAGAATGTCTCATGTAAAAAATTTCATAATTTTATTAGTATTTTTAATTGAACCATATTTTGTCATTAATGAGCTAGTTGTAATTTAAATTGTTAGTATAATAGATGGGCTGAGTATTTGATTTGAATCCTGATTACTTATTATTATTATTATATTTTAACTTGGTTAATTTATTATATTTAATTATTATGAAATATTAATTTTGGTAGATATTATATGTTAGAAGTGCATTTTGAGCTAGTTAGAATATTAACTTCTCCCGCCCCATTTTTTATTTTCGCAGCTCACAACACCGCTATGAATATGAGGTAAAGGACCTCGAAAGCGCTTAGCGTATATTAATTCCTGTATCTTATTATAGCTTCACATTCAAGCGTGACATACGCTTAATTTGTTTTATAAATAGTACTTATCTTAAAAGTTATTGTTTACATAACTTGATTATAGATTATTATATTTATCATTAGTTAGCTGGGAAGTCTTTAGGTTAGATCTGCCTAGATTCATTAAGCAAGGGTACAATATATATATATAATATGTAAAAACAAATATCCTTTATAACCTAAATTTCTTTTAAAGTGTTTAAGAGTTTTTAAAGTGTTTAAGAGTTTCATATATTTTTATCTTCGTGAAATCTTTTAGAAAAAAAAATGCTTGAAAACCTTTGGCACTTTAATTATAAAATCACAGAGGATGAAGAAGAATTAGATCTGGAATTGAAAACATTGCATTTAGATCTTTGTATAAAATGCATCCCTCCAATAGCCATCTTTTAACATTTTAGTTAACTATAACAGTATGAGCTCAAACTGAAAATACAATAAGACAGTAATATTGTATGGAGAAAGTTTTTATTATTTTAGAAAATTGTGGAAGCATAAGAAAATAGTGATCATGTGATGTTATAGTGGTTTAATACCAATTCTAGCCAAAGGATGTTGGTGATTATAGTTTTCAAAAAAAAAAAACAAAGACCACAAAATATAGATATTGAACTGGGTTTAGATTTATATGGTTATAGAAGGAAATCAGCATATATTGAAAAACATTATTACATTTTCAGCCTGAACTCATAGCTTTACAGTGTTCTCAGTTCCAAGGATCCTCAGTGATGAAAGTCATAATCCAGAAACTAGTTTGGGGATATTGGATGAGCAGGCATTAGATAGCGATTTTGATGCACTAACCTTCTAGCACCCATTGGTTACTATGGCTTATACTAAGCAAAATATTGTTTGGAGAAAGTTGCTATGTAGGCATAAGAAAAAGTGATCATGTGATATTATAGTGATTTGATCTTAGGAGTAGTGTCTCTTTTTCCAATACCTGGAGCTTGAGTTCAAGCTAGAAAACATTGAAATTTTTTAGATTACAAATAGACTTAATATTTTTTAGGCCCATTACTAACTTAACTAACTATCTGAAACTGATTGGCAATGATTATCTATCCATTTTATCCAGAAAAAAAAAGGTCCAGGATAATCTGAGTTGTTCAGATTGGTGTTAATGCCCTGACTATAAAGAAGAAAAATTGTTATAGCATAGTCTTCATTATTGGTTGAAGGATGTCATACTCCTATAACATTGAACCAAAGATTGTCTGTAATTTGAAAAATGAACATTGCATATACAGGTGCTTCTATTACGTAACCAATTGAAAGTTAGACTAACTTAATTTTCTACTTCTTTTCCTATGTATTGATTTCTACTTTAATATATCATACCATTTACACCTTTCTTAAACACTTTATCAATACTTTTATTTATATCAAACTGTTAGTTTTATATAAATAAAAGTTATTAAAACAGGCAAAACTCTCTATATATATTGCCACTCAATGCAATCCAGAGTAATCAATGGGTACCAGGTTTGTGCATAAAATCCCCATCTAGTGCCTACTCATCCAATATCTCCAGACTAGTTTCTGGCTTGTGATCTTTTGTCAGTGATGAGCCTTGAATCTGAGAGCACTGCACCTAGATCTTAGGATCTAATGCAACCCTCCAGCAGCCACCTATTATCTCTACTTAACTACAAAACTATGAGTCGTAAATTGAAAACACTGATATTTTCAATCCAAGCTCATTAGCTTATATAGTCATAATAATTTGAACTCTGTTCAGTACCCATACATTTTGGTGACTTTAGTTCTTTAATAATCACAGCCACCACTATCCTATTAGGCAGAATTGGTTTTAAGCCAATAAACATCACATGATCATTATTTCCTATGCTTTCTTATTATTAAAACAGGCAAAACTTTCTATATGTATTGCCATTCACCAAAATGTATGGATACTGAAATGAGTTCAGATCTATATGACTATATAAGCTAATGAGCTTGGATTGAAAATATTAGTGTTTTCAATTTAAGACCATAGTTTTGTAGTTAAGTAGAGATAAAAGATGGCTGCTGGAGGGTTGCATTAGATCCTAAGATCTAGGTGCAGTGCTCTCAGATCCAAGGCTCCTCACTGATAAAGGCCACAAGCCAGAAACTAGTCTGGGGTTATTGGATGAGTAGGCATTAGATGGGGATTTTATGCACAAGCCTTCTGGCATCCATTGATTACTCTGGCTTGCATTGAGTAGCAATACGTATAAAGAGTTTTACCTGTTTTAATAACAGTTACAAGCAAACATAGAAAATGGTGATCACTTGATAAATAAAAGTATTGATAAAGGGTTTAAGAAAGGTGTAAATGGTATGATATGAATGTTAGATTAATGAATAAATTTAAATTACAACAATATTTATTTTTATTTATTTGGAAGAGAAAAAATTTAATTAAAAGAAAAAGCCAATAAAATAAATAACTAAACAGAAAAAAAAGTGATTAAAGACAGTATTATGTTTAAAGAGCATATGATCTTGGGAATTAAAAAAGAAAGATTTAATTCATTATATATTATCTTTTTTATCACTTTTATTTTTATGATTAAAAGAAATTCTTTCTATATAGCCACTATTTTATATACTCTAAAATTATTGTAGATTAAAATGACTTCAAACTATTTTCTGAAAATGAAAGAAGAAGAATTTAGTTCATTGAAAATAGTCTTAATATTTAATCCTACTGAAAAGTATTTGTAAACATGCAAAAGTGTCCTCAGTGCATTACACAAGTTTAACTATCCTATTTATTCCACTTCAGAGCAATTTATTATAAGCTTAAGTGATTCTCTGGATAGAAGAATGAATTGCTTCTTCAAATGTAGAGACAATCATGCCATGTTTGTTTGATATATTAATTATTCTATTTGTATTTAAAATGCTTTCAATGTTATAAAAGTCAAAATAATTATTCATTTGATTTTTATTTGTTTTAGTTTGAAAAATTTTAAAACGGACAAAGCAAAAAAACTTTCATTGAGAAAGACTATGGATCAAAATATCTCGGTGAGATTGAAAAACAAAAAATTAACCACCAGATAAATTCACTTTTTTAAATATTACTATCTGATTTCAAAAAAGCAAATAATTACATCAATCAATCATTTTTTACCATACTATCATGTAAGATTACACATGAGATAAATATTACATAAAGTACCTGAAAAATTTAATTATTATCAAAGTAATTGTTTGTCACTTTCTGTTTATATATCTGCTGTATATTCATTCAGCGAAGGTATCAGATGAACAAGAGAAATTAAACATGATAACAAAGTAGTTAAAAGTGATCAAATGCAGAAGTTGGAAATACAATATTTAAAATTAATAACCAATATAATAGTAAAACTTAAGAATAATAATTGATTTTTAATTACATAAATATACAGTAAGAGATAGAAATCTTGTGGTGAGTGAATGATCATCTTCCTATTATGGGTACAATATGGTTTTAGATTTGGACTGGGTAAATATGAAATTGTATTCAGATTGTAATCTAATATTGATCAATAAATAAGTAACTAATTCATATTTTGAGGGGGGAATAAAAATTAAAAATTGCTCAAACACTGATCAAACAGTTACTAGCAAGCTTGATTAACATATTTTCCTTTGATGTTCTTCAGAAAAACGTTATTGTAGAGGTATTTATCCATGAGTGGATTAACTTTTTATAGTCAGTATTTAGAGTGAGTTATCTTAGAAGCATATGATTATTTAAAATAACACATTATTTGAAATGAAGATGTCTAATTGGCTTTTCTAGGTACTGCTATTGCTTGATTGCTGATGCAGAAATCGTGGATAAGCTCAGTAGGAATGAATAGATCTTTACTTTTGAGTGAAAAGGTTGATAGCTGCTTTTGTTAAATAGACTGACTTTCTTTAGATATACAGTTCCATCATGAATTTCTTGCTTTAACAGTTCTGTTTACAATTAGTCTTGATGACAAGCAGATTTTTTTTTCACAAATGCTTTAGATTTTTAGGAACACATCATTGCTCTTTTTAATATATATTGTATTAATGATTTTCTTAATTACTTTTTTCTTAACTGCTGAGGCTTGAGTCTTTAATTTTTGGCTGAACTTTTTTCTTTTTTCCTACTGATTTTTCTGACTGAAGATGACACTGATTCCTTTAGTAACGACTAGGTTAAACTGAAATCTATTATAAGATGATGACCAGATAACTTTTTTTTTGTTTTTAGATTTGCTCTTGAGAATTAGTGGAAGAATTGTAATATTGTCTACTCTTAGACTCTTTATAAGTCAATAACAATATGTGATGGAATGCGATGGAATGCAGCTACTCCTGTCCTACATCATCTTCAACAGATATTTATTCTTTATCAAAATGACTATTGAGGTATTATCAAACTCTAATAGCTAATATTTATGATATGGATATTATTATCTACTATGTAGCTTGATCTTTGGCCCAACCATGGTCTAAAATTATTAGAGAACTATGTACCATTGTTACTTTATTATTGTTTGCATATTAAAAAATAATTAAGAAATCAGAGTACCATGGATTCATTTTAATTTTTAATTCTATTTTTAAATATATAAATTATTAAAGACATCTAAGTGGAAATTATTGGAAATCTGGAGAAAAAAAAACATTAAATAAAAACTCCATAAATTTACATATTAAGTGAAAATAACTCCATAAATTTACATATTAAGTGAAAAAACTCCATAAATTTCATATTAAGCGCAATTATCAAAGTCTGAGTTGTCAAAATATATAAAGAATGTTCAAGTCAGTGTTGAAATCTCAATGTCATGCTGACTTTAAAAAAAAAAAAACTTTAAAGAATATGGGTAAATTTAGAAGTAATAAAAGCTTAGGTAATAATAAGAAAAAGAAATGGAAACCTAAAAAGTAATGAATAATAAAATAAGCAATTAAACATTAAGTAATTTGAACAAAGAAATAATTATTATAAAAACTAATATCATATTAGATCGGATGTTTGAAAAATTAAGAATGATAAATAAAATTTAAATTTTCATCATTAGTAAGCTATTATTTAACGTACAACAATTGTTTATTATCTATTAATTTAAAAGCGATGTGTGGGATATAGATAAGTAAGAACAAATATAGAATGATGGAAATAGAAATGAAAATAATGACTATATTTAGGAAATATAATAAAGGAAAATGTAGATAAAATAGAGTGATAAAAAAGAATTTTTTAAAGACGATGTCTGAGAATAGTTTTTTAAAAATGTTTAAAATAAAAGTCAAGAATATTAACATAAAAATTGGTTTATAAATATGTAAAGGAGATAGGAATACAAATAAGGCTGAGAGAATTGATGAAAAGTTTTATAGAAAAATATATATGTTAGTACTAGTAGAAATAAACTAAGAATAAAATCATGTTATTATTTATTTTATTTCTGAGTAAATTGGAGATTGAGATAAAAAAATTGAAGAGTGGAAATTTTCATTCTGGGAACCAGAAAAACAAAGTTGTAATCACCATCTGATCCCAGTTTACACACAATACTTTTGTATAATAAACCTATTTTTTTCCATTTCAGTTCTTACACTAGATGGCAGAATTAAAGTAAAAGGAATAGATTTGCTATATAATATTACATTATATAGTGTTCCCATTTCTTTTGAATGATGCAACTTTTTTTTATATGTAAAATATGAAGCTGTTATTGGAGAATGGCACTGATGTAGGAAAAAATGTTAAAATGAAATACAATGAAAATATAGGCGGTCTATTAAATGATAAATAAAATTAAACAGGCAATTAAAAGTTAAAATTGGGCCAAAATGTGAAAAAATAGGATTCTAAAATGTATCAGGCTTCTCATATAACCAATATAAAATATATAAAATAACTTAAAAGGGCAAAAGTCAACTGCTTTGATATTTGACCTTTTATATTGTCCAAAGATTCAGAAATATTTAGAGAAATTAAAAAAAAAATAAGCAGGTAAATATTGGGTAGAAAAATAAGAACAGCAATTGGGAATGTTTAACCTGAAATGGGTAGATTTATCTTTTAATGAGGGAAATTAAAAACAGAATACAAATGTTTACAAGACTACAATAAAAATAAATGAGTAAAAATGATGTTTAATAAGATTTTGTGAAGAGATTAGCAAACATGATGAAGTAAAAATTTTTACAATCTACAAAGTTAATAGAAGAGAAATTATTTCTATTCAGTAGTATAAAAAAGTTAAATAAATATAATGAAATAAATATGTAGAGAATATTTTACAAGTTCTTTTTTGCTGAGATGAAAAAAAGTTAGTTAAATTGTTAAATAAAAAAAAAAATAGAATGGTGAAAAATAAATAATAATTAAAATAGTTTAGGCAAGGGTAAGAGTCTTAGATACCAAGAGAAGAAGGCAAAAATGAGAAAATAATTTTTTGTGTGGAGAAAAGAAGAATAATACAAAACATTTGTTTTCAAAATGTATAATGAGTATGATAAACAGGGGAAGTTGTGTCAAGATTAGGAGAACCTAAAAATGAGAGAAATGAAAGAGGTAGAGATGTTTAGCCTTTGTCTAGAAACATGATGAAATGATATTGAAACTAATGAAAAATAATGAAGACAAAAAATACCAATACTCACAAAATAAGTTTGTAATAGTATATTGGAATAGTGGGAAGAAAAGAATGCATTTATATTAAAATAAAATTTCAATGACAATTATTTAATCTGACAAACAGTATTTCTAAGCATGTTTCTTTCTATGCACAGAAATTTCTAATTTCACCTAATAGAAATTCATTTTACATCTTGTTACATAATACAAATATAATAAAACACATTTTAAATCCTAAAAATATTGAAAATTTAATAATTTTCTCAATAAGATAATCTTTCATTAAAAAAATTTTTTTTTGAGATAACTTGTTGTTAAAAGAACAACTAATTTAAGAAAGAGGTAAAAACAAATAAAATATCAATAAATAAACAAGATATCATATTTTGTATATTACTCAAATTTATTGTTTGTAGTTAATGTTATAGTATTATGATGATGTGGAAATTTTTGATTATGAAGTGAAAGCAATCATTTTTATAGTTGATTATATTTTTATTGTTAAAAAAAATTCATACAAATCAGAATTTAAAATGCTAAATAATTATAATTAAAGCAATTAAAAATTTGGCATTAGATTCAAAAAATATTCAACAATTAGCATCCTAAAAAGCAAGATAGTAAATTTTAATTTGTTGTGCTAAGACTGTAGGGCCAATATAAAGACTATCTCTAATTGCCAAAAATAAAATGAAAGTAATTTGTATTTAATTATATAATAACTGAGTAAAACTTCAAATAATATCAGCAATCTAAATCAGAACAAGTTTAATTTAAACTTCACAGATGATTCCACTGCCACTTAAACTGCAGACACCCAAAAATCTAAGCAAATCAAAGTAAACACACCTTAATCTGTTCACCCTGAATGAACATGATAATACAATTTTCTTCTTTCTCTTTTCCTTATGTATTGATTTTTATATTTACATATCATACCATTTCCAAACTTCTTATATACTTAACAATACTATTTTTTACTCCAAAACTTTATTCTTATTGTTTTGGCTATCCTGCAGTCATCATCAAAGCTACAATATCCAAATATATAATCATACAATTAATACCTTTTATACAAATACTTATATACATAATCAAAATACACATCTTAATCTGACCATTATAAATAATCATTTTTCATTTTATTATTCTACTCAACTAATTTTATTTTTTTATTTATATTATTTTATTATTAAATTATTCTAAACCTCTTTATGATAATTTTAAAACTTTAATTTTTAAACTCTACTATTTAACATATCACTTTATTATTATTTTACTTATATTTTCTTAATTATTTCTAAACTTTTTTTATTATACATTTTAAATTTTTTTACATTATAAATTACTTTTTTTATTACATTACTAAATACTTACATCTTTATAATCCTATTTCCAAAAACCAACTGATAAATTTTCAAAAATTTTTATACTTGCTTAACAACTCCCTCTATAATCATATTATTATTATTCTTAATAGTTTGAACATAAAAGGTTTAAAAAATAAAGTTGAAAAAAAATGATGATAGAGAGAGGTGTTAAGTAAGTATAAAAATTTTAGTGATTATACAGAAAGTGGGTTTTGGGTTTTTATGCTGGGTTTGGGAAAAGATAAAGGGGATTTAGATATAAAGGCCATGGAGATGACAAAGATTATATTGTGGAAATGGGGTTGATCAGGGTAAATAAAAATATGGGAAAAATTTAGGGTGAAGAATGGAAAGGGAAGGTAATGTCACTAACAGGTTTCTCTGGGCATAATGGCTGAGAGATTTCTGACTTCAAAAAAGAAGAAGCCATAGTGCATAACATCACATTTTTGAAAATTTATCAGTTTGTTTTTAAAAATAGGATTATAAAGATGTGAGTATTTAATAATGTAATAAAAAAAGTAATTTATAATGTAAAAAGTTAAAAATATACAATAAAAATAAAAAGTTTAGAAGTAATTAACAAAATATAAGTAAAATGATAATAACAAAATGATAAGTTAAATAGTAGAGTTTAAAAACTAAAGTTTTAAAATTATAATATATAGATTTGGAATAATTTAATAATAAAATAATATAAATAAAAAAATTAAATTAGTTAAGAGTAGAATAATAAAATGATTATTTATAATGGTCAGATTAAGATGTATATTTTGATTATGTATATAAATATGTGTACAGAATGTATTAATTGTATAATTCTATATTTGAATATTGTAGCTCTGATGATGACTGCAGGACAGTTGAAAATGTAAGAGTAAAGTTTTGGTGTAAAAAATAGTATTGTTAAGCATATAAGAAAGTTAGAAATGGTATGATAATAAACATGATAGTGATAATTTGATTAAATTGTTGTATTTTATAATCATTTTGTTGCTAAAATCATTTTGAATAATGAGACAACATTCACAATGAATGGAACAATTAATTATCACAATTGTATGTACTTAGAATATATAGAAACATCAAAAGATATATCTTCAGCATCTCCAATGATCTTAACAATGCCCTTTTCTATTATTAAATATTAGTTTATTGATTATGAATAGGCATTTTAATAAAATATAATAGACTATAATATACACACACTGGAAGAATATTAAAGTATTAATTTTGTATAATCAATAATTTTTTGTAAGATTAAATATTCCTCCTAAAGAAAAAATAAATATAAGAAGTCTAAAGCATGGATGATGTCTATTTCATATTTTCTTTAATATTATATTAATAAAAAAATTTCAAAAGTGTAACTAAAAATAAATACATTTTAAGTTAAAATAATGATTTGGAATGGACTAAACCAGCTTTTAAAAAAAGATAGGAGGTTCCTTTGTGTCCTATTAAATTTAAGAAAGTAATGTATTAAATATTTTGTTTGGAACATAGCTTTGTATAGACATTTAAACAGTTAAGAAAAGACTAGAGATATTTGAAATATGGATTTGAATGACAATAGAAAATATAAATATGAAAGATGGCAAAAACAATAGTTATATCTTCAAGTTGAAATTTGAAGTATGTTTGCCTCATCTACTCTAGTGGATTTATATAAGTGATTACATTTATACATTTCACCATTGAACAATGACTTTCTTTTTTTTTTTAACTCTCCAGAAAATTTCTTAATCTCATTGCCTCATTTGAAATTAGAAAATTCCAAGGATGTTTCTTTATTTCCAGCCTAAATGCATTCTTATCAGATTATATCCTTTTTCTTACATGAAACCAGCTCATTTCTGCTTAAGTTCTTTAAGCTTTATATTGAATATAAATAATGTCAATTTAGATTCAAAGCCACTAATGATAAATTTTAATTGTTAATGTTTAATGTGTTTCATAATAAAAATTTGTTCACATCAATGGATTTTTACAACTGGGTCCCTCTTTGTCAATATTTTCTGTACCTCATGAAACTTTCCAGAACATGAGATTTACACAAACTCTTTGAAAGCATAGATAGTATATGAGAATATTCTATGTCTTACCACAAAAATACTAATAACTGAAAGTAATTCTAAACCATATGCAAAATGCAGACCTGTAGAAATATTAAGACTATAAATACTATATGTCAAAACACCTGCTGATATAAAGACAGAAGTTTCTATGCACAAATTACATTTCTAGAAACACTATTATCCAATTAAACATTTTCTTCTCTTAAACCTTACATATCACAATAAACTCATTTACTTCTTAATCCTTATTATCAAATTATTTTTTCAGTCCCAGTTTTTTTTTCTTTTTTTTTAATAAAAGTTCTTTTAATAGTTTCATTGTCCTACATACATATTCCTCCATTTCATTATAAAAACTTAAACAAAAAAATTATAAAGTTTTTTTTTTTTTTTTCACCTTCTTTATCTTTAAATTTCCCCATTCTCTAAATAATTTATTATCTAAAATCTACACTGTTATTCCATTTATGCCCTCTTTCTCTTGTATCTAAATTCCTTTTGCTTTGCATAAATAACAAGATATCTTTAGGGTTGTCATATACACTTTCATATATCATATAACTTTTATCCTTATGTAATTCTAATTTTTTTTTTTTATTTATATTCATTTTTCATTATTCTAATTTGTTTTCTCTAACTAATATATTATATTCTCTCTCATCATCTTTTTTTAATTATATGCCTATAATTTATTTTCTAAATTTTTATTCCATTTCTTATATAAATACATAGAAATAATCTGTTTATTTTTTAACTTTATATTCTGTAAAATCTTTCTTTCCCAACATATTTATTGTCTTCTATTCAATTAAAGACTATTGCTACTAAGTTATTTTCATTCATATATTGTATTCTTCCAAACATTTTAAATTTATTTGTTTTTTTCATTAAAAAATATAAATATCTTTATTTGCTATCAAAAGTTCACCAGCTAATGTGTATTTATCTACTTTTTTTTTTCTTTTGCTATCTAAAAACTTGAATTCTGATCAAATACAAAGCACATTATTTCCAAATAATTCTACACACCTTAAATTTACTATATGAAAAATATACATTTTAAACAAACCCATTCTATTTGTTTCTATTTTGTCGATTCTAATTTCCAACTATTTTTATAATTCCTTTTTCCATTAACAAAGTATTTAAATATTTATATCCTTTATTTCTTCAAGACACTCCAATTTTCCTTTCTTTAGTTTTATACTTCCCATTAAATACAATAATCTTAGATTTTTTTTACTAATTTAACTTTTATACTTCTTCCTGCTTCTCCAAACTTCTATAATATCAACTCCATTTCTTCTACGTTGTTTTCAAAAATTGCTATGTCATTTGCAAAAGAAAAACTCAGTACATTATATATTCCTTCAGTTTCAACCATAAGAATTTCAAACTGTATCTCTAATCTTTTTACATTAACCTCCAATTGTTTAGGAAATAAAATAAATAATAAAAGTGATAATGAACATTTCTGTTTCAGCCCAATTTTACATTTAACTTCCATTGATCCTATATTCTCCAGTTAATACATGTAAAACTGATCCTTATTAGGAATCTGAAATCTATTCCCATATTTTCAAGACTTCTCTATAATATTTTTCTACATACCCTATTATAAGTCTTTTCTATATCTAAAAGTGCAATAATTAATAGTTGATTGATTACAATCAATGTGTAATGAATAAATTATTTCATACATTTTTTCCTGAATAAAATCCATTCTATATATAACAAAAATTTCACTCTTTTTCATCCAAGTCTTATTCCTGTCTATTAAGATTTATGTAAATAATTAATCAACTATAGAAATTATAACTACTGCTCTATATCTAGTTAACAACCTAAAATCATTTCTTTTGCCTTTATATAATAATTTAATTTTCACATCCTTCAGTTGAACTGGAATCTTATGATCAACTATAATTTCATTAAAATTTTCTTTTAAACTAAGTTTTATATATTTTCTCATATCTATTCTACTTCCATTTCAGATAATTGTCTTGTTTTCTTTGTTCAATTTACCTATTGTTCTATTTAATTTGATATCTGTCACTCTATCTAGCTTCTCATAAATTAACTCCTCTAATGAATCATATTCACTATCAGTTTTCCATTTAATTTTTGTTACAAATTTATTAAGCATTTCCTTAAGTTCTCCATTCTCACACTTGCTACCTGATGCATTTAATACTATTACATTTTTTTCTTTCTTATTTCTTTTCTCTACAGATATATTCACAATTTTCCACAATCCTCTCTTCCTGAATTATTAATTTCTTGTAGTAATTTCTTATTAAAGTCACCATATGTTCATCTTAATTTTACATTAGTTATTTTTTTCTTAAAGTATTTATTTTATCTAATCTTCACCTCTTTTTCCATCATTTATTTGTTAACACTATCTTTATATTTCTTACATGCCTTTCCTCTTGCTTTTATACTTTCTAAAGTTTTTTTTTTACCTCCACATTCATTTATTAATTCTATTGGTGGTTAATTAAGATATTTTATTCCATTTTTTATATTTTTAAAAGCACCATCTTTTATAATTTAAAGTTATTGTTTATTTCTCACTTATCTCGCTCTGTCAAACTTTCTACAAATTTTATTACTTAGCTTTTCAGATATCTCTACTTCTATCAATATAAAAACATAATGACTTCTTTTTTCCGTTTTTTTCTCATCAAATATTTTATTACTTTTTATCATTTCCATTTTTTCTTTATTTTACAATACATAAATAACAATATAATTCAGATTCTATGTTGACCATGTAAATTTCCATCATATGTTCCTTTAAAAATGTGTCCCAATTGCGAGAACCAACCCATATTAAGATCACTGATTAATTGAAATAGTTTTCTTAATTTCTAAACGAGCCACTCCAATTAGACACCTAAATATTCCCGGTGGTTAAACCAAAAAAAAAAAAGAAAACTGTTGGTCCACCTCCTCGCCTTTGATTAACTCATATAAATTATCTTCGCTATTTTGCTCTGCAGTAGATTATTTAAAACGTGTTTGTGTGTTAAAAAATAATTGAAATATAAAGTAAAAAAATGTGGGAATCATAATTAATATTGCTCTGAAAGTAAATTGATATTATATTTAAAAGTCAGTTATTGATTTTCCAAAATATTTATTACTATGATAAAAAGGAAGCGTTTTTACTAATATGTATAAATATACATGCATAACACACATAGTACAATTATTTATGTTAAAAATGTGCCTTCTCGAATTATTATGTCTGAATTAATAACTAACTGGTTTATTCCACTACTTTATTTCTGTTTTAGCCTACTTTCCTTTAGATTGGAGAAATTCACTTCTGAGTGTCATTAGTGATATCTTTGTTCTTTGGCTTAATTTAGAAAGGCTTTAGTCTAGCACAAATTATCTGACTTCTTTCTTCGCTTTATTATCCTGCTATTTGTCACTAAGAATGTTAAGGCTGCCAGGTCAATATTGATTGGTCATCTTTTTATGAACATCTGCTGCCTATGCTAGTGGTCACTTTCTAAAAATGACCACTAGCAGATTAGAGAAGCTTTTAATGCTTTAGCAAAGCTCTTTTAAACTTATTACAAGAATTATTTTATAGAACTTCTTATTGAACAACACATTAACAATAAATTTATATATACAAGTAGGTGTGTGCGTATGTGCACACCCAAATCTATATTCAGTTTTGAATCTAATATTTTCATATTATGTATATATGTTTGCCTGTTGGGACATTATTGTTTAATGAATTATTTTCTAAAATAACTTATATATATAAGGTATTTTTATTTATATAGTGCTAAGTTTGTGACTAGATGCTTTTAATTAATGCATATTTGATTGCTTATTTATCATAGCTAACAAAATGCTGCCCATAAGAAACTTTGACATAGTGATTTATTTTCAGGCCCATTATCCAGGGATTGAATGTTTTAGATAATTAATGTTTGCCCAAAGGAATTGGAAATTTTCAAAAAGTTTTGATCATAACTAATTCAGTTTGCCATTCAATATTAGTCAATGTATGAGTTATTTTTAACTATAAGCTAAATTTTCCAAAATATTTGGAGTGAAAGAGCATCATTGCATTTATCATAATTAAGAACACAACATAACAGCAATGAACCCCTTATCTATATATGTATATATCTTTAATGCAGTCTATATTATAAAAAAAAAAATGCTAATTTAAATTTTTGTTTGTACCTTGCATGGTTTAAGCATCAAATTAGAGAGATAGATTCTTAATAGTAACAAAAATATAATTATAATAAACAGAGCTGCCACATGGGTAATATGTGCTTTTGTGCAAGTTAAATTCCCCTTCCCCATTCTATGAAATAAAATTTGTAAATTAAAAACATTTTTCCCAGCACTTTTGCAAACAAAAAAAAAAAACTGGAAAATATGGCTTTAGTCATTTAATGGGTTTGGTAAATACCTTAAGTGTTTTATTGATTTATTTCTGTAAAATAAGCACAAAACACATGCTAAAATAAAACAAATTAATGTTTACAGAAATAATTTTCGATTAATAATTAAATAATACCTTAAAGCAAAAATATTTATTTAATAAATATAAAATTTTTAATTTTTTCTTTCAAAAGTTTTCATATTATTTTTTGGACAATCCTGCAAAATTGTTAGTAGAGATAGGAAATATCTTCAAATAAGATTATTATTTTAAAAATCTAAGTGATCATATTTAAAATAGCCCCTTCACCAACCATTGTCACACACACACACAACATATGGTAACATTGCTCTGCCTCCCCTCTTTGAGCTGACTCTAATATTATATAAGTAATTCTGTATTGCTTTAGAGTGTGTTCACAAGCATTTTGAATTCTAAGGATCACCCAAAACCACCATTGACACATCCAAACGATAAATAATATCAAATAATCTACACATGGTCATGATATGACTATTTGTCACAAAATCACAATTTATATCAATAATTAAAAAAATTAAAGTGCAAATTTCATACAAGTATGTTTGATCAAATCATGTGACTAAAATATACAAAATATAAAAAATGTGAGGAACGAATAAATTTTGAAATATTAAAAATTTATAATTTCTAAAATACGAATTTTAAATACTCAAACATAAAAAGTAAAGGGAAAAAAATAACAGACACATATAATAATTAAAAAACCACATGTTCAATAAATGTAAAATTTATCAAACCAAGCTTATAATTTCAAAATACTAAAAGCTTATAATTTCTAAAATATGAATTTTATTCAAATATAGGCCTATAATCAATATTGAAATAACAAAAATGTTGAATAAACATAGAAACAATTGCTGAAGCATATTAATTCTACAATTAATAATAAATCGCATTTTATCATAACATTAGTCCAAAGAATAATTGTTTAAAGTAAAAAATACTAATTTCACAATTAATAAAAAATTAATAAATCAGATTTTTATCTTACCAAAGCAAGTACTGTTATGGACTTCATTTCTCACATGTCATAAGGATCTCGTGATTAGTGTAGATTTGATATCATTGTCAGGAGATCAAATGTGAACAATGCTTTTTTTTTTTTCCAAATATAAATTTATTTAATAAAATAATTACATGATTAAAAAGATTGTGTTAAGTAAAGGGGATAATATTGTTGTGACGGAAGGTTGTTCATATTACATATCAATCCTGGGTGAGCTTTGTTGCTTGTTATGTACATCTTGGTTTAGAGGTTTTTTTTATGAGATTGAGCTTGGGGCATTAAGTCTTAGATATTTGTAGAACTGTGAATAAGTTCCAGGTATCTTCATATCACAGTTTTGATGTAAGCAATTGATTTCTATTTCTCATTTGGGTTAGTTTTTGAATGAAATAGGCATCTTCATTCAGGTGTGGAGTAGTGAAATATTTCATACACCTAACTGTCTATATGGCATAAGTTAAAAAAATTGAGAGTCTTATTACTGCAATTTTTTTTTGGTTTTAAGGCAATTTTTAAGTGAGAGAATTTTGTAGTAATCAATTTTTGAGTTTTCAAAGATAATTTTTCGGATATTACCCAGACCAGTGCAGTTGAAAGTAATGTGATCAAATGCTATTTTTTTGTCTCCATTTTTATAATAAAATTCATATTTTATAAGTTATAAGCTTTTAGTATTTAGACTGTGCTCACTGCCATTTTGAATTTTAAGGACTACCCAAAACTATTGTGGATACATCCTAGTGACCCCATATGGATTATTTGATGGCGTTTATGTCAGTGGTGGTTTTGGGTAGTCCTTATAATTTAAAATAATGATGAATGCATTCTAAATCAGTACCAGTAATTCTATTTCTAAATTTACTTAATTAGTGAAGAACTTACTAGCTTCACACTCTCAAATCAAAATGCTTTAGATTTGCCTATATTATTAGAAAGTAGGTTGAAGATAAGATGGCTGCTCTTATTTTTAGAAAGTCATAATCTTGTGTTAAGATTAGTATAGGTCCATCTTATGGTAAAATTAAGCACTCAAGGCACATAGTATTAAGGTTAAAGCCTTATATGTATTTAGCTGTTTATTAAAAATATTTCTTATCTCCATTGTTCTTTCTGAAATCCAATAGTTGTAAAAGCTGATGTAATTCTTACACTTCTTTATCAATACTAAAATTAACTTTAACCAGCATATTAATAATAATTCTTGTTTGAAAACCCATAAAAATTTATCATGCATAAACTATTCTTGTTTTCGATTAACAAAGTTATATTTCTTCAATATAAAAATGTTTACACTATTATTTAATTTTTTATTTGCATGTTATTTCATGATTAGTAACTATAATTTATTATATATATGTAATCCAATAATATAAATGTTCATTCTTATATTATTTATTGATGTAATTTTTATATTTCATTAGGGCCACCAAACTAGGTCAACTGTGAATAATGTGGCTGTTAAAATTCTTTCATTCTATTAGCACCAACATATCAAAAATACTTGTTTTAAAAATCCATTAGTGACTTTTAATTCAGAATCTCTCACAAATAACTTATTTAGATTTTCTATTAACAAAAGTATCCCCTCTTGTTTTTGTTCAATACTAAAATATTTACACTACTTCCTTTTAAAAAAATTTTTTAATGCTTATTGATAATCAAGTCATATTATATATATATTATACTTTATTATACAATTCAACAATTAGAAATTTATGCAGACTTTATTTAAGGGAAGAAATTTTAAATTTTTATACTTACATTGTTTATTCGAAGTCATTAAAACCTCTTGCATTTTATTTTGTTTATTCATAGGTTATGTTGGATAAGTATAAAAGAATCAAACATTTGATTTGCTCAATTAGATACATTTTTTAGATTTTGTCAATAATGCATTCATAGGGATTTTATTATAATCAAAAGAATTGCATTAAATAATATTATAAAATTTGTTAAGAATTAAATATGTTTGGCATGCAATAATATCTTTTTAAAAATTGTTTTTTATTCATTCCATTACTCTTAAATTTGAACCATAGTGTGAATTATGAATCTATTATGAGATTTTAGCTAGATAACAAATCCATAATTTGGTAAAAGATATAAAAAGTTAATACAGCATAAAAAGATAATATATTTGAAATATAATACAGCATAATAAAAAAAGAGATAATATTGCTATTACAAATATTTTACATAAGACAGGAGGGGAATTAATCTAAGATTCCACATTTCAGAACCAAACACTTTATCTCTACTCTAAACTGAATAATAGATGAGAGTTGTGTAAAATATCATTTATAAGTGAGTTTTGCCTGTTTTAAATAAGTAAATAAAATTAAAACAAAAACTTGGAGACATCATTGAAACATTTGACATTCAAATATTCACTATAATGGGGGAAGTGATCAAATTGGTATAAAAATTTGTGGATATCCAAAATGAAACAATAATGGCAAGCACTAGAGATATTGATTGCAGTCCATGGGATATTCCAATTATGATTTATTCCATAATACTTTTAGTGTTTTAATTCCTTTATATATATATTCTAAGTGGTTGATAATTATATAATCCTACATATATGTCAGGCACATAGTCTTAATGTTATAGTCTTAATAAACATTACTTTAATATCAGCTATAAGTATTCATCTGTTTACTATGTTATCCACAGACATTGTAATATAGGTGTTAGAATTCCATCACATATATACTATTTTCTAGTGGGGTGTAGTAAAATGCTAGATCTGGTAGATGGCTTTACAGTCTCATGACTAAAACTTAGTATGCTTGATATTCTATACTGTATTTGTTCTCTTTCTTTTAGTGAACAGTTCTTAAAGTAGTTGTTTAAAATTAATTTGATTTCTCCTTATGAAATTGACATTTCATTTTATTTATAACGGCTAATGAATTTTGTTTTATGAGAGCATTATTTTGTTTTATGTATGTAATTATTTTGATGCATATGCTGTTGATTATTTTGTTTATATGCATATGTTCCAAATTCATATGTAAATTCGAATGACTATTTTCTACAAGCAAGACTGAATTTATAATGCTCTGGAAGTTGTGATTTTACTCAATAGATGATCATAATTTATATCCATGGTTCTTAGAAAATAGACATCAATGAGGTTGAATTTAGCAATCCATTTTTATTGTTCTTTTTCTAACTAATCTTATGAATGTGATCATTTCAGTAAATAGAATATGCTAATTAAAAGAACTTCTAGGTAGTTTATCAGCGTATACATGTGTAGATTCTTTCAAAAAATAAAAGTATCCAATAAAGTTAATAAAAGAGTTTTCTTTTTAATATAACTTATCGAACAGTTATTTTTACAAAAAGAATATCTTGTTTTAATAATTATTGTTATCTCACTTTTCTCTCGTGGAATTAATTCAATTGTTGTTGCTCTAAACAATTGATGTAATAATGTTTATATAATATTAAATATATCCACACCCATACATATGTAAATTAGGTGCTTGTCTTATAAATAAAGATGCCGTTCGATGGTGCCGTTTGCACGCTAAAACTATAAAATATGAACATTCCCGGGCCGTTGATTTTAATCATTTTGATGTGTTTTTTGTAATGCGAAAATAAAAACAAAACAAAATCGTCTTTTTTAAATATTTTTTTTATTAACATATACAAATTAAATGATAATAATAAATGTAAAATAAAATAAACAAATTACAATTTGATTCGTGTTTTTTATTTTACTTTATTAGAAAAATCAATCTGGGGTTATGGTTTTACCGCTATTTTTACCTCATATAGAATGACAACAAAAAGTAAAAGTTGTTACGGTTAGGTTTAGGGTTAGTTTTAGGGTTAGGTTTAGAATTAGTTTTAGGGTTAGTTTTAGGGTTAGATTTAGGGTTAGTTTTAGAGTTAGTTTTAGGGTTAGGTTTAGTGTTCTGTTGTTTGTAATGCTAAAATAAAAAATATCAAAATCATATTTTTGTAAATATTTTTTTTTAGTAACATCTATAAAATAAATGATAACAATAAATGTAAACTATATTCAACAAAGTATAACCGTAGTCGGAGAAAAGAAAGTAAAACTTTTTTAAACCACAACAAAAATGTCTAATCATGTTTATAATATATGCTTTTTATGAAATTTACAAAAAAAACGTGCAGAATTGTACTTTTTTTACTGGATATTTTTGTGTTACCACTCTTTTTTACTTCAAAAATATACACACGGTAGAATCTTGTTTGTCTCATGGAATGTTATGAACAGTACGTGTTACCTAATTCCAACTCACTTTACATATATATCTTGTCAACATTTTCCCAATTAAAACTTCATACAGTACGGTGTAAAAAGTCTGATAATTATTACTTTACAAAATCTGAACATTTCAATACTTTAAAATAAAATAAAATCCAATGAAAATAACATTTCCATCCAATTAAAAAAAACACACCCTCTCACCAAGCCGTAACCATTTTATAAACTGTGCGAATTCGGAAAATGTATTTGCTGCGACGTGCGACGTGACATAGCGGCCTGAAATCTGTAACACAACAAAAAAGTTGTATTATAGAAAACGCGAGTTCGAACGTGTCGGCCGCGGAAATGGTATTTTTATGTGTTTTAGTGCAAAAACGGCACCATAGAGCGGCATCTTTAGCTATAAGACTAGTACCGTAAATTATTACATATGAAGTGTAACATATATTAATCATTCATTAATTAATGTACCAATGAATAATGTTATTTTGATCAAATAATTTCCTTAAACTTAAACTTAAAGTATTTTAATTTTCTTCTTGTCTATTAGTGATTTCAAATATAGTGTGATCGCAAGTTAAAATTGTTATTAAAGTTTACCGTGCTAAATATCTGTCCTAACTACATTCTGCTAAACTTTCATTGATTTTAATTTTGAATTACAGTACTTTTAAACAAAATAAAAAATACGTTTAAGATATTCATTAAAATCTTGTGGTAGGCATCAGTGTTTTGCCAGATAAAGTAGAATTATCAATTGTCAGTTTTAGCGATTATTATTTCATAGTAAAATAAAGAGAAATCTAAAAAAAAATTTAATACTATACATACATAATCATATTGGTACAATATATATAATAATTTTATATGTACATTATTTCTAAAGTATTAGATGTACTGTTTGATAAATTATATTTTTAACATTGAATGACTATTAGCATATATTTTAAATGACATATCTGTTCATGTCTAAACAGATAATGATTCACACACACACACACTTATGTATAAAGAATTGCTAGAAGGATTCTAACTTCATTAGTAATTTTAGATAATTACGAAGTTTTCAATTATTTACTACTATCTTTCTTCAGTCTCATTCAAAGTCAATAAATTAACCCTTAAATGATTTATGCAAGTAAAACCTTCTCCAATAGCATACCAAAAAGAATTATAAAAAATAGAGAATTATTCACCAGGGTTTTCAATTGCAAGGTTTGTAACATTGTTTTTTTTTTTCATTTTCATTTTATTATTGAGTGTAGAGGAATTTATTTTATACTCAAAATAGCTGAATACTCATTGGATAGCTATTTGGATGGCTTTTTAGCTTGCAATCAAGAAAAAAAAAAAAATTGAATTCTGAAAAAAAAAGTTAAAATTTTAAGTAACCTGAATTAAAACAGCAATTCAGAAAATGGGAAGCAGATCTGCAAAGAACTATGCCATGAAACTCTTCATATATATAACTGAAATTTGTGGTATTTTAGTAAAAATTATATGCTAGATTATTTGTATTTTTTAATATTAATTGTTAAAGGTCTTTAGAAAAAATTCAAACTCTTTAAACTTTTTCAAATATATTCAACTGTTAGTAATAGCACATAGGTTAGTTTATAATTATAAAAACGTGTTGAATGATATTGTGCTCTTCTCTTTTTCAGGTGTTGCTGACCTGTTTAATGGCAGTATTATAATGAGAATCGAACTTGGACCTTTAGATTCGTGATTAAAGAGTTTTAAGATGATGCTCTAACAGACTAGACCACTCTATATTTATATATGCTAACTACATTAAATTTGTAGGTATTTAGTTATGCTGATGTCTGGCTTGCCAACATTCATCGCAACCACATAGCGCTTTAAATGACGTATATCACTATTTACACTCATTTTTTTAAAAGTCTTAATAGACAATATATATATATTTATGATTTTATCGATTGTTTTTATTTTTCATTTAATCGAGGGAAAAGCATTAAATTTTATTAATAATTTTAAAAAGCATTAAATTTTAACAAGCATTTTGTTAAAAACAATAACATTAAAAAATAATAACACTAGAAAAATATTTGAAATAATATTTTCATTTATTGACTTGAAAAGCATAACAAATCAATTTTCAAAACTGTACTTAATATTCTGAGCTGATGGAAAGGCGTGTCATCTGGTTTATTGCCTTTTTAAAAATTAAACTAAATTAAGAAATCATTCTCTTACACGTGATTTCTCCGAACATTTAAATGCGAATTGATATATACAAATAATTGCGATTCTATCACAATAGCTTCACTTAAAGTTTTAAATCCACACTTGTAATGCAGTTAGCTGCGTCATATATTTTAGTAATTTATTTCCAGAATATGAAATCAAATAATTTATTTTGCTTTAAAAACAACAGATCATTCTTTTACAGTATTTGGATGAATGTTTGCCGTGATGTGATTAAAACAAAATTATAACAATTTTCAAAATCACCCCAAAATAGTCAACATTTATAATATGAATTTATTATATAAATATATATACATCAGCGTGCAAATTTTGATATTTATTTAGATCACAAAATATAAAACAAATGACTATAAATAAAATTGAAAACGGGGTATTTCATAATCTTAATTAAACAAAATTAGTTAATATGAAAATTAAAAATTAAGTTTCTACTACTATAATAAAATCACGTCAGGCCCGGATTTAAGGCGATTGCGCCCAATCGGGCCCCCGCACCAAAATTAACAAAAAGATATATTTCGAAATATTGAATTTGCATTTTATTTAAATATTTAATATATAGAGGGCCCCAAAAAAATCCAATCGGGCTCCGCACTTATTGGATCCGGCCCTAAATCACGTAACACGTTAGCATTCATCGTTTTCAACCATTATCGATCCACTGCATGATGAAAGTTTCTCCGAGTTTAATCCAGTTTTTCCGATTTCTAGCCTATTTCTATACACCACACCAGCAAATTTTCCTATTTCATCCATCCATTTCACACGAAGTCCTTTCTAGATCCATCTATTACCATCTTTTCTAACAAAATATCCAACCCAGATCCACTTCAGTTTCTTATTTTTTTCAATGGTGACAGCAATACCTGTTTGTTCTCTTAACTGGGTATTTATTTTTTATGTCTTCTTATTACTTCTAACATACCTTTCTCCATACTTTTAAAGTGGTCCGAAGTCTCTGTATTTCTCTTCTTTTAAGTGTCCAATTCTTAGAGGCTAAAGTAAGTAACTAGTAAAACAAAAATTTATTAAACACCTTTCTTTTCAAATACATGGAAATATTTCATTCTAATATTATTTCTACCAAAAGTATTTCATTCATGTTTATTTCTATGATTAATTTCATCTATTGTTTCTAGCTATATTAATAATCTGACCAAGGTATTATTTGTAATTGTTAATTTCTTCTAATTCATCATTATCAATTTTTATTTTCTTCTTTTGAAAAAAACTTTAGTCTTTTTAGCATTTATTTTTATTTTCTTGTTTTCATCTGATGACTCTTGCAACATTTCCTAAAGCTCCAAAGTATTATTTGCAAAAACAACTGCATTATCTGCAAAATCTAGATAAGTTAAATAATCTGCATTTGCCTTTTCTCTCTTAGTTTCCCATTTTAGTCTACAAAATACTTCTTGTAAAACTGCAGTAAAAAGTTTTGGAGATGTGGAATCACTCTAATATAACCTTTCCCAATGCCAATCTTTTTAGTATCACTATGTAATATAATCATTGATGTTGCATTTTAATAAATATTCTTCAGAATATGACAATATCATGGGTCTATACTGTAGAAATGCTTATAGAATCAAACATCTTTTCATAATCTACAAATTTCTCTCAACACTTGGATGTGTCACACTGAGCTAAAAACACTTTTAAATCTAGTGTTTTCTTTTGGCTGGCTAAAATCCTAAGTTTTGAAAATAGACTGATAGGTCTGTAATTTCTATCTTCTTTATTACCTTTTTAAATTTCAATGTTGCTACTGCATTTTTCTAAACATCTGATAACAATCAATCCTTAAGCTATCAACAATCTCAATCTGTAGTCAAGGCAACCTCCTTTAACAATAAAAATGGTACCAACCTTCATTTATGATCTAATATGTTTATATAGACATTAAAGATTGCAATTTAATGAAGGAGTATGCAATTAATAATGTAAATCTCATTAATCAAGCAAATATAACTTGTACCTAAAATATATATATAAAAAATAAAAATATATATAACTTGTACTTAAAGCGGACTAATAAATAACTAATTATAACTTTCAGATACTAAAAGCAGACTAATAAATAATCATTTTAAACTTCCAAATTCCATGTAAAGTATATATTTATTAAGACAATAAAGCCAATTACTCAAGATTTTAACAGTTATAAATGTAGATGATAACAATCAATCTTTAAGCTATCAACAATCTCAATCTGTAGTCAAGGCAACCTGCTTTAATAATAAAGATGGTACCATCTTTATCTATGTGTTGCAACTTGACCAAGGAATATGAGATTAATAATGAAAAGAAGTTTAAACAAACCTAATTAATCAGGCAAATACAAACATTTCTGAAAGCAGAGTAATAAAGGTTGCTGTGTTTACATGGTAAGATTGGAGATCATCTACATTTTTTACTAACCTAGTAAAGTTTTGAGTAATTGGTTTTATTGTCTTAGTAAATTTATATTCCAATAATCTAATACATTTTTATCATTTAGAGTTTTGGTATATAATTTTTTCATTTTTCTAATTTTTCACTTGCTTCTTTTAAAATATCAATTATAATTTTATTATTATCTAGGACTTTTACTTTCTTTATAAATTTAATGACATATCTCACTTCATTTAAAACAGCTAGGCAATTCAGTAGTAGTAGTAATTATTGAAAAGACTTTGTTTTCTTATTCATTATTGTTACATAATTCTTTATAGAAATCTTCCATCCATTTATAATGTCATCTTGTCCACATCTTACTAAATCTTACAGCCTGGACTCTTTACTATTCCCTAACTGAATTTGAAAAGTTTACCCAATTGTAACTTAAGACTACTTCAGTTAAATCCAGTGAATTTAATAAATTTAACTCAATAATTTAATGCATTAACTGACAATAATTATTAGAGTAACTTTACATTTTATATACATATATACACATAAGCCCGCAGGCATACAAAAATTGTTCTCATCTGTTTAGTCCCTAGCTTGCTTTCTCACATCAAGAGGCAAACTCTCAACTTTAGAAGCTAATGGGAAAAGGGTGATGTCCAACACCCAAATTTTAGTCCAACCACCCATTGAGCTCCTTGTTAACTGTCTCCATTTTTCTCCTCCAACCTGCATGTCTTCTTTCATGGGTTTCTTCCTACAGCTGATTGTCTGATATTTCTGATCATCAGATAAATAGTTATTTCTATAAATGCACACAAGTTGAATTCCAGAATGTTTTATCTTTTGTTAACTTTAATTAACAAGTTATTATACCACTCAAATTCTTGTTATCAATGATAGAAATCTGACTCTCATTCCTTTAATTATTATAAGTACATTTTAAACTCGTTATTACTAATTTTACTTTTTTGTCGTAATTAGAATATAATCTTTATTCTAATGTTATAACTTCTAATTATTTTTTAGTTCCATATTTAAAAGATAAATCTTTTAATTCTACAATTATTTCATTTACTATTTTATATGTATGTGAGAGTACCCACACACATTCATATCAACACTTTTGAGATTTTTATTCTCTTCCATAGTTTTCTTTGGCAATTCACAATTATATTTTTTTATATTGTTATTAACTCTTTACTCTACCATTTCTTAAAACTTTAGATATTCAATTCTTCTCAAGGAATCATTGTTACATATTTTTATATTCCTTTTTTTTCTTCATACATCATCTTGTTTTAGTAAAAAAAAAAAAGTAGTAAATTGGTTTTCTTTTGTACCAACTAGCTTTGTTGCAGTTCTTAATAGTGTATCAGTTATCTTTCTATTGATTTCATTCACATTTGAAAAATCTTCATAATCTGTTATTTTTTAAAATGATTTTTCTGTAAGTTAGGAATATCAACTAAGAATAATTTTACATCAACATGCATCTTTCATCTAATTAATGCACAATCACTATATACTTTCTGTTAATCAAAATATAATTTAATACTGCTGTACTTTCATTTGGATTTTCATGACATAAAGATTTTCTTTTTCTACGAACTCCACAAGTCCATGTTTTCTCTCATTTCTAACACCATAATCAAATTTATCAAAATAATTTTAATCTTTAAATTATTTACCAATTCTAGCATTAAAATCTTTCACAACAATTTTAAAATTTTGTTTAGTCTGATAAAAAATATTTTGTACACCTATGTAAAAATTGTATACTTCTTCAATAAAAAGAACTTGTTGGGGGCATAAAAAGAATTATCTGCATTTGGAATCTTTCATTAAGTTAAATAACAAATCATGTCACTCTATATAATACATCACTAATCTCCATAGTGTTGTTTTTCCATTTTTATATATATAATAAATCCCACTCCAGTTGTGTTTCCAATAATTGTGCCTTTGTAATAAAGTATATGCCCACTTTTTAAACTAATTGTTTCTTCATCTTACAAGATCCAATACATTTCTCATTTAATATTAGATAGCTTTTCTTTCAATTTTGTGAAATCTTTTTTTTACTTCAGAGTGATTTGCAGTTATAAGTGCCTCAATAAAAGGGCAGCATTGAATAACAACCTGAGTTTACAATCAGAGATTCTTAACATCTACATCTTCTGAAACCAACAGTTATCTTGGCTGGTGGTTTTATAGTCTTCTGGAAATATGGTTTATAATATAGTTTTGTCTGTCATAATTGTAAATATCTATTCACACACTCACAGGCAACTGAAAAGAAAGCCTGCCACATTACTTGAGTTTAAGAGTTCAGAAATAAAAAGCCAATAAACTTATTATGCTGGCTGATATGTGTTGATGAGCAGTTCATATATGTTCATATACTATATAAATAATCATATAATAATAACAATTACAATACTAAAAACATATGAATGGTCATTAGGAATTTGCCTTGTTCAGTTTTTTTAAGATATCAAAGAGTAATCAAAGGGCCTTCTTTCAGTTAATAGCAAAGTTCTTTTTATAGCCATGTAACATATACACACATTGTATTCTACTTTAAATTTTTGTGTGAATTTCTTATATAGTCTTTCAATGAAATTGTAATAAAACTTGTCTCATTCATTTTTAAGAGAGTATAGTAGGTTGTGATGCAGTGAATATAATTGGCTTCAGAAGCTCTAATAACATCTGTTTATTCTTATAGAAATATATGGAGTTAAATAGTGTGGGTTCATGGATAAGATAGCACCTTCTTCACATGCTGGATTAAAATGGGCTCTAAAATTTACGAGACATTACATTGGAAGTATATATGTATTTAATAAATATTCATTTTTTCTTATTACATTAATTGCTTTCATCAGTAAATATTTTTAATTAGGTCTCTGGCTAAATTTTAAAAAATATATATTTTTAGGGCTTGCCTCAGTCACTAAATCTGATCAGTTAGACCCCGTTGTAATATTTACATTTGATGTAGCATGCCCCATCACATATAATTCTAAACAATTCACCTTAATAATAATTTTTGTAATTGCTAATAACGGTGATAGATTAATTTAAATATTTCTAGATCGATTTCTAAGGAAATAAATAAATAAAATTATTTTAGTCAACACGATAATTATTTGATTATTTTGTCCGAACTAATGTTTTTAATGTTGATATCAATAACATTTTAATTTTTTCATTAAACAAAGCTTATTAATAATAGAAATTATTTTATTTCCCAATGACATTTTTTCCAGATAAGTATTTAATAATTCATACTATTTTATTATGCTTAAATTTTAGTTTTCTTTTTTTTTTTAAAAAAAAAAACTAACAAAAAAAACGAGATTATTTTGCTATTAATGCAAACTTTATTTCAATAATTTTTATATAAATTGAGGAAATTAATCATCATAAAGATACAGCGTACTTTGGAATGCCATATCATTATTTGCAATTAATCAATTTGATTAATCCATTGGTTTAAACAATTGCCATAAAAATTATTAAAATTTTCCATCTTCCAATAATTCTATTCTCCTCAAATTTAGATACTAAAATTTACTAATAAAATATTTAAAAAATATTCAATTATAACATCTTTAACTACAAGATATTATGAGGTTTGTAAATGAAATGACGAATAAAACTGTTGAAAGACAAAAACATTTAAAGTGTGTTTTTTAATAATGGTAAATACTCAGACAAAAAAAAAAATATTGACCAAAGGATAACCATAATACCATTTGAAATTTTTTGATGTAGCTCATAAAATAGATATTTCTATAATTATAATATTTTAGTGTAGAGCTATAGGTGTAGCCTCAAGATTCCCAAATAAAGAAAAGAAAAAAAATATGTTTAGGAAAATGTTGTTTTCAGCCCATCATTTTAGAATTGCTTTGTATAGATTAGTGCAATGATAGAATGAGGATGTAAAAATGAGAGATTTATAGAATGACTCTCAGTTAAAGTAAAAAAAAAAATTCTTTGTTCCATATAATATTTGGATAATCAAATGCTACATGATCACATGATCAGTAATCATAGGATTATTTTGGTTTTCTATAGAAAAAAAGTTTGCTAATTCAATTGAAGTTTCACAAGACTTTAATGTTGATTTTAAAGTTGTGCTTCAAAAGAACAAATTCCAAAAATTTCTTAGAATATTTAGAACAAGTATATAAGATAGATACTATTCAATATACAGAAACATTTTCTGCTGAGAAAATGCAGGATACAATAATTGAATGACTTATAAATATACTATATAATTTGTATGCATATTATTAATAGGTGTAAAAATTACTTTATGGTTGTACAATAGACATACCTTTTTTCTTCAACAATAAAATTTTTATAAAATTGATGAGACTCAACTGAGTTTTTTGAGATGCAGCATAAAATAATATCTACCATGATCTATACTTTTCCATATAATTCATGAAGATTTAAATAGTATTAAAATTATAAAAGACAAGTCAGTTAAATACTTAATTAAAATTACATTGCATTTAGTTAAATTATATCAGTTTTTTCAATAAAAAGAAGAAGAGGTTTGTATTATATATTCAAAAGTGAATATCTTCTAATTTATTAACTACTTTTCAGGAATTTGGATTTAAAAGATATCCAGTTCTTTTTCACTGAAGTATTTTTTTCATCACCTTAAAATTTACATATATATGATATACATAAATGCATTCATGCAATCTGTGTAATTGTGTCTTTGGTGAAGATTCAAATGCTTTATGTAATTTTTTTAATAAGCAGGTATACATTTAGATTAATTGTTATTACTATCATAATTAATGGAAAACCCCACTAATTATGATTTTTATTTATGCACATTTCTTCACTTCAAGAACAACACTGGGAATTCTAATTCAGTCTAGTTATTCTATTACAGACAGAATTATTGCTCATAATGTAAATGTAAAATTATAATAATAAATGTCACGTTACTGCAAATGGCTGGTAAAAATTATCTGTATATTAATAAGTTTGTTTATTATCATTTTATTTTGAATAATAGGAAAGATTGGTAGAAGCTGCCACAAAATGCACAGGAGTAAACACTGGAATCATGATGGTGTAAATGATTTAAAATGCAGTAAAGCAAACTGATTGGAATAGTAATGATATTAATGAATTAGGTGATGTGGATGAAATCATAGCTTTCTCAATTAATGAATTGCTTATTAAACATTATTTCTTCTGAAGCACTGTCTTTTTCCACAATTATTGATATATGTGATGCAATAGAACATATTCATAGTTTCCTTGTTCTTTATTTATGTATATTCAGAGATTCTTTCCCATCTCGATATTTGCTCCAAACACTATATTGAACAATAAATCACTCTACTTACTCTAGTCTAGAAAAGAGTATGCTGTTGGAAATAATGAAAAAAATTATGGTCTGCATTGTTTATTTCACTTCAAAAAGAAAGTATCAGTTTAAAGATTTTATACAAGTGAAAAATCTCATCTAACCTGTAAGTGACTTCACTGAGAATCTGAATACAAAGAAAACATTTTAAATAAGATTATCATAATGTGGCAGTATTCTATCTGCAATAAGTCAGTGAAGTGCCAAATTCTACCACAATATACAAAGACAACATATTAATTATGTTTTGCTTTGTGTAAATGTATTGTTGTTACAAAGTCAATGTTACATCTTACATTTTCTCAGTAGATTTATTACTAAGTCAAAAATCCTATTGTAAATTTAGTGATGGCTTTTTTTTCTGTTTTGTATTTTTGCTATTAATGTTTTTTTTCTATTTTTACTTATAGTATATAGAACCTTATGGATCATTCACCATGCTTGTGATTAGGGTTTGAATTCGGAATATATAAATATTATAATATTTTTCAGCAGACTTAGAACTTTTTCAAATAGCTGGTCCATAGACAATACCTGATATTCTGATATTTATCCGTAAAAGGATAAGTAGTTATATTTATGTAAAAAATAAAGCATAAAAGAAAGATAAGTTAAAACCTTTACTATCCAACAATTATCAAACTTGGTGAGTGCTGTCTTTTCCTTTACTGTTTTTCTATTATGGCTGTTGGAAAAACTTCTGCTTTACATTGGACTATTTAAGATCTAGGTATTTTTTATTTTTATTCATAAAATAGCTCATTTTATTTTATTGCAAATATTAATATTTGTATGACTTTGTATTCAAATTATTTAAATTGTTAGTTAAATATTTTTTATATATGTGATTTTTTTGTTCATTTATATAAATATATCAATAAATTATATTATAGATAATGACAGATATTATATAAAAAATAATCATGCTTCTGCCAATTTTAGCATTTATAAAATTAATAAAAACTTTGGAAAAATACAAGTTTAATGAATTTTACAAAAATAAAACTTCTGTTTATCTGTTTAAGGACATTCATCTTGACTAGGGAATATTTACATTAAAATGGGGCTTTATTTCAATCAAGATATTTAAGTCACTCAGTATATAAAAACTTATTATAATAAGTTAATTAAAAAAATAATACGAAAAATAAGACTTTGTTAGTAAATACAGGGCAACCAATAGATGAGACAAAAAGGCACTTGCCACAAAGCTGGATTACAATAGGTCTAAAATAAGACACAATATTTTTTAAAAACAATTTTTATTAAATTAATAGCAGAAAAATATCTAATTAAAAAAAATTTGGGATGTTTTTAATGTAAAGAATATCTCTCTTCTCTTTAAATAAAAATTGTTTAATTCTCTAAATGAATTTTTCATTCATTTTGAAATGTTCATTGAATAATACAAAATTTAATAGTATTATCATTTTAATTTTCAATTTATTGCTAAATAAAATAGCTTAATAGATAACTCTGGATTACTCTAATAAACAAATTGATTGAAAGAAAGTTTGCAGTTTATTTATTTTTATTCTCTTCATCATCTTTGCACTTCACAAAATAAAAAATAAAAATTCTACTATAGTGTTATTTAGATATTGTCCATTTATTATTTATTTTTTTATAACTTGATAAAAAAGATAGATTTATGTCTTTCCTCTTTGCTGATTAAATATAAAAATATGTTGGTGTCTTCTCAGGCAAAATGAATAATTGAAAATCCAGATTGGTGTACAAGACATTTGTACAGGCATATAAAATTGATTTTAAATGCATAATTCCAAATATTGTGGCCAAAATTTTTTACTAGTACACTGTAAAATAAAATCAATTAATTGATTTAAAAATAATTTCTAGAGAAAGAGCAATATTAAAAACAATAAATTATAGCAAAACTATTAGACTATTTGCTGCAACAAAGACCCTGAAGAAGAATTTAATATATTATGACTTTTTTTTATTCTGTGATTTTTTTTTTTTTAAAAAATTATTATATTTTGACTTATTTTATATAATTTTTCTGCATTTTTTTACTTTAAAAATTTTTATTTTTGTGTGTTTTTTTTTAAATAAATATATTTAATTTATCTATTACATCCAACAACTATCACAGAATATAATAGTGTTGAAGTCAGTACTTGCTAAAGTTGATAATTGGAGAACTTAAGCCTTTTTCTTTTTTGTTTTATGTTCTAGTTAAGAATAACTAAAATACTTATTTACCAACCAACGGCGATAATCTGTAAGTTGGATTATTGACCAACTATGTGGAAGTAAAATCCTAAGAATCTTGAGAAGAAATTTATTTGATCTGTTATAAGAATAACAGGTGGAAGTGTTACCTTTGCACCATAAGGCTCTACCAAGTAATAGCCTTTTCAATATAGAATGACTGGCTCAGTCCTGAGTATTAATATATGTATTTGTTTAAAAATAAGCTTATTTTCAGTAAATAAAGCAATAAACTCAGAGAATTTAAAGTAAATTTGTATTTAAAATATAATAAATAAAGCAATAAAATAAAACTAAGGAAACAATAAAAATGTAACTACTAAACAGCAAGTAGATCAACAAACAGAGAATTATGAATTTATCATACTAATTGATTCATTATATCACATTATATAATGACTTTTGATAGTTTTTAACAAATTACAATAATTACGATAAGATGTACCGTACAAGCTAAAAAAAATGAAAAAGATAATATAAATACAAAAGAAAAAAATCGAAATTAAGCTAGCCATTCAATGCAAAAGTTATTAATAATATATTTAAATAGACAAAAAATGAAAGATCTTTAAATAAACTACTGCAAAAAAAGCCTTTTCCAGGATCTTTTTAAAGAAAAGCAGTAACAGAAAATCAATACTTACCAGACTTCTGCCTTATTTTATCTTCTAATATTGAAGCAATGGATCTGAAGTCCGATCCATGCTTCACATCTTCCTATAAACTTAATTAATATTGTAAACCTAAATTAAGTTTATAGTCCAATATCAGCAGGGTTTTGCATTACAGCTAAAATTAATTACGTTTATTAAATTTGTATTTGCTTTTAAATATTTTCTTTTAAGTAAATTCCATTCTAACATTAAATTGCTGTTAAAAATATTACTTGTGAAAACCTTTTAGTCAAACATATATATACGTCAAGCATATATATATGAGTTAATGCAAAATTCTGCTGAAATCAAATGCTTATATTATTAAAAGAAATAATGTATTTTTTACTTTTAAATCTTGTTCAAATATTTAGTATGATTTGATTTTGAGATAAGCCCGCCAACATTTTCTAAAAGAATGTATATTTTTAATTAGTTAAGCCCATTCAAGGCAAATTAAAGATGGCCTTCTCTTTCTTTTTTAATTAATAAAATCCAAAGTTTAAAGAAAGAAATTTAAAATAAAAAAGTAAAAGTTATTTTTAGAAAATGTTACCTTTAAACAAAGGAGCATGGGGAGGCTTATCAAGATCTCAGATCATACAAACAATAGAAGGTAGCTGACAAAGAGGGTATAAATAGAAGTGAGAACAAAAGACTGGATTATTCAGATTTTCCTTTTGAAGGTGATTCATTCAAAGTTTTCTTGCTGGCATTCAGATTTCTCTTTGGAGAACTTTTTCAAATTTTGCTTGTGGAGATTTTATTTAAAAAAAGTAGACAACTGCCATCTTCAAAATCATGGAGAGGTTTGAACATGCTCAAGTTAAAAGCAACAGTATTTTGAGGGAAATGAATATGCTTGGCTAGGCAAATAAATAGCTTTGCCTATCGCCGAGGTTCCTGAATACCATCCAAAATGCCATAGTATCCACTCAATAGTCATCTGAACTCTGTGCCGTGTCTGGAGAACTTTTCGTGAAACCATACTACATATTTCCATTTTCATTGTCCGGACAAATACCTATCGACGGTCGGATCAAGCCACGAACGCCGTAGAGAACATGACCAAGGAAAAAAGGACGGTAATCATATCTCCTCCATTGAACTATTTCTTATGCTACCTTTTGTTCATACCTTTTTTTTTTAATTGCTTCATTGAATTATATGTATGAAATGTAGTATTTAATTATATATGTTATGTAACCATTTTTATTAGACTAGTCTTAAATATATATATATATATATATATATATATTGTGTGATCATCTATATATTTTAACCTTTTTTTTTCCTTCGCTATTCTTCATTACTAACATGTGTAAATATTTAGTATTCCATTGCGGTTAAGTTTAAAAGTTAATTTTTGTTCCAGTAAAATCTCTTTCCAATTTTATTTGTTTTTGTTAATTAAATACGAGTCAGTTTCTTTTGTTTGCCAACTTGATCTCCTCGATAATGCCTCTTTTGTCCGCCACTAGCTTATTACATATATCTGATTTAGCTATATACGTCTTAAATAATTTTAAACTGTTTTTAGCACAAAGCAATTAGAAATGCTTTGCGAAAGATCCTTTTTTTATTGTACTTTATCGAGAAGATCGAGTTGACAATTTTATTAAAATTGGGAAAAGATTTAGACCGCAAACCTATTAATCCGTTTTTATTGTCTAATTAGTTTGTTTCATTAATTTAGAGGAATAGCGGAGGCCATTAAATCATTATTCATATTTTAAAGCCATTAATTAAACATATTATTTAACTATCAAAAGCTTGAGTTTCCTAATTTTATTATAATGCTTTATTTTACTTTTCTAATGATCCAGGCATGCAAAACACATATTTCTTAGTACTTTTGCACATTTAACTATTTAGTTCCGTAAGTTTCCTGTCCATGTTTCTTTCCGCTGATGCTAAGCTGTCGCCGGTTGAAAAATAATTTATGCATGGCTCAGATAGTGTTGTTTGTTTGTGATCAGGCCTCGAGAATAGGCGAATGGGCAGAGGTCATAGTATTCTTGATTTAATATCTCGCGTATGGGTGGCCTCGAGGTACTTTTGCCTAGTATTTGAACTGGGTTAAACCAACATACATCATCTGACTGTCACAATATCAACCAATAAATAAATGCCTATCTGAGGGTGATTTATGTCAGAAATCTTGGGATAAAAATCCTAAGTTTGTTTACTCCCATTTACAAAATTCATTCAGATTTAAACTTCAGATCACAGATAAAAAGACCAATATATTAAAGAATGCTTTATAAGACTTTGTGTATATAATATTAAATGTGCTTGTTTACAATAAATTTAATATATATATATAACATCTCTTACATGTACAAGTAAAGTAAGTTGATGTCTGTTTTACAAAAATAAGATTTCTTTCACTTTTTTAAAATTGTCGTTGATGATTTGATGTGTAACAGATCGAGAGATTTTCCAAAACTACAGAATGAGATCTTTCATCTCTTTGCTTAATAGTTATTTTATCATTATCATATTTAACTAATTAGAGGGCATTATAGTGCATTATATCATATATATATATTACAAATCTTTTTATATAATCAGAATTTAGATTTGAAATTAGTGCAATGAGCTTTACACTGATATGTTTGTTTGCTATACTGAAATTTTCATTTATACATAATGTAACTCGTTGTGTCTTTGTCAAAGATGCTTCAGACATTTGATGTAGTTTTTATGATTAGTATAGAGCTTAGTAGAGTAGACTTAATGAATAATTGTTATAAAATTATTTGAATTTCTTTTACATTTCAATAATTATAAGAGAAAACATATTTTGAATAAATATGTTTTATAAGTATATTAATTTATTTTTTCAGATATAATTTTAAACTTAATTCTCCTCCCTCCATTCACCCCCCTCTTTTTTATTTTATATAATTTTTTATTTATGTAAAGTGTTTCGCAATGGAATCTATCAATATAAATAATATTTCATTTTTTCACTTCAATTTTTTAAAAAAAAAATACTAATGTAATTATATTTATAACCTATAAAAAATACACTGCCAAGAAAAAGATATCTCAGATATGTTGCAATAATTTTCTATAATACATATATGAAAGAAAGAAAGAAGAAGAAGAGGAAGAAGAAGAGGAAGAAGAGGAAGAGGAAGAAGAAGAGGAAGAAGAAGAGGGAGAAGAAGAAGAAGAAGAGGAAGAAGAAGAAGAAGAAGAAGAAGAAGAAGAAGAAAGAAGAAGAAGAAGAAGAAGAAGAAGAAGAAGAAGAAGAAGAAGAAGAAGAAGAAGAAGAAGAAGAAGAAGAAGAAGAAGAAAAAGAAGAAGAAGAAGAAGAAGAAGAAGAAGAAGAAGAAGAAGAAGAAGAAGAAGAAGAAGAAGAAGAAGAAGAAGAAGAAGAAGAAGAAGAAGAAGAAGAAGAAGAAGAAGAAGAAGAAGAAGAAGAAGAAGAAGAAGAAGAAGAAGAAGAAGAAGAAGAAGAAGAAGAAGAAGAAGAAGAAGAAGAAGAAGAAGAAGAAGAAGAAGAAGAAGAAGAAGAAGAAGAAGAAGAAGAAGAAGAAGAAGAAGAAGAAGAAGAAGAAGAAGAAGAAGAAGAAGAAGAAGAAGAAGAAGAAGAAGAAGAAGAAGAAGAAGAAGAAGAAGAAAGAAGAAGAAGAAGAAGAAGAAGAAAATGCAAGAAAAAAGAAAGTCAGGAAGATAAGTAAAAAAAAGAGAAGAATGGAGAACAGACTCTCATACTAAAAAATATGATTCAATAGTTAACTATTAATGTCATTGAACACATAATAAAATGATGGATTATTTTAGCTTTGATTTGAATAAAAATTAAGATTTTTAATTTTCCTTTTTTTAATAATTTAAAGTTTTATTTTGATAAGAATAAAATGTTACAAGAAAAATACTTTGCTTCTGGAATATATGGCAAAAAAAAAAAAGAAAAGAAAATTAACTTAAAAATACTTTTGATGTTAATAGTGGAATTAATAAAACAGTGAATTCTAATTTGACTTCAGGCTTTACAGAATATAATACTAACTTTCTTGATTGATTTACATCCAAAGAGCAAATTGAGTCACCTGAATATAAAGCTGAATTTAGTCAAATTAGTACAAATCCTAATAAGAATAAAAAATATATCGATATTGCTTATAACACTTCTTTCATATACACTTCAATGCAAACAAATTTTCTTAAAAGCTTTTTTATTTTTCTTACAGTTTCAACTGTCCATCAGTCTTCACCAGAGCTCTATGCTTCTCTGCTTTAATTTAAATTAAAAGCAGAGAAAAAGCATAGAGCTCTGACGAAGACTGCTGGACAGTCAAAACTGTAAGGAAAATAAAGAAGTTTTTAAGAAAATTTGTTTGCATTGAAGTGTATATGAAAGAAGTGTTATAAGCAATATATATATATATATGAATATATAAAAATATGCAAAGAAAATGAAAGAGAAGAATAAGAGAATATACTTCTGATAATAAAAAAATAGATAGTATTAAAAAAATGTTAGATATTCTGAAAATGGAATGTAAAAACAAAATGAGCATAGAAAATAAATGTTAGATAAAAGCTACAATGTTGAAAAATTTATTGAGTGATACTTTTGATATATTTAAGAATATCCAAATAAATTTCATACACTGTTTTTTGTTGATTTCATAATTTTTTGACATTAACAGAAAACAAAGTAAATGTAAATAGACTGTTAAACATTTTTGTGAACAGTAAAAAATTTATAATAATTTAATTTTTATATAAAAAAAATAGAAATTCAAATAAGTAATTGGTTTTTAATACCAAAAACCTTTAATGTGTTACTGGTGTTTTTTAAAACCATATTTGGAGACTGCTTAAATGATAAAAACCTACTGAATTATTGTGTTATAGAAATTAACTACAACATTCAAAATTATTCAGATAATGATTTACCTATGTTTAAGCTAGCCCATAATGGGGTTAGTAGTTTAGACAAAGTTTTGTAGATGTAAGAATCTAAATTCAAGCTTTAAGGATCTAAATTCCATCAGTTGTATGATGTAAATTTTTAAAAAGTCTAAATCCGACTCAAAATGCATTGTAAGCATATAATTAATTGCTCAAGGCATCATGTGATTATTGAGAATAAAAGTTATTAGACTAAGCTAAAAACCAATCAAAAAGCCTTTAGCTTGTATTATGCCTCTCTACCATTGAACTTAACCTTTTATGACAATTAAATAAATAATACATATAATCAATGTAAATTAGTTGCTACATAAATAAACCACTTTGTTGTCTCAAGTAATTGTTCATAAAACAATAACAACTTTGATTCCAATGCAGCCATATTTAATACAAATACTTAATCGGTTAATTTATTATTTTATAAATTTACTGTATTAAATTCAAGTCATACTAAATAAGATCAGTAAACAAACATTCCACTCAACCCTATTTAACTACCGTGTTAAAGTCAAATGATACCAAATAAAATCATTATAGAAATTTATTACTCTAGTTATACATTCTTCCAGAGTAACACATCTCAAGGATGAATTCATAGAAAGATCAATCTCTGCTTCATTTAATTTTCACTCATGCAAATTGAAACTGCTATATAAAAAGTATATAGTCATTTTAAATAACTGTAATTTAACTTTTTATTATTTAACTGAAACTTAAATCAGCTGAGTTAGTACTGAAGTCAGGATTTTAAAACTAAACAATACAATTGACAAATAAATGCATATCAAGTGACCTAGTTCAAATATATTTGTATATTTGTCACCATTATCCAGCTTTAGTATGAACAATGCTGATAATTTACTGTTTTTCTTTAAATTATAGCTAGAGTTATTTATATATTTTAATGTATCAAATATTATAATAATTCAAATAATTTAAAAAAAAAAATGTAAATAAAATGATTGAAACTAATGATTTTTGATATAAATAACATGGTGAATAAAATTCACAAGAAAAAAAATCATACTTTGGTTGGTATTTAAATGTTCTCGCTAACATTTTAACCTTGTGTAGATCTATCTGAAAAAATTTAGAATGGACAGGCAGACAAATAAACAAGTAAGTAAATAGATAGATGACCATATATAAGAGAATGTGATTTGATGTGTTGTGATGTGATGCATTATGGCTTCTCCTTTCAGAATCAGAAATTTCTTAGCACTATGCCCAGAGAAACTTATTAGCCACATTAATTTCCCTTTCCATTTTTCATCCTATGTTTTTTTTCCATATTCCTGCTCCAACCCAATTCCACAACATTACTTTTGTCAACTCTATGACATTTATATCTAAATACCCCTTTTCCCAAACCCAGCATAAAAACCAAAAACTCATTTTCTGTATAGTCATTTTGTTTATATTTATTCTCCCACAACTTCATTTTTTTGTACCTTTCTGCTTGTACAAATGCCTAATATTCTTACATAACTTGCAGACTAAATCACCCATATTTTTCCATTTATGTGTATATTTCCTTATTGCTAACAATCCAGTATTAAACTCTCTATACAGTAGTGCCACCAAGTGCAACCGTTCATAATCAATGGATGCATGAAAGATTTTTGCATAAAATTCTTATCTAGTGCTTATTCATCCAACATCCTGACACTAGTTTCTAGCTTGTGGCTATCATCAGTGAGAATTCTTAGATTTGAGAGCACTGCATCAAGATTTTAGGATTTAATGCCACCCTCCAACAGACACCTTTTACCTATTTGGTTAACTATGAAATTATGAGCCCAAGATGAAAACACCATAGTATTTCTAATCCAAGCTCATTCACTTGTATAGTCATAAAGATCCAAACTTGTATAGTATCTATATATTTTGGTATCTTTGGTTTTTTAAAAATCACAGATATTATTGTATGGGCAGAATAGGTATAAGGCCATTAAAACATCCTCATTTCATAAGCGTACACATGCTGCTAATTAAGAATACCAAACTCTTCATACAGTAGTGCCACAAAGTGCAAACCTTCAAAAACAATAGATGCAGGAAGATTTGTGCATAAAATCCCTATCTAGTACCTACTCATCCAACATACCCAGACTAATTTCTAGTTTGGGTTAGAAACATTATGGGTTTTCATCTTGGGCTCCTAACTTTATAGTTAATTAAATAAGTAAAAGGTGGTTACTGAAGGTTTGCATTAGATTCTAAGATCTAGGTGCAGTGCTTTCAAATCTAAGGCTTTTCATTGATGAAAGCCACAAACTAGAAACTAGTCTGGGGATGTTGGATGAGTTGGCACTAGATAGGAATTTTATGTACAAACCTTCCTGGATATATTGATTATGAAGGCTTGCACTTGGTGGCACTACTGTATAGAGGGTTTGGTACTCTTATTAACAGCATGTGTAAGCATAGAAAATGTTGATCATGTGATGTTTGATGGTTTTATATCTATTCTGCCCAAAGGATAATGGTGACTATGGTTTTTGAAAAACCAAAGACATTAAAATGTTTACAGAATTGAATTCAGATCTATATGACTATACAAGCAAATGATCGTGGGTTGGAAATTCTATGCTGTTTTCATCTTGGGAACCTAGCTTTATAGTTAACCAAAATAAATAAAAGGTGGCTGCTGGAGGTCTGGTGCAGTGCTTTCAAATCCAAGGCTCCTTACTGATGAAAGCCACAAGCTAGGAACTAGTCTAGGGATGTTGGATGAGTAGGCACTAAATAGGGATTTTATGCACAAACCTTCCTGCATCCATTGATTAATAATAGTTCCAACACAATTGAAATAAAATATAAAAATAATAAATATTTTCTTTATTGAACCAGTTTTTGCCCTATATTAGGGCCTTTTCAAAATACACTTTTCTAATATAATCACATCAATACTTTCTGCAACGTTCAATTTATATAATCATTTTATACAATCACATAACTTATTTACATGTATATACTCTCCCCTCCCCCCATTTTTTATATACATATTATTTTTATACAATAAATAAAATTACATTAAATACAATTCAATAATTATATACATATATTATACACCATAAATTATATATTACTTTACAATCATTTCTCATATATTTCTACTAACCATATCTTAAAATATAACCATATTTATTTATAGTTAACTAATTATTTACATTAATATTAATTATTTACATATATATATTAATTTAAAAAACAACAAAAACAAAACAAAAAACACATCAACCATATATTAAAATTTCCAGTTATCCTTCAATGCCCATTTACTACTCAACTTTGCAGGTCCTTTAACTAAATTAACACATTTACTCATACTCTCTTGAATATATACTGTCTCATAATATTTCCTTCTATTATAATCTATGAACGTTACACTTGGTGGCACTACTGTATGAAGAGTTTGATATTCTTATTAACAGCATGTGCAAGCATATGAAGTGGTTATCATGTGATGTATAATATATAATAGATGAGATGGGCGAGTGAATAAATGGTTGGTATGGAGCAGGTAAGCAAGCAAATTGGTAGACAAATGGATGGATAGATAAAAAGGACTGACAACCTAAAAGAAAAATATGTAGATGAATAGGTAAATAGACAGACATATAGATGTAAAAGATAGACTGATAGATAGATGGATGAATACATTGATAGATATATTTGATATTTATATAGTATAAGTGATGAACAAAACTTTAATTTATAATTTGAATACATCAATAAATTTGTATAGTTTGATAACATAATAATTTGCTACATTTCATAATAGACAAATCTATAATAACTATAATTTTAGTAAGAATGCATATTTTTATAAGCTATATAGTTTTATTGCAGTATGCATTCATTACATACACATATCATAAAACAATATTTCTCAAATGTTTATCTTCCAAATATTCCTTTCAAAATGTTCATAACATTAACATATCCTTAAAACAAATAATGTTTGGTAGAAGTTATATTAATTATTTTAATATTTGTGTTGTAATAAATCCCCAGAATACATCTTTATGAACAATTATTTTTTCTCTACATTGCAAGTTTAAGAAATTAACAGATATCAGATGTCTCTAGAGTAGAAGTAAAGAAAAGTGTTCCTAAGATCACATATTAAATGCAAGAAAAATATAGTAAGGATGTAGTATTTGTTAGCATAAATTAACGTGAATTTTTAAAAACATTATAAAAAAATGAATACAAAAGTCATTCAATAAAAACAAAAATATAAAAAGTATTCAAACCTTAACTAAAAAAGGAGAAAAGACTCCTACTTCTTAAAGAAGTGTAGGGTATATTTGGAGATAACTTAAAGGCAGTCTTAGTTAAAGAACTGTTCTTCCTCATCCATTTTATTGAACACAAACATTAATTAAAATGAAATGGAATCCTATTTCAATTGAAAACTTTTCTTGTTTAATGTCATAATAGAACACAATTTTTTTTTGAACGAATGCATAAAACCTGCCTGAGAATGTAAGCTAATAAATAGATGTTTTGAGATAATAAATATGTTACAGAAAAAGTGAATGTCTATTATAAAAAAAAAAGAAGTTATTTCTCCTCAGAACAAACGTTCAGCTTTACTTATATATTTAGTTTAATATATATATAGACGACAATTATCATTAAAGCTAAGACAAAGAATACGCATATTATTGAATGTTTAAATAAAATCCACAAATTCCTAATCATAAATTGTAAATCGGATTAAATAAAATTATATTATATAAAAAATAATTATAAACTTTATCTTATACATTATTAAAATCAACCGTTAGCATGCTCATAATCAATCTCCCTGTCTATCCTTCAGCAAATACTGTCTTAATCTGTTGTTCTGACATTGACAGCAATGAATTATACTTCAATATTGTCAGAGATAAAATCAAAATTTTCTTTGTTTTGTGGAAAGCTAGGTAAAAAAGTTTTCTATACATGTAATTTAAGAAAATATTTTTCCATGCTGTTATGATGATTTGAAACATTTGACAGATTGTTAAGAAAGTTCTTCATTTATCAAGAGTTCACTTTTAAAAAGAAATGCACTGAGAATGAAAAATATAATCATTAATTAAAGTTCAATGTTAATTTTACCACTAGTGTACGCACGCTACTCAACATGATTCCTAATCAATATTTTCCAAAAGATCTGCGCAGGAGCTGTCAATAATTTGCTCCATTCTTCATTATACTGCATATTGTGTATTGTTTTGAAAAATAAATTTTATATCTATTTTTAAATGTTCTATTTTATTTATTTTTCCCCTATAATATAATTAAATGTATTGAGCAAATACCAATAAAACATTTAATAAAAACTATTCTTTATTTTAATCTGGTCTTCTATAACTTGAATAATTTATTCACATTAAATAATAATTAATACTGAAACAGTAAGATTCGTATTCGAATCTTAAGTTTCACCCTTTTTTTTTCTATCGTCTCTCACTGACCGCTCTATCCTACCCAAATTTAAACGTTTTAGTATCGAATTGTGTGTGTAACAATATTAAAAATGTATAGATATATGTAGAATTCACCATAAACACGCACACTTTAGATCTCAAATTTAAGGCAATAAATAAAGATAAATAATATAATTTAGATTTCTTCTTTTAGTTATAAAAATATATATATATATTTAACCATTTATTTTAAATTGTAAAATCCGTTATTTCTTGCTTTGTTTAAATTTCATTTAATAATAATTTAGAAATAGATTGTAATATTTAATTAAAAGTAAAAATAATCATATGTTCTCTTTTGTATTTGAAATTTTAAAAGCAACGACCCGGTGAGAGATAATAGATTAATTAAAAAGAAAAATTCCCTAAAATGTAATTATAAAATGTAAAATGTAAATGTAAACAACAGAAAGGCAGCTTTCTCTATAATTAAAATTAACAAAAATGCATTGATTATCCTCAGGGCAGATTAATTGGAATCCAAAAATAACTAACAAAAATGTAAAAGATAAGATCTAAGAAAGGAGGCTATTTTAGACTTTCTAGAAACTTTCAGTTTAACTTTAGCTTTTCTCTCGATCAGTTGCCATGGTATGCGTGAGTAGAAAGCACCCAGACTATTCTCTGTCTGGAGATGGCCTATTGTATGCCAAACCTTCCATAGCCCTTCATAAATTCAACCACAAAGATCTGCTGCCTAAAATAATTTGAAAACTGCTGCTGTTAAATTACATGAATCATCTAAATGCTGTAAAGAACTGCTAATGTTAGAATCATGAACAATTTGCTATTGATCACTGAATCAGAAAACTTCTCATAAAACAGGTACCTGTATCCAAAGTCTCTAGAGTACTCTACTAATATCTCACTATAGCTCATTCATCTTTTATAACTTATAAACTGTAAACCGTAAATTCTCATTTGTAATACTATAGATTTAATAATTAATATATAAACTTCTTTAATAATTTAGCCTGCCTAAATCTATTTTTCTTGGGTGTATATTTCTAAAATCTACGTTTCATTATATAATTATCGCATGCTCATAATTTTCTAAGTATAAATCTATAATTGCTCGAAACAGTGGATGCATGTCAAATTTTCATTAATATTTACTTTCATAAATAACTCAATATTTTCATACAAATCGACATGCATTCAATGCTTCCTTTATTGTAATGCAAGGGTCTACTGCTTAGCAAATGGCTGACATATTAGTTGTAATAATCACCCAATTTATATATTGTTTTATATTTTATTAAATCTTGATTAATACTTCTATAAAATTGCATTTTTTTGAGAGTCGCAAACGTTCATTATTAAATGTTGATAGTGTAGGGCAGAGTTATAAAATATATTTAAATCTTAACAGAATCATCTATACATTATACACGTGTTACATTTTAGAGATGCGATGACCCATCACAAGCCTTGAATATTCCAGATTCTATAGGGTTGAAATTAACCCCAGTCTTCCTACACAAGCGGACATAATAAATGCTCCTGTAGGACTTGATGATCATCATGCAGCCTGAAGGCAATCGTGGCACAAAACACTTGTCCCTGGTTATGCTATGTGACACCTTACCTCTTTGGGCCTATGGCAAATGCCAGCCCGTCATTCTTATAAACTCATTCACGGTTTTGCAGTTTCAATATACTGCCATTTCCAATCGCCTTTCTAGACATACCATGTGTTTCTTTTATTAACTTTATTATTCTATGTATAACTCCATCCCTGCATTAGTGACATAATTCACTCTCAAATAAATGTTTGCCCTTAGTTATTAGTAAATATCTTTAAATAAATATATGTCCACCGCTATTCTTATAAATCTTACTTTAGACTCTTGCATTGCAAAGGTATAAATCCCTAAAGGCATGCCTTAGAAATACTTGCTCAAGAATTTTAGGTAGCTAGATTATGTCATCAAATAAATGTATTTCTCTTTGTAAACATAACAGTATCGGAAAATACCGCTACTGAGGTCTTAAATATAAAGTATTATTGGTAAAATGATTTTGTATAAATGTTTCTAAATAAATAAATGTATTTCTTGAATATATAACAGTATCGGAAAATTTCGTTACTCAACTTAAATACTAACAAATATTATTAGTAAATGATTTATTATTAAAATGTTTCAATAAATAATGTCAAACTATACGTCTGCCATTACTTCTTTATTTATTTATTCGATAACCATTCTATATGTTTCCTCGATTCTTTAAATATAAATGTTTAAGATTAATGTTCTGATTAGCTGACTTGAAATAAAATCATGAATCTCTTGCATATCCCTGACCTACGTGGCTAAAGAAATATTTACTAACGTGGCATCAGATGCGTTGTTTCATAGATTGTATTGTGGAACTGATAAACTATGTTCGAACTCAGTACTATGGGTGGATGTGATGTGATGTGATGTATTATGGCTTCTCCTTAAACAAAGTCAAGAATATCTCAGCAATTATGCCCAGATAAACTTGTTAGCCACTTTCTTTTACATTCCCCACTCTAAATTTACCCATAATCTGCTCTATCCCATTTCCACAACATAATTTTTGTCAACTCTATAACCTTTATATCTAAATCCCCCTTATCTTTTCCCAAACCCAGCATAAAAACCAATAATTCACTTTCTGTATAATCATTCTTTTCATATTTATTTTTCGCTACCTAGCTGGTGCTGCCGTTCTGTGTGGTGGTCGAATTCTGCACTATGTTAATGAATCACCATTTCTGACTGTTAAAATATTAAATCACTAAACATCACATATTCTACTAATAGTTTTAAATAAAGCTATACTCAACAATAATACTCATTGCCACAAACATATTATATATATGTATATTAAGCAATCTACCCAAAGGCAGACCAAATAGCCAGGCTACAATCAACAAACAGATAATCATCCGTCAGTCGATTGCAAAACAATCTCTCAATACAATTTATTGTAGCATATTTTTAGAACAGCATCTCAATATAAAAGTTTAATTATGTACTATTTTTAATTTACTTTTAGTTATGAAGACATAAGTATTATTAACACTCATCATAAACTTGCATAAACACATGATTGCATGATATAAAATAATTTAAAAATTTAATTATTTGATCTGGAATGTAGTTTTATATAAATCAGATATATGAATGCTTACAAAAATATATCTATATTGGAAAAGCTGGAAAAATAAATTTAAATATATAAAACAATTGGCATAAATAAGTAAAAATTAAGCTAATGAATAAATTGAAAAATAGCAAATAATTGGAATGAGCTGCATTTAGAGGTAAAAGAAATTGTAACTATGGAAATGAAAGAAACTTGGGTAAAGGAAAAAATATTTTAAAGATTTGAAAAAATTGCAAGGTAAATTATTTTTTGTAATGTTACTTTTTATGAAGTCGAAATTATAAAACCATTATTGCACTCCTTTATTAGAAATTATTAAATATTTTATAACCAAAAGATTGTTATTTATTGTCACTTACAATTTTATGCAGGACTAGAATAATGAATTTGAGAGCTAGAAGTTTCTGAACTGAAGCTAAACTAGTCATTTTTGAAACTCAAACATCACATGATCACTTGAGCAACTAATCATTTGATTATGTTATTTAGAATATTAAATACTTTCTTCTATAAATAAAAAGTATTTAATTTTTTTAGACTATTAAACTCTAAACTGCAGAATTAAAGTTTTCTGATGTAAATGATTTTGTTTCTTTTTTTACTGTTTATTTATTTATTATTATTTAGGAGAGAACCAACTTTTTCCTATACCATAATGTCACATCTCAAAGTAACTCATCACTTTGTGATTGAAAGTAAAATTAATGTCAATGAAAGAGAAATGAAAAATATATTATGTCCTTATTTTGCAATAGCAGGAACTCAATCTTATTGTAAAATATGAGGTACTATTTCTCTTGGATATATTTTTTAAAACTGAAAAACAAGATAATTTAAATTGATTAGTGTTTTTTAATTTTAAAATTTACTTTTGATACTGATTTATTAAACAATAAAAATCTTTTTTGATACTTTTATTTGCTGAGATTTTTATTTTTTAAAAAATCAATTTTCAATCAAATAAAGTAAAGTAGAAACCAAGAAAATAATTAAAAACTCTATTGAATGAATTTGATTAATTATAAAATATTGATAAAGGCAAAAAATTCATTGCTGATAAGCTTTTAAACTAGCATATGACAATAAATAAATAATAAAAAAGCTTTGCCTGTTTTTCTTTAAAATAAAACCAATAAAATTTATTAAAATTATTTGCAGTATTTTAATATTGTTTTAGTTCTGCAGCAAACAATTTTTATTATTATTAAATATATGTATGTTTTAATTGTTTCAGTTCTGCAGCAAACAATTTTTATTATTATTAAATATATGTATGTTTTATAAGAATGCTCTAGAAAGGAAAATAGTAATTGTTTTCTGTAGATATTAAAATTGTTTTTCAAAGTTTTCTTTAAATATTATTCAAATAAATTTTAATTTGGATATCATTTGCAGAAAGATAATATTAATGAATATACACTTCATAATAGTGCAAAAACATAATACATGTCCAAATAGTTGACAATGTGCTTTGATTTTTTATTAGGGTCAATAACATTGTATATGTGTGTGTATATATATTGAAACAGTATTTATTGTCAAGCACTTAGAGCAAGCAGAAATAAAAACAGATATTTGAAATATAGTTATATTTGCATTAGAGAATCCAAATACACTTGAGATGGCTAATAAGTTATTAATCTGGAATATTTAGAAATAGTTTCAAAATGCTTTTTAAGTGTGTGTATATATAGTGTCGAGCTGTTAATCTAATTATTATATAATATTAATCACTGGGAAAAATATATTTACATATTTTATTATTTGCTTTGTAATTTGACAGGCTGTAAATTAAAAAATGTCACAAATGTCAATTAAAATAATAAGCAATCTAAAACATAGCTTTAAGAAATAATATAATTAACGTAAGATCTTCATACTTTGTTTCCAAAGTACTTAAGAATGGCCTTTATAAATGAATTTAGATAAAAGAGATACAATGGCCATTATTATCTTTTCAAAATTTTTATCTTGTGCTTCGGATTGAGAGTATTTTACATGCTCAATAAATCAGCATTGAGTTGTTAATATTATATATATATATATATGTATGTGTGTGTGTGTTCACTAGAGGAAACTTACCACTAGCTTCAATCAAGCTTGATAAAGATTATGTTGTGGAAATGGGATGGAGCAGATTATGGGAAAGCTTAGGGTGGGGAATGGAAGGGGAAGGTAAAGTGGCTAACAGGTTTCTTTGGGCGTAGTTGCTGAGAGATTCCTGACTCTGCTTAAGGAGAAGTCATGGTACATCATATCACAGCTTTAATTTATAAGTGCTGAAAGAGAAAGAATTCAAAATTTCTATCGGAATGTTCTTATCACCAGACAAGTGCCAAAAGAGAAAGAATTCAAAATCTCTATCAGAACAGCACTTATAAATCAAGGCTTGATTAGAGCTAGTAGTAAGCTCCCTCTAGTAAAAATTTTAATACAAGCTTAAAAGCAAGTTACACAATTTGTGTCTTGTTTTATTAATTATATATATATTTGAATTTTATAATACATGAAAATATCTGTTTGAATTTTCATATGATAAAAATCACTGTCAGATGTTAATAGATGGTAATTAATGAAAATAGTAAACTATAGATGTTTTCTGCATTCAAAAGGGTACACTTTTGTATGCATTCTCTTGATACGTATAAAGACTAAAGTGCTGCAATATTTATTTATGACATAAGGGAAAAAAATGTGCAACCTTTCACAACTACTTTTAAATAATAGAATGTTCCACTATTCAGTTAGATAATGTAAATTTATAATTTTTAACAGATGGAAATGTTTGAATTTTATAATATGTGGAAATATCTGTTTGAATTTTCATATGATAAAAATCACTGTCAGCTGTTAATAGATAGCAATTAATGAAAATAGTAAATAGTAAATGTTTTTTTATATTCAAAAGTGTATGCTTTTGTATGCAATCTCTTGATATATATAAAACATTAACAAATATAAGCTTAGGGTAGCTACTTCTTATGCAGCTCTAAAACAACTCATCTGATCAAGAGGTCTATTACTCTCTAGATTAATCTTATAAAGCAGGTTCACATACAATCAGGCTACTATAAAAAGATTATTAATCAAAATAAATATCTCAATCAAATCACAGGGTTAAATGCTGGCTTTGGGTTGGTATTTTTAGATCTAGTGCCTGAACCTACCCTGATATGTCTCTGAGGAGTGCCAAAGCATGAAGCCATGGTCAGGGGTTTGGGGAGGAGTTCCCAACAGAGATATTTTAAATGCTTTCTCTGGCTAAGCATTTAACACAAAGCTTGTTGAGGAATTTGGCAATCCTCATTGTTTTTAACTTACAAGCTTAAGAGAATAGGGTCAGATGAACTATGACTCTTATTTTGACTATTTATAGTTTCTGTCTTAAGTCTTATGCGATGTTATATTGCTAAGACTACTAATAAATGGTATAGCTAAAGATCTATCAGCCCCATATAGCTATTTGAGTTAGATAGCTGGGTTTGAAGACATGTAGGTGTCTGAAAATTTCAGATTTTCCACTCAATAGATAACTTTTAGTTAAATGCTGGCTTTGGGTTGGTATTTTAGATCTAGTGTCTGAACCTACTCTGACACCTCACTGAGCATGAAACCATGGTCAGGGGTTTGGGGAGGAGTTCCTGAGAGAGATATTTTAAATGCTTTCTCTGGCTAAGCATTTAACACAAAGCTTGTTGAGGAATTTGGTAATCCTCATTGTTTTTAACTTACAAGTTTAAGAAAATAGGGTCATGTGATCTATGACTCTTATTTTAAAAAGCATTTATACTTTCATAGTTATTATTCCACAGCTGCTTTTATCATTTACAATATCCAGCAAGTTTAGAAAAAGTTCTAATTTGACTATAATATCAAATTAAGCTTAGCAATAATTTTTCATAGATAACAATAAAGTTCAGCATTGCAAAATATACAGTATATAATTCATTGTAGAATAAAATATAATTAATTTAGTTTAAAGTTATGCAAAATTCTGGTATGCAACATTTCTTTTAATAGTTTCAATTCCATATAAAATTTAACATAAATAAATAAGCAATTGAATATTAATAAAAGTTCAAGCAATATAATTATACCTTTCACAAACATTCCTGTTGTCACAAAGCATTGCAACAGTATATCACATCCTTCCATAACTATGTTCTGTTGAAGCTTTCCAAATGGTATATAAATTGAGATGTAGAGTGATGGGTGGACCAAAGCTAGAAATCCAAGAAGATAATTATTCTAGCTATTCATGATATTACTTTATAAAATAATGTGCAATTATAAAAATGTAATTTTATTTATCACGAGAATTAATGAGTTTAGGCTATCTAAAATTTATACCAATATAAACTAATACTGTAATTAATTTATTTAATGGCTCATCATGTCTAAAAATGATATTTATAATGATATAAATGAATAAAAATTATATAATAATTAAGTAAACTAAATTTGCAACTGTATAAATATGATTAATTTAGTAAATAGTTTATTATGATAGAAGAACAAAATCTACATTGTGATAAATAGGTATAATTACTATCAAATAAATAAATAACTTATACTATTTAAGTGCTAGGTATAATTTATTTTCAAAATATAATATGAGACACATAAAATAATAATCAAAGAATATAAATTATAAACACATAAAATAAATTGAGTGCCAGTTTATTTAATTCAAACAACCAATAAATGTTTAGTTAGACATTAACTTGTCTGATGCAATTAATGAAATGTAAATAAAAAATTGATAAGATAAAATCATAAATTATAAAGATATATAAATGTTTGTTTATACTTAACTAACTGAATAACTTAATGAATAAAAAGATAAATAGTCACCAATATACATATTTCATGCTAAACCACAAATCTTCAGCTAGTCCACATTACTATCTCCACACATATATACAATTAGTGCTCAGCTTTATATTAAAATAGCCAATCTTCATACTTTAATGGACAGGCTTCAAACTACTCCAACCCACAACTCTTCAGCCATCCCTTTAATTGAAAATCTGATAATGGAATGCTCAAAGCCCACATTAGTGCCAAGGTTGTCATCCTACCCATGTTGCTGTTAGTCATTCTGACCCCTCATGTACTGGAAAATAATCCATTTACATACACATGCAAAGGATGGGTAGACCTTTAACACACTATGTTTCAATATGTAATTTAATATCCTGTACAGGCTTACACACACTTGCACATATACAATATAATATATAAGGGATTCGAACTTAGACCTTCACATGACCCTCAACTCTCCATGCCATCTCATATTGCTGACCCACCTGTTCACACACACGTTGAAAAGATAAATAATCCCCAATATACATATTTTAAGCCAATCTTCATACTTTACTGGACAGGCTTCAAACTACTCCAACCCACAACTCTTCAGCCATTCATTTCATTGAAAATCTGATGATGGATGGCTGAAGAGTTGTGGGTTGGAGTAGTTTGAAGCCTGTCCATTAAAGTATGAAGATTGGCTATCTTAATATAAAGCTGAGCACTGATTGAATATATGTGTGTGGAGATAGTAATCTGGACCAACTGATGAGTGCTGGTTTAGCACTAAATACATATATTGATGATTATTTATCTTTTCAACATGTGTGTGATCAGGTAGGTCAGCAATATAAGATGGCATGGAGAGTTGAGGGTCGAGTGAAAGTCTGAGTTCAAATCCCTTATATATATTATGAAATTATAATAATTATCAGATTTTATCAATGAATATGAAAGTCACATTACATATAATATTAAATATATTTAATATTAATTGGCATTTGAGTTAAGTTTTTGTTATGTATTTGAATGTAGGCACTCAGAATATCAACAAATAAATCAATAAATGAAATTTACGTAAAGAATGAATAATAATGAAATATTATTAATAGTGGAAAGTTATTAATGCACTCTAACACAGTATATATAATTCACTTATGGTTCAATTCCCACGACGCATGTAACAACTTGCTGCTTCCTGGATGGTTTCCGTTCGGCTTCAGTTTCCAAAACACTTTGGCTCGACTCCTCAAACTAACAGAGTTGTTTGGCTTCATTCAGCTGCTGCTCACAATCACGCTGGCTCTACATTAGAGCGCTGCCCCGTCACTTAAGCTTTTTTCCAGCTACTGTTCATCAAAATCTCCAAACAAAAGTTCACTTAGTAAAATCCATTGGAATGAGAAACATGCACTTTGCTGCACACACACACACACTCTATTTACTCACTCAGTTTGGCCTCCGGTAATCTAGGGTTCACGCTTGATTGTTATCAGTCTTGTTTTCCTCTTGGTATTTTTAATTAGTCAGTTCCACTTCTATTGTATCAAGAAATATTTATAATTACAAAAAAATATTTGTTGGCGTTTGCTAAACGCAATTTTCTTATCATACATTACGTAAATATTTTCTATTGTTAAATCCTATGCAAAATTAATCATTAATTAAACCTTTTTACTTTCTTTCTGATTTAATCATCCAATGTTCACTTTTCTTAAATTACTTTACCCAAATATTCATTAATTTTATTCTTATCAGTTAGAGATCTAAAAAAAATATATTCCTCTAATATATTTTTCTTACTTTTTCTGGAGTACAAAAAGACTAATAATTTATAATTATTGAATTGCAATGTACGTATTTTTACAAACACATTTTTCATGACTATATTTTAGGCTTGTACTGTATGTAATAGTTATAAATTCAAGTTCAAATGACTTGTCACTGAGGGTTATATGTCATATACGTATGATTTATAACTTTTGATATATATAATAAATAAATAAATAATCGTTTTTCTATAGTAAATTTTGAAAACACGTAGACTTTCTTACAAATATTTATACACTTGAAAAAGCAAGTATATGCTCATTTCTTTGGGATATATATTATAACAGGACTGAATTTTTGAACCCCATCAAAAATTGATCATGAGTATACTGAAGAGCATTACCAGTTTATAAGACCATTACTGATAATGTTAGTCTGGCAACAGTAATATTTTTTGTTCATCATAGTTCATTGACATACATACATCTCTACCATATGCCAAACAACTTATTAATAAATGAGATTATGAATTAAAAGACCAAACTCACTGGAAATTTTGTTTTGTCTGATATCCTTACAAAATCCATCATAATGACATCAGAAACTGTGGTTCAATTGTTCATTCCTTAAATGGTTGTCCCATCAATACTGAGCAGTAGCTAGATCTTATAAAGGTTATGTGTGAAATGATAGCATTGTTTATAAAATATTATGTTGGTTATAAATCCAAAGAATTGAGACAAATAATGCAAGACTTAATTGCTTTTGTTTAAATATAAAAACACTGTTAGAAGTGAGATATAAAACAGGAAAAAGAAAGACAAATAAAATCATAAATAATATAGAGTTCACAATAAACCCACAATGGATCATTGTTAAAAATAGTTTACAGTAAGTGTATATTTGGAAAAAATAAGAGAATAAAGATTGAAAAAATATGTTTGACCACCAAAACTGTCTTAAGTTGTTTATGCATTACATAATCACAAGTAAAAGAGCAATACAAGAACTTGTAAAAGAATAACCAACAATTCATTAGCATAACCAGAAAGAAAATCTTCAGCAAAAATAGTGTAGCATTAACAGAGTTTAAAAAAATTCAGTTAAGGAATGTAAACAAACTTAATGCTGAGGAAACTATTAATGACAATTCATACAGTATTCAATGTAATGATTGCAAAGCAGATAATGACCCATTGATTGCAAACCAACTCTATCATTTTTAGTACTTAAATATCTTATGAACTTCTTTTTTGATGAATCATTCAACTATTTTTAAAGAGAATTATTATGTTTACAAGCAAAACCTATTAGATAAAATCTAATAAGGAAAAACAAAATTTCTTGCAGTAATTTAGAAACTCAAGAACCTAAATTATTTTACTGCAACTGTTGCTATTTTAAAAAGAGAAATATTTTAATCACACACTATGAAGTTTATTTAATAATCACAAATCATTAGTAACCATCACATAGCTTCTGTATCCAAAAAGCTTTCAGAGAGTTTCTCATTTTTTTCAATATGCTTTTCCTTGATATTTTATAATTCTTTTATATCATATGATTGTCATTCTTTTCAAAATGTTAATTATTCTAGATACAAAATTGTCATTATTTTTTTGTTTATACAGTGTTATTCCATTTCAGAAGACAATTTTCCATAATAGGCAGTTTTTCCAGATTTTCTTCATATTGCACAAGAATTCACTTGGTGACAGTTATCAACAATATAATTTAATTTCATGGCTTTTAACATTTAGAAACATTATAATACTGTTTAAAAACTTTCTCATGATTACTTTCTCAATATTAGCAGATTATTATTTTACAATCAGTATTTATTATCAATGCAACTCTTTTTGATTCCATTAATCAGTTTTTTTCTCAATCTTAAAACAGATTAAACAAGTAGCCTGTTCACTAAAAATTAAAATGTACAAGGAGAATACCCCTGAGAAATCTTCAGCAAGCCTTGTATTCAATCCAAAAACATGACTCTCTCAGCCTACATGCAACTATGGTTCGAAAATTTTTATATTGTAAAATGGATAAATTTAATTGTGATAATCTATCCAGGAAATTTGTTTTAATTTGGAAATTATCTAATAATATAATCATTAACTGAAAACTTGAAACTATGACTATAAATCTTGGATGCGTTTAAGTTGTGATAGTCCATCCTAATTTTAATGTGAACATTTGAAAAAACAAAATGAAAAGCTGATCGGGAAAGCAATCTAAAATTATAAGTTCAAAAAAAGGAAATATTTTAATCAGTACTATACCATTTGTTTATACAGTACAAATATATTGGCATCCAATATATAAAAGCTAAGAAAAAGTCAATTTAGTGTTCTTATTAAAAAAACACAATTAAATTTTTAGTTTGTATAATCTTTTTTTTTTTTAAAATGTAAGATGAAAGTAAAATTTTCGTCCATATTTTTTTTTGTATCTAATTAAAAATTAAAGTAAAAATTGGAAAGAACAAAAGACACACAAATTACTAATCCAGATAAGCTAAAAAAATATTTTAGCTAATTAAAGATGGCAGAGGAACTTAGTGAAAGGAGGATTTTGTAACTTAAATTTAAGAGAGAGGGTACAAGATTATTATATTATATGCTGATAAAAGGACAAAAGGATGTGCAGAAGTTTCAAAAACTGGATTGAGATATAAAAAGAAGAGAACAACTTCGATCTAGGTCTTCTCTTTACCTTCTAGTTACATGTCTGAGAGTTGGAGGTTTCCATGAGCATAACCTGTGGCAGTAATATAATTCTGCACAGATATGCCACTTGCTGTACCAAGATGTCATGCAAGCATTGAAACGGGCCTTGTGAAGACCACTTTTTTCAATGAAAGGGTCACAAACGTGCCTTTTCTCCAGCTATAGAATGGAACAATAATGGAAGACACCAGCATGAGAGACCAATGGAAATTCTTATGAGCTCAGGATCCCATAAACCTACACCAACTTACCGGTAAGTTAAGAGTAACTATTTCTGATTGTAACAAAGTTTACAAATAATTCTTAAAATAAGCTTAAAATAATCCTGATAAAGACTTCAAATTCTATTATCAAGAGACTCTTGTTTACCTAAGAACTATAATTGTTGAACTTTTTTTTTAAAATTGATTCATATCTGGATTAGCGTGCATGTCATCTTTCCAATTAATTAATTCATAATGTGTTTTTATTTTATTTTAATATTTTAGTCTGGGGGTATTGGATGAGTAGGCACTAGATAGGGATTTTTATGCACAAGCCTTTTGGCATCCATTGATTACTCTGTTTGGAGTTTTGCCTTTATTTTAATTTGTTAGAATAAAAATATTTATTTCTAATACCAACTATTCATTGTACGTTATTAATGATTATTAATAAATTTATTAATGTTAATTATTAAGATTTGAAAATATAATTTACCTTTGCCAATGCTGTACTGAAACTTAATCCTCCGGAGTTTCCAGATAATTTCGTCATAACTAAATAAATAAAAGGAGTTTAGCCAGTGGATTTTGATACAGAATCCTGGCACCTTTCAAATAAATTAAAAGCTGGCTTACTTGATCCCATTATTTTAGTAGTTACATTAGTTAAAAGGGTGTTGTGTGACCAGGAAAAATAATTGCGTCCATTAAATCTTACTGAATTGTCTGACGAAACAAATTTAATAGATAGGATGTAATTTGGTCACCCAGTATGGGTAGTTAACTCATAAAAAATCCTAATAGAGCAGTGGACGTTACAGTACTATAACGTTTTGTTTGATAATAACAAATATCATCACATACTCTTTGTTTCCAAAAAGCTTTTAGAGTAATGGTAAACACATCTGTCATTGTTACAATTATCTTCTTTCACAAAGTGATCTATCTATTCATCTTTATGTGTAAAAATTATTTTTTTATAAATATATATTAAACAAATATTTTTTTATGAAAATGCAATTTTTGTTTATAATCCAAAAAATTCAAATAAATAAATGAATATCAGACAAAAATATCAAACTTTATGAATATCAATTTTTAAGTTTGTATATAGAATTTAATATTTATATACTTAAAACAAGAGCAAAGAACTCTAACAGAACCCAGTTGAAAAACAGTGATGGAAAAGATGTTATCTATTAGATTTTCCAATTGTAAGTGATGAATTACTGATTCTTTTACCAACCAATATTGGATACTTGTCTTGTTTGATTATGGATTTCTTATTTGAAAAAGAAACACCTAATTGGAACAGATTTTCTCAACCATACTTCAAACTCAGGTCATGGGTATAATTAGAAAATGCATTATTGCTATATCATGATGCTCTTGATTTATGTAGAAAAGTAGGTGACAGCTATTGTACTTACAAGTATTGAATAAAAGGACTTGAAATAATTATCGAAAAAAGAAAGAAGGAACCAAAAGGGAAAGGAAAAAATAGTAATTTTTAGCAAATATTAATTTTAAAAAATATAAAGCTTTCAGTTTATTAAATTTAAATATAATAGCATATTGTATACTATAACCTATTAATCGGGCATCCACGTTATGGATCAATTGTAACATTTATTTATTTCAGCTCGGGCGACCATGCTATGCATCAATTGTAAACTTTTTATCTGGCACTCAGACACTTGCAGCTACGTTGCATGCCAATTGTAATGTTTAAAGGATGGACCAATGGATCTTCATCATTCCCAGCTAACACTATTTCTAAAGCCTACTGGGATGATGATGATGGGATAGAACATCCATAATCGTATTTGCCAGGGCATCAAATTGCAACTTCAATGAGATTATTGAGGTTAAACCTCATTTCAATAACTTATTAATAAATTTCAACAATGATATTTAATGAATGGGTTAATAAATAATCAACAGATTAAGAGACCACTGAGAATGCATTAAAAATAATAATATTAATATTCTTGGAAATTCGTGGTTATTCTCAGCACACTCCCCATTCACTAAATTCGTGGTTATTCTCAGCACACTCCCCATTCACTATCATTAAAGTCACAATTAAAATTTGGTTCCGATTACAAATAGTTCTATATCATCTCCACCTTCTGGATCTATCCCTCCATCATCCTCACATTCATAAGTCTATTGCACTACTATCTCTTTTACTATTAAATTTTCTATTGTGCTAGCTCATTTCTCCCATTATAATCTCTTCTCAGGGTTTTAGAACAATAAGGTCTGGAAATCAAACAAGACACCCCTCTCATGATCACTTCCAAGGTTGATCTTGGCTGTCTTTAATGCAGCCAATGTCTATTTACATTAAAGCTTGAATAATTTAAGCTTATATTAAATCTTTTAAAAATAACATATTATAACACTTTCATAATTGAAGTAAAATCATAAGGAAGTGCATCTAGGGAGGTGTTTGAATACAACGGATGGAGAAAGGATTTTATGCCCACCCACTGCATCCATTACCACCCAATAACCATCCCTATTCATAAACTATATTTCAACTATACTGAATTATTTGGTAATCTTGAGTATTGCCGTGCTACATAAGCTCGGAAAATGAACCATTTAAATAAATTTTACCGGATATTATTTACGAAAATGAGGCTTCAAATATTAATAATAATGTATTGATGTATGATTGGATTTGAGATGTCTAGATTATAATAACCCACAAAACATTGAGACTTACGCAAATTTTTATTTAAACAAAATAACAAATTTTATTAACATACTATCACTCAATAACATAATATGTACATTCACTTGATGACTCGCATGGCTTTCCCCTGTTCTACAACTGTATTATGATATCAAAATATATATATATATATCCCTAAATCAACTGATAATGTCAAGAGGTTTTAAAATATAAATATTCATTTTTAATTATTAGGGAATCACGATTGCCATGGAGTAATACTAATAACAAATAGATAAAGATAATAGTTACCTTCACATATATTATATTTTGTTCTTATTTTTTTATCTCAGACATAGCAAACATTAAATTTCTCCCCCCAGTGTTTAATGCCTTCAATTACTGATTTGTTTCTAAGGGTTATTCTTCCAATAATAAAATTTAATAATTTTATTTAATTATTTTAATCTAATATTCCTTCGCCCTATGCTTTACAATAGAGATATTTTATGTATGGTGGGAACTAAGTTAATTTTAGTTACTTTTCAAATATCAACGAATCGGTATCTAGCTCAATCATTATCATGCATGCATACACTCTACATTCATGTTCTTATGGCAATAATAATATTTCAGTAATATTACCTTTCCAGCAAAGTTCTCAGCTGGCTGTGGATATATTTACTAGATAATTTTATATACGCATTGCTTACAATATTCGTAGGTTTTATTTAACCCTTAAGTTTAATATTCATTTATGTTAGTTATTATTCTTAGCTCTTATTGATAAATTAAAATATATCAACAAAACAAGGTTCAAGTATACCAATCACACACACACACTATCTGCACTCATCCTGACATTAAATTGAGTTTGCGACCCTGTATCCAACATTTATAAGTAATGCTTAGTAATAGCTATATTTCATACACCCGTAAGAAATATCAACATTAACATGAGGCAGGCAGTGACCCAAATAAGAAAAAACCTTTTCACTAAGGTTGAGGTATGCTAGGATTTTATCGCTAGTCATACAGAGAGACTTGGGTTTACCTATTAACCTCTGGCCATCAATAAAGAAATCATCTTACAGTGTAGAAAATAACCAAGTGGGAAAACTCTTCCACTGTGTTTAAATACTTTATAAATATGGAATAGAAATCTTAGTGAGCGAGCTAAACTATGACTTCACTATCTTGGTGGGGACTCTTTGTCCACCCACATATATACAGGTCTAACATCAATTTGTACAAGTAAAACTTTCACATCTACATTCCTCTTGCGAAATAGTACACTAGAACATGAGCCAACAATTTTGCCAAGCCTTAATTAGCTTGTATCTAGCTTTAACTTTATGATAATAATAATAAGAAATATGCATTAAATTTTCCAAAACTATCTCTCTGCACGTTTATACCATAATGATGATGTTTTAGCCCAACATTCACACAACCTTCATAAAATATAGCACTAGGTCTAAGCACTTGACAAGAATTCCTGATCCGATCCAAAACCATTTCCCTTAACAATATCTCTCACTCTTTTCATAAAAAAAAGTAAAGCATTTAAAACAAGGCACATACAGAATGATTTGATATTACTTTATCTACCCCCAAAATCGAATCCAACCTAAGAATAACCATTGAGCATTTAAAACAGACACATACAGAATGATTTGATATTACATTTCTCTACCACTAAATGATGATCATATGATAATGATAATAATAATAACAACAACAATAATAATAATAATAATAATAATAATAACAATAACAATAACAATACATAATAATTTAATAACAATTAAGTAACAATACATAATAATAATAATAATAATAATAATAATAATAATAATAATAATAATAATAATAACCTAACTAATAATAATAATTATAATAATAATAATAATAATAATAATAATAATAATAATAATAATAATAATAATAATAATAATCAATAATAATTGAATAGTGCAATTGAGCCATAATAACGGCCCCCGGCCGGGAGCCGGGGTGGGCACCCTGCTTTAATAATAATAATAATAATAAAAAGCATTTAACAGGCACATACAAAATGATTTGATATTACCTCATCTACTCCCAAAATAATAACAATAATTCTAACATGGATTAATTTTAAATGGATATATATGATAAAAAAAATTTTTTTTTTTCTTTTCTTTTTTTTAGATTAAATGTTCGAAATGAATAGCAAATAATAAAAATATACTTAAATCATCCTTGCGGATTGTCCTTCTGACTTCTGGTTTCCATTTTTCCCTTTTTCCCTTCTTTGGTTTGTTTGTGTGCACACATGGCTTTATGTGAAAAGAGTCACTGTGATACAAGTTCAATTCCTATGCCAAAATGTACAAAGTTCTCACACTGCTGAGATTTCCTCAATTTGGTTTCTGGGAATTAGAGCTGAACAGAACTTGTTTTTAATTTTTGAATATATAAGTCCACTTCTTGATGTATTTTTCAGTTCACTTAGTATTCAGATTTGATGCTTCATATGCAAAATCAAAATAAAAAATTTAATTATTTTTCCTGTAGTTTAAATTTTACCATTTGCCGATTCCTGATAAATTAATGCAAGACAAATCATGACGTTGATCAATTTCAGAGAGAACGATGTGCACCCAATAAAAACTTACTCAAGAGTCTTTTTTTTACTTATATCATTAAATTTGGCTAAGTTTGTCGTTCAAGAGACAGACAGAATAACTAACAACAAACGATTTCTTTTTCTCTCTCTTCTTTTTTTTAAAAAAATTTCCTTTGATTCTACAACAAGGCTTCTCAATAACTGATGATGAGAGAGCTTGCAAAAGAGAGAGATAACTGGTAAGAGAGACCAGCCAAAAGAGATTCGAAAGAAATTTGTCAAAAGAGATTTCTCCCCAACAAAAGAGCGAGCTCTTATATATTGTCTGGCCTCCCTCATTCTCCCTTCCCCTGCACAGTTGACCTTCCAAAACCCTTCCAAAATATTTACATCTGGTCAGTGTTTTCCTTTATTAATTGCCTATTGTTTCTTTTTTCTTTTTTGCTATTTTAAACTATTCCCTCTTGAAAAACCACCTGCCAAATTCATATCTGCATTCCAATGAATAATTACCCATTATTTTTAAACTTAAATTCCTGGGTCATAGATATCACTTATTTACTTTAGTAATTTACTTTAGTAATTCTATGCTCATGGAAATCACCCCAAAGAACAAATGAAAGAAAACTTCCCCTCAGAATAAATGAGAGAAAGCTCTTTTTTACCCCCTTTTACTTTTTCTTTAATAATAATAAAAAATGTATAGCAACCCAACATCAAACCCAGAATCTTGACCAAAATTTTTGCGCTGCTATGAATGAATTATTAAAACAAATTACTTCTCCTTTAAAGGAGTCTCCACAAGATGACATGGAATAATTATTATTTAATTATGAACCTTATAACTAAAATCTACAACTAAATCAAATACATACATGCATGTCTCACATATACAATTTTAAATTAAACTGATTGTTTAATATTCTAATCCTTGATTTTTTTTTTACAATTTAATTTTATGAACTATTGAGTTCTAACCTGTCATTGTAAAACTATGACTATCTAGTTTCATTCTCTAAAGTAGTTTTATAAATTGCACACACCCTTCCTTTCTTTTCAATCTCCAACTATTAAAGTGATGTATAAATATTGCTTATCTAATAAGTTATATCTTTGGCTATTAAATTGTCCTATGAATCAATATTAAATAAAACAATTTCTTTTTTTGCCTAGAAATTTTTTATAACAAAATGTTTAGATTGCCTACCAAGTAAAACATATGCAATCCCTAAAAATATGGGTTCAAACCTAGCATTGGCTAGAGAGTTTGTCATTGAAGAAAAAAAATACAACCTATGAGGAAAATTTTTATTAAACATTGTCTTACATAGTTAATTCTAAATTTAATGGAGCTTTGGGCGAACCCAAGGGCTACAATATATAAAATCTATTGTCATAATACTTGCAATTTTTATAATTTTGGGCTTTTTGTATCTTCCTTCCTTTTTTGCCATCAATAAACTGTATCACTTTGCTGACATATTTTGCTTGAACTTGTACATCCTGGTACCTAATTTAAATAAACAAGCATAGAAAAATTAAATGTTTATTTATAAAATAAAAAGAGGAATGCATTTAAATTATTAAAGTAATATTTTTAATTGGCTTTTAAAAACAAATCTCACTCTTTTCAGCAAAATATCACAGATAAGTGACGAACTTTCCTACAGAAAGATTAATAATTGTCTTATTGATTTGCTAATATGTATCAAACTAAATTATGTACACATACTATTTTGATTCTACTTTTAAAGTAGCACACATTTCTTAATACTACCTTTTTTATAATAGATCTATTAATTGCCTTAATTTTTTTTTAGTCCAATATTAATTATATTAATACAATGAGTTTTCTAGTAATATTAGACAATGTAATATATTACTTTAATACATATAACAAAATTGAAATACACCTGGGTCTCATTTTACGTGATAGATAGGTTCCTCAGAAAACATGCCAAACGAAATCACACAAAAATAGATGTAACTTATCTTGAAAAAGGGGGAATATGGACTGTGATTTTTCAAAATTTGCGTAAAAGCAAGGCACCAACATAAAATTACTTTAAAATTCGCGCAAAAAAAAAAAATGAGAAAATAAAATATGACTAATAAAAAATTTCAAATTTGAAAAAAATTGATACAAGACAAACTTTTTTAACTATAATATTTAATTTTACTCAAAACAATATGTATTTTTATGTATACATTTTTTATACACGTTTTAATTATTATCGCTATTTGCCGATAAACAGGTTCGTTTGCAAACTGGTAAAAAATCAGATTCTTCACAAGAGGAAATACAACTAGCGCCAACTTTACCCTCATGTTGTGTTAATGGTTTTCTGGTGACAACATAATTAGTAATTAATCTTTGAGATGGTGATTTTATTAATTGTTTATGAATGCGATATCCAGACATACAACCATTTAGCTCTCGGAATTTAAGAGCACGTTCGTGATTAGTGTCTGTAATAAAAAAATAATTTGCCAACTGATTAAAAAGTTGAAGACCTTCTCGAATCATTTTTGCAGTGAAAGGAACAGGTTCTACTTCTGTTTCATTATTTTTTCCTACATTTTCTCCTGTATCTAAACTTTTATTTTTGTCTTTAATTTTTTAATTTTCAATTCCATTTAAAAATCAAATTTCGTTTCACATTACATTAATTTCAGGTCACCTTAAGTAATTTTTAAATTGTTAATTACAATTAAAAATCAGATTTTAATTTTTAATTGTCAAATTTAATTGTGCCCACTGCTATTACTCACCTTTTAAAAATAAACTTGCGGACACTAAATGATTAATAATTGATTACATTCTTTTTTAAAAAGCAAAAACAGAATGTGATTTAAAATACAAAATTAACACACACAATGTTTGAACAAATTTACATTATAATCTTGTAAAATTTAATGTGTGTATACATAAAATGTGGAAATCATGATTTTAATTTCATTATTGCATAAAATCTTACTATTATAAAGCACTGAAAATATTGAAATTACTAAGATGAAAGTCGAATTCCAATAATGTGCTATTACTTTCAATATGACGTAAGTGCACAAAATTTATTATTTAAAGTAATAGCGCATTATTGGAGTTCGACTTTCGAAGAAACATGAATCGCGTAACTTCAAAATCGCGTTAAATAAATCCGCGTAAAAAGAGACCCAGGTGTACATGTTTTTATTTAATTTTTCACTTATAGTAATAACAATCCAAAAATAATAAAAATGTAAACTAAATGCTTATAATTTATATTTTATGTGTTCACTACAGGATTTTAGAGTCAAGCAATAAACATATCAACCTTCCATACAGATGATCAACACCAAGTTTTTCAAACTCCTGAAAATTTTTTTTCAGATGCTGGATCTCAATAACCCAGCTAATCATCCAAAATCAGTTAATAAATGGGTATCTAAATATTATTAACAAGAGAATAAAATAAGGATAGAAAACTGTTCAAACTCTTACTCCCAACAGTTAAAAAAATTTGTGTTTATCTTCTTTATTATGCCTCTATGAGATACTTATAAAAAGACATTTGCTCTCAGTGGATTATTTACCTTTTGAACTGTTCAATTAGAATTCCTTCCTCTAAAAGTAGAATTTTACTATTTATTTTATCAATGTTAAATCTTAATACCTTCTAACTACGAAAGCATTTCTATTCTTTTAAAACTTTGGAGGGCAAAACTATATCAAATAAAGACTGTATACACCCATGGTTGCAAATAAATTGCATAGCCAAGATTGGTCCTTAAAACAACTTAATTATAAATTCTTGTTGTTCTCATTTTAATAATTTCAAGAATTATCTGTAAACAAATTGAATAATTTTAATTGAATTAAAATTTATAATGATGATATAACATTTTGTAAATGATCAAAATAAATATTGTTTTCAATTAATTTTTGGTATCTGATATTTTTTTTAGTAAAGCAGACATAGGATTTACTGATATAATTAATTACATTTCAGTTTTTACATATTAAAAACAAAAATTATTTTTTTTAATCTTAAAAATGTTAACTGCTATTGGGGATTTCCATTAAATTATACATATATTACCCAAATCTCATTTATCATTCTCATATAAAACCCATTTCATTATATTTAAAATGTCTCATTTAAAATGTTATTTTAAATAAAAAATAATATCAAACAATGTATATGTACTCTAAGATGTTCCATATTGGTTACTCAAGTCTGCATGCTTTAACATAACATGATATATATTGTGACTCTCAGATTTTGTATTAAAGCAGAGTGTCAAGTTTTGTGGTGATATATTATTTTAAAAAATAACAGTTTAATTTTCCAGTAAATACATTTTATTGTTAAATAATAATTAAGTGTTTATGTAACTAATTAATAATTTCAGAATAAATATTATAAGACAGTAATAGCTTAAACATAGTTTTATAAGTGTAGTTTCATAATATTTAAACTTTATAAGTAACTCATTTATAATTTTAAGTATTTAGTTATAGAGTTATTACTGATTTAAAGTATTAATGAGTTAATTTTTAATTAAAGTAATAAAGCTAAAATAATCTTAGTTTAATTGTCATATATTTTATTAAATTAAAATGTTTTAGAAAAACTTTAAAATGAGTTTAAACTTTAAAGTAGGTCTTGGATATTTAAATTAAGTGCCAGTAAAGAGTATTATTTAATTTAATGGTAATCTAGTTTCAATTAGAAAATTCACAAAGTTTAGCTGAATAAAGTGTTATTTTAAAAGCAGTAATTAGCTCATATATTCAAGTTAGCATTCTGAAAAAATAAATTTAATATTAGTATATATAGAGTGCATTTGTGAAGCTAGACAATATTTCTTAAAATGCTTTTTGGTTAAAGCTTAATGCTCAAAGTGATTTTAAATGTCTTTATTTTAAAGCTACATTATTAAAAGAATATATTCTGAGATTTTATAAATAAAAAAAGTTTAAAATTCATATTATTAATATGATATTGATATAAGTTTATTTTAGCAAATAATGTAAACCTTTAATGTATTTAAAGAATATTTTATTTTTTATTTATTATCATAATGGATTTCATTATTAAATAATTTGTTAAATAATTAATTTAACAAATAATATAATTTTTAAATTAATTATGTTTAACTTCCTGCCCAGACAATTGTCTCCAGAATATTCTAGAATTATACTAATTGCAGTTACTTTTAGAACTTTGCAACAGCTATTAATTTTTTTTAATTAATTAGGTCAATTGGGAATGGATTTTGATTGTCAATCACATCAATCAAGTTCAACCACATAATTTGCCTTATACACAGACCTATCTAATCTGAAAACCTATTCTCATCTCTCATTGATTTTCTTGTATTTAAACTGATTTTATTTGGATTAGTTATAATGTGTTATTAAAAAGTAATATTTATCCAAGCTATTGTACAATTAAAGGCTTTGCAATACTTTAAGATGCAACAAAAATTGCATGATGGGAATTGTTTCTTAGAAATCTATTGCAATAATAAAATTTAACCAAAGGTATTATTCCTGCTTTGTAAAAACTCTGGATTTCACACTATCTATTCTACTTAAACTTTGTTTTAGAAAATATAATTTCTTGGATATATGCAAAAACTTTCAAGATATTTTATGATAATATTAAAGATAGTTTAATGTGCTTTTTAATTACCTTGATGCAACTGTTATATTTAAAGCAGGCTAAATATTTTGATCATATTTCAAATATGTTCTCATTTTGTATAATTAAATTTTTATACAAAATGAGGACTACTTAACAATGATGTGTTTTAAAAATGCTACATTTTAAAACTATTATATTTTTGCCATGAATTAATTGAGTAATTGAGAGACTTTATTATGCATTTGTTTAATTTAAGGAAACTTATGTGATGAATGCCACAATAGAATATCTACTTATTAGAATAAAATTATATTTGAATAAAAGATAAAATTCAACTTTGACTTTATGCAGATTAAAAGTGTCCTTATATTTACTTAGTATGCCTAATTATTTTAATTGCTTTATTAAAAAATATAAAATTCATTTATTAATTGCTAATATTTAAAAAAGTTAGCATCTTCCAATGACAGTTATTATAAATGATGTTATACAAATAATTTTTATTATTTTTCACATTTAACTTAAATAATGAAATATATTCTTCAACAGGCTGATTCCAAGTTATTAAAATATTTTTGTTTTCAAAAAGTTCACTATTTAATTTACTGCTATACTCAATCTAGTTTCTGAAAAATATTGATTTAAAATTGCTCCTAATTTATCATGTTGTTTTCCAAAAAATGCTCATTATAATTATCAGTAAATTATAAAATATGCTTTTGAAATAAATGCTAAACTTATTTATGTAATATGCTACATGCTATGTATAAAGTTTGTCATGTTTATTATTCTGCTTATTAAATTTAGTCATCAAGTCAGATTGGCTATGTTTGTCTTAGTCACTTCAAGTATTTACTTTCTCATATTTTTGTGAATTGCTGGATGTGTTAATTTAATTTGTAATGTTACTTCAGTATCCCCAAAAAGTCTCCAGGATATTCAAGAACTCTTTTACTGAATGTATCCAATACAATGGTATGAATATCAAGATACCTTTTTATTGATAATGAGTATAAATATTAGTGTTAACATTTATTTCTTTTAAATCCCATGTATTTATTTCTGTACATTTTTGTATAACTTTATATATGATTTAACAGATATTTTATAACAAGTTCTCAGAGTATTGCTAGAATAACAATATTTTAAATGCATTATACATATCCCTTTTGAAGTAATTTTGAATGTGTGCAAATGCTGGAAGAATTCAGAAACTGATGTATATTTTTTTTAATTATCATGGTACAATTTTATATTTGTCTGTATTTTGTCACTATTCTTGTTTTTAGCAGTTTTACACAACACTTAGTTATTGTTGAATGATATAGTAGAGTTTCTATCTCTTATGGTTTATTATATCTTGTGAAGTTTTTAAGAGATAGTACCATTCTCTCTCTCTCTATCTCTCTGTCTGTATATATATATATATATATATATATATATATCTATATATATATATATCTTATGGATTATTTTATTGCCAGTGGGTTATATTGATCATTTTTGTATTAACCATGCAATGCTTTATTTAAGCAAATCTGTTTTTTTCTGATGGTTCATTCTCATTTTTTCTGACTAGTGACAAAGTCCTAGCTCTTTATTACCCTCATGATAGGTGCTTCTTTAAGTTCATGCCATCATCTTTTTTTACCATTATTTTCTTATCCCTTAATGTGAATTTTCTTAGTGGTATCTTTATCTAAAACCATGATAACTTTATTCTGCCATTTGATATTTTGGAGGTATTGCAAATGCCACAGTTAATTTCAGTCATACTCTTGGTTTATCTGAGTGTTGTCTTTGATATGTAGGTCTTGTAGTTGTGTCTAGCTAGCACCTTAAGATGTTAAATCCGATGAAATATTTAATATTAAATTTAAAATTGTATATGTGGCTGCATAAAACGGTATACATCTTCTTCAGCAGTCATCACCAAACAAAGATTAGTAGGATTATATTTTACTTAAGGTATTGAGTATTTTACCTATGGACTTTACAATTGTAATATGGTGTATTAAAGGTGAGAACTTTGAAATTATTGAAACCATAGAAGGTTTTGTTTAACATTGGTTATCATTGCTTTTATTTTAAAATTGTGATATATAATTTTTCTTCATATTATTTCTTTTTTACTTTGTTTTGGGAAATTATTTTAACAATTTTGTAAGCCATAAATGATAAAACAGGTTGATATTTGTCTATTAAATGTTGTTAAAATTAATAAATATTATTTTTATTATTAATTTATGCCTATTGAATTTATCATTATCTGCATCTTTCAGAAATGTAATAATAATATTTACCACACAATTATAATTGTTTATGCATTAAAAGTACATGGAAATAAAGAAATATGATATAAAAGTCATTTTATTTAAATTTTGTTAATGATGTTAAAAGAACATCAAAGATGATTATTTTATTTAATGAAAATAATAAAACCATTTATTTGGTATAACATCACTTTAGTTAATTTTCTTTATTCTTGATAAAGTTGGAAGATCACTTGATTTTATTCATCATCAGTTAAGATAATATTGTTTAGATTTATTTCAATAGAAGATTAAAAGCATATTTATAGATGTGATATCTTGGGTAACCATAAAATCCCTTTTATGTTCATTATATCATAAATATCTTAGTATCATTATTTTTAAATTTAAGAGTTTTTCATGTTAATTGTAGATTTTATAATGATTTAATTTAGTAAGAAATTATCTTAATGGTAAGGTTATGTGTTATTATTATTATTGTTTTACTATGATCATATTCTTGCTAAGTTTTCAAGAAATAAATTAAAGAACAAAATTAGTCATTATGAGGTTATTCATCATAAAGAAACCTGAGATTTATTTATTTATAACATTATTGGAAAAAGAATTGATATAATTTAAGATCAATATATTTCAAGAAAGAGTTATGTGGCAAAAATAAAAATATTAATTTAATAAAAGAACTTTACATTAAATCTGATCATTGTAGAAAGATAAACCTGATAATTGTAAGATTTACTGCTATTTTGAGAATGGGATGCTAAAAGACTTGAAAGTAACCTCAATCCTTTTCTCTATCATATTCTTAAAATATTCAGTTATTACATTTTAAAAGAGAGAGTATGAGAATTCTACTCCCCTTAATTTGCTGTGGCTTTGCATTTGTCTTATTAATGCTATCATTTATTACATTTTGCTTTTATATTAGCATATGTGCACTTGAGTTAGCCCACATAATTTTATAAAAGATTATTATTACTAGCTTATATCATTATATTATTAATATTATTATCATTAAGACTATTGAGAGTTGTACCTTAGTCAGCAATCTCTCATTTCATTTTTAAGTTACAATATAAATGTATAAATATTAGAGATTAAAAACAGATTTGAATAAGTTATACTAGTAATAGTGTATACATTTAAGGAATATAATAATAGTTTAATAAATAAATGAATGATTTATTCTTCAGAAGTTCTAAAAGTTTAAAGTACTGAAAATGACAGAATTGGGAACAAATCCATAGATCTTGGAATCCACCATTGTACCACCAAACCACATAAGACTTAATACTATCTATATCTTCATGCTACTGTTATTTTTTCCTATAATATCTTGTTACTATTACCATATTTATTATTATTATTTTTCAAAAGAAAATTTGATGAAAACATGATATCTTTATCACTCCTGATCTGCTTTTTAAGTACTCATGACTATCTTCTAATTTCTTCTATCCACATTTCTTGATCTATTATGCATGAAATATAACTGAAAATTTACAATGTGTGCATGTAGATTAGTAAATAGAGACACAGATTGAATTTTTATTAAAATATTGTTATATATTTTATATTGTAAATTTTTAAATTAATTTTCGAATTATTAAAAAAGATATTGGAATGATTCATTAAATTGTATATTAAACAAAAGATTAGCTTAATTTTTCAGAAAAATTTGCATATTAAATAATTAAAAGATAAATTGAAGATTGTTTTTTAAAAACAACTTACATTAATTATTGTTGAAAAAAATCCTATTCTCATTAGCTTCCACAGGTATTTGAAAAATATAAATAAAGTCAAAAAAAAAATAGTACTGGAAGAGAACTAGTGGATTTGATAGAAATTTGAATCCAGAGTATTTATTCTTGTAGGCTGGATATAGGAAAAACCTTGACAGGTCACTAAGTATTAATTTGTACAAGTTTTTATGCTAATAATATGATAAAAATAATTATTTGCGTGTAGTATATTGAATGTATGTAATTGTATTATCATGCTATTATCCTATTGTTATTAATATATTAAAATTATTTGACTTATAATTTGTCAAGTTGTTTTTAGATGTTAAATCCTTTAATCAAATCAAATTTGTATCTAGGTCTGAGTAATCCAGGATTTAAACATCATCCATGTATGATGTTTAGTCTATCACACATATCACAGTAGCACAGTCATCATTCTTTAATCCAAACAATAAGAAGGATGACATGGAAGTAATAAACATTTTTTTGCCTTAAATAGAATAAAAAGTAATGCCAGCACATATTGAGGAAGGACAAAATTTAAGTCTGGTTTAAAAACATTTGTTTACCTATTATGAGACTCAAATAAGATATTTACATTGATGAAATTACAATTAACTAATCTATGTACCTATATATTCTTATATTTGATTTGGGAAAAAATATGTTATTCATGGGACAAAAATTTAGCTTTCATATGAAGCAAATTTTTTTTTCTACTAAATAACATTGGTGACAATAAATCAAAGACATCTATATTATTATGTTTCATGGGGGAGAGGATTATCAAGATCGCTTTTAATATGTAAGCAACAAATTACTATTAAATTCTTTTATAAAAAATAATAAAAATTTAATATTTTTTATTCCTGCACTCTCCTAATATACAGTTAGATTACATTTCCAAAATAGAAAGCAACTTAAAGATTAGAGTATAAGAGAATAATATATCACATTGTGAGCTTGCTAAGAAGGCATTTCTTAAATACTTCTTATGGGAAATAACAGATGAGAAATTGAGACAACAACATCTAGCAAAGCAGGATACATTAATAAAACTGAAAGAAAAATACAAGAAAATGGGGGGGGGAGGAGTTGATACAATTTTAACAAATAGAAATGTTTTTGATGTGGAAAAAAAGGGTATTTATCACACAATTGGAAGTAGAAAAATGCTTGATACCTATAATGGGTTGGGTGATTGTTTATATCTAAGAGACTGGAAGTTCTGTCAACTAAATATAGAAATCCATCGCAGATTGAAAAATCAAATCTTCACACAAATGATAAAATATAGTATGTATTTTTATGGAATGACAAAAGTTTACATACAATTAGAATCAAAGAGTCAGATGTAAATTTAAATATTGTAAAGGAGAAATACAATCTATATTAAGGAATAGTTCAGATCTTTAGGAAATGAGCTAAATGTGGTGAGCTAAATGTAGAGAAAACGATATATTTGTTTTTCTAAATTGTTTAAATCTAAATAAGAAAGGCTTAATATTTTAAAATATTAATTACAGAAAATGCTAGATCTGTATTTGTAAATGTCAAAGGTGCCTTACATCACAAAAAAAGACTAAAAACAATTCAACACCTGATCAAAAAAGGAGTATTAACATCAATGAAAAAATCCAACTGGGTTATTCCTATTATTGTTATTATAAAATAATAATGGTCAATAAAAATTTATATAAAAATATATTCTGTACCAAAGGTTAGGGAAATGATAGTATCAATGCAAAAATACTTTAATTTTGCAAAACTCTATACAAAAGCAGCATTTTATCAGATGTATATAGACAAAGAATCAACCAAAGTCAACTTACTGCAGACATAGGTCTTTTTGAATGTAAACATTTACCATTTGGCATTGCTAGACTAAAGTGGATTTATTCAAGGAACAGAGGAAGTAATATCCTGTAATGACAATTTACTTACCATTCAAAACTCAGTCAACATTAAAAAACAGAACATGGAGGGTGTTGAGTATGTTGAACCTTAAAGCATGCATTTGAAGTGGAACTGTTTTTGTATCCAATAAGTTCAAGATGTCATGGAAGAGGGAAGTATTAAACATATAAAAGCATTTATATACCATCCAGAATAATAATTGATTTGTAGAAAAAGCAATTCAGCAACTGAAATAGAGCTTTAAAAAAATCAAATAATGCTGATATCCTATATATAAATCCAAATGAATGTATGTTTGCCCACGACACTCTCACATGTCAAATTCACAAACAATTAAAACACACTATTAGGTTTGTCCATAATGCTGTCAAAGGAAGTTTTACCACCATTAATAAACCATAACTTTTTTTACAAAGCATTTTACGCACCATAAGTAATTTCTTCCTTATATTTAAGAGGCTTAATTTGATTACAAGCATTTTATTCAAAGCAAGTAATTCCACAAAGGAAAAAAATAGTTTTCTTTGTGTATGAGTCTATGAGTGAGCTCAATATACCGGTGAAAGATGACCAAGCCTGTAGTGGAGGCAAAGTAAGAATTTTGATTTTTTGGAACAAGATATATGCTTCAGAGAAAATGAGTTCTGGAGTTGCTGCTTTGTTGAGTAGTCTAATGGTTGGTGTATAATCTATATGAACTACGGTGTTGGGATCTATATGAAGTGAAATTAGAAAAGCTAAATGATCAGTGAAGGTTACCAATTGAAGCTTGGCGCATATGTCAAAGTGAAGTTCAGGTGAATGAATAGTAGAGAAGGTCAATTAGGGATTTCTTTTGCAGTGTGTAGAAGGAGAATGATCCAGGAGGGAAAAACCCCTCTCCACACAAGAGGACTCTATTAATTAAGTGAAGATGTTTTTTGTTGAAATTATCGTAACTCATGTTGAAGTCGCCAAAAAAAACAACAGGGGAGGCATCTGAAGAGAGAAGAGAATTGATTTTATTGATTACTAGTTGTGCTGAGTAAGCATCATTTCTGATATACAAGTAAATGATATTTATTGCCATATTTCCAAAAGTGAACTTAATGACCAATAGATCATTGCTAAGGTGTAATGTTCTGAAAGAGCTGTAGAGCAACGAATTACTTTTTTTTTTTTTTTTTACAAAAACACCAGCTTTTTCATAGCCTGGATACATTTCTGGATTTTAAAAAATATGGTATTTTACAAAAGGCATATGAAATAAAACTTTTTGAAGGAAAAAAACACTCAGAAAAAAATCAGCAAATGTACTTTTAACTACAGTACAGAACTGAATAGATATAGTATTTAAATAATGAAGAAAATCTGATTACAGTACATAAATTCATGTTTGATATGCGATATTTAGTGAGGAGGAAAAATAGGTGCTATAGTACTGTATTTACATTTAATTTTGGTTAACGTATAATTGAAGTTGTGTAGCTTGATATTGTGGAGTTCATAGTTCCACAGTAATACCATGCATGATTGAATTTGTTAAAGTAAGCAATTAAAATTTTTTTTTTTTTTATAAAAACCACATCTTTTCCATAGGCTAGTAAAAACTTGTATACATATGAAATGTTAGGCACAATCAAATTATGTCAACATGTGACAGTTTCTACAGTAACAGTACAATCACTAGCAAAATTATTGATGGGTAGAAAGTTAGGGACTAAACTATCACTTTTATTTCTTGACTCAAGGAAAAAAAAAGTTCAATAGGTGGTAATTAATAAAAAATGAGTAAAAAAAATAGCATTGTAGAAATGCTACCTAAATAGATAATAAAAATTGAAAGATAATTGTGTCTTCAAAACCCATATAGATCTTTTAAGACAACACTACAATATTGTTATTATGGATAAAGATAAAAGAAAAGGTAGCAGTATAAAAAAAAAAAAGTCCAGAAAAAGAAGAGTTAGAGAATATCAAAGACCCTGAAAGTCATCAAGCAATGCATATGGAAGTTGGTTTGGAAAGTGCATGAGAAAATTTTACATATAACTAATAAGAAAGTCTTGATTTAGCTAGAGAGAAAGAAATCATTGAGACACTTTTAAGATTTTATATAGAATAAGATATAAAAAAACAAGAGAGAGATAGAGAAAAAAAAAAACAACTTCTAAAAATAAGGGAAAATCTGCAATATATGCAATTTAGATAAGAAGATATAGATACAGACTGAATTTTTATTAAAGTTCTGTTATATATTTTAAGTTGTGCATATTTTGTAAGTTACAAAATTAGTTAATTATTTAAAAAAGGATTAGAATGGTTTATGAACATGTGTAGTAAATAAAAGTTTAGGTTAATCTCCGTGTGCAGAGAAATTTGGAAAATAAATAATTAAAAGATAAACTGAAGTTTGTTTTTTAAAAATAGCTTATATTAATTACTGATGTAATAACTCCTATGCTGATTGGTTACTCTAGATATTTGAAAAGTATAAAGATAAAGAAAACTATAATGGCAGAGAATTGGAAAATTTGTTAAAAGAATCTCAAATCATAGGGTATTCATCTCTGTAGATAAATAAGTGGGTGAAGGGGGGGGGGGAATATATAGATCACAAATATTATTTGTCCAAACTATCGGATTACTAATATAATAAAAATAATTATTTGTGTAAAATACTATAAGCACATGTAATTATATTATCGTAGTATTGATTACTACTAATATTGATATTAAAAGTATTTACCGTGTAATTAACTAGTCGAGTCATCTTTTATGTATTAAATCCTTTGAGTTGTCAAATTTGTGTCTATCTAACTAACTTAAACCTGTGATATATGGATGCTATTTCGTCATTTATAACAAATCTTATGAATACAAATATATTTTTAATTAATCATATTTCATATATAAATTTGATTTTTAAAAACTACTCTTTCAAATGACGTGCCTACATAATGAAGCTCATTATCATTCTCTAAAAGAAATAGAGCGGAGAATTCATTTTATTGCCATTAATTTTTTTTATTCTTTCTTAATCTGCAGAAATGAAGGCGAGGGGAATGTGCAATTGGAGAATATTAAAAGAAACGACTTGCACGAAAAAAAAAGAAAAGATTTTGGTTAGATATATATAAATTGTTTATTAATTGCAGTTTTTTCTTTCCAAAATTATATTTTGTTTTATTGTCTATTATAATATCGTCAATAGTTAAACTTTCCTTTTAGTTTTACTTTGTCCAATGCAAAGTCATTTGAGGAGTATAAATCTTACTTAATCCTATTTGTATATTTTTATGCATTAATAATAAGATAGTCTGACAGTATTTGATGTTTCGTTGAAGGAAGATTAAAGTATTTGCAATGTCAAGCCTTTAGATTTACGTTTTAGATCAATATTTTGATTACTTGAGGATTTACATTTTTATCAAACTTAAAAAACCTTATTATCTGATCTCTGACTGAAATCCAAATTAATAACGTATGTAAACTAAAATGAGATGTGCATCTAAATCCTTCCGTTTCATTTGATTTTCAAAAGATTGAAACATTGGTTTATAAAATCTTTTAGAAAAACAGTATTATAAAGTTGAAGAAAAGGAAAAAAAAACTTTTTTTTTTAGTAACTAAAAAGTTTTAAACTAGCATATATTATTCTAACAGCATTCTACAGAATGAAAACTACTTGATATAATTAATAATCAATTCATGGGAGCACTTAAATAACCTTAGTTAGATAGAAAAATGTAATCAATACTTCTTTTAAGAAAATTAATGATTAGAATGGTTGTTAATGTCATAAAATAATTTAAATTTCATTGGCATATTAAATCATATTTGAATAAAACATTTACATATATATATATATGTTTCACTACTGCTAGATATGCAGTATTTTTTTTTAAATGTATTCTATTTATAATCTGAAATTAACTAAAAGTATGAAGATAACACATATTTAAAGGCTCCAATTACTGAATACAATGAAATTACCAAGTATTTATCTTCTCGATATATATATGTTGAGGAAAATCTTGTTTCATCCTTTATAAATGGCATGTAGAATATAAAAAAAGGTAAAATATCTTTTAAAAATCCACTACATGGCTAAGCTTTATATTATCAGTTGGAACAGTTTTCTTTCTGTCATTGCTGATGTATTGATTAATCCTTTAAGTAAGAGTAGATAAACGTATTTACTGATCAATGTTGAATGACTAACTAGATGATCATGAATTAATTACCTAAAAAAATTATAATCCTTATTGGAATCGGGGGGGGGGGGGAATTTCGAGTTTTATACTGCTTGGATTAACTCTGGATATCAATATTATGGCAAATATAATTGCAGCTGCTGCTGCTGTTGTTGTTATTATTATTATTATCATCCTCATCATCCTGACGCTTAATTAAAGATCTAGTTATCATTGTAAAATTTGTAAATAGAAAGTTTTAACGTTTTTTTATAATTAATTAAAAGAAAAAAATTAGCAAAAATGAATAAATAAATATTACATATGAGGAAGATGCACTTATAGTATATGAACTATTCACCAGAAAGAACCACGTAATATTTTTTATATTACATTTACAGCAAGAAGAATATTAAATAAAAGCATGAAAACAATATATTTAGCAAGCTAAAGCAATAAATAATAAATAGATCATGCTTTATATTTTAGGATGAAACTAATTTACAATCAGAAGTTAAAATTATTAAAGCAAAGGTCAACATCCGATAATGCATTATTTCTTAAATATTATAAATCTCAGCACACTATACATGTTTAAATCAGGGCTTGAATCTATTGTGTGCCTGATGTTATAATCGAATACTGAATTGAACAAATTTAGTTAACCTATAGCAGGAGAAAGACAGTGTCTCATTTTTAACCACCTACAATTAGACTTATACAGCTTATAAATGTAAATCTATTATTATAAAGCACTGAAAAATTTGAAATTATTAAAGCAGAAGTCAATCTCTGATAATGCGCTATTTCTTAAATATTATTTAACCAGAAGTTAAATGAAAGCATGAAAATAAATAATATACATTCAAATATCAGCCTTTTAAGCTAATTGTGCATAATGTTTTAGCAAGTAAAATAGTACAAAAAAAAAAATCATGAAAAAGTAATTGATGTTAATAAATATGTTGAATGAAAGCAATCAATAAAAAATGAAATGCAGACCTATTTATGACAAGAACTGTATTAAATGAAAGCATGGAAATAATTTACATTTTAGAAACTAAAAATTACTCCATGATAATAAGTATATTAAATGAAAACAACCTATAAGAAATGAAATACAGATATGAAGACAAATGCAAATTCATAAAAAATGAAATTGGGGGATATGTTATGGATACCCTAACATCTTTCCAATATTTATTACACACTATATAATGGTCTGACCAATGATGTAGAAAGAGAGGGTTGCATCTGACTACTCTCAGACTTTGGGTCTTCAGGTAGGATGCTGAATACAACGCAATGAAGTACATGACCTATGATTGCATCTATTTTTTCATTTATCACAAAAACTGTATTGAATAAAAGCATAAAAATAATTTGTTTTAATAAGCAAAAATTAATCATAATAATAAGTGTGTTAAATAAAAGTAATCTATAAGAAATGAAATGCAGGTGTGAGGTCAAATATAAATCAGCAAGATAAAATTCCAAAAAGTGATTCATTTACAGCAAAAATGATTAAATAAAAACCACAAAAATAGATGAAGTTTTTGCAGCAAAAATTAATACATTGCAATAAGTGTGCTAATGAAACAATCCATTATAAAAAATATAAAAAGGGTACATAATAACACGTATCCAAGAAAATCGTAAAAAGCATGCAAGTAAATATATATTATAATGGAGACAGCTATACATTTTGTTTTATTATTTCTAGATTAGATCACTGAATAGTGCATAACACAAGAACTCATGACTAATCAATTTCATTCACTTTATCAACTGATATAACTTTCACCAATTTTCATTCAACAATTATTAATTATTTTCATTTGTGATATTTCTTGCATAAACAAATTACTTTTTGGGTTTTATTTTTTCTAAATCTGTATTGCATTTCATTTTTTAATGGATTACTTATCATTGAATACAATTTGCCATTAATCTTTGCTTGTTTAAATATAAATTACTTTTATATGTTTATTTAATAGTTTTGCCAAAATGAAATTCCAACAATATGATTATAGCCAGAAATATCATGTATAATTAATAATTATTGACTTAAAAGTGATAAAGCTATGTCAACTGACAAACTGAATGTGACCAAATACTGTCATAAGTTATCATGTTGTATTGCTATCCAATTGCGTAGTGTGAAAATAGTGAAACATGAAAATTATGGCTGCCAACATTTTAAGCTTTTTGTATTTTATGATGTGAGCTTGTCTTTTTATTTTTATTTAGTTGATTGCTTCCATTTCTTGTTGATTGCCTTCATATAACACATTTATTGCCATGGATTAGTTTTTACTTGCTATAAATGGGTTGCTTTTTGTAATATTATTTCTTATGGATTTGCATTTGGCCTCATTCCTGAAATGTCATTTCTTATGAATTGATTTCATTTAACACACTTTTTATGGATTACTTATGGTATAAATCTTTAGAACTTCCTATGTAAATGTAAATTCTACTTAAACACAGAAAAAAAATCAACAAATTATTGAAATTAGGATTATTAATTTATAGATATTTATTGAATGCTTTAGTGAATATGTGTGCAAATAAATTTTTTATTGTAAAAGATTAAAGATCACTATTGAAATTTTATTTGGATAATAGAAGTTTTTTTGAACAATCAATATTATAACCTCTCTATATAAAATATTAAAACAATTTAGCATCCAATCTGTTTATAATATATCGAATTACTGAATGAGATTTTGATGAAACATTTAAAGAAATTGTTTATTATATTTTTATTTTTAAATCAAACAATTAAGTTGTTTATATAATTCAATATATATCATCATCATAATCATTATTTATATTCTATGTATCTAATCAGTGAGTGTTATTTAAACTAAATAGAGCTTTGTTTAGAGAGCAGAGCAGATTATATTACATTATATTATATTGACCAAATTGCACTCAAAATATGCCATTTTTTTAGATAATAAATTAAGAAATTGACGAATTACCTGTTTAATAATTTCTCTTAGCAGCAAAAGCAAATTTTATCTAAAAAATTAGCTAGTGATATTTCATTGGGATTTGTAATGTTATGATCATGGATGAAGAATAATTACAACTTAGTAAAATTTAATTTAATTTTGCCCAAAAGCAACAGTTTATGATATGGAAGTTTACTTTATTCTGTGAATTATGCTGAATGGCAGATTTTTACTCTTAATATAGATCTTAAATTATCCTTTGTCATTAATTTTTAGAATATTTTATGCAAAGGTATATAAATACTTACTACTACATCATGTTATTTTCACATACATGCTTCAAACACTATTATAGTTTTAATCGTATATCTCTCAATGAATATAGAATGGCTAGAAATTCATGATATAATGATAATACATTTTCCTGCTATATAACCTGAATTCCAAATTAGATAAACTTGAACATTTTTAAGGTCTTCATCAATACAAAGGCTAAACTAACCATACAATGCAAACCAGAGTAGTCAATGAAATGCAAAAAGATTTGTGTATAAAATCCCTATCTATTGCCTACTCATCCAATATAGTGTCTAGGTTGTGGCTTTTAACAGGGAGGAGCCTTGGATCTGAGAGCACTGCACCTAGATCTTGGGCTCCTCACTGATGAAAGCCATAAGCTAGAAACTAGTCTGGGGATATTGGATGAGTAGGTACTAGATAGTAATTTTATGCACACATCTTCTTGCATCCATTGATTACTCTGGTTTGCACAAAGTGATGTTATTGTATGAAGAGTTTAGCCTCTGTATAAACAGCTTGTGTGAGCATAAAGAATGGTGATTATGTGATGTTTAGTGATCTTAATCAAGTGATGATTTTCCATTAAAGAAACCAGTACATAATCAAGCTAGATAATCATTCAAGAATGGACATTAAATGGGTTTTATCTAATATGGAGAGTCAAATAAATATAAAAGACTGCTCAAATTCTCAATGCTCAGCAATTTAATGAATAATACTTTCTCCTATAACAGTCTTCTATAGGGAACTATTGAAGAAAGATGCTTGTCTGATGTTTCTTGGCTAGAAAATGAATATGAAATGGGGAGTTATGATGATAAATGCATTGGTAAAAATGAAACTTGAAAATTGTTTATTTAAAAACTGTTTTTATTTATTTATCTATAGGATGACTTAAAAGAGGGCATAACAAATTTAGATAGTTACTATGGTTTTTATTTTTATGGTTGCATACTTAACATATGATTATGTTTTCAAAATTCCTTTTTGGATGGGTATAGAGTATATGGACAGTTAAAAAATTTGTATAAGTCTGGGAAGTTCATAAGCTGTAAAAAAAAGGATAAAAAGTTTTGTACTGGTAGGCAAATTTATAAATGAATCTATGGGTATTTGATTATGTGATAGAACATTTTAATTAAAAATCTGAGATTTAAATGATAATGTGATGGCATAATCTCTAAGAAAAGTATAATTCTACTTTTTAACACATTGTATGTGTAATATATTATGTGTTTATGGAGGTTTTTGTATTTGAATATTTGAACATTGGAATATTCATAATATGTAATTTTTTTGTACATCTAAATATTTATTTTAAACAATTTATCTAACAGCATTTTCAATTTAGTCAATTCAAAATTATTCAAGAAATTCTATTGCCATCCATAAAATGTAAGCTTCAAATTATTTAAAATTTACTCTTAGAATTGCTCATATGCATTATCTACTTCTCTTTGTATTACTTCAAACTCTCTCCATATAACATACTTGGTCCATACTTATAATAAACAAATAAAGTTAATTTCTCAATTCAACTTTTTTTTTTACTTTTGTTATTAAGATTTTATTATTAACTTTGACTCCAAATAAAACACTTCTCTTTTTTTATGCATTGTTTTTTATTTATCATTCATTATTTGATCTTCTAATTTATTTATTATCATCCTATATTTGTTTTTTGTTTTGCAAAAATAATATCTATTTTCACTATCTCACACTTTTTTATATATAGCTTAAGTATCAGATACTTACATTATTTTTTATGAATGAGAATCATCACATTACCCTTAAATAATAATAATGGTGCCTAAAATTGATTACTATATTTGATCTTATAATGCTTTATTCTTTAAATTCCGTAAGCATTATTAAATATAAAATGATAGCTTAAGGCCCAACCTAGTTTTTATAATTCATAATTCTTCATTAATATAGTTTTTTTTAGATGAATTAAAAGTTTTTTTTTTTTTAAATTTTTAACCTCCGCCGGGCCCCCCACCCCCCCCCCCCGGCCCCCCCCCCCAAGGGCAGGCCACCCCCCCCGACCCCTTGACCCCCAATGCAAGACATGAATTAAAAGTTTTTGCACTTAAGAACAGTAATTTATTCAATTTACTATACTCCAGAATAATCCGTGAACTCTTGATGATATTAAATCTTTTTGCAATTCTATTTTTTCTCATTTAAACTCTAATTTCACTAGTAGATAAGTGGTGAATTAATATTTGTAATATAATATAAAATATTCACATAAATGTTAACGATCTTTATATAGAAAAGGTAGTTTATATATTTTAAATTTAGCTTTTATTCACGCTTAGCATGCTTTTGATATATGCATGTCATAATCATAACACTTTCACTTTTTTAGTTTTTAGAATTGATATATATATATACTTGATAAATATTTTAATATTTAAAATCATTTAAATTTATTTGTTTAATATTCAAATATATTAAATGCTTTTATAAAATGACACAACCCATTTTTTATCTGGATTACTTTGTTATTTTTATATTTTTAGTCCTATGTTTACATAAAAGTATTATTTTTTAAAAATCTTTTTTATTATTATTTCATTTTAAAGCTTACATTTTCAGCATTTAAAAGCAATTTTTATTGGGAGAAAAATTGAAAAATACACAAATAACTTCAAAATAATTAATAATTATTATTTTGAAACTATTAAACAAAATTAATTTAAGAAATTGGTCAAATATATAAGTTCAATTTTATTAGCTTATTTGGAAAATAATGACTAATTAAAAAAATCAAATTAGCAGCCAAAATTTTAAAAAAGAATTAATTATTAATACAAAAGCTATTGAATTTTTCCATTTTTATTAAAGAGAAACAAAATTATTTATATCTACAAATACAACTTATTGTATTTTAGATTCCAAAAAATTATTTAATGCATTTTTTACATTCATTTGATTATTAAATATCTTCAACTTTAAAACATCTAAATTCTTGAAAGAGTGGTAATCAGTGAGTGACAAATTTGCAAGTATGATGGCATAATGTTTTATTTAAAGGGTGACTGTCCCATGCCCTACATTTTTCATTTTTCTTTAAATGGTCTGAAATTGCTGAAGATTTCAATTTCAAGGGTAATTTTTGAACAGTTTAGCAAATGTCTATTTACATTTCAATCATAATCAACAATAGAGACATTTAAAATACTAGATGATAGCATCAAACAGATTCTCTATTTATCACTAAGATATGTTATGGTGAACATATCCATTGAGTAAATATCTTTATTTCTATTATACTTTAATAATTTAACATTTTACAATTTTGAATATAATTGAAACATAATAGTCAAGCTATATAGATTTGACACAGTGGTATGCTAAGTCTGGGCCTTAATTAATACTATTATTTTAAATCTACCCTTATATTTTACCCTGGGAGTAGAGTATTGCAGAATGAATTAATACAGATATTAAATGTAAAAAGAATCTCATATGATGTTCTGTTTATATATTTTCAATTGAAAATTTCACCAACAGATATTTTAACAAACATCACATATTTTATGAAACTTTATAAATCATGATTTATTGCAGATATGAAAATAATTTCTTCATTTCATTCTGACTGATAATTTGATAAGTGAAAATGAAATATGACTTTTTTTTAACTTTAAAATTATTAATTTTATTAAATGAAAACTGAAAAATGATAACAATAATAACACGATAAATTAAATATTTTTATGGTTGTTATTATAATAAAGAATAGACATAAAAGATTATATCCATGTAAATAGACAATAGCAAAAGAGCTATCATTGGTTAATGGAGAAAAGTTGTTTAGCCATAGAAGAATGGTCAATTAGTAGTAATGGATAGTTTTTTGGCAACTTCAAAAGCTAAGGTTATTCCCTGTTTACATAAATGTAATTTTATGTCTATTCTTTACAATAATAGTATGATTGTGAAGTTCTTTGTCTGAAGCCAAGTTGACCAGCTGGACAAAGCAGAAGATTGATGAAACAATAATATTGAATCATCTTTTGCCAAGCATTCTGATATCTTAACATAAAACAGAAGAATGTTTAATCTTAGAATAGAAATCTATAATTTAGCAAAAGAGCAATTGTTTATTTAAAATATTAAATCATCTATTATTTTTCAATCAGTAAAAGAAATGGTACGAAAACAGGAAACAAATTAAAATTATTATAAATAATAATAACTACAACAACAACAATGGTGATGATGATAATAGTAATAATGTATTATTAATATACATGTACATAGAAATTTAGACAAAATTTTATAAAAATGGCATTTAAAAAGTATCGGAACAATAATTTTAAAAAAGAAAATACTGTAATTATTTATGAATTCTGCATTTTGGTGGGTGTCAAAGACAGTCACTACTATAAATTAGAACTTTCAAGATGTATAATCTCTAGGATCATTAGTTAGAAATTAATGGAGGCAGAACCAATAACCCACCCCTATTGAGGATGCTACTGCACTATCATCAACAAACTACAAAAGATAGTAGATATAGAAGGTATATATTTAATGGAAATATAAGACAATAGGACTATATTTTGTTAGATGATAGTATTCACAAAAAAAGGTTCATAACCAATTGTGTTGTCCAATTAATATGTTGGTAAATAGCTTAATTTAGTAAATGAGATAATTGTCATGGATTATGATATTGTGTTTACTATTGTTATGAGTATAGAACCCATTCATAGGTCTTTCAATTTAACAGTAACAGTGAGAAAAAGGTCAAAAAATAAGATTGTAAGAGAAAAAAAGTAATGCAAGACATTTTATATGTAGCTAAATGATTAGTTCTAATAATTTGAAAAAGTTAAATCATAATAAATAAATAAACTTTTTTTTTCTTTTTTAGAAAATTGCTTTTATTTTTTAAAATGTTTTTGTACAGTAATTCATGTTGGAAAAGACATACATTCATGTATTTACTCATGAGCATATACATTTAAAAATTTACTTGCGATAACTATTACAGAAAAATGTAGTAAATATATACTTTCATGAGGTTATAATAAATTAACTATAAGTTTGGTTATAGTATAGATCGCATTCAAATCATTATACATTTACCTCAAGACACTAAAAGTCGGTATTGGTGATTGCTGAAAACAAATTGCTATTTTCAAATATGCAGTATTGCCAGCATATAACTGAATTTCTAATGCTAAAATGGTGGATAATATGGGTATCTCATTTTACAAAAAATATTTATAAAATGATGAATATAGCCTGTCCATTAAAGTATGAAGATTTGCTATCTTAATATAAACTGAGCATTGATTATATATATGTGTGAGAGATGATAGTCTGGACCAACTGATGAGTGCTGGTTTAGCATGAAATACGTATATTGGTGATTATTAATCTTTTCTACATGTGTGTAATCATGTGTATCAGTTGTATGAGATAGTGTGGATAGTTGAAGGGTGCTTGAAAATCTGAGTTCAAATCCTCTATACTTAAAAGTCTTTTAGTAAATTTTTTAATTAATTATTTAATTACTATGCGCTAATTAATAAATAATATTAATGAATTAAAAAAAAACTAATCTTGGTTATCTTTTAAAGCTAGAATTAATTGAAAAAAGAGAAAAATATAGTGCAGTATATTAAATGATACTTTTTTAACAAAAAAAAAGTTATATAAAAGAGTTGATCTTCAGATACTCACATTGAAAAAATATATATACATTAATTAATATTTATGACGAAATTCTAAAATTAAGATATTAAAATAAAATGTAATAAGAAGTGGGGAAATCATAGCAAATTAACATCAATAACAATTAACTTGCTTTTAAACAAAGATCTTAACATAAATGATTTCCATTCTCCATCTTTAGGTCAAAAGTTAACGGTAAATCAAAGTTACACCAAACTGATACTAGCAGCGTTCCATGAGCTAAGTATTTTAATATACCGGCTATATAAAAAAAACCTCTGTCATTTTAACTATTTGGAATTTTAATATCATTGCAAACCTAGGATTTTCTTCAATAGCTTGTTATAATTAATTTAAATAATTGCCCTATTAATTATTGATCATTAAATAGGTAGCTTCTTAGCTGGAAAATAAGACTTTCAGATTAATCTGATTTGGAAAAATCAATAACAATACACTGACTATAAAACAAAAATATCATTGGCTGTCTGAAAGTAATAGTAAGGCGCATGTGGAAGAATAGCAACCTTCCAGTCATTACTATATAATAGATGTAATTTTTAACGTCATAAATAATGGAGTTTGAAATTCTTATGATGACTAAACTGTGATTTATTTTTCTTTTTATTTAAAAATATTTATATAAACTCTGGCTTGTATAGTTAACTGATGTTCAAATTCAGAAGAAGCCCTTTCATTTCAATTCATCAGACAAGATTTGTTATTATAACTGATGACAAAATTATTAAAAAAACAAAATTTCCTAAAAAAAAAAAAAATCAACAAAAACAAACAAACAAAGTAGATTGTCCATGTTTTCCAAAGAATTCAGCATAAATGAGAAATTCCATTACTGAATGTAATACTTGAAATAATTAATTATATTTTCATATAGTATAATTTGTAAATTTACGTATTATTTATTAAACTTTTAATTAAAAATAAGTTCTTTCAAATCAGTATTCCACTTTATTAACAATTGCTATATGAAGGGAAACAAACTGACAGTCTAAAGAACTGTAGCAGATTGTATTTATGATTCTTTTTAAAAAAATTTAATTCAAGCACTCGGTCAATTACACCTCAAATTGTCTAAAATACAAGATAAAAAAGATTTCCATGTCTGTTACATCAATATTTAGTTTCTTTGAAATTAATAATATATAAATTCTTGAAGAGAGTTTAATAAATTTTATCAGCACATGAGTTCTGATATTTCTTAGTAAATTTTCTATGTGTTTTCTAATACAAGGATCATTCATAATATTTTTTCTATTTGTTTTCATTATTTTTTACAAATTCTTAATATTACTATTTTGATATACATTTTCTAGTTTTGTCATAACAAGAATTTCTGAGTCATTTTTATATGGTTTTACTTTTTTGAGAGTCAAAAAGATTAATACCAGATTTAAAAATATATATCATCTGAGACTAAATAATTTAGACATATGTCTTCCAGATTCATCTTAATTTTCAGATGTTTAAAAAAAAGGTGTATAAGTTTTTCCAAATTTTCCTTCCTCAAATGCATTTTGCCTCCACATTTTCTGATAACACTCATAATATGAGGATGAGGAATTAGAAATAAATAAATACTCAATCAGAACAAGATTGAAATAAACAACTATTAATAACTATATTATAATATTTATTGAACCAGCTTTCATTCATATCCATTGAGACCTTCTCAAAATATTATACTATACAATTCAAATAACCAATTAACTATATCTATTCTATCTACTGATCATTTTTTACATTAAATTGCAATTTTTTTAAACATATATTTATACATTATAATCAAATAAATAAATTAAACATATTTTACATCTTACATATACATACAATTTATAATATTCATTTAATAACTGAAATACAGGCTTATTATATACTTATTATATACCTGTGTCTATATATGTAATATATAGAGTATATGAGCACAGACTTTCACATGACCACCACTCTCCACTCTATCTCATAACACGATACACTTGAACACATATATGTTGAAAAGATAAATAATCACCAATATCCGTATTTCATGCTAAACCAGCAATCATCAGTTGGTCCAGATTATCATCTCTACACATATATACTATAAGTGCCCAGATATATATTAAGATAGCCAATCTTTATACTTTAATGGACAGGCTTCACTCTACTCCACACTCCAATTTTTCAACCATCCATCCAATTGAAAATCTGATAATGGAATGCTCAAAGGCCACCCTGAGACCAAGATTCTTGTCACACCCATGTTGACCTAAGGTCAATCTGACCCCTCATGTACAGGACATAATCCATTTAATACATAAAGGTACGAGCAGACATCTCTACTATGTAATAACTGAAACACAGGTTTATTATATACCTGTGTCTATATATATATAATATATAGAGTATATGAGCACAGACTTTCACATGACCCACCATTCTCCATTCTATCTCATAACACTGATACACTTGAACACATATATGTCTTAATATATATATGATCACTTATAGCATATATGTGCAGAGATGATAATCTGGACCAACTGATGATTGTTGGTTTAGCATGAAATACGTATATTGGTGATTATTTATCTTTTCAACATATATGTTCAAGTGTATCAGTGTTATGAGATAGAGTGGAGAGTGGTGGGTTGGGTGAAAGTCTGTGCTCGTATACTCTATATATTACAAATATTCATTTAAATAAATTAAAACTAAAAATTTTTATACTTATAATTAAAAAAAATATTTTTTTTTATTCAACAATAAACTTTATTGACTTATAATACATATAAATGATTGCTTAGATCACATGGGCATTTTAATTTATCAGAAAAAAAAGACCATGTTTATTTGCAACATTTTCCGCGGTAATTTACATATACATTGTGTTGTATCATTTTTTTGTTTAATAATTCATTAAACGCAAGATGAACATGATATAAATCATAGAAGTAAAGAGCTTCTGAACATTTGTAATTTGGAACAACATTCACATAAAGGTGTTATACAAAGCTTAACTACTGTTTACCCTTGAGGTTTTCTTTAAAAGGAATAGTAATATCTGAAAATGTTCAAGAAGGAAACCCCTTAGCATTAGTCTACTGCCACCACTCCAAGTAGATCAGATAAGATGCCTTTCTGCTGGCAACCTGTACGCCCAGCACACATTAAGACACATCTAAGACTTTCAAGTCAACCAGTATCTAAAGATTCAATTCTGGGAACCACCAATACACCTGGTAAGGCAACACTAACACCAAACCAAGTAGGGAATCCCATTAAAGGCCACGAATCCTTCCAATCTGCCTATCTTTATTCAGCAGCTATTGTATATGAGCATCAATGAGGTATTGTGACTGGTAGCATGCTGCCAATTTTTTACAATGTTTTAAAAGATATAAAATATGTATTCAATTATTATTATTTTTGAAAAAAAAAATGTAAAAAAAAATTATTTTTTAATTACAGATATAAAAATTTTTTTAGTTTTAATTTATATATATCTGTATGTTCAGGTGTAAGCCTGTACAGTGCATTAATTTAAATGAATATTGTAAATTGTATGTACATGTAAGATGTAAATTGTGTTAAATTTATTTATTTATTTGATTATAATATATATGTTTAGAAAAGTTCAATTTAATGTAAATAATGTCCTGTAGATAAAGTAGATATAGTTAATTGTTTATTTGAATTGTATAGTATAATATCTTGATAAGTCTCAATGAAGATGAAAGCTAACTCAATGAATATAATAAAATAGTTATTAATAGTTGTTTATTTCAATCTTATTTTGAATGATTATTTACTTATGTATTTGTGGCAACATTATGGATAAATAAATTATAATGGATATTTGACCATTATAGTAACTGATTAGAAATAATCTTTGTAGCATATTTTAAACAGCATACATATGAATTTCTAAAATGTAAATTTTCAGAAATTCAGTTATTTTTTTCCAGATCTTTTTTGTTCATCTATTTGGTAAAACTGACAATTTTAAAATTTTTGAAAATTTGGTGTTTTCCTTTCAAATCAAAATAGTTTCATAGTTTTATATTCATTGTAAATCATGATCTATAATTTTTGATTTCTTTTAAGGCTACCACTGCTGTTTCATAAAGTAACTGTAATAATTTCATGTATTCAACTGTGGATACATAATTCAAAATGTAAATAATTTATTTCTCTCAATAATTCCTTGGGATAGCATTTTTTAGTATATCAAAAACTATTTATATCTGGTCATCATTTTATTAAATTTGCCATATGTAAAATTGGATTTTAAGTGGATACATGTAAATGTTAAATAATGCACATTTTTTGGACTGAGATATATCTGTCCTGTTCTGTTATTTATTTCTCTGTGTAACTTTAGGGAAAAAATTTTTTTGCAGTTATCTTTACCTGACATTTTCACCTAATGTTTATTGATGATTTAATGCAAAAATGCAAAGATAGATGTCATTATCAAGTGAATAATTAATGTTATGGAAAAGTCTCAAAGACAGATTTGGAAGAAAAGTACATAGAGAAAATATGTTGATAATGATATAAGTTATATTGTGATAGATCATTATATAGATTGAGATAAAAATAAATAGAGTTACCATTAACAAAGAAGAGAAAATATGGAAGAAAAGAGCAAAAGATGAGAAGATATTGTAGTTGTATAAAATTATAAAAAAGTCCCAAATAAACGGATGATTATGAATAAAATTGTTTTTTATTTAAGACAGGAGTAGGGTCTTTAGAAACTAGGGAAAAGATGAGAAAGTGAAATAATATATATCAATGTGAAAAAAAAATGGTTCCATGCAATAAAACAAGATTTGTAAAAATACAAATATATGAAATATATAGGGTATATGAGCACAGACTTTCACACAACCCATCACTCTCCATACTATCTCATAATACTGATACACCAGAACACCTATATGTCAAAAAGATAAATAATCACCAATATATGTATTTCGTGCTAAACCAACAATCATCAGTTGGTCCAGATTACCATCTCCACACATATATGCTATAAGTGCTCAGATAGATATTAAGATAGCTGATCCTCATACTTTAATGGACAGGCTTCAATCTACTCCACACTCCAACTTTTCAACCATTCATCCAATTGAAAATCTGATGATGGAATGCTCAAAGGCCACCCTGAGGCCGAGATTCTTGTCACACTCATGTTGATCTAAGATCAATCTAACCCCTCATGTATAGGATTGGCTATCTTAATATATATCTGAGCACTTATAGCATATATGTGTGGAGATGGTAATCTGGACCAACTGATGATTGCTGGTTTAGCATGAAATACGTATATTGGTGGTTATTTATCTTTTCGACATATATGTGTTCGGGTATATCAGTATTATGAGATAGTGTGGAGAGTGGTGGGTTGTGTGAAAGTCTGTGCTCATATACTCTATATATTACATATATAGACATAGGTATATAATAAGCTTGTGTGCTTCAGTTATTAAATATATGAAATATAACTTATATATGAAAATGTAGACTATATAAATATAAATTCGAAAATATGACACTTATAATGAAGTTATGTATTTTAGTGAGTGCGAGAGATTATATTTGATTATTAAAGAGAAGAATTGGGATAACATATTAATTAATGAAATAGAGATGGAGAAGGGCAGTTATTGGGATATGCATTGAGATTTGGATAAAAAAATATTCAAAGTATGGATAAAATAATATGAGTCTCTAAAGTTATGTTGAAAAAGTGGAACCTAAAAGTAAAACAATATGATAAATAGCATTAATGAATTGATTTGTTTAAAAAAAAAGTAAGTCTGAAAGAAAATTAAATCTCATATGAAGTAACAAAGCAGTATTTCAGATTTGATCTGTTGGATGAGATTGTCTCTAGAAATAAAAATCAGTTTCACAAACAGATTTTATGACATTTTATTTTTATTAATTTTTTTATGTTTAATTGTAATGCCTGTTTGGTTTAGATTAGTGAGTAAACTAATGGAGTCAAGAGCTCAAGATCATTCTCGATGGCCTCACATTTACTATTATTTAATTACTTTATTTAATGAATAATGAAAAAGCTTTAATTTGTCTCTGAAAAATTTAAAGACTTTTACCTTTTGTTTTAAATTAATAGTTATTTTTCTCTTTTTATGGTACCTTTTAAAATAATGCTAATATTTGTCAGACTAGATAAATATAAGATAGTGAGGCTACTGGGATTAATTATAGTTTGGCTATTTGAAAATAAAAGAATTTTACTTAGAAGCTGAACGAAAATATAAACTTCATAAGGTTCGAATCCTCAATATCATAGACAATGGACGTGTTAACTTTAAAATAAGCATTTGTTTTGTTTTAGTATAACGTACATCTAAAAATCTTACAAATAAAACAATTATGCATATATTTACGTGAAACCATTAAAATAAGCATTTGTTTTGTTTTAGTATAACGTACATCTAAAAATCTTACAAATAAAACAATTATGTATATATTTACGTGAAACCATCCAGTTATGATATTTTACATATATACCATATATTTTCATGCAAGCATATATTTATTTTGTTTTTGTAAAAATATGTAAACTTAACTTCATAGAAGTTAAATTGATTTCTGACGCTATATGATAAAATTCCACGTAACAAGAGAGTAGATCATTTTTGATTCCAGACTTCCATTAATTTTAAAAACATTATATGACAATAATTACATAAATACATCAAAACGCCAGTCAAGTAGAAACATTTTACATTTTTAGAAAATTGATTTTTTAATAAATGATTTATTTTTAGAAAAGTCATATTTTATTCCATTATTTTTTAATATATATTTCAAATTCGTAAATATGAATACTCAATTAAATTTTATTCATTCTTTATTATACATTACTGAGATTTAATTAATTTATATAATAGATACATATAGTATATTTAAATGGTTACAACATATAGTTGTTATTATTAGGAACTGATAAGTCAATGTTGATTTCTGGGGTTTTTTAAAGTAACATTTATCCAAAATAATTTTTCATCTATTTAGTTTTTTTAGTCTCCTCATTACCATTGGAATCATAAGATAGAATCCATCCAGCTCATTATTGATTGTTCTTTCTGTGTCATTTTCAATTTTTACCAATTATTACAGATTTTTCTATGACTTATATATGTTTCATAATACCATCAAAATAAAAACAATTTTAACTTAATCATCCATCCTTAAAATAAAAAAAAATAGATCTATTCTGAACCTAATTGTTTTTCTTGGAGTCCATAATATTTTTCAAAGACTTTACTAACATCACAATTTGAAGCATCAACATATCTTGCTTTCATCTTAATTTTCTACAAAAATTGTATTATTTAATATGCAAGATTTATAAATTGATACCCTGATTGCTAAAACTTCTTGGAATGAAATGTAAGTCATTGCTTGAGATATTTGAATGGTGTATAACATTACGAGCAACTAAGTATTCAATTATACATTTTTACATTTCAACAATTATGATTAAGATGTAAATATAAATAAATTCATGTATTCAGTCATTTATTACATTTCCCTTTTAAAGGATGTAAAAATTGAATCACTAATTAGAAGAAATATGATATAGGCAATGACTACAACATATTTCAAATATTTACCCTACATAATTTAATTTCTGATGATAAAATAAGTCTTTCTAATTGTTTTTTTAAAAAATAGAAAGAATATTGTGTCATAATACAATTACTGAATTCCATACATGTCTTGCATTTTTTTAAAAGGTAAATTAGATCATCTTTAGAATAGTCATGGAGTTAATACAAAGATTCACAGAAATGGAAACAAAAATAATTGATAATAGTATCCAAATGGTTTATTATTGATTGGATAATATTTTGAAGGTCTTTTTTATTTTTAATCTCAAACAATGAAGTACATTTGTTGAAAAGTTAAAAATAATACAATTTATATAAAAGTAGTGAGATTTTGTGTAACAAAAGAACAGTAATCCTAATTCATAGCATTTATTCTTATGGTTTATGGTTGTTTGCAAGGTTTATTTCTATAAATATAAAGATCATAAATCTTAATGTAAAAAGAGATTTATGTCTTTTTATTGTAATTGGGTTATTTCATTGACTATATTATTTCAGCCTGATAAATGGATTTTTTTTTTCAATTCATTTTTTTCCATTTTGCATGTAGCTGAAAATCATATTGATGAGAATAATCATTATTTTCTCTTCCATTGGTAAGGCCTGTCCAGTTGTGACATAGTCTTAGAGATATATTGGATGATGTCAGATTTTTAAACTTCTTCAATTATTATTTTTTGTTGGGTTATGATTGTTTTCTATGGTGTACTCTGGGTTGCTGCTTGGGGTAATTTCTTCAAATCTAAAGACCACCCAAGGTTGATATGTTTGCTTGAGTTGATGATTTCTCATTAGTTTTTGCAGAGATTTTTAACCCAGCTATGCCGTAGGATTAGCAAGAACAAGTATACTATTACCACTATAATATTATCCAGAAATTCTATGTTTTTATTATATTTGCTATTTGCTTTATTTAGTTTAGCAATTTCCTAATTATATTTATTTGTAAATGAATTGATTGTTCAATATAAGTTTTTTTAATATAAAATATTTATGAATATTTTTTTATAATTTTATATGATTCTGATCCGATTTACCTCCAATATTCTTTATCCTGAGTGATTAAACTAGTTATGGTCCATTGTTTGATTCTTGATTGTAATTTTTACTATTGATTTATTAAAGAAAAAAAATCTGGTTGACTTGATAATTATTTGATGATTTAACAATTTTGGTGAATTTATAGTTTTATTTTATGTTAACCATCATCTTGAAAACTAAGTACGAGTTCTTAAATTCTTAATGTGATTTAAATTGAGTTTTTTTATCATATATTTTGACTCAAACCTACACTAGGTTTTTCTCACTATGCTGTTTTTTTTTGTGTGTGAAGCAAATAGTATCTATATGCCAATATAATTGCAGTATTTGAACACCACCTGTGACTGTGGGCATATCATTTACAGGTGGTTGGTATTACATCTGTAGTAAACTTTGCAAAGGTTTACATATATTGTTTGTGGCTTGCCTTGTGATAGAGGTTTATACAATACGCTAGCTGTATGACTATGGTTGGTCTTGTTTATTTCTGGTTCTTTAGCAGCACTAGAGATATCTAAGCAACTATGGTGTCAAAGTAATATTAGGGTTCTGTTCCAGCTTGATTTGAAGAATGTGATAATTTATACAAAATTTTGGAATTTTAAACAGGTACTAACTTTTTAAATTCAGTTGTAGAATCAATTGCTATTTTACAATTTTTATTAATGTTTGAGTTGAAATGGACTTAAGGTAGAAATATGCTTAGGAGGATCAGTTGCCTGCTCAAACATTAGCTCTGATAAATATGTTTGGTAAGATTTGGTATTGTTAGATGTCATAAGATACAGAACAACACTCATTTCTTCATAAATGCAACTTGTTTTAAATAAAATTTTAATATGTCTAAGAATATGGGCCAGTTTTCAGGGAACTAGAATCAAGTTTTTTTATCAAGCTCACGTTTGCTATAGTATTTTTTTTTATTTCAGTAAAAATAAAAAATCAAGAGATTGATCTATAAAAATACTTTAAAAATACAAATACTTTTTTTTTTAATTTAGTAAGTTTTTGAATTTGTTTCTTTTTTTTATTATTTTGCATTCTAGAGTAGGTTTCATTTAATTGTTCTATTGATTTAAATACTTTCATCTGATATGAATATAACATTTTAATTATATTTTGAGAATTTTTTGACATCAGATTTTTTAATGATTATCAAAGCATTACATGGTTACTTACATTTAACAGTTTTAGGATGAGCAATTTATTCTGTTTATTGTAATCCAGACTGGCCTCAGTAATCAATGGATACTAGACAACTGTGATATTATATCCATGCCATTGTAACAATTCTTAATTTATGGCCTTCTTCAGAAATCAACTTTGGATCTATTACAGCTTTATTTCTAGCAACACTCTCTACCACTTATTAAAATAATAGACTAGATTTCAAAACCAACTTAAGACTTTGAACCCAAGGCAATTTAGTTATATAAGTATACAGATCTGACCTTGGTCCAGCAACTGCATATTTTAATGATTGAAAGTTTTATTTCAAAGAGAAATATCATTTTGGTTTAGGTTTAAAATCCTGTATATTTGATACATTTCCTATTTTATTTAAATATTTTATTCATCTTGGGTTTGCCTTAGTGACTTGATAGCAATTTTTTTATTTATTTACTGCTATGAATGGTTTAGTGAAATAATATAGTGAACTCTAAAGCTTTAAGCCTAAGTGCTTGAATTTCATATAAACTCTTAAGTAACAAACCATACAATACATAATTTTTTTCTTAATAAATAAGACACTGGCAGTTCATAAAATCACTCAGTATAATATTCATTTTCAATATAGTTATCAGATTCTTTTAATTTTGCAATTTTCGATTTTGTAATTTTATTTTCAAATTTTTTTATGTAATATATTTATGACTTTATTATGATTTAGTGAAGTGTGATCATTTTCTGACAATTTAAAAAAATTAATCATCATGATATTATTGGTTTTAATAATTGTGGACTTAAAACGAATTTTTAATAATAAGCATGTAACCTATAATTAGAAAGATGTAAAATGATATCCATATGTATCTTCTTAAGGTGTGAATAAAGTTATTTGAAACATAAATGTTCTCTAACTATTGCTATATAACAAAATATTGTTGCCAGTTTTATTTATCAAACTTTAAATTTTTTGTAGCATATTCTAATCATATTTTATTTACTTACTTTTTTTGTTCTTCCTGTTACCATTTCTATTTATTTACATTTGTGTGTGTATGTATGTGTGTGTGTATCAATTTAGGAATAGAGCCCCTTCTTTCCTGCATCCATGATTTTTATATCCATGGTTGTAGTCATCTGAAATGTACATCCAGCATATATATATATATTGTGTGAGTAGATATTACTGACATTTTCAATATATATCTACATGTACACTCCTACATAAATATGCATGTTAAAAAATGCATATTACAATATGGTTCACCATTATCTATCAATTTAACTGTGACATAGCACAAAATCAAATATTGAGGATAAAGAGGAACTACGGTACTGTTATGTATTCTACTAATAGTATGTAAATAAAAACATATGAACACTAGCTCTAAATAATTCTTAAATTATGTTTACATACATAAATCCACGTAATCATAAATAATGCATCCAGGATTTTCCCAGTTTAAAAGTTTCATTCTCTAGAAAATTGATAGATCACACACATTTTTTGCCTTCTTACTTCAGAATTTTTTCTTCATTATGGGGAAAAAAGTGATTAAATCGATTCTTTTAAAGATTTAATTTAAAAAATAAAAACACTGAATTAAGCTGTTCTGAATTTTTTGAAGAAATTAAGACAATAATCTTTTCTTTAAAAAACTGATATCATCACTGAATAATGAATGATATTAGTGAAAAGCAGGGTCACCTTTAGGCCAATTGCTCCCATTTGCACTCTGTGCTAATGAAGATCCTACACTATATTTATCTTTTTTAATCGTGTCAAATACATACATCAATATATTATAACATATACTAAATTGCAGGTTTCACAGAGACCAGCAATGACTTTAATTTTCATTTAAATTCTTAGTATATGCAAGCGCTTTAACATGCTGGGTTATCATGTGGTTGAGTGTTAGTATTCATTCATTTATAGTTAAAATCTTCAAAGCGCATGTGCAACAGTGTAATGCTGTGTTAAATATTAAACAATCAAAGTAAATTAATGCAGGCCTAGCGCTTTTGAGGTTTTGTCCTTCATATTTATGGCCAAAATAGATTTTAAATCGTTCGTTGTTGTGATATTGATAAATGTTAATGTATGTAAATGCTTATGTAAATTAACTTGTTTATTTAAATTCTTAAAAAGTGGGTTAATGTTTGTTAATAGGGCTTATATTTATATATTTTTACAATATTTGAATTAGATATTTTAATTAATTATAAAGCTAACTATAATTCATTTCTCTGAAAACAATAATAAAATTAACTTGTAAATATATCTGTAATAATTTTTAAATTTCTAAAAATCTGTAAAATTTTAAGAATCCAGTGATTAAATTATTATGTTCTATCTATATGTACATGCATATGTTTTCTGTTGAGAATATAATTCAATGACTTTATATCTAATTATTTAGATTAACATAAAGAATTATTTAAAATAAATCCAATATTTATCACAAAAGATTTATTTATTAAGAAAGCAATCCAGACCCAAAACAAGAATTGTAAATCTACAATTGGATTTAAGTATTGAAGCATATTTAATTAAAATAATATATAAATACAGAAGTACTCAATATATATACTTTATGCTAAAAATGATGTACAAATCAAGTTTCTATTGTTGGCCAGTATAATGTGATGTCTGCTGATTTTTTTTGTAACAAATATAAGATAGCCATTTAATACAAGATGAGTTGTTTTTCAACAGATAAATGATAAATATTTTATTATTATTTTTAGGATTTATGATTTCTGTAAATATAGTTAATAAACTGACGTCACAAAAATATTTAATTTAATTAACAGTAAAAACAGAATTATAGCCAAAGCAAAGAAGATCAAAATGGAGAAGAAGTCAGATGCTTTAAATAAGTATTTGGGCAAATCTAATTTAAAAAATTTAGAAAAGCAAATGGAGTCACAATGCAGTGAAATGATAACCCTTTTCTAAAGAAGTTATGCAAAACATATAAAGTGTGATTTTGTTTACTAAAAATATTATTAACCATTTTGAAAGTTTTCAATTTGACAAACTGCATAAAATCTGATGCTACTGGGTCAGAAAAGAATTGAAATTCAAAATGTATTAAAATTAGCAAATGATATTGGAACATAGACAGAAGTAATAAATTAAAATGTCAGGGATATTTGATGGGAAAACTATTATTACCCATAATTATTGTAGATTTTTTCAAAAATGAGAGTATCACATTTTTCAAAATTTTACTGTAAAAGAAAATTGAAAGATGGTGAAATTGTAAATTATTAATGGCTAATATATTCTATGTCAAAAAATAGTCATTTGCTATTACTGTATGGGTTTGTAAATAATTTAGAAATGTTCTTCCCATTTATGCTTTTAATTAATTACTGGTTGGGCATTCAATCAAGACAAAAGGCAAAAAGGATTTGCAGACTATACTTAGATGCAGTGATTGATAGAGTATGAGAAAACTAATCAGATGATAAACAAAATGCTGACATCAAATTGTTGAGGAACTGATATCATTGCAAAGTTTCTATCAGAAGGAAACTTAATATTCTAATGATAGAAATGCACAAAAACTCTATATAAAGCAAACTCTTTTGGAGCTTCAAAAGTTTGCTCCAGTATTGTGAAATATTCTGTAAAAAATACAGAATAAGTAAATACATGATCATTATTTATATTAAAAAAAAAACATCCCATAATAAGCTTATTAATGCAATGGGTGAAGTTGTTCTAAAGAAAATTACTTTGTGAGTTAACACTGAAATTATTTTGTAGTAATTCTCAACTGCACTATTGACATCAATTGTTAGAAAGAAATATCAATGATAATTAGATAGATAAGATAATGGAATACAATTAAATGCATCATTAGGAATATATGGGCATTTAATTAAGTTTTTATAGGGGAAAAGTAGTGCAAGAAAAAAATGCAATCATTTTCTACACGAGCTTGACACATTAGAGCTGAATTTCCATATCTGTAAGTAGGAATATGATAATAATTCTAATATAAAGAGCCACACACTGATATGAAAGCACAATATTTAGAGAAAAATTTAAGATCTGTCTTTACAACATGCACATCACAATAGCTTAGTTTTGGCAAACATGATTAAAATTTGTCTTGATTGTTTTTGGAATTCTGCAGTACATTTATAATCTTTCTGCATCATCTATTGAGAGATAGACTGCTTTTAGAAAATATGTAAATATATTTCTCTTTAAAATATAATCATAATCTACAGTGAAAAGTGGCAAAGCTGTATAGTAGCAATCTGTTACAATTTGTGATGCAATAGAAGATTTAAAATAAAGGACTGATGAAGTTCAAAGAGGAATAAATGCCGAATCATTAGTCACTCAAGAGATTACAAATTTTTAGTCTCACTACTTTTTAATCTTCCAAGTAAATTTTATAAATAATTCCAGAATAATACCATAGATGTTGCTTCAGAGCTTTTCTCATTTCAAATACCTTATAACTGATTAAAAACATATGGACAAAAAGGTTTTGGTCAAATCTTGATTGATGACAATAAACTTGCCAAATATCTAGATGTTGAAATTGTATTCTAGGTTTAAATAAATGCTTACATACACACTTAAAAAATAAAAATATTTGATTTATGAATTTTCAGATTAATTTTATAAGATCCAAAAGCAGCATTTTCCAGAATATAAAGTTTTAAATAGTAATTAAAGCACTTTTAATATAAAAATCATGATTTTATTATCTGACAAAACATCAAAATTTATTTGATCCTTTGGATAATTTTAAAAGCTAAAAATACCATACAAATATGCAGTAAATCTAGAAGTGGGATTATTAAATTTCAATATGGTACAATAAAAAACAACAACAACAATAACAAAAAAATTTAAAGTATAAATCTGGCATTTACACTAGTTATGCATCAGAGATTCAAATCCCCATATAAATGGCTGAATTTTTTGTTTGCAACAATAAGTCTACTGCATTTCCAAATTTGTTTATTTTATTGACAACCTTAGTGTTACTATAATATCAGAATAAAATAATTTTCTTGAATGAGAAACTGATTAAAGTTTATTTGAATAGTTTGTCAATTATATAATTGAATTTGAAATTATCAGGAATATACACTTAAAAATCCTAAAAGATTTTGCAGGGGGGAAAAAGCAATGTTACAAGCTTTTCATAATAAAGACAATTATAGCATGACTTTTTTATAATTTCTAAAAAATGATAATTTATTCCCAACAATGTTTTACATTTTATTTTACTAAATTTACTATTTTTATCAAATCATTTTGCCCTGACTAAAACAAGTGATTTTGTAAGTATTTACTTTTTAAATATAATCTATATATTTTGAGTTACTTGTAGGTTTACATTTATGCAATTCTATATTAAAAGATGCGCGCACACACTTTATCCGTTAACGCAAATGTACTTTTTAAGCTCGTATTTTCTGAATGCTTTTCATTCTATTGTAGAGATATAAAGTCTGTAATAAACTTTATTTATGTCTTTAAGATTGTATAAATTTTGAAATCTATCCCCCCCCCCTCCCTAAAAATGTTTTATAATCGGACCCTTCAATTCTTAAGATCGGCTCAGTCATAAAGATTCATGTTTGGCTCTCAGTAAATAGCCTTTTTTCTTTTTTATATTGTTTGAAATACATATGTTTACTCTAAGTATGTTAACAAAAATTGTAATATTATTTTACAAGCACACTATTTTTGTAATATAAAGATGACTTATTCTAAAAAAATCCCGACTGTATATTGAGAAAATTGTTTAAATGTATTTAAATTTGAAGTTAATTTAATTATTGCACTACATTAGCAGATTTGATGATAGTTTAAGAGTAGTTAATCTGATTAGCTAACAGAATAATACTAAACGAAGCAAGTAATTTAATTATCCGACTATTCATTATCTCAAATTAATTAAATGAAACAACAAATGAATTAATCATTTAACTTTAAAATAACTAATTAAACTAAATTCTTTTATTTATTAGCGTTTGTAATTAACTACAACTCTATATTGATTTTTTTTTTTTATTAAAATCAAAAATGCTATTCTTCTATTTTGTTTTAATTTAATGGATTTTTTTTTTTACATCATATTTTTAAAAGTGTAAAACTTTTTACATATTCATGTGAAACTATAAGTTAGCAATTATTTAAGCCCTTTCTTCTATCTATTAATTATGTTGTCGGAAATAGTTATAGTAAAAACGAGAAAAAATTAAATTTATAATAGACGCTAGTTCACTTGGCATATTTATTACAAATGCTAGAATGGCTTATAAATGAATGTTAATTGTGATGAATAATTGAGGAGAGAATTTTAGTATTTAAATAATGGTTTATACATACTCAAATGTATTTTTAAAAACAATTGAAGATATAAAGCATTGTTTTTCTGAAGATTTATGATGATGGTATTTTAGTTGTATTTATATAGTGAACCTGTGGGCTATTACTAACAGTTGAATGTATTTGGAATATTTAATTATAAATTTTATTAAACGCACATTATTATATTACTTCAACCTAGATCTAACCACTTCAGCTTCACCTATTCATATGTAAAAGTAGGTTGAAGTAAAGAAGGGGTTTCCCTCTTTTCTTCCAAGGGTAAGCTTGTGGCTAAGACCTGTAGCGGTCCCTACCTTCGAATTTTTCAGACGCTTATTCCTAAGGTTACAGTCTTAGTAAATATTGGAATATTTAAGTAAAGTCAAATTTTTCTAAAGACATTCAATACTTATATAAGATGATGTAAATAGTTCAATATATAAATACAAATTAAGAATCTATTTTCATTCCCTGCCTATTTCGACCAATTTACTTTATTTTATGCCTTTTTTTTAATCTAAGAAAAGCATTGCTTTATAATAAATTTTAAATAGATTATATGGGGTTGTACTTATATACAAGTGATTTAAGGGTCAGATTAAGTTCCTAAAATACAAAATGCTCTCAACAGTTAACTTTAGCAAAATATCTTTTAAGTTGAATGGATTTTTCTCTGCTTGAGGGCCTCATAACTTAATATCCGCTCATATCTTTAAGCTATAACAACCTACTACTAATAATAACATGTTTAGTATCATGGATTAATAAACTAATTTTATAATATCTCATATTTAGTACAATAAAATTACAAAAAAAAAAAAAAATCAAGCCAGATGCCATATGACCTAATTTAATATGCTTGTATTTACAAATATTATATATAGAGCTCACAAAATAAACTCTTAACAAGCATTAAATATATCCCCAACTCCAGACTGGTTTCTGCTACTGGTGTCATCAGTCAGATCTGGGGTTGGGGATATTCTCAAAGCTTGTTAAGAGCTTATTTTGCAAGCTCTCTATATAACATTAGTACAATAAATAATTTTATATTTATAATGATCATTTCATTGTTGTTTTGTTAAATTGCATGATTATGCAATAACTTAAAAGTTTATAAATTTTATATATTTATAATGTGAGCATTTATTTCTAGCAATAAAATTAATCATTTGTGACCATTATTAATTCACTGATAAAAGACGATTTTCCAAGTTTAATATAACTTATCTAATTCATCTCTTCTTCACATCAACAAACTTCTTTGCTTCATTCATCAATATATTTTAAAAATGTGATTTTTATTTAGATCTTTAACAGTTGCTTGGGATCCAGTCTAAGACTTTAGATGTCCAGCTATTCATCATCTACTCTAATAATCTGTTTAGTCAAACTCCATTTCAGTCTCTTAATTTTTTTCAATGATATTCATGATGCCCATTTGTTCTCTTATCCAAATATAATAATCAGCAATAAAAGTGGAAAAAAAGATGCAGTGGAACAATAAATATTGAAACAGTTGACCTTAGTTCAAGATCAAGTTTCACTGTTCTACCACAACCCACGTTTCATCCTGCTCCTTTTTTTTGTCATATGTATATAAACTATACATATGTGTCAGAGAAGCATCTATGAGATTTATAAATATAAATCTTAAATAAAAATTTTCTTTAATTATTTTAAATATTAACTTTTCTAGATGCAACTCAGATATATATATATATATATGTATATTAATGAAGCTTTTATATATATAAAAGCACAAACAAATATTGTAAATAATTTTGTATTTTTTTTCTTTAATTATATCTTATTTATTTTGTAATTATTTTTCGTTATAAAACTACATAAAAATTCAAGATGGAAGATGCAATCGTTAGCTGTCCAAGAGTAATCAAAGGGGTAAGAACATTAGTTTGTTTCATGATTTTAAAAGAAATTTTTAAATTAAAGTTAATGAAAGTAAAATTTAAAACAAAGTTAATTGATTTTAAGTTAGCTAATAACAGTTTTATCAAATCTATTTCCAATCTGGAAATTGATTTGAATTTATTTTTGGACAGTTATCTTGCGATTACATCTCCAATAACAAAAAAGAGAACATTTGTGTAAATTAAAGATTCAATTAGAGTTAAAAAATTTAATTAAAAAAACATTCTTTGAATAACTCAAAACTGGTATAAATAGGGCCAAAAATCTATTGTGTCAGAGTTCGGTCAATAGTCAGTAACTGACTTCATGTCTGTTTGATTTTTAAAAAGAGGGGCCTAAGCCATCTTCCCTTCAATCTTCAGCTCAACTCTTCATCATGCAGAAATATAGTTCCTACCGCTCAAGTGTGCCCATGCTGTAAAAGAACCACCAAGGCCAAGAGACATGTTTTAAATTAAAGAATGCCGCCTGTCACAGAATATTCATCAGTACCGTATTCCATTCAGTCCTGAAGTAATGAGCCCAGTCATTATAATCGTAGTACCTAAATTCTAACCTCTAACTTTTTAAAATTAATGTACTTGATTTTGAATCTCTTTTAATTTTCCAATTGGCGAGTATGTTACGTTAATAATTATTTTCTTTATATCAATTCTCTTCTATCTGAATACTACTACTGTAAAAACTTTTTGTCCAACTCACACTTATTATTTTTATAATTTAGTGTGGTTATAATTTATTTTTAATGATATTTTTATATTTTTCATTTAATTTTATTAGTAAATACCAATGAAACCCAGTCTTACAAACTTCTGTATCCCACTGTGGAAAAGAGGGGGGGGGGATTAATGAGTTTTTTATTATTTATATCTAAATAGCTCATAAGATTGGGTTTGTATTTTAAATGAATACATGCTTTTAAAAAAATATTTTATTGTAAATTTATACAAAATGTATAAATACTTTGCAATCTGGGGTGGATATTGGTGTCCGTTAATTTTATTAATTTCTTATTGATCATCATCGCCAAAAGACTGGCGACTTAAATCTATTTTGCTATTGGCACTTTTAAGTGCGTGAATTTTAGTTTTTTTATATGTTAAACAAAATAGTGATTCAAGAAGGGGGATCAATGCATGCTTTATTAATTATAGTTTTAACTTCTGATAAATGACTTTATTTTACATGGGTCATTATTTTAACATATCATTACATATTTGTTAAACCATTTAAGGCTTTATTTCAGTATTTAAATACAATGATTTTACTCTTATAATAGCATTGCTAGCATACATCAAATTATTAATAAGCTACATAGGGCTTGATCTGATTTGCCTGTACCTCATTCCAGGGATTCCCAATCATCTTTGTTTGTCATTCTTTTCCAAGTATATATCTATATATTTTAATTTGCCCATACCTCACCCCAGGGATTCAAAGCCTTCCAGTTTGTTAGTGTTCTCATTCATATCAGGTTAGTGTAGTTGAAGCTCTGCATGGCTCTGCCATGATTAGGCCCATAGCAACTTCCTACCTACGGTTCAAATAGGTACCACTCAAACCTGAAGCTGGCATACCATCTTCAAATAGAATGACATTTTATCAGCCTAAGTTGCCACCCTCTCTCTCACTGACATTATACTAGCACCACAATTTCCTGTTTTGTTTTCTAGCCTGTTTGACAAAATAAATCATAATGTGTGATAATGAAATGTTTTTCTCTTTTTAATTTTTCATTGGAGTTTAGATCCAACCTCTCATGAAGCTGCCCTCCCCTTTATTGAAATAAGCCATTTCCAGCATTGATAGAGTTTTGCAATATTTGACAGTTAAATGTTGAAAATGTTTAATAAATAAATGTTTTTAGTATATTTTGATCAGAATGTATCCTTACTTGTTGTAAATAAATTCTATAAATGAAAATAAAATTATGTGATTCAAATGCCAAGGGCATCCTATGAATTTGTATAAACAGCAAAACTCTATTGTCATATCTTTATATGTTTTTTTTTAATGTATAAAAGTCCACCAACCACCCAGATAAATTTATTTTTGTAACATTACATAAAATCCAATTTTTAAATGTTATGTATTTAAATGCCGCACTAAATTCATATCTGTCTAAATAAAATAATTGTATCAAGATCATCAAATATTTATAACCAAAAATAAAGTTTTAAATGCATGAAGTTGAATATATACATAAAATCATCTTGAATTTTGTCAAAATAAGTATTTACATTTTTAAACTTAATCCAGTTGTTCGAATCTCCTTAATAATATTTATATTTACGTATGTTTTTAACATATCTTGGGTTCACTCAATCTCTCATCATCACCAGTTGAGTTCTCATGTAAAACATTGTAGCACCAGGCCGAGATAGAATGAATTTATGTTGTATCACTGTAAGTGTTGTCTGTAGTGTTATAGATTTGAGGAATGGGCAAACAGGTTAAAATTCATGATTGCTCCTGACCTATGTATCTTGGGCATGATTGGATTCGGGGTTACTTTTGCTCAGATTCTAAGTCTTGTTGGATGGACATACATTTTCAACCGGTACAATATATATATAAAGAACTTAAACTCAGACTTTTAAACTCCTTACAACTATTCAATCCATCTTATACAACTGTCACACATGACCACATAGTGTAAAAAAGACAAAATGACCTCCAGTATACATATTCATGCTGAACCAGCACTCACCAATTGGTCCATATCACCATCTCCCACACAAATATACAATCAGAGTTCACTTTATATTAATATAGCAAATCTTCAAACTTTAATAGGCAAGCTTCAATTTTCTCCACACTCCAATTGTTCAGCCATCCATATCATTGAAAATCTAAGAAATGAAATGCTCAAACCCCTTGATGATGTCTATATTATTGTCATAACCATGTTGATCTTAAATCAATCTGACTCCCCACACATAGGACTTTAGTATACCCATTTACTTATATAGAAGAGGGATAATATATTAAGATCCTATGTGTGAGGGGTCAGATTGACTTAAGATCAACATGGGTATGACAATAATATTGGTATCATCAAAGGCACTGAGCAATTCATCCTTCGATTTTCAATGGTATGGATGGTTAAAGGTTGGAGAAGATTGAAGTTTGCCTATTAAAGTTTGAAGATTTGCTATCTTAATATAAATTGAGCAGCGATTGTATATATGTGTGGGAGATGGTGATCTGGACCAACTGATGAGTGTTGGTTCAGCATGAAAGATGTATATTGAAGATCATTTATCTTTTTCACATGTATGTGGTCATATTTTGTCAATTGTATAAGATGGATTGGATATCTGGGAAGAGTTTGAAAGTCTGAGTTCAAGTCCCTTATAATTACATTAAGATTTATTTAGGCAATATTCATGTGTTTAAATAGTATATATATATAAACATATATAAAATTACAATATTAGTGTACCATTATTTTTTTTGTTCTGTGTGATTATGGAAGATGCAGTAGCTAAAAGATTCTGTATCAATTCTCACATAAAAAAGCCCTCTTCATTTAGCTATTGAATGGATATTATTCTCAATTCATCTTTTTTTTGGGGGGTCTGTGATAGAATAGCTGACTTGAAAACTTCTGTATCAATTATAAAAAAGTACCATAGCATTATTACTTGAAATATTTTTTATTATTCTTAATCATTTATAATGAAGAATTAGCATAACTTAAAGATGACTATCTAAATTTAATTAAATGATTAACAAAATTTCAAGTATTGTTGAAGATTCAGACTATATGAAAGAAATTATAAGATGTAATAACCTGATTTTGTGTTATTTTTTTATTAGGAAATTTGTGACACTTTCCTAAACAAAGTTCAAATCATCAAAAACATCACAATAGATAATGATAACTAAAGGTTAATAATAGTATTAGTACAGTTTTTATAATTTTAATCTCTTAGAGTAGCAATTAAAGTTCATGCTTTTATGGAGACAAATCAAGTCAAAATTTCATAATTAATTGAAAATTTTGAAATATTTAATGAAATCAGAAGTGATGATGTTCTCCAGTTATAAATTTTGGTCAAATTCTCCATCAGTAATCTTTTAAAACAGACAAAACTCTCCATAGAGTAGTGCCACTCAGTGCAAGCCAAAATAATCAATGGATGTCAGAAGACTTGTGCATAAAATCCCTATCTAGTGCCTACTCATCCAATATCGTAGACTATTTCTGATTTGTGACCTTCATCAGTGAGGAGCCTTGAATCTGAGAGCACTGCACATAGATATTAGGATCTAATGCAACCCTTTAACAGCCACCTTTTATCTCAACTATAAAACTATGAGAATAAAAATTGAAAATACAATAATATTTTCAATCTAAGCTCATTAGCTTATATAGTCATATAGGTCTGAACTCAGTTCAGTATCTATACATTTTGGTGTCTTTGGTTCTCCAATAACCATAGCCACCACTATCCTATTAGGCGGGATTGGTATTAAACCACTAAACATCACATGATCACCATTTCTTATGCTTGCTCATAACTTATTAAAACAGGAAAAACTCTCCATATAGTAGTGCCACTCAGTGCAAGACAGAGTAATCAATGGATGTCAGAAGATGTGTGTAAAATCATTATCTAGTGTCTACTAATCCAATATATCCAGACTAGTTTATCAGAAGCATAATGACACAAAAATGTATAAGTATTGAACTGAGTTCAGACCTATGTGACTATATAAGCTTATGAGCTTAGATTGAAAATATTAAATAATTTTCCAATTTTATTCTCATAGTTTTGTAGTTAAGTAGAGATAAAAGGTGGCTACTGGAGGGTTGCATTAGATCCTAAGATCTAGGTGCACTGCTCTCAGATCCAAGACTCCTCACTGACAAAGACCACAAGTCAGAAACTAGTCTGGGGATATTGGATGAGTAGGCAATAGATAGGGATTTTATGCACAAGCCTTCTGGCATCCATTGATTACTCTGGCTTGCACTGAGTGGTACTACTGTACAGAGAGTTTCTCGTTTTAATAAGTTATTAACAACCATAAGAAATGGTGATCATGTGATGTTTAGTGGTCAGTAATCTTTTGGCAAATAATTGTTTTATCAGCTGTTAAATACACCAACAAAGCTGCCAAGATGCTATTAAATACTTTATCTTAATGAACTGGTAAAAATAATAAGAAGAAAAAACTTTATTTTTCTTAGAAGTTTGCCGATCAAAAGTTTATTAAATTGTTGATTCATTTTGTCTTGTGAAAAGCTATTAGAAATTTCAAAGAAGAAAAAAAAAGCACTTGAATTAAAAATGGTAACTTATTGCTAAGTAGTTAGATGACAGATTTTGGAAAGTATATTACTAGACCAGTCACATACTAGATATTTTTCCAAACATTTAGCACAGTATAGACATTAGTAACAATGAAAATAAAGAGAATATTATCAAGATTTGCTCTTGCCTGAATTGTAATATCAAAATTAGAGAGAGGTAATCTACAAGTATCATTATCTTCTAGAACAGTAAATGTAGATCAATGCATATTACAAACAGCAATGAATTCAAAAAATAACTTTTTGGACTGTCTCACCTGGACACAATAAGGGTTAATAATTATGTTTAATTGTTTACTGTAAGAATCTGCAGGAATCTCAGTTACCAAAATGAAACACCAACTTGGATTATCGTAATAATTAATAAGCCTTTAACTATTTTGCATACAAAGATTAATAACTAACAAAAATGTGAATCCTATTATTTATTTTTTGATTCCAGCAGCTGCAATTGAACAAAAAACTTCACTTAAATTCATATAAGACTAGAAATTTATATTTTAAAAAATATTATTAACAAAATTCAATTCACTTCTGTTTGATATAATTAGTTGCTTACTTTCAGAGTTTTATATATAGATTGAAAGTGATCACAAAAAGACAGACTTATAATTTAAAAAATAATTAATGAATAAGAAAAAAAATTCTAATTAGAAAATATAAAAAGTTATATTTTTAAAGACCAAATATTATAAGAAAGAGAAAAATATAATTTCATAATCAAGAAGAGTAAGCAAAACATACAATATTAATAGATAAGTGATATTGAAGAGAAGTAAAAATTAATGAAGTAATTTCAGAAAAATAGTGACCATGAAAAATAATAAAATACTTGTCAAAAGCATGGTGTTAAAAGTCTGAAAAAAAGTGTAAAAAATGAATTGTTATTAATTCAAATAAGATGATGTTAAATAAAATCCAATAATTAAAAAATTAAAGTTTACCCAAGTATTATAATATTTAAAACAAAACTCAAATTTGAACATTATAAACAATAAGTAATAATACAAAAGAAAAATCAGTTTTGTCTGTAAAAAATTTTTGGAAAGCAAAGATAAGTTTGTAATCATACTAGAAATAATAAAGATATATATATATTAAAAACTTTTATTTACTGTGCACTAAAAAAGCAATTATTTCTTCAACTATAATTGGTCTTTTTAGATTAACTTGAAATAAAAGCATGATCCAGAAATTAATTAAGTCAATTCTTTGTTATTAAAAAAAAATAGGGTTAATTAATTTCTTTAAAAAAATGTAAGTTCTAAGAAAAAATTTTAAATATCAAAATATTTAATATTTTCCTGCCCTCTGTTCCATATCTAAGAAACTAGATGACCCAATGAAAAGATTAATGTCCCATATAGATTATCCTGGTATTATTTAGTTATATATTAAATCTCAATTTTAAATTTCATTCTAATTTTAAAAAATGATCAAAAGTTTACAAATTATCATACCAATAAAGAAACTGATTTTACAACTTCAATAAAAACATTTAAAAATAGTTTCATGTTTAATATGGAGATATTTTGAAGAATGTTAGAGAAAAATAGATCTGAAATAGTTAATTTGAATATTTTAAAAATCAAGAATGAGGTGTAGAAGAATTAAAGAAATACATTAATATTGTCTTACTGATTTTTTTAAAAATATTATTTTAATAAAAAGCTAAAAAATTTATAATATAGCAAAATATTTTTATTAATATTATTTTTTTTCCAGATGTCAGATTTATTAATCTCAAAGAAGTCATTTAGAACTGATGTAATAATCAAGCAATAAAATAATTTATCCCAATTTAAGATTGTTCAGCATTGACATTCATTTTCTAAAACATAGACCTACTATATAATCAAATTTAAATTTTGATATTTAAAGAATTATGTAGATATGTTAAATTGTCTGCCTGAAGATATGTAGATTAAATGGACAATTGAGTACTACAATTAAGGCATAGCACTTGATTATCAGTTGCCTTTGTATGTCACCCTTATACAATTAGAACTACATGATAAGCTTAAATAATAACTAATACTTACATGTTTTTATTAAAATCATTATATTCTGATTCACCACCACCATTTTCAACTATTATCAGTCAAATGTAGAATAAATATCTCTTCAAGTTTATTCAACTTTTTCTGATCCCTTGTGTCTCTTCTCCACAACACACCAATAAATTTTCTTATTCCATCCATCCATTTTACAGTGGTCTCTTTCTAAGTCTTTTACAATCTGTTAGGATCCAATTTAAAGCTTCAATTGTCCATCTATTATAACTCTTGTAGCAATACATCCAGCCCAATTCCACTTCAGTCTCTTAATTCTTTTAATGATACATAGCTGTTCCCTATCCATATATTTCATTTTCAATTTCTTCATGACTTCTAATATATATCTTTATATACTTCATTGTGTAGTTTGAAGTCTCTGTATTGCTTTTCTGTTAAATATAAGATCCATAGATAGGAACCAGTAAAACTATTTAAAACCCTTCTTGATACATATTTTCTTTTAATATTAAATTATTTCTACCAAAAGAATTTTATCCAAGTTTAATTCTATGATTAATTTCTTCCATTAGGTTTTCATCTATATTGAGAATCTGAACCAGGTATTTTTAGCTGTTAACTTTTTAAAATTCATGATTATCAATCTTTATTTTTTCCTGAGAAAATCCATTGAACATTACTTTAATCTTGTTTTCACTTATCTTTCATCCTATATTTTTAACTTTCATTTGATAACTTATGCTATATTTTCTGAAACTCTGAAGCTTTATTTGCAAAAAAATAATCAACCATATCATCTGCAAATTCTAGATGACTTAAATAATCCCCAACACCTTTACTTTCACAGATATCTATTTTATTCCACAAAATATTTCTTATAAAACTGCTATAAAGGGTTTTGGAGATATGGAATCACATTATTGAACACACTCCTAGATGTTAATCTTTTTTAGAATTATCATGTAATCTAATCATTGCTGTTGCATTTTGATAAATATTCTAAAAGATATGACAGTATCCAAAGTTCATATTTTGATGATTCAATGCTTTAATGATTGTAGAAATAAAGAATCAAATACTTTTAATAATCTACAAATCTGAAGCATAATGGAAACTCATATTCTTTGCTGTTTTCCATAACTTCTTTAATACATGGTGCTAAAAATTTTTTTAAAGCCAGCTCATTCTTTTGGTTAGTTAATGTCCAAAATTTGCTGTAGACAAATTGCAACTATTTGGGTAAAGAATTTATAAAGAACTGACAGAAGACTGATAGGTCTGTCATTTTTAATATCTTCTTTATTATCTTTTTTAAATATCAATATTGCTATTGCATTTATCCAATCAGCTGGTATTTATCACTTAGACATTTGATATATAACTTTGCAAAAAAAAAATATTTTTTCACCTCCTTCTTTTGATATTAATAATAATTCCTATTTTCTGGAGACTTTCTTCATAGATTTAATTGCATATTTCATTTCTATTTTAAAATGCTAGACAATTCAGAAAATATAACTGTAGAGAATACTTTTCTTTACTTGTTCTTTATCACTATATAATTGTATATAAAATTCTTCTATACATTTTTATTGTTTGTGCAAAAATAACTTTTTTTCTGATATCAGAATGTTGTTTTACATTTTTGAGATACTTTTATTCTCTTCTATGGTTTCTCATGCCAATTTACAATTATATTTTTTAATATCATTGTTAATATATTTTTTTACAATTCTATAAAACTATAGGTATTCAATTCTTCTTAAGAGATCTTGTTTTTTAATTTTGGATTTTTCTTTCTATATTATCTTAATAGAAAGTTTACTGGTAAACTGCTGATTTTTTGTACAAATTTTCTTTATTGCAGTTCTTAATAGAGAATCAGTTAAATTTTTATTGATTTTAGTCAAATCTGAAGCATCTCCAAATTCATTAATATTTCAAAATAATTGATGTTAAACTTTTGTGAAATGATTCTGAAAGTTAAGAATATCAACTATTAATAAAGTCTTTCTTAATGGTTAATGTCTCTCTAATTTTGCATTAACAATTGATTATTACTTTATATGTTAAATATATTAAGATCATTTCAAAATACTTTTTTTCTATTAATCAAAATATAATCCAATTCTGCTATATTTTCATTTGGATGCTTCTATGTTCTTTTAACATTTTTCTCAAAGAAATATTTATAATATCAGTATATACTTGTTGTTTTTTTATGTAAAGTCCAGAAATCTATGTCCGCTCTCATTTCTATAGTTATAACCAAATTTAGTCTCATCATTTTCATCTTTCAATTATTTCCCAATGATAATTTTTAAATGCTGTTTTATCTAATCAAAAGGGTCTTATACATCTGTATAATTTTTTTTTATTTCTTCATCTTAATGAGAATTAGTTGGGCATAAATCTGTTTTATCTACATTTGGTACTCTATCTGATATATTATCACTTTCCACAATGTTGTTTTTTCACTTTTTATTTATAATGAATTCCGCTTCAATCATACGTCCAATATTTGTCTCTTTATACTAAATTATATACCCACAATTTAAATCAATTCTATTCAACTTTTTTTTCACTTTCCAAAGCCCAATAATAACCTATTTAATATTAGATAGTTTTTCTTACAATTCATGCAATCTTCATTTATTTATAATAAAAAATCATCAAATAGCAGTCTGGGCAGCAGTCAGGTAATTCTTAGCAATTTCTGCATTTAGCAATCAACCACTGTTTTGGATAGCAATTTTACAGTTTCCTGGTAGGGCGATAATTTACTTTTGTCTATCATCACATATAGATAAATCATGTCTCAAAAAAAATTTCAACTGATATTTCAGTTAAGATCTGTCAAGCTATTGGGGGAATATACAAGTTGTTTTTCGGGATAAAAGGCCAATATTAGCCCATCCATATTCCTTTTCTATATAAATAATCACATAATAATAATAGCTACATCAATAAAAAAAATATGGCAACATTAGGAATTTGCCTGTTGGTTTTTTTTAAGATATCAAAAAGGAATAAAAGAGAATACTTTCAATTAATAGCACACTTCTTTTTACAGCCATACTCTAATTGTAGTCTTCGTAGCTAATGATGACAACCGTCTGCAGTAATTCGTTATTGCATTTTTCTAATTAATATTTAAAATGCTATGTTTTTGGCTGCATCATATTTTATGAAGGTAAACATTACTAACAATAAACTCTTTTTATAGTGCAATCATTTCTAATTGATTTTCATCTTCTTAATAATATATATAGTAACATGTCATTAATAAAATTCTGTCAGCAAGTATATTTATATTAAATGTTTTAAAAAAATAAATTAGTTAATTTATTTTAAATGTACAAAATGGTGGACTTTTTATATTAATGTTAAAAAAACAACAACAATAGTTTATTAAAATTTCAGTGAACTTTTATTTACATTTTTTTTTTTAATGAATAAACTTTCAATTATTATCTTTTTTTTTTTTTTAGAAAAATCTAGTTTGCTTTCTTCTTCCCTCCTCTAGCTGTCGCCGACATGTCTTAAGTGCATGATCCTGAGTCTAGAAACTGTGCATTATAGCAATAAAATTGTATAAAAAAAGGAAAGATCTGAATTATTTAAATCTTACACGACTACAAAGTATGGGAGGAAGGGGAGTATTTTTTATAGACAATTTATTACATCGAAAACTTCATTTTCATATGCAGGCCAATACAAAATGTTTAGAAGTGACTTGCTTCAAACAAAGCCAAGATTAAAAAATATAAGAATTCATATTCTTTTTAGTTTTAAGAATAATGTATATATAAACGAATAGTTAATCTCTCGGAGACAACAGTGTGAGCTTCGGTCCAAGAATCTTTCTACTCGCTATTTTATTATTGCGCCAAATCATTCAGACTTTTATGTTATGATTAATCGGAAAACAAGTTTTATAATTTCAAAAAGTCGCTTGGTAAAGACTTCTGTAATCAACAATAAATACTTGATTATCATCATTGTTTATAATTTTTAACAAAAATTAACATCTTGCATTCATAATAAAATATGACTTTAGTTTCAAATAACTTTATTCACACTAAGAAGATACATATGGATATCATTTAACCTCTTTCTTATTATAGGTTACATGCTTACAATGTGCAGTGGCTCTACAATGAAAACAATAAATAAAAAATCTAATGGTAAGAAAAAAAAATTACATAAAAATAAGCTACTTAGAAATTATTTGGGTCAATTAGTTGACCACCAAATTCAGAGTTTTAACAATAAATAACAATTAAATAGAAAGGGCTGGATTATATTAATGTGACAACTTTTAGACTCTGCATAGGAGTCATTATGTCCAGTTTGTTAATTTTGCCATGACAGTACGATAAGTACCTAAGTGTTTTGATCTTCAGATATCCAGTTGATCCCATGTCTGACTGGTTAACCAGTCCTGGCATACTTTTCAATCGTATTCTTTGGCCTCACCAAGTAACTAGAGAAAAAGCTCTTCTGGATTATTATTCAATCCATTGTCAAAGACTCTCTTATTTCTCACTATCCATATAGCAAAATTTACAAAGGTGGCCAGTCTAATTATACCATAAAGGCCACCCGTTACCGCCTTTGCAATATTTGTACCTGTAATGTCGGCTTCCCTGAATCTTTTAAGGGCACAATAATGAAGATTATTCCATATTTCACATTGATCTAGGATATGGCTCATTGTCTCATTTTTATTACACATCGGGAAAATTGGATCTATTCTATATCCCTGCCTGTAACACAGCAAGGTGCATGTTGGGAGGGCTCTGAGGTTGACTTTTTTCAGGAAATCCACCAGCTTAGGTTCGAGTCTTATCCTTTTTGCCAACCTAGCAAACCTGGGAATGCTGATTGAGAGAAGACTCTCCACTGTTGACTCATTGTTTTGTGTCATACTAAATGCTTACCAATAGTTAAGCTTGAAGCCAAACATAGTCGCTGATATATTAGTTTTCCCTACAATCATTGACACTTGTTGTTGCAGCCAAAAGCTTGTTTGTTTGGGCGGAGGACGATCCGTTGGTTCTACCTTCACCAATGGCAAGGGGCTTTCCATACATGGGTTTTGGCTAAATAGTTTTACTAGTATATTATATGTCCTTTAAAATAGGAATGTGGAGATTGAATGTAGTCCAAGCCTATTATGAACCTTCGGTTTTTGGAGAAATATGACTTTACATGACAAAATTTAATAATAAAAAAATATTAATGAGAAAGGTGAAAATGAAATAATTTGTCAGAGCCATTAAAAGATACTATCTTCATGATATTTAATTATTAAGGAGAACATCCAAATGTAGGTTAAGAATAACAGTTCTATTTATTTGATCAGTTCAACATTTTCAATCCATGAACTTTAGTTCTTGAGTTTATTAACCCATCCCAATATTTAAATTAATAGCTTAATAGTTTGAAAATGTAAAACACTCATTAAATTTTATATTGTAGTTCTAAATGTTGAGAACAAATTATTGAGAGAAAAACAGCAAGCAATATTAAAATAGCCCAATGAATTTAAAAAAGTAATTACTGAATGGTTGATTAGGAGCTCATCCTTAGTCCAGAAACTTTAGCTCTCAAATTCATCATTCTATCACTGCATTAAACTGCACAGAAATTACTCATTTGCCTAATTGCCTCCTCTTACCATAAAACAACAAACTTAATCTACATATACAAGATATTAATATTTAAACTGGAAATATCAGTATAAAATTATGATTGAATAAAGATTCTATTATTACTGATTAAAAAAAAACAACAACTTAGAATTCAATAGATTACATAAGTATTAAATGCTTTTTAGCCTACCCTACATTGATTTGTTGTACTATTTTCGTGTGAGATATAAAGTTACAAAAATAGCTGGAAGATGTTATATTATATTGTATTTAGTTTTGAAAAAGATCAAATAAGGAGTTTTTCATTTTTTTGAAACTTTAATATAGGAAATCAATCAGACTTGATCTGTTCGCCTATTTCCATCATCTATGAGTGAATGTTGAATGTATAGAAAATTTTAAACTTTATTCAAACTTTCCAAATACAAACAACTTGTTAGTAATACCACACAAATAGACAATAACATATCACATCTAATAATATGCCATCATCACAAACCTTCAGACAAATAGGAATTCAATATTCTCATACTGAAAAAAAAAATACATTTCCCCTCAAGTTTCAAATAGTATTTATCTAATCAATATATGAATGTATTTTATATAATTATTATATGATTTTGATTTATTTTGGACATCTAGTCTTAATCAAAGAAATGCAGAAAAAATTTTTTTTCTAAAAAAATTCTATCACAAAAAACAACAACTTCTGAATGAATAGTTTGACAGTTAAATAACGTCATCTTCTAGTTAGTAAAATTTGTATTAGTCTCAATGAAGTTTTGTTAGAAATCACTTTTTTTCATAATTTTATGTCATGTTGCTTTGCTATCTGTGGACTGATTTTTTTCATATTTGCAATCACTTGAAATCAGATTTTTTTTAAAAGAAAATATATGACAATCTAGTAAACTGCTCATATGATAAAAATTTTCAGTTGGTAATCACATGATCAATTATGGCAACAACAAGATTAGAGTCAAATTGATTTACAAGAAAATTGTCAAATGTTAATATATACAACATATATATACACATACATTTTAGTAAACGTTAAAAGAATTTGATCATAGAAGAGAAATTTTGTTCTAATACTGTTTTCGGAAGTGAAAGAGAACATTGATAAGTTAAATTCTTAGAGGCAAATACATGATCATGACACATTTAAAAAAAAGTTTTAGATAATAGTACTTTACTATTAGATATAATTCAGTAAATAATTATAATTTGTACAGGAGTCAAATGCAATTCTAAAACATTGAAAATTGATTGCCAGAAATTGGGAGTTATTTGCTGACAGAAACGAAGGTAAGACTGTATAATATGATTTTAATATAATGGATTATTTATTACAATTTGCTCACATCCAGCTTTTACACTATTTGAATATATTTTTATTCATTAGTTATCTGTTTCAAGTTTTTAAATCAATCTAAATTATTTGTATATTAACTTAGACATCCATACTTAGTCTTGTGAATCTAATTATAATTTTATATTTATTATTTTTAAACCTAAACAAAAATAATTATATGGTCAATTACTTAAGATCTTGGTCACGTGATGTTCAAGCATTCTAATGGGATACTCAGTTCAATATATTTATTCACTTGATTGAACTGACATTTTTAAAAATGTTATTTGGCTTAGAATGGATTCTGGTACTTTAATTCTTGAGACCATCACATTACCACTGCACAGAACAACAATTCACTGATTTTTTTTTAAAAAAAGGAATACATGATTATTATTTCCAGTTGATATAATTTCATTTTCTCTTTATTGCTTTTTTTTATTTATATTTTTTTTAATTTCATTTGAGACCAAACATTTATAATTTTATACTCTTATGCAAAATTTATATCTCTTTTGTTTTCACACATTTATTTGAAAGAAAATAGCTTAATCATTTTAATATTTTTTCTGATTTGTTTTGACAATGTTTCTTACATTATTATATTATACTTAATAATTATATAATTCTTCCTTATAGATTTCTTGATGTTTGACTTATTTTTTCAGCCAATTTTTCCAAAATATTTAATAAAACTTTATCCTTTACTAGATTTATTAAATTATTTAGAGATCCTTCTTTTGAACTCTTCTTATATTTATTATTAATAATAATATATTTGTTACTAATATCATGAGAATTTGTTCATCATTTTATATAGTCTGTTTCATTAATTTTGTGCTTTATTTTCCCCATGTTATAGAATTTCAACAGTTTTGATCCTAACCTTAACAGGCGTTTTTTATTTTCTTCTATTTGTCTGTTTCAAAATTTTTATCTTTGAAAACGTCTATGCCATTTTTTTTTTTTTTATAAATTGAAAGATTTTATATATTTCTTATTCTTATTTTTTTTCTCATAATGATTATATTGCAATATAAATAATATGTGAGAACTTTTATGCTTTACGATTTACTCCCATGTAAACTACAAACCTAACTGATTATTATACTTTCATAAATAACTGACATTTTATTTTTGATTTCATTATATAAATTTTTACAATTGTTATGAATGTCATATTTGTGTCACTGATAATGTTAATCAGAACACTTTAAAAAACTGCAAATTGTCCTTTTCTGCAAGTTTGATCATTTTTTTCATAGGTAACACTTTATCTCACTCTCGTTCTGGCTTCAATACTATCTAAATTTTTGTGCTATCAATTTACTTTGGATTTTATTATATTCACTGATAATAGTAATAAAAATGAAATATACATTGCCAACCATGACTTTCAATCAATATTTGTTGAGCATGCCCATGACAGAATACTTTCAAAAACTCTCCTGGCTAACTTTTATTCTCATTTGAAGACCAAGTTATTATCCCATGTCTTACTAAAAATACATATGTAGAATATCTTATTTTAAAAAACATGGTGGTGGACTTGTGGATAAAAGTTTGTAGATTACAGATCAACTATGTCATTACCATTTTCTTGAATATTTTATGATCTAATAAGTATCAAATCATATAATTATTTATGTAAAATAGAATGATCTAAATAATATTTCAAAAGGAGTGGAATTACAGAGTTTATTTGACCATCTAATTCACCAGAATCTTGCATTGTAAATCATACAATTCTTATTTGTAACTGACAAAATCAATTACTTTAAAAATAGATTTACTGCTACAAAAAGCTTTATAAAAATATTTTATTCTCATTTCTAAGAGTAAAGGTTTTTTTTACCTGAATTTTTTTATAGAGTACATTAAGCCAGTGTTCCAATGAATTGCTAATCTTTAACTGTGTATTCTTACTAATCAGTAGCAAAAAGCTATCCACATTAGACTACATTGTTGAGTTCCGATTATAATAATAATAATAATAATAATAAGTTGAAATATGTATATATTGTACCCTTTACAGTTGGTACAGATAGTAAGTTAAAATTTAGGAGATAGCTATATTTAAAAAAAAAAATTTAAATTTAAGTGCTTTTATTATATATAATTTTTATGTTCAGAATAGCAGGGGTTTCAACTCAGTAGTTAGGAGTTTATGAAAGTAGATTTAGGAGTTTGGGCTCATTAATAGGTGAATTTAATACAAAATGATGTAATAAAATATTTAAAACATACTATTTTTTATTTATTCTAGTTTTAAAAATACTACAGAGATAGGGTAGGTTTAAATTAGTAATAAATATTTTATATTATATGCTTTAAATAATTAGTTTTGCCTAAAATATTATTTCAAAATGTCAAATTAATTTAATATTATTTTAAAAGTGTGCTGAAAGTATCATATGACTAGGTTGTATGTAACTATGTATGCTTTCAGAAAGTTAGGGAAATAAAACTTTAATTTAGCTTGCTGGCTAATATTTGATACAATAAAATGTAGCAAAATTATCAGACTAAAAATAATATTTGAAAAGTAATATTTAAAATTATTATTTTTATTTAATTGTAATAATATATTTTGAAAATTAATTCTAAGTTATTAAAATGTTTTAATATTATTTAAATAAGAATATTAAATTTTTAGGTGAAAATATTTGATAATTGAAGTATTAAATAAATTGAAAAATATTTAATATTGATGACTGTTTTAAAACTTAATTTTTAAAAATCATTTTGTGCAAATATCTAAATTAGTAATTTGTTCAAGCAGTATTGACCAATGAAATTGTTGGATCAGATAGGTATAAATACTAAGGTTGATGTCTGTCTATGCACTTGACTTCATTTTACTCTTACTTATACCTCTTATATTATTTATACTTCACTTCTCAATTGTTTTTCTACAATCTACAAATTTTAGTGACAATTTTTATTATTTTATTTAAAAAGTATGGTGAAAATTTTAATTAGAATAATTGTATTTTAAATGTATCACTAAACACAAAAGTTTTCTATCGGTTTTTATCTACTTGAACTTAAATCAAGACCTTCAGAATTATGCAGAATATGATAGTAACTATTTGGATACCTTGGAACATGAATGTTAATTGTCAGGAAAATTATTACAACATGCCTGGAGTAAAATTATGTAAGAAATATGTAAATTTAATTGTGTGTGGGAAAGGACTGACTGTTTATTTAAGAATTTTTTACATTATAATGCAGTTGGTTTATTGGAAATAAAAGAGAAGAACTGGATATTTATTAAGAATTTCATTTTAAAAAGTAAAGTTTCTAAAAGAAGAAAGTTAGGACTCTGCATTTATATTTTATAATTAAGCTTTAAATGTCTGATGGAGTGAGGAATGCTTGTTTTGCTTGATAATATAATTTATATTACTGACTTTATTTGATTTGTCTTTAAAAAGTCCAATAAACTGATATTTTAAAAAGCATGGATTTAGAGACAAATTTTAAAAAGATATACTTTGAACTTTATTTGTTTTTTAAAACTACTGGCTATTTAAATCGACAAATGGATTAAATGACAGTATAATTTATTTGGAAATAATGAAACTGAATTCGTTTTTTCAAGAGGATATAAATTATATTTGTAATAATGCCAAACTAATACAATTATATATATAATAAATTATATAATGTCTACTGATATATGTATTTAAAATAACTTTATACTATAATGTCTGCTATAATTTTATCATTGGAAATGTGAACATTATTAATAGCATATTTGTTATAATAAGTGCTTATTTTATACAACTTACTTAAGGATTATTTCTTTAAAAAATGGATTTTAAACTATTATTCAATATGGATTGAATATTTTGGATAAAATTTCAGAAATGACTGGATAGACATTTTATCATAAAGAATTTTAATATTCTGCCATAGATTACTGTAGATTTTAATGGATTTAAGTGTTGACATTTGTTCATTTTTTACATGGCACTAGAAGAGGAAAAAAAATTGTGCATGAATACTATTCAACTGTAACCTAGCAACAGAGGAGGTGCATAAATTGCAAATTCTAGAGTGCAATTTACTTTATCATGCCTGTGTGCTGAATGGGTTTTACACAAACCTATTGGAACATATATGTAAATCATTGTAATAATTTGAATTTAGTAAATCCCATATATGTAAGTCACAATGTGCTATTTTTTTAAATTATTGTATGTTAATCAAAATCAGAAAGCTTCTAATTGGATAGCCATATTCTAAAGATCTTAATTTCATTAACTTTTTATTACTATTGTTAATAAACTTGAATTTAATTGTTAAAAATTGTATTGCATCATCTCTTGGTCACCATAACAGTACCTGAGCTTATGTTCTCTGAGCTAGATTCAAATATAATGAGCTGAATATATAAATGGGGATGTATGTATTGCTTAAGGGGCATTCAGTGATGATCAATTCAGTGATGATCAATCATCATCCTGGTTGGTACATAAGGTTATATTTTTTAAAGCCCTGCACTACATTTTATTTAGTTAGTCTATTAGAAATTAGGCTTATAGTTGGCCAGTATATTAATGATATTAAGTGGCCAGAGCATTGACGATCAGCATGTTTTAATATACCAACATTAGTTTTTATGGTTATACAGATGGATTATCACTTAGTTTGTGCATCCAAACTGTTTAAATAAATGCCCAAAGATAGCAAAGATTCAATAGTTAGCATCATCTATGACTGATTTATACTTTGCATTGTTCAAATCATCACCATATTGATTGTGGATTTTATTCTGATGTAGTTTGATTAATGGATCATTCATGATAATGAATGGTTATTTTGAGTATTAATTACTTTTACTTATTATAATGTTGATTGATGGTTAATTAATGATACTTATAGTTGCTCTAAGGAGTTAAGTAACTGATCTCTAGCTGGCTGATCTCACCAAGATCTCCTTGATCTTATGCTCTTATCTCATTACTTATTTTTTTGTGATAAAACTTTACTTTAATAATATTCTTTGTAAATTTTATATTTATATTTTGAACTGGGGTTGATGATGATTTTGCCATCATCCCAGGTTTACTTATTTTTCCATCACCACCCAATCTCTCATTCCATTATAATATATAAATTCTCATAATTGGAGCATTTATTTTATTAAATAAATGTTCAGCCTGTTAGATTCTAACAAGTTGATTCCTCCCCATTTTTTTCAGGAATTCTGAGTTTAACTTAGTATATTCTTATATACATCCATAATGTAAACAATCATGATAATCTAAATCAAATGCCTTACATATATAGACACAGGTATATAATAAGCCTGGGTTTCAATTATTACATAGTAGAGATGTCTGGCCATCCCTTGTATATATATTAAATGGATTATGTCCTGTACATGTGGGGTCAGATTGACCTTAGGTCAACATGGGTGTGACAAGAATCTCAACCTCAAGGTGGCCTTTGAGCATTCCATCATCAGATTTTCAATTGGATGGATGGTTGAAGAGTTGGAGTATGAAGTAGATTGAAGCCTGTCCATTAAAGTATGAAGATTGGCTATCTTAACATATATCTGAGCACTTATAGCATGTATGTGTAGAGATGATAATCTGAACAAACTGATGATTGCTGGTTTAGCATGAAATATGTATATTGGTGATTATTTATCTTTTCAACATATGTGTTCAAGTGTATCAGTGTTATGAGATAGAATGGAAAGTGGTGGGTTATGTGAAAGTCTGTGCTCATATACCCTATATATTAATACAGTTGATAGATTGTTGATAGTAAAATGTTAAAGATTACTGAAAATGCATTTGACTTTGATATAATGGAGTCAAATGTCTTTTCTCAAATCATCAATACAGCAGCATTTATAAGTGTGAAAGGATTTCCTAATTTATCTTATGTTTAAATACTAAATATGTTAAGCTAACAAAATTTTTTTTTAAAAGTGAGTATTCAATTTCCTAAGGATAATAGACCAAATTGTGAGTTATAATATTCATTTATGATGTATTCTCAAATTGCGTCCTTTCCCCAAAAAAATCCTATGCATAAATACGATGATACTACTTTTATACATTGCAGATTTATACAATTATTTTAATAAATGTTACACATATTTTATATTTCTATCAATCATAAACTTAGCCAGGTTATTTTTTCAAGATTTATTTTTAAAAAAAAAATAAAGTTAACACTTTTGACAAAGAAAATTTTAATGCCATTTTTTCGTAATCATCTCTATTGTTTTGAACTCTTGAATTATAAATGAAAACCATCAGTTTGATTTGTGATCACAAGTATCTACAGAATTTTTTCCCCATGGAAGTTTATTGAAGATTTTGTGAAATGTGAATTTATATCCAAAATTAATATGAAGAATAGAATAAAAATTATCTGATTATATCAATACCACTTACCAATCATTTTGCTATAAATTTTCAATAAATAAGGGCAAATTGTGACTAAAAAATCAGATAAGATGGAATAGAATATACTTTATCTAGTGTAATTATACTTATAAGAAAATAGCTGATTTCCTTTTATGATTGGGATTAATCAATTCCACATATTTTTTTAATCAGATAAATTGGAATAGACTATGCTTTACTCATACATACAAATATCTAATATGATTATACTTATTAGGAGTAGTTCAGTTCTATCACCAACAATGTTGATCACTTTCAATTAAGATATTTTCTAAATCTAAATATGGTAACAACTATTTCACTAATAATTTATAAATAATTTGAAGAAAAAGTGAATGCAATGTATACACTCTATAACATGATTTACATTTAACTTTTTATAAATTTTTTTTTTTTTTTTATTAACTTAGATATAATATTCGTTTAATTTATTCAAACTATTTTGTGCCAAGATTTTCTAGTTTAAATCTTTAATCAATATAGGTCTTAAGTCATTGAGAAGACAGTGCTGGCTGTTAAGTTTTTTTTCATAGCAAAAATATTTTAGTAGAAAAGAATGGAATAATGATATAATCACAAAATATATTTGAATAGGAAGTAAGTCAACCATTATTAGCACAGCTCATGCTATGCAAATAAAAAAAAATGTTTATTTTCATTAGTGTTTCATGATTTTTGGAAACATTTAACAATATCTCTTTTTCCATTTGTTTAATGTATAAAATAAATTCAATACTTTAACATGAACAAAAAAAAAAACAATAGCAGAAATCAAATAAATCAGGGTAATAAATAAAATTATGAAGTATTCAAGAAGGCACAGAAATGTTTGTGTGAATTGAACTTCAAAAGTGATATGCAGCAGTATCGTAAGTCATAGTCAAAAAAAAAAAAAAGATGGAGAGTAAAATGCATTGTTTGTTATTCTAAATTTTTTAAAGAAGTACCAATGTAGAAAAACACTGCATCAATTCTGTGATTTATCAGTGATCAACAAATAAAATGTTAGTTGGAAGATTAATAGAACTATGGTAAAATATGGAACTAGTTCTAGGACTAAAAAGAGCAGACAAAATATGCAAAAAATGAAGATGGTGGACATGATTGAATGAGATTTCACATATAAAATTAAATCAACTAATAAGCCTAAAATTATTTATTCTTCTTCATGAATATGGCAATGTTTGACATATGAGAAATATAAGTATCAGCAAATCTTTAACAGCTCTTACTGGTGTATGAGCTTTCAAAGCCTAATTGCATTTCAAATACATATAGATGTAGTATGTATTTTTATAAATTGATCAATAATGATTTAAATAAAACATGTGCAGAATTTATTCTGGTTAAAAAATTGATGAGAATTTAATCCATTGATAGATGAAAACAACAATCTCACATGACTTTCTCATACATTTGTGATAGATGTACTCTAGAGTAGGGTAAAAAATTGCTCTTGATAGATGCAAGTCATTAGTTACATTTGTTATAATGTAATACTGTCATTGAATTTAGTAAAGTATTAGGATCAGAGAATTATCAAAATGCAGATATTATCTGAAAAAGTCATATCAAAGATAATTATATCAGTTTAGTAATAATACTTGAAAAGTGATAAAATTAGCAAAATAAGTTAATTAAAGAATAGATGTTTAATTAGGATTAACAAAAATATGGTATCTATTTTTATATATTAACATATACAATTTATATTTGACACTTTATATGCATTAACAATAAAAAAACACTCTACATAGCTTACTATAGAACCACTTATGTAAGCATTAATAATCAATGGAACACTGATGATAGGAAATAATAATGTAGAGTGGTTTATTCCATTAATATAGATGCTAAATGTAAGCTAGAGGAACTACCTGTTTTTTTTTTTGTTGACATTATACACATATCTGTAAATCTAATAAACAATATGCAATTATATTTAAATAAAATAAAATAAAAGATATGCATTAAATAAACTAAAAATCTACAAAAGTTTAATTTCAAATAAACACAGTCTTAACCACTGTATTTTAATCCAAAATTTATATTTTTAAATAACTGAAGAAAAATAGAATAAAATAATCTCAGTAAAGCATATTAAATGTTACTGACTATGTCAAATAAAAAATTAGATTTTTTCTCACTCTTAATTTGAAACAGATTTTTAAAATAGGTTTTTTCTTTTTTGAGAGTGAAAACAAAATTTATAAAGATTAAAATAATCTAATTTATTTATTCATCATATAGTCAGTTAACTGAAAGTTATGTTCTTTGACTTTCTTCACTTGAAAATCAATGATTTATTAAAAAGAAAAATATGTTGTTCATTTCTTGATCTAAAAAATATATATTTTTAATACTTTATGTGATGTGATAAACAAATGTTAATTTAAAAAAAATACAAAGAAATTTATTTTTTGTTTGTTTAAAATTTATACAGAACTTTATACAGCAGTAATTAATATATTATATAATAATATCATAAAATTACATTCTGGCAGTAAAATTAAAATCTATGTATATATAAACTTCTCATCTCTCTTTTACAAATTTAAAATAATTCTTTAAATTTATTTCACATATTGTGAATTTTTTTTGTATATGTATCATATTTGTAATCAATTTTTATTGCATTTTTTTCTTAATTATTTAGATTAAATCAGTGAAGATTCATATAACTAACACAAACACAATAAAGACACTCCTCTATTGTTGAAATTTTTTTTGTAATACATTTTCCAAATTATCAACAATTCATTTATTTCCTCTTTCCTTAAATATTTTTTGGTATCTTAAAATAATTAATTGTGATCAAAATTCATGTAAACTATTATTTTAAAACTATTTTGAATCTAAATAATTTTTGGATCAATAAAAGCATAAATTTTTTCTTTTATGATTTTTAAACCATAATAATTATCATTTTATATAAGAAAAAATTATTTTTTCACTTCTTACTCTTAATTTATGAGTTCATATAATCTTTTCCCACTTTTTTACTAAATTTTCCATTCATCTCTAATTATTAAACAATAAATATTCTATTTATTTTAATTACTTTTTCATTTATTTTATATATAATCTTTACATTTTCATGCATCGAATTTATGTATTTCATCACCTTCATATTACTTTCTGAGTGGAAATTTTTTAAATATCCACTATTTTTATATATATTCATTTCTTCTCATTTTACACAATTTATAATAAAAATTCTTTTATTTTTAATTTATATTAAATTTATATATTTTTTTAAATTTTTATATTGAATGATTTATTATCATGGCATTCTCTGTATTTATTTGTACTTTTTTTCAAAGTATCAATGATATCTAGATTGATATAGGCAACCATGAAAAAAAGATATTAAGGTGGGATGTTTTACACTTTGTCTTTCTTCAATATCTACTTTATTATTCAATTTCTTACTAAAATAATATATTACTGAAATATTTCGTTTTTATACATTTGAATAATACCTGCAGATTTCACAAATCATTTTTTATTTCTAATCCTATTACATATGTATATATTAAATATTAAAACATTTAATATTTAGAATTATATATAACTGTATATACCAATAAAGATATGATTTTTTTTGTCTAAGTATACATTTTCAAGATTCTTTGAAGTCATAACACTTGCTCTTCAACAGAAAATTTTACAAATATATGCATATTTATATATAATATTCAAATATAAGTATATTGTGTATAGTAAATTTAATGTATTTATAAGGAACTTGAACTCAGACTTTCAAGCTCCTACAACAATGCACTATATCTTATCCAACTAATACACATGACCACATACATGGAAAGAAGATAAATGATCTCCAATATACATATTTCATGCTGAACCAGCACTCATCAGTTGGTCCAGTTCACCATTTCCCACACATGTATATAATCAGTACTCAGTTTATATTAAGATGGCAAATCTTCAAACTTTAATGGACAAGTTTCAATCTTCTACTACACCATCCAATGCTTCAGCCATCCATATCATTGAAAATCCGATAATGGAATACTCAAAGCCTTGTTGATGCCAATATTATAGTCATACCCCATGTTGACTTTAAGTCACTCTGACATCTCATATATCAGACTTTAATATAATCTGAGCACTGATTTTATATACGTGTGGAAAATCATGATCTAAATCAACTGATAAATGCTGGTTCAGCAAAAAATATGTACATTGGAGATAATTTATCTTTTTCACATGAATGTGCTCATATGTATTAATTGTATAAGATGGAGTGTATTGGTGTAGGAGCTTGAAAATCTTAGTTCAAGTTCCATATAATTACATTAAGTTTAGAATAGACAGTATACTTATATTTGAATATTACATATTTAGCCTGTATTCTGCCCATCCTTCTTTTGTGTATTTAAATGGGAGTAAGGTCTGATATGTGAGAGGTCAGAGTGATTTAAAGTCAACATGGATATGACAATAATATTGGCATCAACAAGGGCTTTGAGTATTCCACCATCGGATTTTCAATGATCTGAATGGCTGAAGAGTTAGAGGGTGTAGAAGATTGAAGCTTGTCCAATAAAGTTTGAAGATTTGTTATCTTAATGTAAACTGGCACTTATTATATATGTGTGTGGAAAATGGTGATCTGGATCAACTGATGAGTGCTGGATCAGCATAAAATATGTATATTGGAGATCATTTATCTTTTTTGCATGTGATGGAGTGCATTGCTGTAAGGAGCTTGAAAATCTGAATTCAAGTTCTTTTATAATATTTTATACACATAAACACACAGAGAAAATAACCATTATTTTTATCTGAAAAACATTTATGCACAAACAAATTCCACTTTACTAAAAACTAGTTTAGTGATTATAAGGAATCTGTAGGCAAAGAATGCCATGATAAAACATAAAAATAAAAATACATTTAATTAGTGGTTTGCCATTGGTTTAAACATACATACATATTTAACACATGATTTCTATAGCTGTTGCTGAATGTTTCTCACTTTTCAGATTTTTTTTTTTACATTTAAAGGTTTCTATTTAATCTGTTTTTCGAAGACTTTATTTTTTAATCATTTTTTCAAGATGCTCTTATCAGGTTTTTATAGGTCTTTTTGTTTTTATTAGTTCCAATGGATTCCACTATCAGATATGAACAGATCATTATTCTTGAAATAGTCTTCTTAAATAATTATATTACATAAAAACAAAATCACTCACAAAAATTACACATTTACATATGTAAGCACATTTATATACATTTGTATACATATTAGTATCGTTCTACATATGAAGAATGTATTGTATATGATATGCATTTTAATTATATAAAAGGCTTATCATAAACTGTAAATATTGAGATGTTAGAATAAGTTGTACTAAGTAACAAGGAATGGCAATTTATCAGTGTTTCTAATCAATTGTCATTACTTGGTCCAAGCACTACATAATTACCTTAAATTATCTTTTGACAAAAAACATTACTATATTTTGTATGTGTGGTGTATGTATATATATATTTAGTGTACAGATAAATTTAAATATTGTATAAAGAGACAATATTGACAGTTCATAGTTAAAAAAACTTTTTCATATTTTATAATCATTTTACTTTGCATAATTTTAAGTGTTTTTTTTTTTTTTTGCATAGTTATTTTTAAACTAAAAAAAAAAAAAAGATTCATATTCTTAAAATGGCACCACAATAAAATAGCATAATATACAATATTATTAAAAAAAAAAAATAAATAGTTTGTTTTTTAAAATATAATGTAACATTATATATAAATAATAATATTATTGTCCAGTCCTGAACAACTTCAGCTTTGTCTAATTTGATTATTTTATAAGCTACATGTATATAGACATGTACAAAATACTTTTTTCTGGTATATAATACAAATAATACATGCAAGCCCTGCTTTTAAAATCTCATTTATTTATAATTTGCTAAATCTTTGTTGTTGCTTGTAAAAAAAACAAAAAACATTTAGATTAAGTGAATTAATAAATTTCATAGTTAACAACAACAAAAAAATGAAATTGATTCATAGCCATCAAACAAGCAAGTATTATGTAATTTGATAGTGCAAGGGTATTGATGATGCTTATGTTTTTGATCTTTATTTTCTGTACATGTAAATCGTTCTGATGGCTTTCTTTCTTGCATTAATTAATCCAATACATATCAGAAGAATTGGCCAAGAAAATAGTATAAACAGTCACAGAAATTGAATTATCCAAGCAATTTGTAGAGAAATAAGGTGCTGTCAAAAATTCAGTAAGAATCTAGATGATGTAATGACTAGATTTTATATTCTAAAATGATGGTGAAATCAAAATATGATTAAGTTAAATAAGAGCACCAAAAGCCAAGTGAAGATTTTGGATGCATAAAATGATTGAGTTTTGTTAGTCTTCATCCAATCCCATCAATACCTGTCCATTGTATTAACATTTGAGTCACATATTTAAAATGTTACTTTTGATAAAAGTTCAATACTCTTCATCAATTTCTGTTTCATCTGTAGTAGTAGAATTCAAAGTTGTTTCATCCTCTATACGAATTTCTCTAGAGTCTGTTATTGTTGCATTATGTTCAAAATTGTCCAAAAATGATGAATTTGTAGTTGCATTTATCACTGTAGTAATAATACTTGATATTAATGAAGTACTAGTATTTGCTGCTGTAGATGAATTACTTGAAGAAGAGTGCCGAGCTGAGCTAAAATTTGAAGAACTATAGTTTTCATTCATATTAAGTCTATTTGTTGCAATTTCAGAAAGAATTGAATGAGTGTCATTATTTACAAAATTGTTACTTTTACTTCTATCTGGATCATTTTTGTTTCCACAGTTAAGAGTCACTCTGCAGCACACATTACCATCCTGAAAAAAGTAGTCATCTGTCATAAAGAGAATAGTAAATATATACACATAGATGTTAAGTATTTTTTAAATAAGTGCCATCTATGTCTCAGGGTCACTATAAAAAATATTGGTTAGTTGAAAAAAATATGAAAATATAGACCAAATACAATGTTTCAATTTTGTTTTTTCCTTGTAAAACATTTTTTATCTATTCCTAATTTAAATTTATTAGAATAACACTCTCAACTAACCAAAAAAGGTACATATTAATAATTACATTCTCATTATAAAAACATTTGTTTACAAAACTGTATTTAAACTAGATATAAAATAATAATTGGAATGGAATTTAACTATTTTTTTTTTTTTTATATTATTATTTAAAAGAACACTAAACTATTCTAGTTACATACATGAACAGCAGATGGCATTTAATGATATATTTATACATGTCAATTAAATATTTTCTTCAGTAATTGGCTTAAAATAGAATCATGCTAGAAAAACAAAAAACAAACAAACAAACAAACTTAATAATAAATATAATTAAAATTGATTTATTTCTAAGCAATAAATGATGATAAAATAAAAGTAATTTACAGATTTTTTTTTACTAGGTGATAAGCATAAATGCATGTTTCAATGATAATTAGATTGGTATTATGTAAATATGATAAGAAAAAAATACTATTAAAAATGCTTTTTCGTTTATTGACAGATTTGTACTAGTTTATATATATAGATAGCTGGAGGTTTACAGTAATTTCCACTTTAATTTAAAAATACAATAAGCAAAAACACTGAAATGGGTTATTTTTTCTAAGATCAGTTTACGAAAAAAAAAAAAAAATTTGAAATTAATACATTAAAAAAGTAAAACATTTAATCAAACATTCTGTTCTATGGATACTCTTAAAAGATTTTTTTTTTTTAACAGAAAAAAATATTTTTCTAGAACTTATGTGTGAATTAAGTCTTATTAGATTCTTTAATTAAAAATACTAATAATACTTTTTAGAGACACACCACAAAAGTTCATACTTTTGAAGTTTTGTGATCTCAAGCACATCACACATCTGACAGAACTGATGTTTGACAAGTAATTGAGTCCTATAAATATTGCAAGAATTCATTATAGTCTGGACAATCAAAGAAATAATGAAAACATAGTGGATTATGTTGCAGAATTTAAAAAAATAGTATTAACCATGATTTTAAATACTTTTTAAAGAGATGTATATAATATGAAAAATTATACTTTATCAGTTAAACTATTAAATAACTCTAGCATTACTTTTAACTCTGCAATAGTTCAATTATTTGGGAAGATTTATTGAAAAAGACATGTTCTAAATTTAAAATTACCAGAAAAAATACTACATCTAGCTCATTATCCAACCTCTAACCCTCAAAATGTTTGCTTCAAATGGAATCAAAATCATTGTTGGAAACAATACTATCATAGACAATAATTTTGACAATACTATCATTATATAAGTCATAATAAATTAACAAATTCATAGAAAGTTAATAGCAAGTTGATAACATAAGTAAGTAATATTTATCGAACTCGCTTTCATCTCCATTGAGACTTCTCAATGGAAATGAAAACCAGTTTGACAAATATTATAATATAGTTATTAATAATTGTTTATTTCAATTTTATTTTGATTATTTATTTATGCATTTGTGACAACATTATAGACAAATAGATTATATTGGATATTTGACCATAATAGTAATTTTGATAACATAAGAAACAGAGATCAAATTTTAGAATCATTAGAGTTATGAATTTTATTTATTAATTTAATGTATAGATTTAAACAGCTTAATAATTAATACAATATTATAAAAAAAACCTATAGAGATTTCAACCAGAAGATAGATTGACTAGTGGCTTTATTAAGTTTCTTAATTCTGCCACTGTAGCCATAAATTCAATTTGGTTCATAATTAATATATTCCTACATTTGCAAAGATCAGTGGTTAATAAATTATAATAATGAAACAGATGAGCACAATGACCATGGTTATCCTGAATTTGTTGATGAGATTACAGTTGCAACAAGGAAGATTAAATCCAACTGGATTTATTGTTGAATCTGTTAAAAGAAATTTGGAATCTCATAAAATTTCATTTTTTACACTATAATTTTTGATTGTAGATTCTTCGTAAAACATCCAAAACATTTGAATGAAATCTTATTGGCAAGTCCAATCTGCTTAACAGTTTTTTATATATATTTTCTATGAGGCATTTTTGCTTCCAATATCTAGTGGATATATATATGAAAACACAGGAAAACACTGCAAAGGAATGAAAAAAGGTGAAAACTTTTTTTTAAAACATGGACACAATATTCACCAGTGCAAATGCTAAGGAAATTGTCTGTAAAGTGCTTGCATCATAATCCCAAGTAATGTCTGCCAGTTTTCCAAGAAGATTATTCTTAGAAAATAATTTTGATCTTATATGAGATAAATGAGGAAAATAACCTAGGTTATGTTCCAAGATCATTCCTAAATAGCAAGATGTTATATTCAAATTTATTCCCTGTTGTTTAGTTGAAAAATTCAAAATACTATCTTCCTTAACTTTGAAAAACATTTTTAATTTTTTCACATCATTATAGGACTTTTCTATTCTGAGAAATGACTGCATTTGAGAAATCAATGAAATATTGTCAGCATAGATGAATTTTCTTACGTCTGTATCTAGACATCAATGAATATAATAAAGTGAAAAAACAACTCTATAACAGTTCATTCTGTAAAATTTTGTATTTACTATAATGATCATTTAATGCCACTTCAATTTTTCTATTGGAAAGCATTTAGTTAAGTAAATTAATGGTTTTCCTACATTTAAAATTTTTAGAAACTTTTAGAAGCAGACTCATAAATTGAAGTTAATCAATAAAGATAGCATCAGTTTTTAATTTATTTTGAGAGCCTTTTTTATAAAGGTTGTTCACAGTAGCTTCTTCATGGCCTAAAACCAGCCTGTTCTAAGATAGGAAACTGACACACAATTATTAAAAAAGTTATTGCTAATACAATTTTTTCAAAAATCTTATAGGGAACACATAATAATATTAGATGATAATTTTTGTGATTATAGCTGGCTTTGTTGGTTTTCAAGATTGGTATAATTTTACTTGTATGCCAAATTTTTGGAACACTTTTTGTATGAATAATTTTATTAAATAATTTTGTCAACCATGCTTTGGCTTAGATCTTACATTTTTTATAAATTATACAAGTATATCATCTGCTTCTGAGATCTTTTCTGATTTAAGACAATCAAGGACAAGTTGATTTCACCAATATTCACAGGTTTTATCAGATTACTATTATAGGAACATTATAAAAGAAATGTGTACAATTCTGCTTTAATGATACTTTCCATTTTCCTATAAATCTTGAATTTAGAAGTCTGATATATAAGATTGGCAACCTAATTAGCAGTAACAGTAATGGCTCTTTCAGAGATACTTTTACTTTTATTAAGCTTTGTAAAAGTACCTAGGCTTTACAATTAGATCTTATAAAGTTTTGTTTAGATCTATAGTTTCTTTCCACTTTTCTTCTGTGCATCATCCAGTGATTTTATAAGTTTTTCAGCAACTTTTGTATCTTTGGTAGACAAAGACTGGCTATAAAGATCTGGAATAAATTCTAAATATTCATACAAAGTGGATTTTCTGACAGCTGTTATTAAGACTTTGTTGAATATATCATAGCAAGAGGGAAATAGAGAAATTTACTGTATCTTGAAAAGTATAACTTGGAGAGATGTGAATGAAACTATGTCAATAGTTTAAAGAATTTGAATAGAGCCTTTAATATCCAAATTAAAATAAATAATGTGCAACTGACAATGGAGTTTGACAATAACTCATCATTTCCTATTATTTAAAAAAGTAGTTAACCAACATTAATAAATAAAAAAGAAACATCAATTGTAACAAAGCAATAAGATAATCAAGAATTATCAGGAAAATCAGATTACTCTTCTAGGTAAAAATTAAAATATGATTAAAGTTATTAACAATAATGCAATTTTTTTACCTTTCTTTTATCATTTTAACAAATGAGCATGACAATTTAATAACTCATAACTAGATCAGACATTTAAAATATGAAATCAAAAATCAAGTCAAATAAGTTCATGTTTGATAGCAATAGATCTAACAGTCTGATAGACTTGGGAAAATAATTTGAACAACATCAAATCTGTTGACTACTCAACCACTACTGATATTAACTCCAAGATTTAAAATTGCACATGTAGTCTGCTTATATAAAAGATGGCAATTAAAATTAAAGTTAACACAAACAAATAAGAACAAGATAACTTTCATTGCCAAACCAATCTCTGGAATGTCTGTATGTATAAGATATATAGTGTAAATAAAAATTATTTATTATTTTGTAAATATGTACAGATTATTTCAATATTTAATTATTTTTCATTTAATTACTCTAAATAAATCTATTTATACACTTGATAAGATTGCAAATCAAATTGAATACAATTTGTATTTAAATAAATCATTTATATACAATTAGATGAACTGTAAAAAAACAACAACTCTGCAGTGTATCAAAATATGTACTTACTGTCTTATAAAAATCGTTACTGATAAAGCAGTAAATAACAGGATTAATGGGATAGCAATGAAAAGTTAATAGCTGCATTAAGGCAAATAAATATGCCTAAATAATATGGGTTAGGTAAGCATGCAAAAGCAAACTTTTAAAGAGTCTTATTTGTATATAGAAATAAGTGCATTGTCGGATAAAGATATATTAAATTGCTAAAAGATAATTGCTTTTAAAAGGCCATGTTCATTTATCTAATTAAAGTAAGCAATGGAAATACAAATTTGTATTTAATTTTACTCTTTGGATGTGAAAAGTTAAACACCACTTAGGGATAAATTACGGAGATTTACTGGATTTTGAATGGACAATCAATTCCTTATTCTAGTGCACAAATTTATTATTTATAATGTTGCTGCATGACTGGTATTAAAAACTCTTAGGACATAGCAATCTCAAAGACAACTAAAACTTTATCATAGAATAAATTACTACATAACTTCAATGGAGAAATTGACTAAGAAGACAGAAATTCAGTAACATTGAAAAAACTAATTTATATTTTAGCATAGAAATCAACCCAGAAGATAACGTTGTCAACCACACTTGAAAGATATTCAAGTCCCAGAACCAAACCATAATACTTTGGAAATTACATAGCAACTTAAGTAGTTGTGATTAATTTCAACAAACTATTTCTAATCAATCACAGAGCTTGAATTAAAAAATTGAAATTTATATGCTTTTTCTTGTAACAATTTCCCTTAGCAGCTTAAGATTAAAACAGTCAAAGATATTCTTAAACAATTATAGCAGAATCCATTTTTCATTGAGGACAGTATTTTGTATTAAGATAAAAACAACAAACTCAGAATGATCATGATCAATTCTGGTAGTCATCATTATCATTATCAACATGGTTATTCATTTCATATCAGATGGTGCTAAATTATAATATGATAATAAAAAAACTGGATCATATGATAGTTATTACCATTTCAAATATAGTTACAAACATTGTAATCTATTTGTAGTGCATATAAATCACATCATTAATTAATTACTTATTCATCGTATAGCTTGATTATAATCTAGGGACAAGAGTTTTAAACTAAAATGAGCTACAGTTAAATATCAATCATATAGTTATAATTCATTTTTATATTGGGAAACCGAATGCTATTAAAACAGTGTATATCAATCACTCTTTTATAAAAAAAAAATAATTGAAAAGTGATTTAAGAATCAGAGAACATTAAACAGGCAAAACTCTCCAATACAGTAGTGCTACCCTGTGCCAACCAGAGTAATCAATGGATGAGCCAGACACCAAAATGTATGGGTGCTGAACTGAGTTCAGACCCATATGACTATGTAAGCTATTGAACTTAGATTGAAAATATTATGTTTTCCAATTTCATTCTCATAGTTTTGTAGTTAAGTAGAGATAAAAGGTGGCTGCTGGAGGGTTGCATTAGATCCTAAGATCTAGATGCAGTGCTCTCGGACCCAAGGCTTCTCACTGACGAAGGCCACAAGCCAGAAACTAGTCTGGGGATATTGGATGAGTAGGCACTAGATGGAGATTTTATGCACAAGCCTTCTGGCATCCATTGATTACTCTGGTTGGCACAGGGGGACACTACTATATGGAGAGTTTTGACTGTTTAATAACAGTTGTGTTAGCATAAGAGATGGTGATCATGTGATGTTTAGTGGTTTAATTAGAGAACATATACATTATGCAATTCATTTTAATGATATATTCTTCACTCAACTTGATGAAATTAAAAACAACTTTTTACAATTAAAAAAAGTGGTAGGACTGCAGATCTTGGCAAGATACAAAAGTTTTAAATTATGTTAGTGATAATTTAACTTCAAAATTATTGAATTTCTTTTCAGTTCTGACAACTATCTTAAGAGTGCTTTTATTTTTCAATTATATATATATAAACATATTTCATGAGTTCATCCATATAAGATTTTAATTAGATATTCTAATGTTTTGACTTGACCACACAAGTCCTCACCTGTGATAAAGTCGATATGTTGGAATATATAATTACAATCTTACATGGATGAACCTGCAAAATATATCTTTTATATCTATAATTCAAGAAAAAAATGGTATAAACATATATATAAAGGATAAAAAACAAACCATTGTCATGAATTACAGCAAAAATACTTTGTAAAATCAAAAATCACAATAAATATAGATTTTACCATATAATACTCAATTGCCCAAACACTTTACTACTTTTACAATTCTTTATTTTCCACCCTTTTCTACAGTTTACAGTTTCGATTACCCAAGAAATCTTTTTCAGAACATTATATCTCTTAATCTCAACTATTACAATCAAATTTTAAACCCTCTGAAGAAGATTGCTGAGGCAATTGAAACTGTAAACTGTAGAAAAGGGTGGAAAATAAAGCATTGTAAAAGTAGTAAAGTGTTTGGACAATTGAGTATTATATGGTATACATTTGATAATGCAATAAGAAAGAGTAGTCATTATACTTCTTGAAGAAAATATGGATTTTATTGTCAAACAAATCAAAAAAGTATAAGAAACAAAAATATGATTTATATATTGCTTTAATCAATTTAGTTAAAGCACTTGATTTTAGTTAATTAAAAAGGTTTGAGCAATAATTTATATCATGATTGTCTATATAATAAAAATTAGTTATCATTTGTGAAATGTTCAGTCTATATATACTTTTAAGGAGAAAAAAAAAATATCTTTATTTTTTTCATTGTAATAAATTTTAAATTCTACCACAAATTTGTAAAAATTGTATATTTTATTATAAGTTTCAAGGAATTTTCATTGTTTTCTGTCATTAATAAATATTTTTTTATGTTTTTACTTAATTATATAGTTATTTGTTCATGAGATCAATGGACATTCAAGTACAGTGTCACAGAACACAACAATTCTTTACTGATTCAACCAAGATTTATTTTTCTTTTTAATTTCTCTAACAACTGCAAAGATTTCAAGATGAATTCAATCTGTTTTTTTTTATTTATGTTCCCATCAATGCTTTTGTGATTCTCCAATGGCACTGCAATGAATATTCAAAATGATTGATAAGTTCTGTTTCATATAATCTTTGAGCAAAGATTCTGGTGACAATCTTTTCAAATCTTAAAAAATTAAAGTTTTAATTTTTATTTCATAATATTATGCTTTTTATTCTTCTATTTTATTCTCCTGCATTGCCAACATTATATAATGGTAGAAGTAGAATGATTTATTATAGTTTAGGATTTGAACATTGACATAGATCAATGATTATATTTTTGTAAAAGTAACTAGAAATGCCAATAATTTTAAATCTAATGATTTCTTTGGAAAACATTTTAAATTTCTACAATGGCTCAGCCACTAAAACATATAAAATATTCATTACACTATCTGAATGATGAATAAAAGTTGACAAAATAAAATAAAAATCAGAGCCAGATTAATGATGCTGCAAAATAAATTATTTTCTAAAATTAGGCTGAATGCTTGCATTTTTTTAAAAAGCTATTTAAATTTTGAATATTAATATTTGAATAAACCTAAAAAAAGAATGGAAATATAAAATTTTTATTTTCTAAATAAATCAAACTTTTTTCAGATAACCAGTTTAAAACTTTCCATCAGAGCTAAAAGATAAATAGTTCTATTGGTTTCGACTTCAATATTTAGTTGTTATGTATTGATAGAAAATTTAAGAATTTAGTGAGAGGAAAAATGTCTAGTACCATGCATTATAAAACAAAGATTGTACATTAATTTAGAATTAAAATAAAAGTTGAAGAACTATTTGAAAGATATGCATAGAGAAACCTTGCTTTGTAATTAAATGCAAGGAATAAAGTAAAAACAAGAGCATGACATTCCATTGCAATTTTTTGAATAAAGGAAGTGTTTAAAAAGACATTGCTGACCATATTATCCTATTAAAAAGATATTGAAATAATTTATTGGTCAAAAGAATTTTGTATATCCTGGTCACATCAACAGAAAGGAAATTTCATGAAACAGAATATATAGTTTAATACTACATGTATCAAAAATATTTTTTCAAATTATGTATGTTGAATAACATCGTGACAGCAATCAATTTGGATTTAGAAAAAAATATTTTTACAACATACATTACAAAGACAATGTAATTGTTATGAGAAAGAACACTAAATTTAAACAGATCTCTTTATATCTGTTTCATTGACTATATAAATGCTTTTGACTGAGTGATTTGACATAGACTCTTAGAATAAATAGGTTCCCAAGCTATGTTAAATAAATTATTTTTGGTCTATTCAGAAAACAAAAAGCTAAAAATCAACTAAGAAAAGGTTTGACTCCAGAAACTAACATCAATTGAATAATTAGACAAGATTATTTGTTGGAGGATGAAAATAAAATAGAAAAGGTTCTGGATCATACAAAAATTGGAATAAAAATTTGAAGAAGATGAAATAGTATTATCAGGAACCCTTAAAATGTTATTCAAAAAATTGTCATTCAATTTTGTATAAAAGACTTACGGTAATGATTATTTCTAGAATTCATAAAGATAACCATTTTTTAAAAAAAAATGAATTAGAAAAACAAGATGACCATTTTGAATATCTAGAACAAATAAAGAGTATGAAAAACAAATTTGGAAAAATGAATCAAAAAAAGAATTTTGATCTATGGAAGTTCTACATTTGTCTGATTACCCTGTATGGAGCAAAGATACAAACTTTTTATTGAATAATATTACAAGATTTGAGATTTGATAAAGAGAATGTCAAATGATGAGATACACAATAATAAAAAAATTGCTTATCACTCAAATTAGAACTAGAAAATTGAATTGGATATACCATATATTAAAAATATCAGACTCATATTATGTTATTGAGGCAAACTCTCCATATAGTAGTGCCACCAAGTGCAAGACATAGTAATCAATGAATGTAAAAAAAATTGTGCATAAAATCCTTATCTAGTGTCAACTCATCCAATATCCCCAGTCTAGTTTCTAGCTTGTGGATTTCATCAGTGAAGTGCCTTAGATCTGAGAGTACTGCACCTAAATTTTAGAATCTATACAACACTCTAGCAGCCATCTTTTATCTTTTTGGCTAACAATAATGCTATGAATCAAAAATAAAAACACAATAATGTTTTCAATCCAGGCCCATTCACTTGTTCAGTCAAGCAGATCTGAACCCAGTTCAGTATCTATATGTTTTGGTGTATTTAGTTTTTTAATAACCATGGTGCAAGAAACTAATCTGAGGAGATAAGTATTTTATGCACAAATCTTCTTGCATTCATTGATTACTAGGGCTTGCACTTGGTAACACTACTGTATGGTATGGAGAGTTTGCTACTGTTTAACAGCTTGTTTAAGCATAGGGAATGGTAATCACGTTATGTTAAGATGTTGTTGAGGGAAAGGGAGAGTATTTCACTTTCATAAATCAATTATATAAAGATATTAATACTAGCAAAAAATAGTGAATTAGAGCAATTAACATAAAATAATAGATTATAGAGAATTCTTGTTAGATGATTTGATCAATCTTTAGGGTGAAAAACTAATAATGGTACTGATGATATTGATAAAAGAAATCATAGAAATTTTTTTGATTTTGATTCTATAGATATATGTACTCATTGTAGATAAAGAAGTATAAGTAGTTTCAAAAATTTGAAGAACTATTGAAAATGGTTAAAGGATTTTGTTGCTGAAGATAATACCAAATGAATGATTTACTAAAATTACAGATCATTTTGATTATATCTGATTATTTATAATTGATAGGAAGTTTTTGAAAAAGATTGATATTTCTTAGTAAATGATTAAAGATAAAAGTAAACAATTATTTCATCACTTTTCAATTATAATGAAGGCTTATCATATTACTATATTTTTCTTTTGCGTTAGTCAATGCATCATTACTTCTTTAATCTCAATTTTTATTAGACTTTGACCACTTAAAAATAGTTGGAAAAGTTTTTTTTTGTTTCTTGGCTTTAAATTTTGTTCATTCTATGCATTTATCTGTAAACAATTACCAAGTTATTTTTTTAAATCGCTTCAATGATTAAATAAAGTTTATGCTTAATAATGAAAAGGGAATTTTTTCATGTTAAAGATGTATACAATTCATATATTAATTTGTCTGGGGAAATTTTTTTAATGCAATATCTAACATTTTTATATATTAAAAATACATGTTTTTAGTAACAAAAATAGTTTCATTCTCTCTTAATAGTTGGGATATCCTCACTTATTGATTGATAATCTAAGGTCAATTCTGATAGTGCATTTGTATGTTTTGCATGCATAGATATAGGTTAGAACAGAAGCATATGCAATAGCCCTTGATAGAAGAAAAGTAAAGAAAATAGCATTACCCATCAAATGATTTTTTATATATATATTATTGTTTTGATCTTCTAGTTAAGAATAAACAAACACACATTTACTACTCAATATTGGACTCTTAGCTGAAGTGGCTGTGGATCAACTAACTGGAAAAAAATGCTACTTCTGATTAGAATCTATAAAAAAAAAGCCTTACCCATCAAGATTTGAACCATGTCACCAGTATGACATGCAAATATAATATCACTACCTCATGAGGCTAAGATAGAAGAATAAAAATTATGACTTTGAGACATCAAGAATTTACATGTGTATATACACACATATGTATAACAATTTCCTAGACATTTGAAAAGTATAGTAAACTAATTAATTAAAAAATTAAATATTATATGGAAATGTGTAAAATACATTGACAATATTATAAATGTATATTAGAGCTACTGAAGAGTATCTCAGTATAGTGATAAGAATATTCATATCTCATGCCCATGATATTAACTTTAAAATTCAGTGAAATTTGGAAATATTTTTTCATGCATTTATGAATTTTCCAAACAAGATTAGGATTTTTTCAGATAAGGAGCCTATAATCAATTCAAATAATCTTCCAATATTTATTGGCAAATTAGTATCTGATTAATAGCTAAAAGTGTTAATTCACTATAGACTAACGAAAAAATAAAAACAATCTGATGCAACCATAAAGTATGAATAATGCCCATGGATTATTTTTAAATTGCAGTGATAATTGCACATATATTTTTAAAAGACTAGAATGATTTTTATGTGAAGCTATCTATATATCAATAAAACTTGTGATTAGATTGCATAAAAAACATCTAACTAACTTTGAAGTCTCAATCTATCACCTCAGCATGTATGCTTAGAAACGACCTAGTTTTATTATATTAATCATTTCAAAACCTAGTTTACATAACTATTCATTATATACAGTGGTTATAAATTAGGAATTTAATTTTACATTTATATTAAAATATCATCATTTATTAATTAGAATTTCTTTGTTCCTGCTGCCCATCATATAATTAAAATATCTGCTTTAATTTTATTATGATTTTAATTTGTAAAAATCGTTAAAAATGAAAGATGGATTAATATTTTTTTAAAAGAAGTAATTAACTTAAGAAACAAGCAAAACAGACTTCTAGGTAGTCAGTTAGCAAATGTCAATAGATATTCATATTACTACAGCAGTCATGCTAATCATACGCATGTTCATGCATTATTATCAATAACTTTCCTGTCAATAATAAAATAAAATTTTCTAAAAAAAAAAAAAAAAGCAATTGAAATTGGAAGCATAATTTTTTTGTTTATGATCACATTAAGAATAAATTATTAAACAGAAACAACATTCTTAATAAGCTTATCAAGCAAAAAAAAATAAATAGCAAATATGTTTAGTATATTAACAATAACATGCAAATTACATTTTACAAGCCATTTAAAAGTACAACAATAATAAAAAGCAAAGGCCCAGATAAAAGAAAAATCACATGACTGCCAAACATTATCAAGAAATAATGCCATTAATGTTACTGCAAGCTTTGAAAAAAAAATACATATATATAAAATTGAAAAAAAAAAATTAAATTGCTTTCATAAAAATATATATATTGATAGAAAATAAAATTAAAGAGAAAAAAAATCTTTAAAAATTTTAGGGAGGGAATAGAAGAAAGTGAATCAGTTTAATTTTTAAACATCCAAAGTTATTATAATTTTTAAATATAAATAATAACTAATTAAACATCAATTTAAAAGATAAAAGACATTGATGCACATTAATATATGCATGCATTCTTTAAATTAACAAATACAAACATGAGTATAATATCTTTATAAATTATAATCTAATGGTTTGTTGCTAGAGAGATTACAGTAACATTCAAGCACGGAAGTAATAGTTTGAATTTCTGTCCAGGAATTTTTAATTCAAGAAATTGTCACTCTACCATTGCACTAAAACAATTTAATATTTTTGAACAAACTCAAAAACTAAAGTTTCCTGAATCAAGATTTAGTTATTTCTGGTGTTTGAATATCATATAGTTGATGTACCCAAAAGTGTAACAAAAAATCACATATTGCTTAATTCTATCAATTATAACTACGTATTTAAAAAAAAAAACCTGTAATTATAAAAAGTATATAAGGTATAGTTTTCACAGATGAATCTAATATTGGCTGACAATCAATTAGCAAATTCATTTTAATATTTTGATTTACAAAAACATAATCTAAACATTTACAACATAAAACATCAAAATACAACAATGGCTATCTCATTACTTCTTCCCTTAACTTTTTATCTTTTATATTCAATTAAGTCTTTATTTAGAGTTTTATTAATTTATTTTTGATGCAGAAAATTCTTAAATATATTATTAGCTATCTTTTCTTGATGTCTTTCCCCCCTAGTTTTTCAGCTCTACCTTAAGTTTCTTAAGCATATGGCAAAGAAATTAACGCTCCTGTATTTTTACTTTTTCAAAAAATAAAATATTAACATTTTCAGATGCATTTCAATTTTTTTTTCTTTTTTTTTTTTAATATATTTTCTTTAAATCATTTATTTTGACTGATCTCAATTAAATAAAAATTAATTTGAGTTATCTGCTAAAAATATTGGATGTACACAGTGCCTATATTTGTTTGTATATACATAGTACAACAAACTTAGTCACAGTCACATTCTTTTGTGGACTGCTTTCGAAATGACAGTTAATCGATAAAAGACAAATCCATGCAAAATAAATAAATAAATTAATAAACGTTTTAAAATCTATGACTATATAGATTTAATTTTAAATACATTTGCAGGGGGAAAAAAATAAAATTTCTATACGTTTTCTGTCTTTACGAAATATAATTTAATTTTTCTTTCTAATCTGTTAAAACGTGTTTAAAATGTAATTAGTAAATTTAATTCGAGAACATTATTTTATTTATTATATAAAGATATGTGTTAATAAAAGTGGTTGTTTATTTTATGTTAGTAATTGAAACTGTAATGTGCTATATATATAAACAAAAAAATTCTTTAAATTGACAAATTATAAATCAATTACATAACAACAGATTTAAAAAAATAAATAAAAGGAAAATAAAAACCTATAGAATTAATTTTCTGATATTCCTCTGTGTCCCCCCCCCCTTATCCAAAGAGAGGAATAAATAACAAATATAATTTGTTTTTATTTCTTGTTTTTTTTTTTTCCCTTAAAATTATTGTAATTCCACAAGTTAAATTCTTTAAAATACATTTCCCTTATTTATATGAAATACAAATTTTAACTTTGGATGTTAAAAATACACTGTATGCATCCATCATCATTATATTGATGCCCATAGTGATCGGCCATCTGTCACGTGATTTTTACTGATGGGCATCGGAAGCAATACCACAGGAAGTGATCTTACATCTACCTGGCACTGACAAGTTGTACAAACATCATTGCCTATGATCCAGTTTTCTCCATCACTATAAAACATTCCTTGGTAAATGCAGCCATCAGCACTTGAAGAAGAATTATAACCATAATCATTACTACAATGTTCATCACAAATAGGGCAGCAGTCATCGTGTAATTTAATAGGGTTGTTGCAGGTCAAGCTTGGGCATAACAAATTCCAACAATCAATTTCACCATTCTATAAAAAAATGTATTAATATATATTAAAATATAATCACGGAGTTAATAAAGATATAAAAATAAAATTCCAATATAATTCACATCTGGCACCTTACCATATCCCAAAGACTTAAACAAAATAGTTAGCATACTATTATTTTTTTTTGTCAGAATTAAATATAAGATAAAAACTGCCACCACATTATTTGACAACCAAAACCATTCTATAGAATTAAAGAAACAAATGTGGTAAAAGAGATTACCTACAATATGCCCAGGATTTTTTTCTTCATACAGTATATTTGTTATTTATGGTACTATACTTTTTGGAACCATTTGGTTTTCCTAAAAAAATGATTAAATAATTTATCACAAAATCTTTTAAATTACCTTTTACTACTGACTTTAGGATATATATATATAAAAGAATTATTTTATGTTTAATTTCAATAAAAGCATGTAATTTGTTTAAAATGTTAGCATTTATTCAAAAAGAAAAAAAATCTTTTAAATTAGACCATTTTAAATGCTTTATAAGATATAATCATATGTGTCACTTACATGCTCAAATATCACATGATCTTCCAAATATTTAATCATTTGATTATATTTTACAACTAAATAAAAATAGGTTATTTACAATTGTTTTTTAAAAATAAATGTGTACTTATTATACGAAAATTTTTGTATCTTTTCATTTGATCATCCAAAATATTCAACAGTCTATAAACATATATCAAGTATGCTATTATATTTAAATGTCAAACTAAAAAAATAAAACAATTTACAATTAAAAATCAGTGATAATTAATAAAATAAATTAACACTCTAATGTTTTATTACTCAAAGTCCATAAAAAGTTTAAGCACCAGAAATGTAGTGCTGGATCCAGCTGCAATACATGAGCTTTGAACTCTAGAATCCATGATTTAACACTGAACTAAATTATGCAGGATAGTCATAATTAATAACAATAGCAAACTCTCCATACAGTAGTGTCATCCAGTGCAAGTCTTAATAATCAATGAATACAGAAGATGCACAAACCTTCTTGCATCCATTGACTACTAAGTTTGTACTGGGTAGCATTACTAATGGAGTTTGCTACTATTATTAATAGCTTATATGAACATAGAAAATGATGATCATGTGATGTTTTAATAATCATAATAATGAGTAAAATATGAATAAACATTTAGCTGTGCATTCCTGAAGGTTTGTGATGATGGTATTTGTTGTATTTTTATATTGGACTATTTTCATTATCAATATGAGTATTGAATTCAATACTCATATTAGATGATGGAAATAGTCCAATATAAAAATACAATTTAACTGTGCATATTATTAACCAAAAGTACTAACTTGTAAATTGTTTATATAATTGTTTTAAAATAAATAAAGCACAGTCAATATGCATTTGCCATAAATATTTTATCAGATGTGAAAGTCATATTTTTGTAGTGATTTGAGCATCCTATTGTGATTATCTGCATATTAAACAAAATGAATCAAATTAAAAAATATTCTGTAACTAAAGCAATGTACATATTGTATAATAATTTTTTTAAAAAATGTAAAAAAAAAAAAAAACTTTTTTTTAACCTCAATTTGTCACATTTGATCATGCAATGAAGAGATATTATTTTATGATATCACATTCTATTAATTACAAGCTTATTAAAAAAAACTAGTAAAAAAATTATAATTTAGTTAAACTATTGCATATTTTGAAATTTATTTTTGATGCACTTTATTATAAAATTGTTCTTATGATTACATGATCTGTCATTTTTTCATTCAAGAAAGATATTTCTTGAAATGACATTGACAATGCACTTATTGTAAAAATGAACATAGAATAAATACATGACAACTCAATATTTTATTCCTTTTAATTTGAATATATGATCACAATTTTAAAAAGATCACTTAATAAACAGTTATAAGTTTTTCAAAGTAATGTGTATAACTGTGCTTTAATAAATGCTCACATAAAATGGACACAATAATAAATATTAAAAATTATCACTATTAAAGAATGTATACTTATATATTTATACAAATAAAAAAATATTTATTTATAAATAGCTTTTGTAAATATAGGGGATTTGAACACAGACTTTCAATCACCCTTCAACTATCCACACTATCTCATACAACGGATATACATGACAACACACATGTAGAAAAGATAAATAATCACTAATATACATATTTTGTGCTGAACAAGTACTCATTAGTTGGTCTAGATTAACATCTTCTACACACATATATATAATCAGTGCTCAGTTTATATTAAGACAGCAAATCTTCATACTTTAATGAACAAGTTTCAATCTACTCCAACACCTCAGCCACCCATACCATTGAAAATCTGATGATGGAAAGCCCAAATCCCATGCTGATGCTAATATTATTGCCGTGCCCATGTTGAGCTCAAGTTATTCATTTAAATACATAGAAGAGGGATGGGTAGGATGCTGGCTTAATGTTTAAGATTTGAAATAGAGGTATTCTTCATATACCTGGAGCTTAATTTTAAATATAGGGGATTTGAACAAAGACTTTCAAGCACCCTTCAACTATCCACACTATCTCATACCACTGTCACACATGACCACACACATGTAGAAAAGATAAATAATCACCAATATACATATTTCATGCTGAACCAGCACTCATCAGTTGGTCCAGATTATCATCGCCCACCCATATATATATATAATCAGTGCTCAGTTTATATTAAGATAGCAAATCTCCATACTTTAATGGACAGGCTTCTTCAATCTACTCCAACCTCCAACTCTTCAGCCATCCATACCATTGAAAATATGATTATGGCTGACTTGACAAAGTGAGGACCTAGGATCGAATCCAAAACTGTTTTGTACAAAACTTTTTTAATAATAATAGTATCTTATTTTTTGAGGGTATGGCAATAATATTGGCATCTGCATGGGATTTGGGCTTTCCATCATCAAATTTTCAATGGTATGGATTACTAAAGAGCTGGAGAAGATTGAAGCCTGTCCATTAAAATATGAAGATTTGCTATCTTAATATAAACTGAGCACTAATTATATATGTGTGTGGGAGATGATAATCTGGGCCAACTGATGAGTGCTGGTTTAGCATGAAATATGTATATTAGTGGTATAAGATAGTGTGAACAGTTGAAGGATGCTTGAAAGTCTGTGTTCAAATCCTGTATATTTACAATTAAGCTCCAGATATATGAAGAATGTCTGTATTTCAAATCTTAGTTAGATTTTGTAAATAAAATGGGTATATCAATGAATTAAAAACAAAAAATTATCATTAAACATTAACAATAAGAAGTAGGTTTTATATAAATTGTCTAGTTTTTAACTAAATAATTTTTCAGAAAATGGTTACTAAGTATTTTTTAAAAGATAAAATATTATTTAGAATTAAACTTTATATACACTAATAGTACTTTGACAGGCTTTTCTCTAGAGAGAGCATGTCAAACTGGTAGCCCATGACACATATTTTTGCAGTCTGTAAAAAAAAACATGGATGCATTAAAAAAATCTGCAAACCTATGAACTATTTAATTAAAACACTCCATATAAAACATAGTCAAAAACACTTGGAAACACTATGTATAGATACCAAATGAAGACTCATCAAATAAAACATGCTTGAAGACATGGTGTCATGTTTTGCTGTGCTGCACTCTGTCATAGCATCATCAGTTTTGAAAACTGGAAGAATTTGAATGAGAAAGATAAGTAACAATATTTGCAGAAAAACAACTGCCATCATTCCCGGCCTTTCTAAGTCTCAATATTTTACTTATTACATGATCACCTTTTCTTATGCTTACACAAGCAGATGAAACAATAGTGTAATGTAGTGCAAGCTACAGTAATCAATAGATGCTAGAAGGTTGTGCATTCTAATCACTATTCATTGCCCCTGCCTCATTCAATATCTCCAGACTACTTTCTAGTTTATGACTTTCATCAGTAGGAGTTTTGGATCTGTATGACTATCCAAGCAAATTAACTTAAGTTGAAAACATTATTGTGTTTTCATTTTTGACCAATAGCTTTATAGTTAGGCAATAAAGTAAAAATTGATAAAAGATCCAGATGCACTGTTCTTGGAACCAAGACTCTTACACTGATGACAGCCATAATTTAGAAATTAGTCAGGGAATATTGAAAGGAAAAGGGTAGTGGATTTAAAATGCTCACCATCTTCTAGCACTATAATTTGCACTAGGTCACATTATTATATGGAGAAATTAGCTTCTACTTTATCATCTTATGTAAGCATAAGAAAGATAGTCATGTCATGTTTAATACCCATCCTAGATAAAGGATAATAGTGACTATAATTATTAAAAACCAAAGACATAAAAATATATATAGATATTGACATGGATTAATTTGATTGAAAACATTACTGTGTGTTTATTTTGGGCTGACAACCTTATGATTAACCAATAAAATAAAAGATGGGTGCAGTAGATCCATAGATCCAGGTATGCTAGATGGATGCAGAATTATCAAAGATCCCCATATACTGCTTTTAGATACAAGGCTTTTCACAGATATGTAAGTCATAGCTAAAAGTTAGTTTAGGGATATTGGATAGGGAAGAGACAGTGGATAGAGATTAAAATGCATAATCTTCTATCATCCATTGATTATTTGTAATTATTTTACCATGTGCACATCCATGGTCATGACCCAACTGATGACAGATGTGTGACAAATAATGGGATAGGTGGGAAAGAGAATGCATGGCAGCAGAGAATGGTGTATATTGGAGGAAGATTTCTCTTGGGCATGAATAGCACAACATTTTCTATCTATTGTACTTTTAGGTAGAACATTCAAATTGCATTTTTTTAAAAAAATTATCAATGCACTGTTTTCACTTGTTCTTTAGTAATGCACTGGCTTGATCCATTTTTGTTTTTGTGCTCAATATGGAACATATTTTGGCAAAAATATAACTAGAAGTTTAATTACTAAACCATTAGCAAATGTTGTATTATGAAAACAATTATTTACATTCATAAATTTTATAGTCAATATTTTTTTTTAAATCTAAAAAATATTGCTTTCAAAATCAACAAAGAATAAAAAGATTGATGAGGAGAGTAAGAAAATTTCAAGAAAGATGAAAACTGAATTATTTCTGCATAGAAATGAAAAATAAAATTGCATGTATAGCACTATGAAATAAATCACAAGAAGCAATATTAATGCTTCAAAAGTTAATCATCAAAGATTTAATTAACAAAAAAGAAATTGAAAACTTTGAATAACTCATTTTAAAATCAGCAACAATAAGTTTTCACAATTTATTAAAAGCAATGAATCGATAATGAGAATTAATTATTCAATTAGCTATTTATTAGCAAAAAAACTCAAAATCATTCACAGAGAGCTCATTATTCAAAGAACATATGATAAAGACTACTGGGTTGCCATTATTAAAAAATACAGTGTCAAATAGAATAAGTGAGATGGCAGGCAATCTGAATGATCAACTATGTGAAATATCTGCAAGAGTCGTGTGCTTCTCTGTTGTAATTGATGAAAGTATCGGTGTACAAGATGTTGCACAAGTTGCTTTGTTCTTTCATGGTTGTGATGAAAATATGTTGAAAATGATCTCCAATCACATAAATAACACTGTTTTTGATGCAATATAGAGCACTTTGGAGAAATTCAATCTTCCTGTGGAAAAGCTTGTTGCTGTGACAACTAATGGTGCCAAAGCGATAATAGATAAAGTATTTGTAACAAGACTAGAAACAAAATTAAAGGAAATCTTTCTGAATAAAACTTAACTGAAGTAATTCTACTGTATTATTCACCATAGACAAAGTGCTTGAAACAGTAACTAAAACTATAAATTTTATTTAATCGATGCAACTTAATCACCACCAATTTGGAGTGGTTCTTAAGGATTTATGAGTCTGTATTCAATGGACTTTCTTATTATATAGAAATTCATTCAGTGGCTATTTTATCACAAAGACTTGAAGAACTTATAGAAAAATTTTTTTTTCTTGAAATTAAAAATCAAAATGTATCAATTTTTAAGGATCTAGCATGGATACAAGATTTATTATTTTTAGTTGATATTACCAATGATTTGAACAGTCTCAACATTAAGTTATGGAGAAGAGATAAATTAATAACAAACATGTACAATATAGTAGCAAATTTTGCAGAGAATTTGACTCTGGTAGGAAATTACCCGAAAAGTGGTATCCTAATTTATTTTCCTATGTGTAAACAATTCAAAATACAAAATCAAAATTGTACTTTTTCGCAATATTGCCATAAAATTAAATAGATTAAAGACAATTTGACAAGATCTTCAAAGATTTAAAAAATATATATATATATTTTCTCCATTTATTGATTTTTTTTAAAATCAAAGAAGCTCCTGTTTCCTTATAAAATGGATCTATTAATCTGCTGAATGGCTCAAATTTTAAAAAATTATATAGAGAAGTTTGAATTCCAAAAATATATTTTTATTTATGACACTAGTACAAAGATTAAGAAGTTTGCTGCACAAATTCTGTATTTTTTCAAAAGTACATACTTATGCAAATAATTATTTTTATACAAAAAACTTAATAAAATAGTTCACAGTTCAAGAATAACTGATGAAAATCGGTCTGCCATAGTGTGTGTGTTTCAATCATTATTTCCAAATCTTGGGAAGTTAGCTGGAGAAAAAACAGTATGATTTTGGCCAAAAAAAAAGTTTAATAAACCAGTACTTGTTAAAATTTGACAACAAATATTTCACTCTTTTATTATATATTATCATCAATCAGTAAATTATAAACATATCAATAATAAAATTATATTCTTTGTTCCTTCTTTATATTTCCTTTTGATTATTTATTGTCTATATATTTTTAAATTAATTGTAATTTTTAATGAAACCAAAGCAATTAATTTTGTTTTAAGTTTGATATTAATTTGTTATTTATTTAAATATGAAAAAAAACTGTGAAAATTGAAAAACAGAATGAGTTACATACAAATACATAACACATAGCCCCATGTAAACTTTACTTATTATAGCAGTGACCAACTGATCGCTGAAATGAATTTGACACCCCTGCTTTAGAGCAATTTTTTCATTTTAAATCTTTTACAATTTTTTTCCACATATATTTATTTCAACTTAATTTACAATATCAACTTTATATTATATGCAGCACAAAATATTTCACAAAATGGTTTTCAAGTAGTATGAAACAACTGAACAATAGCATTCATTTTGATTTTGATGTTAAAACAGAATTCTGACTATTTGGCAACTGGGGGATTAGTGACAAAATGGTTAACAATCATATGGATGTCATGAGACTTACATTTTTTTTTAAAGATAATCAAATCATTTTTAGTTAGGAAAAACAGAAAGTTATTTAAAACAATTATTATTTAGCATATAATAAATGATGGCTTTCTTTTTCAATCTTATATTTTAAAGAACTATTTAGAAAGAGAAGATGCATCTAATAGAATCTATTTAAAGATTATCTTACTTTACCTACTACCATCACTAATGTTTAGCAAACCAATTTTATAATAATAAAAACAAATCTTCAAATACAATGTGTCAATAAATATACATTTATACATTTGGTTTTGACATTAAATGTTTTGCTCTCTCTCTTTATATATATATTGTTATGCTTTATTTATGAAGTAAACAAAAAGATAAATGGGGATATTCATATACTAACTAAAAAAATATGTTCAAACAATGGTATTTTTAGATTACTGCCATTTATTAATGTCAGCTTCAAGCCATACTAATGCTCTTGTAACAATAGCTTTTTTATCTTTACTTTATTAGAAATAAAAGAAAGTCCCTCTTTTATTTATAACTCAAGAGCTTGCACAGATTTAAACCCAGAAAGATGCTTTTGTAACTACGTTCCTCATATTTATATATAAAAGATATCTCTTTTACAACAAGAATAAGAGGAATCCAATAATAAATAAAAACAAAGAATGATGTCTAAAAATAAAAAATAACTTTCTTCTTGATAAAATTATCATAGGCTGATAAATCACAAGTTATATATTCAAAAATAAATAAATTTAAATAAAAATGAAGTTAGCATTTAAACGTAAGAAGAAAAGAATATATAGATACAAATTAAATGCTCAAATAGAAATTAAAAAAAAAAAAGGCTTCACATTGTTCCTACACTTAAAATAGTATAGACTACATTGAATTACATTTTATTGATCAAGCACTTTTTGAATTACATAAAAGCATGTTATTTGTGATAATGAAAGCTTATCTAGATCAATTCTAGTTGCTGGAGTATCTAGTTGAATATTAACGTGTCTGTCTGTCGGTATAAATGCTTAAATTTTGATTTTTTATATAATTATTATTTTGAATAAAATCACATAAGTTATAAAAAATAAAATTACAATAAATATTAAAAAATAATTGAATGCTTCATTATTCATGAATATGTTATTGTAGCATGAAAAGTAATATGTTGACCTTCAATCCAGATACTTTTAATTCTTAAGTACATAATTTTACAACTGAACTAAATCACGAAAAAATAATTGAACAGTTAGTCATTCGGACAGTCAAGCAAGTGTCAGATTAAGCATTGATTTAAAAATCTTTTTAACTTTTGAGTCTATCAATTTACCAATGTATTAAACAACACAGGACAAAAAAATAATAAAATTATAATTGTTCAGAAGATCACATTCAAGCACCATACTTAATAGAGTCAATTGTAATCCAAGGATCTTTAGCTCTTAAATATAACAGTCTATTCTGAAATAAACTATGTGAGATTATTGCAATGAATAAGTTTTATCATATTTATCTTAATATTTGAATACAAGTTATCATTTATATACTTTGAGTTTAGATGTAATATAGGGGATTTGAACACCGATTTTCAAGCTCCCTTTAGCTAATCCACTCTATCTCATAGATCATTTATCTTTTTCACATGTGTGTGGTCATCTGTATCAGTCATATGAGATAGAGTGGACAGCTGAAAGGACCTTGAAAGTCTGTATTCAAATTTCCTGTGTTACATATTTATCTTAATAAATTAAAATTGTAGAACCTTACTTTAATCCAATTGCAGTTTCAGAATTAAAATCATCATTTTCTTGTGAAATGCCAAATTTTTTGCTTGTAGTTATTAGTTAGTACAATAATACTGATAATTATATACAGATGAATCTGAATAATGTATCTTTCATACATATATATGTGAAATATACCCAGTGCATATTGTTAGCTGAAAATCTAAATCTAAACTATCAAATCACACTCCCTAACATTGTTTTTTCAACACTACCTTGTAAATAAAGATAAAGTCTGAATTTCAAACTGTATATGATATAATAATTAGTTATCATTTTCCCTCAGCAATTCATAAAGATTTAATAATATTGAATCTAGTTGATGTATTTTGAAGTTGAACTAGTAAACAAGTACTTCAATGCACAAATTCATAATATTGTGAATGCTACTGCCGGTATTAAATACAGATTGAATTTTATTAGACTTTAACAAGAGTTTTTTTCTAACACTAAACAATTTTGATTTTTTAATATATAAATCCAAAGACTGAGAGATGAATTATAATATCTAGTATTTCCATTAACACATGAGAATAGGGTGATACTAATGACACCAAATATAATGTTTAACATTTATATATATTGAAGCTGGAAATATAGTACATATTTCTGCTTCACCTAGTGCCAATGTCATCAGCACTAATATGGGTTTGAACCCAATCTTATATAGTAACTGACACCCATCTCATAATAGGTGGTAGTATATTTATAATCAATATTATAATCTTTTATCTAATTAATTTGTATTTTATGATTAAAACTAACCTTTTTAGAAATGTATTTTGTGATTATATATTTGTAGAAATGTATATTGTGTTTATTTTATTAAATTGGCATTGAGTAAATAATTGAATCCTAGATATCTGTAAAATGTTACAAATATTTTAAATTCTTTCATTAAAATCCTTTTTTTTTTTCAATTAATCAGTTGGTAGCATTTTATATTTATCTTTTGATAAATGTACATTAAAGGATCAGTTATGTAAACAATCTAATATTTGTAAGGAATATTTTGTAAATTTCTACTTAAGTTTTATATAAAATATTAGGCTTGAAAGTCATTGTATTATTTATAGAATGTACCAAATTCCTAAAATTTTTGTGAATAAAATTTACATTTTTTCTAATCTAAATCTTAATTAAATAGGCTTTTTTAATACGATGACTGATAAACTTAATCATGCTTGTTGCTGTTTTCTTTTAATTAGCAAAAGGAACCATTGGGGCATGTTTAATGCCAGATTGTAGATTGCCCACCCAGGCAGATGCTGACCACAGAGAAAGTCACCAGCAAACGTCATATAGATTGAATCCTATAGATAAGGCCAGATCAGATAAATAGTAGAAAATTTTGATAAGAGATGTTTGAAGAACAGTTCACTGAAGAGAGGGTTTATAGTATTTTGGGTCTAAAGAATGAGGGAGTAAAAAAATCAACCGTTTGCTTTTCAGAGCTTTGTTCCACCAGCTCATCACAATGCCATTCCAGTGCTCTTAACACCTAGCCCGAGACTGTATTGTGTCAAGGAAGCCTGCTAAATGATCTGTTTTTATAACTGCCTGTTTCTACCGATTGGTTCTGAGGTAACCTCCAATTTGCTGCAAGCCTCTGATTCTAGCTTACTTTGTTTTCTAAATCAATATTAATTTATATTATATATATCTGTAATGTTTATATAACTTAATTTTAAAATGTGTCTTTTAAAAATTTTCTCCTAAATTTAAAATTATCAATTCTTATAAAAATCTCACATTATTTTGATGCGGCAAATTTATCTTAAATTTTTTGTTGGTTTATTTATAATATTGACTTATTGAAACTGCCAAGTATAAAACTCAGTGAGCAACTAACTTTAAACCCTCTCCCTCTTATTTTCTCTAGTTAAAAATCATTTTAGGAGATTTATTTCCATTAAATTAATTAATAGAGAAAGCTCATTTAGTTTTGTACCTCTTATATTATAAATTTATTTTAAATGATTGAAATTATTTTAAAAGTTAGGTATCTTATTATTATCTCCAACTTAAAAGTGCCCTTGTAATTATTTCTGAAAGGATAATGAATTTTATTAAATCAGTTAAGTAAAATCTATCACGATTTCTGTAAAACAAATGTCTTGAAAGAAAATCATTGAAAGCACATTTATCATAGCATTTTATCAGTATATGTTTCATACATATATATTTTTATTTGTCAGAAAAATAGAAAAATTGTGATGTATAATTTACTATGCTGTATATTGTCAAACTTCACCAGAAGTGAGTTTGATATTTAATGCCCAGTCTGTTTATGTTAATTAAAAGACTGACTTATTTTGTAATCTTCAATGCTGAACTATTAGATAACTCACCAATAAATGAAATATTTGGAAAGTGTGGAAAACAATTTAGAATTTAGTTTTAATACTTGCCTTTCCCTTTTATATTATACTTTATGATCAATTCTTTAATGGCCCAAGGTTTCTGTGGACTTTCTATAACAGGGAGCTGATTATTTCAATCAGGAATTAATTTATTATTTTTGTTAGTGATACACTATCTATATATCTAAGGCATTATGTACTTCATAGTTACAACCATTCATTTAGTATTATTGTTCTTGCTTTGTTAATTACCTCTTAGGACCTTCGGAATTTTAAATATGACCAGTCCATTCCATGACTTTTCCTTAATAGTAGACGTATTTTCCTACTAAGGGACCCTTTTCAGGCATTGTCATTAAAATGTGTATGGGAAGTCCAGCACATCAAATCTATTATTACATTTCAGAGATAGGTTTTGGCTGAAGGGCCAACATTTCTCTAATCATCTACCTGTAGATACTGGGGATTTCTTTTAGCAAAGCCACCCAGAGGTTTGTAACAGACCTCATTTATTCTTTTGTTGTAATCAATATCATACTGCCTTCATCATTATGTCTATTTATTTACAAACCTGAAATGCTCTCTGCCATGATGGCATGTCCTTCACAAACCAATCCCGTTAATTAGTTAAATCTGATTATTTAACTTAAAATTAACTATTTTGCTTTCCACACTCATCATGGACAACTGATTTAAATGTAGTAGTGTTTTAAATACACATCGCTCATGTCTTGTTATTTATATATAGAATAGATTTATTTGTAATCTCTTAAAGAGGGCTAATGATATTTTATTGCTGATTGGTTCTTGACAGACCAATTAACAAATTTTTACTTTGTTATCAAATGCCTTGCACTTAGCCGCATCAAAACAAATTCAAGAAATATCATAACCTAGTTGTATAAACAAAACTCAACTTATTTTGTATAACAATAACTCAATTTCTTAATAAATTCCTGTAATATTATTATTTTAAATTAGCTTAGTTTGTCATCACTCCTGATCTCTAATATTAATTATCCTAGTTATTTATAATAATATTTCTTTGATTTCAATTCACTTCTTTGTAATGTTGCCATAAAGAATTATAATTATTACGGTTCAAATCATTAGTAATCGATATCAAATTACATCTGCACCATTCTGCAATCATCAGAATTCACTAAATCATTAATTTCTTATATAAACCCTTTAATATTTTGAGTCTCTTTGTGAACCATGACCTCCAGCTGGGATGGAATAAAACCAACGACTGCTAGTGTCATTACAAACGTTATCCATTAGTCAGAGAGGCAATAGTTCAAGCAAATAGGTTAGGATTCACCATTCCCCTGACATCTGTATCTTGTGTATTGTTGGATTCAAGGTACTTTTGCTTGGATTATTGGTCTTGTTGAATGAATACACGATTTTGACTGGCACAAAGTTAATTTAGGCTTTAGGCATTATAAATTGCTAATGCATTTATTAATCAAGTTATGTCTGCATTTATTCATTCTTGATATTAGAAAGCTTCACAGAACATAACTACATTTCCAGATTAACTTGCCTAATTTTTTATTCAGATTTACATTGTTGGTGGAATCAGTTTTTTATTTTTATAACAGGATACCAGGGTATGTAGACCAATTGCATCACATCTCATAGTTTCACACTTTCTTGACAAATAATATTTTTTAAGAATTTCCTGTATTCATATATTAAACAAAGATGTTGGCACAGGTAATTTATACATTCCTCCAACTTTATAATAAAATCTAATAAACTAACAAAACTAAAGTTAAGAACATACAATGAAAGGTTTATATTAATAGTAAATATTTTATTAAGACAAATTAAAATATTTAAATGAAAATTATGAATTGCTAATAAAAAATGGAAATAACATACAATGCTCATCCAGATAATGGTGTTAATCAAACAAGTAAATAGTTCATATAACAGTTTTCTTCTTAAGCCATAAATAAAATAGTCTCTTGAAGAATAAAATGGTCCTATTGGTATGAGAAGATATAGTTAATTTAGTTTGCAAACATTTTGACTTATACATGAATTGTGACCTTTTTATGAGGGAAAGCATCAGCAAACGCTATTTTTTTTCTCACACCAGATGAATTGATTTCACATTCGAATGGTCCTGGATGGAGGCATTTTCTTGTGGCTGTGAGGACAAGAAAAGCACAATTAGCACTTCCTGTCCTCTCACTCCATCCAGCACCCAAGGAAACTGCAAACCAAAGATCCTCTTCGAAGTTGTCTATTTCTTTTTAGACCTCAACCAGTTTTGATATTCCTGTGCATATACTTTTATCTTTTGTCTCTTTATCAGAATACAAATTAATTTTGTACATTCCTTTTCACTGTTGAGTTATTAAGGTCTTTGTTTTATAAATTCCTTTGGCAACATCTTTAATTAATGTTAGAAGGATATTACTCTGATGGTAATCATTTGTATTTGGAATTTCTTTTGTTTACCTGGATTAACCATCTATATGTATCTCCATTCCCTCACAATTTTAACTTTAATTAAATGGATAAAATCAAACACAAATAACTTTCATTGCATGTATCTAAAAATAAATTATACTAACTAAAAAAACAACAACAATTAAATTGCATGTACACCTGGGTCTTATTTAACACGATTTTGAAGTTACGCGATTCATGTTTCACCGGAAGTCAAACTCTGATAATGCGCTATTACTTTAAATAATAAATTTTGTGCACTTACGTTATATTGAAAGTAATAGCACATTATTGGAATTCGACTTTCATCTTAGTAATTTTAATATTTTCAGTGCTTTATAATAGTAAGATTTTATGCAATAATGAAATTAAAATCATGATTTCCACATTTTATGTATACACACATTAAATTTTACAAGATTATAATGTAAATTTGTTCAAACATTGTGCGTGTTAATTTTGCATTTTAAATCACATTCTGTTTTTGCTTTTTAAAAAAGAACGTAATCAATTATTAATCATTTAGTGTCCGCAAGTTTATTTTTAAAAGGTGAGTAATAGCAGTGAAACGAAATTTGATTTTTAAACGGAATTGAGAATTAAAAAATTAAAGACAAAAATAAAAGTTTAGATATAGAAGAAAATGTAGAAAATGGAAGTGGAACCTGTTCCTTTCACTTCAAAAATGATTCGAGAAGGTCTTCAACTTTCTAATCAGTTGGCAAATTATTTTCTTACTAATGACACTAATCACAAACGTGCTCTTAAATTCCAATGAGAGCTAAATGATTGTATGTCTGGATATCGTGAGCTTCATAAACAATTAATAAAATCATCATCTCAAAGATTAATTACTAATTATGTTGTCACTAGAAAACCATTAACACAACAACATGAGAGTGAAGTTGGTGCTAGTTGTAGTTCCTCTTGTGAAGAATCTTTACCAGTTTGCAAACGAACCTGGCTATCGGCAAATAGTGTTAATAATTAAAATGTATATAAAAAAATGTAAATTACTGTACTGTAAATTATGCATAAAAATATATTATTTTGAATAAAATTAAATATTATAGTTAAAAAAAGTTTGTCTTGTATCAATTTTTTTTAAATTTGAAATTTTTTATTAGTCATGTTTTATTTCCTTATTTTTTTTTTTGCACGAATTTTAAAGTAATTTTACATTGGTGCTTTGCTTTTACGCGAATTTTGAAAAATCACAGACCGCATCCCCCCTTTTTCAATGTAAGTTATGTCTATTTTTGCGCGATTTCGTTTGCGCGTGTTTTCTGAGGAACCTATCTATCGCGTAAAACGAGACCCAGGTGTATTGAATGATTTTTAAATTTAATTTTTTTTAGCTTTTAATTTATGTCAACATCAACTTGTAAAACTTTTGTCTAATTTTTGTATTGGTCCATTACTTAAATATGAGAACTATTATTTGTCAGTTTCATTTCCAATTGGTTTCTATTGATAAAATATTAATCTAAAATACAGAATTATTTCAATTCAGCTTCTAAAAATTGAATAATTTTAAATTCAAATTGATTAAATGTAATGAAAAATTAAAATGTTAATAACTGAAGAAAAATATAAGAAAAATGTTTAAAAAAATAGCCAGTGGTAAAACAAAAGAATCATATTTCAACCAATCTATGTGAACGCCAGTGTCTCATTATTCAGTTCTGTAGTGGTCAATGTTATTCACTTTTCTTGAAGAGCGGTCACTATCTCATACTTATTTTCCTTGTAAAATTAAAAATTTTTCAAATGAAACTTTATATTTCGTTAAAGTAATGTAAAATCTTAATTATGAATATATAATGAGATATTATTTTATATAGCGCTGTTTTTTATGTAATAGTGATTCAAAATCAATAACAAATGTGTAAAACATTTTGTTTTGATTTCTGATTTTGTCATTTAGAAATGCCTGATATGCAAATTACAGTCAGTAGCAGTCAATCTTATTCACTTGTCTTGAAGAGCAGTCACTTTCCCACATTTATTTTCCTTGTAAAATTAAAAAATTTTCAAATTAAATTTTATATTTCAATAAAGTAATGTAAAATCTTAATTATGAATGTAAAAAATTATGATAAATATATTTATTTACATTCAAAATCAATTACAAACATGTAAAACATTTTGTTTTGATTTATGACTTTGTCATTTAGAAATACCCGCGGCATAATTTCCAGAGTTGGCAACCATCCAATGGGAGAAAAGAGACTGGCCTACACACCAATATCAATAATGAAAATTGATTTTTTTTCCAAAATATATCACCATATGACTTTTTTAGAACTAAAATTTTAAATTTCCTATAAAATAAGCCTAAAATGAAGAAAATGCAACCAAAATTGACCAAGATATGGTGCAAACAATGCCCATGAACTATAAAATAACATGAATGAGAATATTTTGGACAAAATCTAACTATATTTAACAGCAAAGTGGTTAAATATTACCAAATGCCAATATGCTTGTACCATAAGTATAAAGCAGCACTACATGTTTTGTAAAACTTGTACAGAAAATATAATTAATTTAAAGATTTAACCATTCCAAAATGCAGCGTAACACCTCTCATATTTCTGCATTTTCTGACATTTTTCTTTGTCCTATACATCAACATAAAATATATGATAAAATAATTATTACTTACCAGAAAATAACAAATTTGACTTCCTTTGATAGATATTTTTGTTTACTACTGAAATAAAATTTAAATGTTCACATTTTGTTTCTGTAAATATTAAAAAAATGAGATTGCAATCAAAACAAAGACGTTACACATCATCGTTTCTAGAAAGATTATTTTCAGTTTATAAATTAACAAAATATTTCTTATTTCTGATTATTTTTAAATACTGTAACAAATAATTATTTATTTCTCTTATACCTAATGAATTATGCTTTAAAAGTTTTAATTTTTTGAATATTTATTGCAAAATTGTGATATTTTCTTACTAATAAATATAAAGTAGATTGTTTTCATCATAGCTACTTTTCTAATTTGCTACAGGCCATATTTATGTTAGCTACTAATATAATGTTATATTTTTGAAAATAAAGAATTTCAAGTCAAAATAAGTTATTAATAATTTTTATTTCTTGATATCTAATAAATATAGTGCAAATTATTTGAAAAAATATCTAAAAGCATAATAAATTCACAAATAAACACGTTTTTGTGTCATTGGAAACTACAATGTTGTAAAATGCTGAATGTTTTAAGCCTTGGCAACAGACAATGGCTGAACATGTCAGGGCGAGGCTTATGTCTATTGTAAGAGCGGGAATTTTTAATTTCCCACTTTTTTGCACTCAATTTTCAGGAAAAAATTATTATACTAAAATATACCGTTTTACACACATTTTAACGTATAATACTTATGAAAAAATTCATTAGGGGGTGAATTGGCCAAAAGATAAAATAATTCAGGTCAACCACTCGTAAAGTTAAAAATGAAATTTTAAAGAAATAAAAATACTTTGGAATCAGTTATCAATAAATGATTCAAATAAATTTTGTTAAAATAAATAAATAAAAGTTTTAAGAAATATAATTTAGAAAAAGTTTTATAAAAGAGAAGTATTATTTAGAAAGTTTGAAGAGTTTTTTTTTTTTTTTTAGATATGCAGATCGCCAAAAGACAAAGTGCTGCACCATCTTGTTATAATAAAATTTTGCTAATTAAAGAGCGAGTAGAGGGTGTGTGTGTGAGAAATTTAACTAAGTAAAAGTTTAAAAAATAGAGTTCTCTCTCTTTTCACAAATTTAAAGAAAAAAAATTGTGTATGTAAAAATGAAAATAGAATTAAAATATGAAAAGAAAGCGTATAAAACTTAAATCACTTAGATTGCTCAGGCGATAAACAGAAGAAAGGGAATAATAACTATAAATTGCAGTAAATGTAAACAATGGAAAATAATTCAAGACAATATCTTATCCAAAGGCCAGATTAATCTATGCAAGTATGCAGATTAAAGCCCAATGGGAATTTAATTAATAAAATTTATAAATTAATTAAACTAGATTGGAGTGATAAGTAAAGAGACAATAAAAAGGAATCATATAACAGGACTGAAAATCCATTCATCATTCTTCTTGTTAGTCTTTACCTTCAGTCATAGCAATCATTAAGACTATACTCATATTACTACCACGGAAGAGCTCCAGAGATGAGAAGACTGGAAAAGTTACTAGCATCCCCAGCATGCGAGGTGTCTTCATATTTACTTAAGAACCATTTAACATCATGCAGTGCTAAACAGTTCCTGGAGTATGTGACTAGTCTCCAGTCCCAGTCCTCCAGAACATTGGAAATCCTCCATCACATGCCAATGTAATAATCTGAACAGTCAAGGAATGTCTATCTCAGAAATGCAGAAGTCAGTCAGGAGCCAAAAACATTAGTGAAATCCAAAAATCCAATTGGTTGGTGACCAATACAATAGAAGAAAGAGAGAAACCATATTCCCCAAAGTATAAAGTGCAAAAATCCTAGGTAATAATGAATTTCGTTATTCCCATTCATGAACTGATCATGTTCAAATAAGAGACTTTGTTAGACTTTGAGAGCCATAGCAATCTTTAAGTGCCTCCAATAATTATCATATAAAATAAACTCTAGTAAGTGCATGCATATTTAATCTTATCATAATATATTTTAATTAATATATGCAAAGCTTTCCTCTGAGTAGTGAATTTATATTTCAAGGGGTGTGTGCATATGTAGATTTATAATGTTTAATTGTATTATCATGTATTTTACTAAAAGTATGCTTAAACAAATTTATAATTTTCTTTATTATTATATTATTCTTTTATATCATGTTTTAATTAGAAGTGTTTTAAAATGAATTGTTTGTTTGCTAAGTTATTGTTTGGGCGTTTCTCTTTAATAATTATGCTACTAATAGCCCGTCTTTAGTTAAGTGTAAGCACTAAGCAGTCTACTATAGTTTGTCTTCCTACAAATAAATAAAAAAGCTAGTTAGAGATTAATCAAGCACTTAATTGTTTACCTGTCATCCAGGCATGATAATTATAACTTGTGATTAGCTGGCTTCTGAGGTTTTACCATGCAACAAATAAAAAATGCTTTGGATAGCAGAGGTTAGAATTTAGGAGCCGAGTAATTAAGTATTTTCATGTTTATTCAATAATAAGAATAAATCACTTAACTAAAAATCATCTTTATAATAGATTTGAATAAGCATCTTAAGCATTCATTAATATTTTTTATATTAACTAAACATAAGTATTATTAAAGTTACTTTACAAAGAAGGTATGAGAAATTATTTTCTTATAGATTAAAAACAATAATATTACCATTCTATATTTGCCTTGCATAATGCGATACTGAATAAAAATTGTTAATTGTTCCTATATACTTGTAGTTCATCTTTGGGCCCACAATAATTCCTTGAAGTTTATATTATAATAATCGAATGGATTTATTATAGTAAAATTAGCTTTAAAGGTCCAACTTTGTTTTTCTAAAAAATATTTTTTCTTTTCCTTCCTGGTTGATCAGAATTATTATAAATTACAATATCCATTAAGTTTGAAATGAGAAATTATGTCACAATATTTATTCCAGGTTATATTTCAAATTTTGAAGAGATATTTATGTTGTATCATTCCATCATTTCACGTTAATTACTTCATCCAAACTCCTGGTAAATATTGTAGAAGAGGGATAAATTCCTTTCTTTTACTTATTCCTTTAGCAATCCATGCTTTTTATCATTAAAATATTGATTATTATTAGATTTGAAAATACACATTATTCAGTTCAATGTACTCTTCTTCTTTTTTTTTTGTTACAATCGTTCTTTTCTTCACTTTTATCCAAAACCGAGCTCTTTTACCAGACAGGCGATAATTTTCAATAAATTTTATTAGTTTTCTTGCCTTAAATCTTCCGTTTTTCTAAATTAGTTAATTTACATAAAATAAAATAAACCAAATAAAAATATTTTTTAATAAATCATGATAATAAATATTTAATAATCTAAAAAAACAAACATTTTTATTTAGATACTAATTAATGATATTAATTTTATAAAAGATGTTAATATTGATGTGTATATTTTTTATAATTACCTATTGACGAAATTACTATTTAACTATAGCCAACATGAATTACCATTTTTTATTAAGTATATTTTAAATGATAACAATAATAATATAGCTTTTGTTTTTATTTTAAATACTTTATAGTTTCAATATATATATTAAAAATAAAAAGTATTATATTGTCCACTAATATTTTACATTAAAAAATAAAAATGAAGATTTAATGGGATTCATTTTTTATATATATATAAAATTACACACACACACAAAATCATTTTGTTACTCAGGAGATCATATGACATTTGTGCATCCAAATTGCTGGTTGAGCACAAATTCCATTTAATTCCAGCAAAATTAGATTATTTTTTTTTTATATTGAGTTACCTGGAAAATTTAATTCTAATTCTACTACTCTACTACTGCACTAAACTATACAATTTATTTTATTAATAGTAAACTTTATTAAACAAATTAAAAATACTAACCCTTTGCAAATCAGCAAAGATCAAAAATGATTGTGACACAATACAATGAAAATAAAAAGTAATAATTTGAGAAATGAATCCAGATTTATTTTTTAAATGGTAAAAAGAATGCTTTCTACTTGGCATTCATAAAACAATAAAATTTTGATAAGTTTTTCAATGACATTTATCATCTCTTTTTATTTAATAGCTTTTACTTTTTACTCAGTTAATTTTACTATCTGTTTTTAATAGCATTACTATTATTTAATATCAGTATTGAAAAATTATATATACTTATAAATTTACTGCTCAACATTACTTTTCCTCAAACAAAAAAGGCAAATAATATTAAAGATGCATTTTTATGAATTAGCTTCATCAGTTGGTCTAAATTCAAAAGATGGTAATGCATCATTAAGGTGGCATAGAAATTGTATATTTGTGGATTGAGTTATATTTAAAATATTTAATAATTGTATTAAAAGGTTCTATCTAATCATTTTTTATGTAATTGTAAATAAATTAATTAGTAAGAAAAAAAAAAACTTTAAGAGATAAATGTTCTTGAGAGGAATCCCAGGTTAAGAAAATTAAAAAAAAAAAGAATATTATATTTTTTAACTAAATGAAATTGTTGTGTTGAATTATTATATTGGTTCTCAACAGTTTGTGATCTTGACTGATCATATTATTGATTATTTTCATTTTACAAAGTTTAAAAATGATGTAAATATTAATTGCAGATTCTTTGGCACATAATTACAGATAATCTTACCAAGCATTCACAAGTTTGGCACTGATATATCCAACGATCTCCATTTCTATACACAAGATTCAGTTCTTGGTGATGGCAGTATGAGAGTTTGTCACATTCTGGACAACATGATATTTCAACATTCTTGAAATTACAATCACATTTATTTTGCTGACATTTTACAACACCATCCTTATAATATAAATATATTTACAGATTAATATACATATAATGTAATATACTTATTTTGCAAATGCAATAAATATTTAGACAATTTGACATCTTTAACTTTTCATTTAATCTGAAATAAACATTTTAAAATTTACAAGTCCTTTACAATTTTATAAATCAAATGTTTGTTTAATAATTTCAATATTGATTTAGGTTAAAGATAAGATGCTTCATTGTTTGTATTGACATATATATTTATATACTTACTAATAAACTGGAAATATCATATAAATTAATTAATCAAATAAATCATAAATGAATCAACTAATCAAATCTTTGAAAATGTATATTTATTATCTTTGGCAACATATAAAATAACTAGCCAATCAATTTTCCCAGATCAATTGTTTTCATAATGTTGAAATACTAGCGGTGGATTTGCAGTCAGCAGATGAGCAATGTTAATGCTGTGAAACAATTGATCTGAGACAGCTGAATGACTGATTATTTTAATGTGATAACAAAAATGTAAGTATACATCGGTTTGTTTAAACTTTACATGAGTAATAAATTTTCTATATATATATATTGTTAAAAGGATGTTGCCTTGACAACAGTTTAAAATTTTTGATTGTTATTGATATTGGGATTGTCTAAGTATTGACTGGTTTTTAAGAATATATATATGTAAAAATGAGTTTTTTTAAAAAAATAGTAACAAATTCACCTTTGAAAAAGATTTTTTTAAAAAGGCAACGTTTTAATTAGACTGCCTTTTAGTTTTTTTGCTTTGTTACATTGATATGTTAAATTAAATTTTTATTGCAAATGTCTAATATCTTACATTTTCTAAATATTTCAAAAGCAGAAAAATTGGAGTTATACCAATGTAAAAAAGAGAGGGGGGGGGATATTCATATTTGAAGAATAATTATTCTAATAGACTGTTAAGCAAAAAATAATTATATATATTGTAACCGGATCAATTGCCAACCTATATAATCTGTTGTAATTATTTCCTGATGAGCATATTGCAGAATGGAAACAAAGATTGGCATTACCCAATGTTTATCTTACGACCCTACAACAATATTTCTGGCTCATCAGAGGATGTAGCATTAAAGAGACTGGAAACATCTAGAAAATTTGTTTTGTTTAGTTTCCCAAATGGTGCCACTAGAGTTCCAGCTTACCACAACCTTACTTACTTATTCAGATCTGGTTATGCCAAACATAGTCAGGAGGCATGAGATTCTTGTGAACAATTGCAATAAATTATGAGAGATGTGAAATGAAACTGACTAAATAGATTAGTTTTAGATAACAATGATTTATTTATTTAACAATAAAAGTTATTGACAGTTCATCTTTGGATTGGCATTTTCCTATATGCGTATATGTTCCTAGGCCAGTTTGATTTACATTTAATCATTCTTTTCATAATCATCAATGATTGGTGCAATAAGTCCTTCAACTATAAGTTCTGTACAAAATATTCATCTTTGATTTTGGTATCTGGATGTAAATCTCGGTCATTCATTTGTGATCCAGGTATGTGGATATAAATTCAAGTCATTCATTTTTGATCCAGGAGTCTGGGTGTAAATTCAAGTCCTTCACTTATATTAAAATATTAATTCTCTAATTCAGATTTGTAATTTAAATCATTGATTTACTTAATTCATCTTTAATTCAGGCATATGGATGTAGGTTCATGTCATTCACTTATATTAAAATATTAATTCTCTAATTCAGATTTGTAGATTTAAATCATTCATCTACTTAATTCATCTTTAATCCAGGCGTATGGATGTAGGTTCATGTCATTCACTTATATTAAAATATTAATTCTCTAATTCAGATTTGTAGATTTAAATCATTCATCTACTTAATTCATCTTTAATCCAGGCATATGGATGTAGGTTTATGTCATTCATTTGCATTAAAATATTCATCCCCTAATTCAGATTTGTAGATCTGAGTCATTCATTTGTTTAATTCATCTTTGATAGAGGTGTATATTTGAAGTAGAAACACAATCATTCAATTTAATTTTACATAGAAGCATTTTTTAATCTGTGTATTATAACGGTATATCTAATCTCTGTTTATATTTGAAGTAGAAAACATATTCAATTTAATTTTTCTATAGAAGCATTACAAATTCTGTATTCACGTATATATAAATACATCTTTGATTTAACTCACATATTATATTTTTCATTTATTTTTAAATCAATATTCTTAATTTCTTAAAATCAGTATAATTATTATTCTTTAAAAACATTATTTTCTTACATTTCATTTGATAATCAATCATTTGAATAAATGCATTTTATTTTATATGTTAATTATTTCAAGAAATGCTTTTTCAAAAAGTATATTTGAATATTATAAAGGTATCTAAATTTTCCTTGCCTTGACATTTAAATCTTCACATCAAGAAGGGGTTTACTTGAGCCGAATGGCACACTGTGTTACTGCTGCTGTTAGTTGGGCATGTTTTTGGATTTTCCTGAGCTTTTCACATGGTTGGAGAAAAGAACAACTGCTTTCTACTCACTCATATAGGAGTTTTCCAAATTAATAATGTGCTTTTCCATTATTCAATTATCCAGTAACTAAAAAGTTTTCTTCTGTTGATGATAACTGTGGTTTCCAACTTGGTTATTTTAGAATTCCAAAGAATAACAAATTGTGTAGCAATGACTACAATTTTCAATAGGTCTCACTCTTGACCATCCTAATAACTGATTGTTCTGTAATTGTAACTTATCTAACTGTAACTGTCACTGTAACTAACTGTAAGTGACTTATCTAATTAAGCTGCTCCTTTTATTTCTTCTGCTTCCGCGTTTTTCATCTATCAACATATTTTTAAAAAACACCTGATTAAAAGCCCAAGGCAAGAATGTGATGCTATCTTTGCAAGAAGGTGATGCTATCTTTAAGTGTTTTTACATTTAAATCTGAAAACATAAATAGCTCCAAAATAAATAGTATCTGTAATATTTGAAATTGAAGATATATTAATTAATGATAAACATTTATTAATTTAATGCTTATTTTATATTTTCTTTATTTTACCTTTTTTTAAAAAATTTGTTTTTATAACACAATTGGAAAAGTGATTTTAATTCACTGTCATTTGCTTCTTTATTTAAATTTTTATTTACTGAATCTCCTCAGTTTTATTTTTAATTTTAACTACTTTAATTGGGAGGGAAAAAAATCTTTAAAATATATATATGTGAAACAACATGTCTGTTTCAATATATTATGATACTTTTTATTATCATCTTATTTAAAAATTTCACTCTTAATAAACAAATTATCAAAATAAACAGGAAAAGCTAGACAATCTATTAGAAAGAAAGAAGAGGAAAAAAGTGATACATTTCAGTCTAATATTAACTTAAACATTTCACATTATAGGATTAATTATTTAGGGTAAATAATACAATTTATTAGTTTAACTTTCAAAATAGAAACTTGGAAATATTAATTCACTGAATCAGTAACTTGAATATTATTAGATTCATCTTAACAAAAAAACAAAGAACTGGAGTTAGAATGTTAACTTGATATCTTCCGTAACTGTTGCATAAAATTTAAAAAAAAAAAGATTACATCTTTGAGATATAAGTAACATATAAGATATGACTACACCATTATTTTCACTTAATATGGATAAATCCTGTCACTGAATTTACACTTTAATATAACTTTAAAAATGCATTTGAAACTAAATAAAAAATTGAAAAATTTTAAATACATATTTAAAAGTTAAAAGAATTGCTTGTATTTGTTGATAGAACAAACTTTATTCTACTACACATTAATATATTCCATCTTTATAAACTAAACAAATTAGACATTCATAGTTATATGTAATTGAGATCTTACAATTGGGTCATTAAAACTTATTTTCTTGTTACTTTTGTGTTATTTATAATATTTAAATTATAAGATATGTATTGAATTAGTCTAGCTAATTGCAATATAATAGTATTCTTGATAATATAATTTATATATTTTACAAAAATTTGTTGATTATTTAATAAGTCTGTATGATATAAAAATATTTTATACTTTCAACATAAAAAGATTAGAGTTTTACTTATACTACCTTTAATAATTTTTATTTTCAAAGTGATGTTGTTAATACTTATTCTTATTTCATCAAATCATAATAGCCATTAGAAGCTTTCTACTATAAATGGTTTTATAAGATAGAAATTTGTCTTCTTTGCAAATTCGCTGATTTTAAGTAATATTTTCAATTTTATAAATGAATTCACAATGGCTAACATGAGATTATTTAATAATCATTGTGACCATAAGAAGCACTACATGGTAAAATGATTAATGCACTTATCTAACATAATCTAGGGTTAAATTTGGATTTTTTCATGTTTATTGGCTTATAATCAATTCATTGAGATAGCTAAATATTATCCAGTAAATATATATATAATTATTCTTATCCAGGGAATAAATCAATAATGAAAAATTTTCTAAAACTTTTATCAATTGAAAATTTGCAATACTAGTTAGTAATGTTTTTTTCTTTATGGAGTGAAAGAGAGTAAAAAATATCTTAACCCTAAAGTGGGATATTTAAAATTTGTTAAACCTTTTTCATTTTTTTATCTTTACTAAAATTCAACATGGAAAATGATCTATGCTACTATTCTCATTATTATTGAGCATTATATATATATATTTAAAACTTCTACTCCACCACATATGAGTAAAGCATACTTTCATGCTGAAACAACACTCTCCAGTTGATCCAAATCACAATTTCTTATATAAGTCTTTATTATTTATTTAGTATTTATCAATACTAAATTATTACACTTTAATGTATATGTATTAAGCTTTCTGCACTCAATTTGAATACTAACCAGTTGAAATAAATGTATTAATAATTATTACTAATCACTTTTTAAAACAGAGGTTATCCCTTGCTTAAATACACACTTTAAACCTTAGTTAAAGATTAATATATGTGTTTTTCAACTAAACATAAATACATGGTATAAGTCAACTTCATCTGTCTTGCGTTGTTAGCCGAGAGGTATCGCAGCTGCCATGCAAGCAAGTAGTTGGTTGCAGACGGTTGTGGGTTCGCGTCCCGGCCGATGCTATGACACATGGAAAAAAAAAAAAGTCAACTTCATCTCTCTTTTTCCATGTGCAGTGTCTTTTTTAAATAAACTTAAAATTTCTATTCCTCCACACATTTTTGAAACATATGAATGAAGATATCTAAAAAAGTCAAATAACCTCAAGATGCAGTTTATCCTCAACTTGTACTCTTTAGTTAATCTAGGATTAAAGTTTACATCTAGATTAGGGATAATATCTTATTTAATAAATGATTAGCAATAATCATTATGGTTGGTGTCAAAGTTATAAGTGCAGAAAGTTTGTTACTTGTAAATCAAAGTATGTAGTAATTTGGTATTGATAAATAGTACACAAATGACTGAAGATAGTGTAAGAGATTGCAACCTGGATCAGCTGGAGAATGTTGGTTCAGCATGAAATGCAGTTTGGAATCATTTATCTTAATCATATGTTTCAAAAATGGGTGTAGAATAGAATTTTAAGTACAGTACATTTATAAAAGATATTATACATGAAAAAAAGAGATAAAGTTGAATAATTGGGTTTAATTAAAAATAGATATGTTATTTAGAGATAATTTTTAATATAATAAATGAGTATTACTAATCATTAATATTTTATCTGAAATGGTTGATGTCAAAATTGTCAGTGCAAAAAGTTTGATATTTGCACATCAACGTGGTATCTATATATATAGAGAGAGAAAGAGAAATGATAAATAGATAAACCCTACATAAGATCTCTATAGATATTTATAATCTGAGATTTTTTACCATGAAAATACATAAATTTTTAAATGCGGAAATAGCTGATAAATTACAATTTTTAAATTAATCTAGATATAGAATTCTTTAAAACAATTTGTTCTTGAAAGTTTATGAATTAATTGCTAAGAATTCAGTGAACTATTTTTTTTCTTGCTTAAGTTTTAAAACTTGTACTTTATTGTGAAAAACATTAAGATATATAAATTTTAAAAATAAGTATAATCAAGATGAGTTACACTTATTTAAAGATGATCAACATTATTATTATTTTACTTTAGAAAGAGTAACAAAATTTAAAGTTCAAAAAATATTTCAGAGTAGATATTTCAATCCCAATGAAGGTAGACACAGATATATTGTGAGATGTTTCAATTCCATCAAGCTATTTGCAAAAACAGAAAAATTGCAAGAGATCAAACTGACAAATGATATGTTACTTACACACGAATTTTACATTTTTTAAAATATATATAAATTTATCAGATTCTGTAATTTTATTAGTTTTACTTTTAACACCATAAAAAATAAATGAGATATAATTTTTTTGCCTCTTTTTATGGCAATTTAATATTATCCATAAGTTCATTCAGCAAACCTATTTACAAATTAGTTTGCTTACAAGAAAATACCTAAAGATATTTAAAAATATAATTCCTGCTCTCTGCATTACTGATTCAGTTAAAACACAGTGTGGCAGTAAATTGCATATTTTTGATATCTTTGGAAAAAGTTATTCTTTAAAAAAAACTGTAAAAATTATAATTTTAAGAGTAAAGATAAAAAGCGTTGGTGGCCTAGCGGTTAGCATAGCTGCCTTCCAAGCAGCTGTCCCGGGTTCGCTCCCTGGTCAACGTATTTGACATATGAAAAAAAAAAAAACCGTAATAAGTTTTATACATTTGTTGCTTTTATTTTATTTTTTTTTAAAAAAAGAAAGAAACCAAAATAAAAAAGTTGAAAATTTGTAGATGTTATTTAAAAAAAAAAGTGGAACCAAAAAAAAAAAAGCGTAATAAGTTGAAAATTTGTTGATATTAATAATAAAAAAAAGACATTTAAAAACTTTAAATTATGTGTTTGATTTTTTTTTTTGTAAATTTGTTGATGTTAATAAAAAAAAAAAACCTTTATAAAGTACAAATTCTGTGTTTGATTTTTTTTATTAGACAAACTAAATATGTATTTCAAAAAACAAAAGAAAAAAATTGAAAAAAAAAACAACAAAGAAAATCCAAAAACAATGCAGCCTGGGAATGTTCATATTTTATTGTTTTTGTGTAGATATACCACCATCAAGCAGCAGTGTGTGTGTCTAATCAACCACTACCTCTTAAGGTTTCTAAAATCATATATCAATTCTAGTTTTTTCTTAAACACATGCAAGTCAATTTATTTTTTCATTTTAAAAAAGAAATTTCTGCAGTTTTGGGGGATTCTTCATCACAAGAGTAATTAATATACAGATCTGCTAGGATCATCCACATATTTATGTCTATGTCCAGCTTTTGTCAAAACTTTCAGTATTATAATGGTGGTCCAATTTGACAAAATTTTGATACAATAATACAATTAATCTTGTTAAATTTATAACAGAGAATATCCTTATGAGTGATGTGGTAACTATATGATGTTTTTTTTTCTTTAGTTTAAAACTACTCTCCTAGTATTTGAGGGTATTTGGAATAGAACATTAGGGATAGTTTATTTTCATTATCATTATGTAGACAAATTCAATGTTTTGCTTTGTCATAAATGTTGTTTGAAATTTTTTTTATTCAAGACTAAATAATAAAAAGTTAGGATACTTGACAGATAAAATTTTCAAAAAAAATGATTAGGTTAATGAGTCTTAAGATGAACATTTCATTTAGATCAGATAATAAAATAGATAATGGAAATGAATTCACTACATTAAACTACAGTAACAACAATTTTATTGGACCCTAAAAACATCCTTTTTCGATTTTTATCTTAATAAATCTTGCATTCATCTTATTTTCACTAACTGTAGTTCTGGAACTATAATGCAGATTTTTTTCTTTTCTGTGTTGTTTCAATATTTGGAATTTAGAGGTGAAGTATTTATCGCCTTGGTTCTGTTACTTTCAAATTTGCAGTATTTTTATTCTCCAATTGGACTTATTTCTTAGACTTTTTAGTTTAATTTTGGAAAAAGAAACCCATTATTATTGTTGTTATTTTTTAATGTTTCATTTTCAAAATAACTGTGCAAAACTAGTTGCAATGTTGTTTTCTGTTGGTTTTAATATATTCCAATTTTTGAAACTAATATTTTCTTCACTTGACGACATTGAGTGAGAAAGTTTTTGTTTATATGTAATTATTTTTGCTCTCTCTCTCACTCTTTTAAATTTATTTTAATATTATATCTTTATTGGAATTTGATTTCTAATTTTATTCATTTGCGTCTTCTCCAGCAATTAAAACAATCCTATTAAGGATAAAGCACCATGGAAATTAGTCAACCATTGTGGTTTGGTAAGGACTAATCATACAAGAGAAATTTCTTTTAGTACTGGTTTGATTAAATTCTAAATTATTTTGGAGAAATACTGATATCATAGATTCTGACTGATTTAGATAAAATATTGTTGATAAACTAAGATTTAACTGTGTGGTTAATCGAGTATTTCTTTGTGTGGTAAGAAATTTAAGAATTTTCCATAAAATAGACCATTTTATTTTGTTAGGAAATTATGTTATTGGTTATTCGGTCATTCTGGGACAGGTTTTTTCTCAATAAATTCAATTCAGAATAGCTGGTATTTTACTTTTTTTTTAAAAAAAAATAAAATTATCTTTTTTTTTAAAAAAAAAAAAAGTTTTAAAATTCCATGATCTTAACTTGGTATTAAAATGAACAATGTTTTTAATGAAAAATATATTTTCTAAACTGTTTAAGTAATTTTTGATTTTTCCTATTTTTATATTTTATATATAGACTAGCTTTTCATGTGGCTTTGCTCATATTAATAAAGATTTACCAAATTTTTGAAAATAATTAAGTACCATAACGTAAAAATCCATATCATATGTAATTTTCGAAAAAGGGGGAAAAAATTGTCAAGATTCATCAAGATTAATGCGATATTTGATAAGTTATTAGGTAACAAACAAACAAACAAATTTACTTTTCAAATTTACATAGATAAAGATTTCTAAAAGATAAATTGAAGTTCTTCATTTTATAAATTTATTTTGATTTTTAAAACTATTTTTATTACTTTGTTTTTGCTTCAAAAACAAGACTATCTGATAATTCAGATGAATTCATTTTCATTTCAATATTAGATGTGGTAGAGCTTATAAAGGAAATTAAAAGACAACATTGCAAAATTACAAATAAACAGAATGGAATAGCGAGTTCAACAAGAGGACATATTTATGACTCAAGGATTTGTTTGTAGTCATCATAAAATTCAGTTCATGTATTTTTTTTATGTTTTTGATTACTTGGTATTGAAATGAGAATATTTATGAATGGATACTGCTAATTCTGTAAGAATATCTTTTGTAAGTAAATTGGTTATTGGCAAATGCCATACAGATTGAATTGATAACATTTACTATTTCATTAAATTTTATTAAAAGAACTATTGTTATTATTATTTTTAAAAAAACACACTTACCTTACAGGTGCAATGCATGCATTTATTATCTTCTGGAATCCAATCATCACCATTAAAAAATTCTTGCCCCTCAAACATACAGTCTATAAATATATGCAAAATAGATCTTAAAATTAATCTTCGATTTACTTCTTACCACAATAGAATAAGTGATTTTCATTTTATTCAAACTTACTTAATGAACATGATGGTTCTGCTGGACACTGACATTTAAAACCTCCATCAGTATTAATACACTGAGCACTGCCATGACATGTATGACTTTCTTTTTCACATTCGTTAATATCTAAAGTTAGAGCAATAGTATTCAATAATGAATAATTTATTGCATATCTTTATTTAAATTCTTAATAATCTGAAATTTCTAATCTTTAATCTATAAGAATTTAAATTTTTTTCTCTGTAGACTACAGTACTTATGACATTATACATATATATTTATAGTTTAAAATGTTTACACTTGGTTTATTTATTACAACACACGGGGTTATTTTTATTTGAGTAAAAACTGCATCATAATTATTTATAAGCCTAAGCATCAGAAACTTTTTTGATCAAAAACAATGCTAAAAAAATATTATTTGGAAGGTTTTAATCTCATCTGAAATGTTTATATTAATTTAAAAATAAACTTAAAATAGCAGATGATCTGTGAGTTATCCTTTGAGTTAGTGAATAAAAGAAAATGAAAACAAAATATGGCTCAGTCACTTATTTAAAATCATGCTACAGACAGAACTATTTTTTTAGTCTAGCAAAAAATATACATATAACATCTGCTAGCTGAAAATCCAAAATCATCATCATCAATATTAAACTACTATCAATTCACAGGTCTGAACTAGTTTCTCCAATGTACAACTTCTCTTTTCCACTTCAACCTTCAAGAAAAATCAGCTGGTATAAGATAAGAATTATTGTGTATCTGACAAGACAGTCCATGGATTTTTTTTAGTTTTAAATTCAAAGATAAAAGCCATTGAACTTATTATATTAGTCAATGTATGTTGGTGTTCAACTCATCTATATTAATTTTACCATTTAAATGAATAAATTATAATAATGGTAAACATACCCAACCAAGACAAAAATATAATCTTCTATTTAAATATTTTTACAATTGTTATATATTATTAAACATGCATAATGGGAATGACAGGAATAATTAAGCTTATTTATTTATTTAATATATAGAAAAAGGCCAGCAGTTTATAAATTATAATAAAAAGCGATCTGAAACTGTTTGTATAATTAATAATTAAGTTATTTTAAAGAAATTCAAAATATTTTATTCACTATCAAAACTGATATTTAAATGATTTAATTAGATATCTTGTCATTTTAAAGAAGTAATAAAATATAAATAATTTGTAGTTTTAATTTTGAATATGTTTACTGCTGATGCAATTAGAGGCCATATCAAGAATATTTGCTATTTAGGTGCACACTCTGTCCCTTTCCTCATTTGCATCCAGAAGTATCAGAAAAAATCAGGGCAAAAATAAAATAATTCAAATTTGTAATTAAAAAATACAACCCTTATTGATGATAAGAATAAAAAAAAAATTAAGTAAAACATGCAGATTAAAACAAAATATTTATAAATGATTTATATTATAACATAACCACAGGCAGAGCCAGCAGGAGGCAGTAAACAAGGTAAGCAAGACATGAGGGCACTGATGCAAGAGGGGTTCTAAAATGATGCAGAATTAGAAATACATTTTTGGTGTTACAAATATTAATTAACACAACTTGATTCATTATTTCTACAAAATAAGGCACTAGATAGGGATTTTATGCACAAGCCTTCTGGCATCCATTGATTACTCTGGGTTGGCACTGAGTGGCACTGCTGTATGGAGAGAGTTTTGCTTGAATTATAAACATATTAACATAAACAATCATTCCTTGAAATGCAATTTGTCAGTTACATCTTCTTATATTGAGTTACACAATCTGTATTTCACATCACATTGCTATGTGATGTGAAGATGAAACAGACTGTTTTACTATTATTATCACAAGCCTTTATATATATGTATAATCCAAGCCTTTATATATATTGTAAGTACTCAGATTAACTATAAGTCAAAGTATTTAAAAAAAAAGAAGTTTGTTGAACTTGTTTAGTTTTCTTTTCACTTGATCCATGGATAATGGAGATCTTGAAATATAAAGTTAACTTGATAATCATGGAAACCTAATGCTTTAAAATAATACTGTTTACTGCTAACTCTAGCTTCAAAATCTTAAATCTGTTGTGATCGATCTCAGAAAAAAATATAAATAAGTAAGTAAATAGATTTTGGAAATAGTTAAGTGTATCATAAATGATTACTTGAATAAAATCAACATTATAATTAAATATTACACATTTCAATTTTTGTTATTACAAAACATGTAAAAATATTTATATTCATTAAAATGTATTAACATAGTCATATGAATTCTTTATTTTGGTTTAAAAATGAAAAATATCGAACTTGCATTTCATTTTCACTGTATCCAATTCTCTTAAAATCTCCATTTCATCTACAATTTGGAGGCAAAATTTTCTTGTACAAATTCTTCATCATCGAAATAAATTTGAGTGATTTCCAACAGTTGTTATGACAATAATAACATCATCAAAAGTATCTTACAAATAAAATGGAGAGGCTGTAATTTGGTTCTTATCATTTTGTCGTTGCATAAAATTGATACATTTTTCTGTCTTTTAAAATTTTATTAAATTTTATGGTTTATGTGGTCAATTTATAAAACTATGGAAGAATAAAAATTTTAACTATTGGCCCATTTAATGGGGCAGCTAGCCGATGAAACTCCAGGGGAAATGACAAAAATGTGAAAGAAAGAAAAACCCACCAAAATGCATTGTATTGCAAGTCAGCTATATAAATGTATTCCGTGGTTAAAAAAAAAATCAGAAATGCATTCATTTATTTGTGATGGATATAACCCCCATTATGTTTTTATGGATATCATATTTCGTATCAAAAAATTCTACAGGACCGATTAACTCAACTTGTGGGTGATAATAAGTGATTTAAACTTCACTTTCGTAAGTTGAAAAAAAAAAAGAAAAAAAAAGCTAGTATTGATTATTCACTTGATTATAACTAGATTGTGTCATTAAATAAATTCTCTTTGCACAAAAAAAAATTAAAGCCAGTGGTGTGTAATTTTGCATATGTTATTTTTGAAAACTGAATATTTATATACTTAAAAGAAAACATTGGAAATTAAATTTGAATCTGCATTAGTTATCACATATGCTTATGTTTTCTACTCAAAGGAAGATCATCTCTACACCTTCCCTACACCTTAGGATTGGAAATAAAGAACTGAAAGCTACAATAGATCAGTGGATAGTGAGCAAAAATGGACAGACATTTTCTTATATATGATTAGTATGCATATATTTTCTTTTGTTAAAAGAAAGGGAGTATTTACATTTTACTGTAAAAACATAGTTAAATAGTATATATGGGTATGATAGAATTCATGCTATAAAAGAGGTCAGAGAGATTTATGTAGTTCTTATTATTTAGGCTCTTATCTAATGATATAAGCCAATACAGCCTGATGTTTTCAAATATTTAATTTTTTTGTATGTTCAAAATTTAACTTGAGAATATCGGATAAAAAAGGGTTTAAATATAACATTTTTTTTGGTTCATTTAATTATTTAGAAATTACATTAATGAAAAAAAATAGAAATTAATTTTTATTTGATCACATTTTTTTTTTTTTTCATTATCTATCATATTTAAAATCTCAGGAAGATATAAAAAATCTCTCCTTAAGTTTTTATAGGTCATATTATTGTTTTGCATTATGTTTTTTGTTTTGAGTTCCACACACATAGATCTTATTATTTTTATTGATTTTAATCAATTGCAAACATTGATTGATGTTCCGTTATATTTTATTATTATGTTATCAATTTTTTTTTTTATAAAGCAATAAATTTTGAGTTGATTTAAAATGCAATGAATCTGTCTAATTATTTCATTTGAATGCACAAGATAATTTTGATACTTGAAGTTTGATCCAAGATCAAACCCATTTTGGTAAGTGAAATAGAATTAGATATATGTATATTTTCATACATCATATTTTTAAAAATCTGATTACATATAAATTTTACATTTATTACCGCACTTAAATATTTATTTACTTATTTAAATCAATATTACTGATAGAAATAATTTCATTAGTTCAGAATTGATGATCTATTTGCTTATCTTGTCTGGTTATAAAAATTTTAATCGATTGTATTTTGTCATTGGTTAGAATGATATATAAATTTCATTAACTAGCCTAACTGAATATTATCTTTGGCTTGGATAACTTCCAATTATTGTCATATATAGCTTAATTGTTACAAAGTCCATTTTATATTTGATTGATTGATTGGAGATTTAAGCGGATAAATAATATCAGTGATGGTAATCCAGTAAATATCCAATGGAAACCTAGGGAATATTTTATATAATGTGATTGGCCTCTACTGTAAAATTATCTAATGGAAGTTATTGATAATAAATTCTTGTGGAATATTTCATTTTTGAATATAAATAGAGCAATAATTGTGTATCTATCTACTGTAGGGTATGAATGAAATGTTAATATTATATTTAACATTTACTAAAATAGATATAAAACTGAATAAAAATTACTTTATTTAAACATTGTAAATAGTGTGTAGGTTTATAAAACATTTTCCAAAATGTAATTATAATTATTTAGAAACTAGTTGATTTAAATAGAATATCATTAAATATTAAAATAAATTTGAATTACTATAAGTAATATTAAATCCGTCTAGGAATTTATTTAGTTATTGATTTGAATTGGGTTTTATTCAATTATTGATTAAATAGATATTTGAAGCATACATCATTGTTTAGGGCAAGGATATAAGATTTCACTTATTATTACAGTTTACTTTGGAATTGTGGATAGATTTGTTGATGTCTGAGGTGATGATCTCATTTGCTTTATTTCGTTTTAAATGTAAGCTGAATAAATTATATTTTAATAGAGATTGTTAGTTTTTATGATAGTGTAGTGGACAATCTAAATAATTATATATGGGAAATATTGTTATTGCCTTGTATGATCAATAACTGAGCTAGATAATTTTACACAGGTTCTAACAGAGTTACTATTTGTTAATGCATGTTTTGCTCTATGATAAATAATATAAATCTTTAGTGCATTTCTTTATGACAAATGTTGACTGGACAAATGTAGAAAAATAGTGAAATAGAATATCCATTATTATTGTGACAAAGTTGCTACTCAATGCTAGCCTATGATGAGTCATGTACAAGAGGCCATTATTACAAAATGCCAAATCCACTTTAGGGCTGTTATAAAGTGGCATTCCACATTTAGGTTAGATCTATAGTATTATGAATGCTGTTTCAATTCTTAAACATAGTAAAGTGTTTTTATTATTATCCCATATTATAACAATAGTCCATTACAAAATGGTGATCAATGATCGGGCTGTTTTGTTCAGATTAGATTGATCATCTCCCTGGCATCATTTTTTATCATGTTACAAATATATATATTTATATATAATGTGGTGGTTATTTGATGTCTCTAAAATAATAATAATAAACATAACTTCAACACTTTTATTAGTTTATTATAAAAATAATATTATCTTAAATTTATTGTATCAAGCAAAATTTAAAAAAATCCAATGTGTCTCGCCATATTTTTATAGCATTTCAAATTTTTTTAATAATTTTGGAAAAATCATGTTTTTTTTATTTACTTTTAAAAACACCACAAATATAACTTTAAAAAGAAAAAAAAAGGGGCAATACATTAATAAAATACACAATATTGTATACATGTGAATAAATTAGTTAAAAGAGAATCAGTAAAGCAATATTTATATTAGTGTACACATAATGATAATACCATTTACTGTAATGACAAACTTTTAATGCAATAATCAAATGTAAATCTGCATGTATATTTAAATATAAAGGAATACTATTTTAAAATTTTTACGTAAAGTTATTTTAAATTTGAAATAAAATCTCAATTACTGTGAGAAAATAATCATTTATTTTATTGGTTGTAACATTGTGATTTGTATACTTAATTTTATTAAATTATAATTTTATATAAATATTTTAAAATGTTAAGTGCACATACCTCTCACATATTTTAATTAAATGTTTTAAAACTTTAAGTGCATATTTCTTAACTGTCCTAATAAATATACAAAACATCTGAAAAATGTTAATCTCAGTAAAATGCAGTTAAAAAAATGAAATTTAAAGATATTTTTGAAATGGAAACAAACTATTTTGCCAATGCTAATACATCAAAAGTCATTTGCTGCTATACCATAAAACAAATATTAAAAAAATTGATACACATGTGCATTTAGCATATTGGTTTTAACCCAGTTTTAAAAATTGATGGAAATATTTTTTATAAACAATTTTCTTACAAATGCTAGTAAATTTCACTTCTCAGGAAGTTACTAATTATTCACTCTATACTTACACAAATTAAGAAAAACAACTTATGATTTTCTTAATGTTTAAAAATAGATTGATTCAAAAGATAAAATTAAATCATCATTTATTGTTATACCTGATCTAATTCTTCTCTGTTCTATGTGATTTTATAATTAAAGCACCAAAGATTTTCAATCATTTTTTTAAACAAAAGCATTCTAAAAGATTTCACCAAGATAAAAATAATTGGAACATTTAAAGACTTTAAGTAAAATTTACATTATAAAAAATATTTGCTTTTATTTATTATTATATATATATATATATACACACAGATGCTTTGTTGAAATAAAATTAAAGCTCAAATAAAAACAAGTTTCTTTATATAATGTAATTTAAATTATAGATATTATAAATGTAATATCATGACTTGGTATGTGTGTAATTTGTTTTGCCAAGAGATTAATTAATATTAATTATTATTTATTTATAATATAAATATAATAGTTTATATATAGGGTATATGAGCACAGACTTTCACACCACTCACCACTCTATCTCATAACACTGATACACTTGAACACATATATGTTGAAAAGATAAATAATCACCAATATACGTATTTCATGCTAAAACAGCAATCATCAGTTGGTCCAGATTACCATCTCTACACATATATGCTATAAGTGCTCAGCTATATATTAAGATAGCCAATCTTTATACTTTAATGGACAGGCTTCAATCTACTCCACATTCCATATATAGACACAGGTATATAATAAGCCTGTGTTTCAGTTATTATAATAGTTTATGTTTTATTGGTCTCTAATGTTATCTATATTATTGTCAAAAGCCATAAGGTATCTAAAGAGTAAGTGTAAATGATTATATAGTTTGAAATATTTTATAAAAATTACTCCATTTGTTTATCAATATAGATATGTTAAAGACTGTATGATTTATATAATTAATTACTTTTGTGGCAATAAATCTGATATATAAATAATATTATTGTGTAGTAGAGGAAAACTCCTAGAAACATGTGACATAGTCTTTTATTGATAAATGTTAGCTTAGATAAGCATCTTATATTTCAATTCAAAAATGCACTTGATGTTCTAACATATATTCATAAATTGATTTGACCATTTCATATTCAAATATGAGTGTGATATTAAGAACATTATTAATTCTTACTACAAGTGTAGTTAGTGGAGAGAAATCTTTTCAAAATTAAAAATTATAAAAAGATTGATGACATTGTACCTAAATTTAGTTCTGTAAAAGCTTGGAACATAAATGAATTATGTAATATTAATTTTTTTCATTGCTATCTTTAATAAAACATTAAAATGTACAAAAAATGTAGAATTTATTTTATTTTATTGGGAAGGGGAATCAATTACTGTTTTGCATAAGGGTGCTAATGACCCTTTCTCTGGCTCTGATCCCATGCAACACACACATACATATATAGTAATTATTTTTATATTAGTAAAATCTTTTAGACTATTACATTGCCTATTCACTTTCATTCCTTTTAAAAAAACAAAAAAATCCAAGATAACATAATAATAATAAGAAAGTCTCTAATTTTTACTTAACAATAACAGTTTAATTAAATGAAAAGTTTCCTAAAGAGAACTGATTTTAAAAAACATATATTTATAGAACTAACAAGTATTTTGTTTGACATATTTTATTTTGTAATTATTGGTGATGAACTTTGTAACCTAAGTGCTAACAATGTATATTATTCCCAACAAATAAAAAGAAAAAAGAAAAACAATTATCATATACATAATATAAATCAGCATTTATTTTTATAGCATCTGTATACAATTGTAATTACATTCATATCGGCCTTTCAAGCCAAATTGTGCAAACGCTTTTGCGAGTGTTAAATAATAAATGAATACCGTCTGACCAATACAAGATATAGAATTTATGCAGGAATAAAAGGAATCCTCTTATTCCTACGACTCAAATATTTATATATGAGCAAATCTGAAGTACTGGCACAGAAGGTGTGACTATAGAACAGTCACTTTAAATTACTATATATAATGTATGAATGAATGACGCCGATGAAATTTACTAGAATTTACTGAACGTCATTCCCACTGAAACTTAATCATATATATAAATCAGCATTTATTTTTATAGCGTCTGTATACAATTGTAATTACATTCATATCGGCCTTTCAAGCCAAATTGTGCAAATGCTTTTGCAAGTGTTAAATAATAAATGAATACCGTCTGACCAATACAAGATATAGAATTTATGCAGGAATAAAAGGAATCCTCTTATTCCTATGACTCAAATATTTATATATGAGCAAATCTGAAGTACTGGCACAGAAGGTGTGACTATAGAACAGTCACTTTAAATTACTATATATAACGTATGAATGAATGACGCTGATGAAATTTACTAGAATTTGGTTTGAAAGGCCGATATGAATGTAATTACAATTGTATACAGACGCTATAAAAATAAATGCTGATTTATATATATGATTAAGTTTCAGTGGGAATGACGTTCAGTAAATTCTAGTAAATTTCATCGGCGTCATTCATTCATACGTTATATATAGTAATTTAAAGTGACTGTTCTATAGCCACACCTTCTGTGCCAGTACTTCAGATTTGCTCATATATAAATATTTGAGTCGTAGGAATAAGAGGATTCCTTTTATTCCTGCATAAATTCTATATCTTGTATTGGTCAGACGGTATTCATTTATTATTTAACACTCGCAAAAGCGTTTGCACAATTTGGCTTGAAAGGCCGATATGAATGTAATTGCATATACATAATAATAAATTTACTACTATATGTTTAATTAATTGAAAAAACAAAAACAAAAATACACACAAGAAAATATATATTGATGGATGTAAAACTTAATAGAATTTTATGTTCTTTTTTTTTGATTATGCTTTACTTAAAGGAACTCTGCCTATTATTAAGTTGCAAATAATCAATAAGTATTGAAAAGTATTTTCTACTATCTTATGGATTATAATGTTGTCTCATAAAAACTTAGTATTCCTCTCTCTCTCTCTTTTTTTAAAAAAATTCAATTTGAATCACTTAGATTCTCTCTGCACTAGCTGTGACAGTAATATTGTGAATTTATATGTCCACATTTTTATTCTTTTTATATATGCATAATCATGGGAATGTGTGTTTAAGAAATAATTTTCTGCTTCTCTATCATAATATTAATTTAAAATGTACCAACAAATACCAGTTATAAGTTGAGAAACCAAACATGGAGATATATTTAATAGCCCTTAGATACGATCTTACATCAGTGCATACAATCAATAGTGAGTCATTTTGGAGGTGGATTTTGAACAAAAGAAATATCTATCTAAGAATCTCTTAGATAAAATAATCTAAAAATAACTTATATTGCTAAATTTGGCTAAGTTACTATACATAAAAAATTGGTCATTTAAGCATTAGAAATAGTTATAATATCAATAAAGGCAATTATAAGAAAGTAGTGGTAGTGATAATTTCAATTTCTTTCTAAATACCCTATATAGAGTGATAAATTTGCTTGAAATCATGAGAAAATTTTGAAATTTATATAGATAAAAAAGTTGTGCTGAGATAATTAATGAAACATTTAAATCAATGATGTTTAGTTGTTCTATAGATAAAGCACGAATGAACGAAGGATTGCATATTTTACAAAACTATTTTTTTTGTTGTCATTTGGAAGTGGAAGGTGGGAAAGCTTATGAAAATATGAGTTTGTATATGCAAACATCATTGGTATTTATGTATTTTTTTTTAGAATCAAAATAACTGAAATAATTAGTTAAAACCTAATATAAATTCTTTGGGCAAAAAGAATGTCTTAAGCAGGGTATATTAAAATAAATTACAAAATAACTTAAAGAATAAAAAAAAAAATCAAACATTTTAGCACCTGTTTAATAAAAATTCTCATATATATATTTAATTACTTACCACTACATAACTGACCATAATTGTTATCTGGATGAAAACTATAATATCCTTTTTTACACTCACAATGATACCATCCTGGCATATTAACACAAAGAGAATTTGGATGACATTGCGCAATTCCAAGTTCACATTCATCGACATCTTAAAATAGTAGTAATATTTCAATATAATTTGTAAAAATATGTTTTAAATATAAAATGACTGGATATAATATTTTAGTATTATTTCTTATATATAATATATTTACATAATAATGACCTTTTATTTTTACAATAATTAAACATTACAATTTTATTCATAAAATATTTTAATACCTTTAAAACAAATAGCATTACTAAATTTATAAATCTTTTCAAATAAAGTTTTAATGTTATTATTCTTTAATAATAAAACCTTTTTATTCCTATTTTTTATTATTAGCATAATATTTCTAAGAAATAAACTGCATTTTTGGTTAGATTACAATGAATGCTATCATATTAGCCAATCTCTTTATAAGTAAATATAAAGTTAGTTTTTCAGAAGGATCTGTCATTTATTTGCCTTTAATCTTCTTAATAGTATATTCACAAAGATTCCAAATTTTTTATCTTCTACTTTTAAAACATTGTAATCTTTTTAAAATAGAATTATCTCATTTTACATATCTAAGAATAATATCTGGGCCAACTGATGAGTGCTATTTCAGCACAAAATGCGCATCTTGAGGATCATAGAACTTTTTTACATCTTTGGTTATATGTTTATGATTATACCCCTCCACAGGATATTAAAAGCCCATAGAAATCAGCTCCTACCTTGTATGAAATTATGCTACAGAAATATTATTCATTAACTGGATTTTAATGAATGCCTAAGAAAAATTATTAATATATTTCCATTAAGTACTTTGTGTAAAAGTTGTGAGGGCAGTAAGTGTGACACATCAATTAAACTGTAGTAACTGGCTATCTATATATACTAAGCAATGATAAAGATATGTATAAAAGATTGATGACTGCTGGTTCAGCACTAAATGTGAATCTTGAGGATCATACATCTTTTTCACATGACTTTGGCCTTATGTTTATGATTACATCCCTTCATGGAGTGTTAAAAGAGGATAGAAACCAATCTCTTAACTTGTGTGAGAATGGTGGTGTAGAAATTACACTACAGAAATATTATTATTTGTCTTGTCACTTATGCTTTATGTTGAAAGTTCATTTAATAATCTAATCATAAACTGCTTGATTATTATTTTTGTAATTCTGAAATCATTAAAAATTTGACATTTCCAATTTAAAAGCATGAGCTCTATTCTCATCTTGCTTCATTAATGCCAAACTTTGACAATTTTAAAAAGTCTCTGAAAATACGAAAGTTGGAATTATTCAGATTATTGTTGATAATGATATCTTAAGAAGTTTGAATATATTATTACTACAATCTATCCATTATCTAGAAAATGCTGTTTTTAATGTATTCCAATTTAAAAATAATATATATATATATTGTAACGCTAGTGAGATATATGTTATAAAACACACACATATATATTTAAAAAGAAAGTTACTGTTAACACTAACTGAAATAATTATACAAATATATAAACCATTATACAATTACAAATATCCAGTAACGCCCTCTGTTTAAAAGTCTATATCTCAATAATAGTGTTACGGAATATTTGTAATTGTATAAAGGTTTATATATATATATCTGTATGACATGTGCTGAAATAAATTAATAAGTTATGAAAAATAAGGAAAATATGAGAGAAAAACAAGAAAAATATATTTAAAAGTAGATTTTAAAATATAATTTTGAAGAAAATGAAAGATTGTATCATTTTTAAAGAATAAAACTGTTTTAGTAAGAATAGGTTGGGGAAAGATTTAAAACCTGCTCTCTCTTCGAATAAATGTTCAAAAACAAATAAATGTAAAAGATTAAAATAAAATTAATTAGTAAAAGAAACTTTATTCACATTTTAAAGCACATTGAACAGACTATTTACATAAATTCTCTATGCGCTCTATAAATGAATTACTACTCTTAAAAGAAACTTTGTAAACTATCTCATCAGCCAGAATGCAATTAATTCTGAAAGATTCCTGGCCGATAAAATGTTAAATGAATCTAATAAAGATTAGATAAATAAAATGTAAAAACTAATTAAACCAGATTAAAGTTATGATAAAAAAAATAAACAATGGGAGAGGTTGGTATAAAAAGGTAGTTGTCTGTTTTTAGTTTGATTCAGAGTTTTTCCAAAAGTTCTATCTTTAAAAAACTTTTTATCCAGTGTTTCCAATTTTCCAGTCCACCAAACCCATTCATTGCTGAGGGCATAGTTAACATGACCCTACAGCTATGGTAGAAATATAAATGAAGAAGCCACAGAAACTAGCAACATGCACTGCAAGAAAAACAGTGGAGTGTTCAACTGGGCTTCATTCTCGCCTGGAGCCAATACCCAAACCAGCTCAAAACATGACATAGATGCTGCTACATATTCTCTCTCTCTCTCATTGTATGATAGAAGTCTGGAAAGTAAGTCAAGAGTCAATCACTGGAGACCAAAAAGCCAGCCATCAGAAAGATTAAAATCAAAGGAAATGTCAACTTCAGAAAAGATGATGTCATTTCAACATAATAAAACCTAGGTAAATATACTTTTGACCATAAATTGTCTAGACAAATATATTTCTTTAATGAAATAAACTATAATAGACATTCATAATAGTGAATTATTAACAAGTAATGTGTATTCATTTATTTATGTTCTGTGTTAATGTTTATTATATCTATTTAAATATGTGTTTATGTGAATAAAAGATTGTTTGCTTAAATGTTATTTGGTCTATACTCTCTCTCTCTTTTACCTGAATCACTAGTAATTTAAAATTTTTAAATATTTTCATGTGTTAAGTAATACTGTGCTGGGTTCCCTGATCAAGAGTGTGAGTTAGCCTGGGTGGATGGCACATGAGACATGTTCTCAAATCAAATAAAATACTTTGGATGACAGGTGTTGTCCTAGCAGTATGGAGAGGTGCTACAGCCAGGAAATATGGTCATGAATGTGTTTTTGTGTAGCCTTGATCTGACCATAGGTATTGTTGATGGTTAATCTATCAATGGTATTCTATCCCTTTGCATGAATATATGATTCATTGCTGCAGGTATTAAAGGAAAAAAGATAATCACATAAAGTAAAATAAAATCCAAGAATAGATGTTAATCAATACCCAATATATCCCAAATAATAATAATATTTTGAATATAATAAAAATAATAATGTCTCAAGAAGAAATATTAATTAGCTTATTAAAGGTGATGGATGTGGTACAATATATTTATAATAATTGTAATAAGTGCATTTATATGTAATTATAAAGAAGTTTGTTATTTCTATAAATTAAATATGGCTTAGCACTTTTGAAAACTTATGGGGTTCATATTCATAGCAGGATGAACCATAATCATAATCGAGAGGTGTTGGAAAGATGAGTGTAAATGTATATATTTGAAGAGAGCATACTTATTACATTTATTACATTCCATATAGAAAAAGCATAAACAGTTAATGTCATTATATATACATAATACATCCACAAGCATATATGATATTTTTACATGATGAATTTTTTAAATTTTTTTTACTTATTCACAAAAATAAACTAATACCTATTAATATTTGATTGAATACAAATATAATTTATATATTTGGAGTTTTTTAGATGTAAATTATAAGGGATTTGAACCTGGATTTTCAAGTTCCCTTCAGCCGTCTGCTTTATCTCATACAACAAATATACATGGTCACACATGTAAAAAAGATAAATGACTTCCAATGAACATATTTTGTGCTGAACAAGCATTCATTAGTGGATCCAGATCATTATCTCCCACACACACATATATATATAATCAGTGTTTGGTTTATATTAAAATAGCAATTCTTCATACTTTAATGGAGAAGCTTCAATCTACTCCATTTTCCAACTCTTTGGCTATCCACATCACTGAAAATCTAAAAATGGCATGTTCAAAGCACTTGTTTGTCAATTTTGTTGTCCTAATGATTAAGATTATTTAAATACAAAGAAGAGGGATGGGCAGAATACACACTGAATCTGTAATATTTAAATATAAGTATGGTCTATATATACATATATATTTAATCTGGATATAATTAGAGGGAATTTGAACTCAGATGTTCATGCTCCCTTCAGGCATGCACTTCATTTTATATAACCAATACACATAAACACATACAGTGTGAAAAAGATAAATGAGCTCCAATATAAGTATTTTGTGTTGAATTATCAAGCCTGTTTATTAAATTATGAAGAGTTACTATCTTAATATATATATCGAGCACTGATTATATATATGTGTGGGAGATGATGATCTGGACCAAGTGATGAGTGTTAGTTAGTTCAGACAAAATATTTATATTGGAGATCATTTATCTTTTACACATGTGTGTGGTTATGTGTATGGTTGTATGAGATAGAGCAGATGACTGAAGAGAGATGGAAAGTCTGGATTCGAATCCCTTATAATTTAATACCTATTAACAAATATTACCTGGTAAAATATCATTAAAACAAATTCATTGACCTTTTTTTTTGATATCAAAAATAGATCTTTTACTCTTTATGATAAACTCAAACTCAGCTAATAACCCCCCCCCCCCCAGACATACCAATGAAATTAGGTTTATTAGTTTACAGGTAATTATTAAATATAAATGAATGTTAAAACTAATTTATTTATGATAAAAGGATAACAATCACTTTTGAAATTTCATTTGGATGATAGAAATTTTTGAATAATAGATATTTCTATTAATAGTATTCTATTTGTATTTATAAATCACTTCAGATAATTTTTTAAACTTAATATTCTCTAATAATAAAATCTTAATTTTTACAAACATTTTCAAAATTAAACATATATAAATTAAATCGAAGATTTTCATGAGCTATAGCTATAAATAAAATATTACTCAGGTACATCTACATATAATTTGTTGAAAAAATATATATAAACCAACGTTTTAACCCAATCACCCTGGTTAACAAATATTATAAAAGAATTGTAGAGGCGTTGCAAATCTTATGTATAATAACAACGAACATTCTATTAATAGAAAATAGAAATAATAATTATGAGAAATTATTTAGATTATTGAGTTTTTAAAATAAAACTTCCAAATAAAAGATAATTTGCATATATTATCACATTTGTTGTTACAATCTAACCTTTTAAAGACCTTAATGGTTTCTCTGATATGACATGATTAGAGTGTGTCATATCTGGATAGTATTATCATTTTAGAAAAATCAATATTACGACCTGTATCTATAGCATGGAGAGATAATACTGATGAGTATTTTTTAACTGAATCAATATGTTCATCTCTTCTAGCATTGATGCAACAATTACTATACATATTCCATAAACTCTGTGTTTCAAAACAAACCTGTGCATAAAGAATTGCTCAGTGGAGCTCTAAAGTTCAATTGCATTAACATAAATGGTATTATGGTAGAAATAATGTAAACTTGTGCAATTCTAAATAACTTGGTTCATTTGAATGGGAGTGAAGGACATCACTTTATTGGAATTGTTAAATATCAAAAAATAAAATGCATATACAATCAGAGTTTATCATTTCCTGATACAACTGCATAAAAATAATAATTACTACAATTCAATTTACAATTTTTATTCATATGTTTGAAGTGAGTGTATAATGGAAAAAATGTTAAATATATTTAGCAACTGACACAAGTATTAAAAAAAAAAAAAAACTGATATGGCCATATTAGTACATAATGACCGAATGTCATTGTCAGTAATACATTATACAAAATAATCATTGAATGCCATTGCAAACTTAAATAGTTTTATTTTTTTTTAGAAGAAAGACATGAAATAAATATAAGCTTATATAATATTTATTTCCTAAGAATATGATATATATATATAAAACTTACCCACTTCACACTGAAGACCTAAATACCCACTGCGACATGCACATGTATTTGTTGCAACACATTTACCTCCATTTTTACATGTTTGATTGCAAGATGCTGCAAAATATTAACAAATAATTTAAAAGTGTCACATAAATAGTTATTGAAATTTAATCTTAAAATATATTTACTTTAGCAATCTAAATTAACAGCTACATTCAGATTATTCTAAACAAATTGTTTTAATAGATCCAACAAAAAATCTAATCAGATTTGATCTAGAATTTAATCAAGAGATTCAAGACAATCTTGTGATTATTGCACTCATCTGCTTCATTAATGGAATTTAACAGCTACTGGCTTATGTACATGTGGACAAGCACAAAACATCACCATATAATTAATGGTGGTCCAATCTATGCTGGAAAGTAGCAGAATTAAAGAATATAATAAAATCATTAGTAATTCTGCCTTCTAGGTGAAATATTTAAGACTTCTTTGTGATATTTTGTTAATGGTTAAGCTGTCTCCAAAAATTCAAATACTAAATAAATAATAAAAAATAAAAAGAGATTGGAATGAAACTAACTAAAAAAATTGCACAATTAGAAGTATTGTTGAAATATCATGTTTTAGTGAGATTTTTTAAATATAAAGACACGTTGTTCTGAAAGTACACAAAACAGCAAAGCATTGTATGAGATAAATTTTTGATATAATTTTATAGCAATATTTTGAGGTCGATTGGCTGCCATTGATGAAAGATTGAAAGTTTAAGTTATCTGAAATTTGTACATCTTTGAAATAAATAGAGTACATTTTCTGGATACCCTGTGCAAAGGGTAGAGAATCAAAAATAAATTTAAATCTAGAGATATTATTTAAAAGAACAATAATTTGAAGAATGTTAAATAAGAACTTTAGCAAGAATTTTTAGACATAAAGATTGTGAAATCTTGTAACATCAACATATAATATCTATGATTGGTTTATTATTTACTTTTCTCTAATTAATAATAATTTTTATTCTTTCTTTAGTGTTTGCTCTATTATATCTCTACATATTTTTTCCCTTGGAATCTAATGTTTTAGCAATAGTAAGAGAATTCTTAGAATTCCATGGAGAAAGCCAATTAAGTTTTAGTTGATCAAATAGATCAGCACATTCAAGAGCAAAATCTGTAAAAAAAGTTCTTGCAAGATAATATTTTAATAGGTTAATTAGCATTAGGTGCAGCCTTAAAGCATTTGTTAATGTAATAATACAAATTGGTAAAGATAAAGAAAACTAAAACCTTATTGACTACAGGATAAAAATTATTTAGAGTAGTTAAGTTCAAACCATCTATACAAACATGATAAATTATCATATGATTTCAGCTTACTCATTGCTACTTCAGCAGCATATTTTTTCTTCTTATCTCTATGCCATCTACTATAGGCTTTAATACTAATAGATGCCAGATGATAATGCTTAATAAATCCTTATTATGTGTTCTCCTATATATACAAAATCCCAAAACTAGATAAGGTGAAGAACTTCAGATGCCTAAAATTAATTTAATTTATCATTGTAAAACTCATTGATCCCATTTAAAGATTGTAATAAGCAAATAGATCATCAAAAATACCATCAATGATTTGAATTTTCAAAAGAGAATAATAACAGTTATAGTTATATGTTGGACTATTTTTATCATATCTTTAGTCAAGACTATTTTTAATAAGCATTTATTTAAAAATATATAAACAAAAGTAAAATTAAATTGATATAAATTGTAAATAAGTACAATACAGCAATAATTCACATTAATTAACCACAAACAAAATAGTATATTTTATGAATAGAGAGTGCCTTAAAAGATTCATTATAAATTATTGTAATATAACTTTAAAAAAAAATAAAAACTATAATTGTGTTATACTTAATAATAATATGTGTGTGTATATTTTGATTTTATAAAAATTACTTTGAAAGTAAGACTTACGTTCACAATGAAAGCCGTTGCCTTTATACCCTTGCACACATTCACACACATAACTTCCTTGGCTGTTTTTACAGACAGCTTTCTCATGACATTGATGGGAGTCACTGTTACATTCATCATGTTCTATAAAATAATAGAAGATAATCCTTTCAAAAAAATTTCATGTTATCCACACATTTTCTCTGAATATCTATCTATTAATTATTAGTGATATGCACTAATTATTAGTGATGCGCACATAATCGCCTATAAGTATGACTTATAGCAATGAGAGAGTACATCCTATTAGATCATGCAAAAGTAAAGAATCCAATAACATTTCCTTAGCAACTACTTCTTTTCAGTTTAAAACATTTACATTAAGATTCAGTAGATCTAAGATGGACATTAACATGAAAATAAAAAAAAGTATCCAGACTTTCTAGAAACTTTGTTCGTGGCAGTTAGTCGTTAGAAGATCACCAGAGTATTAACACTTTTGTCTTCAAGTTCAAGAATAAACCTTTGCTATAAACTTCAATTTATATGTGAATTGATGATATGTGCAATTTGCACTTATAAAAAGATTTAAAATCTTTTAAACTTTCTAGTACTTTACAAATTCTGATAACAATATGTTTATTTATTTTGCATTTGTGATTTTTTTATTCAATTTTCTTAATATAATGATGATGAATAGAAAGCAATAGAATAAAACCTAAATTGCATTCTACTGTTTATCACATATAACTAATTTCTAATTTAAAATGATAGGTAATATCAATTAAGAGTTTTAGAGATATTATCTCTTTATATCAAGCAGCATCTATGTTACCAAAATTAACTTTTGGAAAAATAAAATATACTTATAATTATTTCCAATCTACTTTGAAAATTTGATCACATTCTTCATGCCATTTTTTGCCATTTAATTAATAATACAAAGCTTTTACACAGCAAAATGATAACCCAATATTTACCATGTTTTTTGGTACTTATCAAGAAGAGCAAGAAAAAAAACTTCATTCAAGCACATTAAAAAAAAAAATTGCTGGAAAATGAATGATTTTTGAATTGTGTTTTTGTCACTAATTCCTTAACTTAAAAGCAGCTACAGAATTAATAAATTATGATAAAATGATTTGAATACTATTAGAGGACATTACTATTGATACATTTAACTTATTCCTTTTATTTAAGAAATTAATATTTATATACAGTATATTTTATTTTTCTATCTATTGTTAAGGGTAATTTTATTTGATAGTAAGAAGGTAAATAAATATCTGCTACTGATTTAGTAAGATTTCACATATAATTTTAAAATTTTTTTTATTAATAATTTATTATCACTGGAAGCTCTTAACTATGAAGAATGGATGGTGCTATTTCAGAAAATCCTCACCTTATGCAATTAAAGTGTTTCAAAAATAAATGTGTAATTAGATAGAAAGTATGTGCTACTATAAATTTTAAATGATTTAATAAAATGCATATTTTTTAAAAGACCATATTTCAAGTAATAAAATTCCAAGTAATGAATAGTATATAATTAATTATTTTGTTACTAGTAAAGCTTTGTTTACTGCTAATAAATGAAAATTCCTCCTCTCCTACAGTCTTTTAATAAAAATATCTTTGCATTACAATATTCTTTATAAAATTTTACAAAACTTTGCTGAATGTATATTCAAATTTAAAATGCTACACTTTTTCATACTCACAAATGAGATACTATGGTGAACATCTTTAAATGATTGGTCATACTTAAAGTTTGTTTTCATCAAATTATTCTTCAATTAATTTAAATTCTTCTATTTAATCAGCTTAATTACATTTTAAAAGTTTTTTATGTACATAAATTATTAATCCTACAATGAATTTTAGTAATTTAATACTATACAATTATATCTAGCTTAATAAGAATTAATATTTAAAAATTAGTAGTCCAAATTAAAAAACAGTTGGTTTTTTTTTACATTCTATTTTTTTAAAAAAAATACATTAAAAATAAAAAAAGAGGACACATTATATGACCCCCCCCCCCAATTTCATATCATTTACTTTTAAATCTTTGCAAGGATATAGAAGATAGTTGACAATAGTGGATACTATATAACATATATTTTTATTATATGTATACATATCTATGATGCAATTAATTTGAAAATGTCAATAAAATTTTAACAAAAAAAAAAAGTAAAATGACTCAGTTATGAAGAAGTCAGTATCTTAAAAAATTAAAAGAGAGTGCACAGGTATATATGTTCATTTATTATATTGTATTGAAATCTACATAAATACAGAAGTGAATGGGTTTACACAAACTTATTATTCATTCTTTTTGTGATGAAAATTGAAAATGATGAATGCAGAAGTTACAATGTCTGTACAATATCTTTAAGTTTATCTCAATTCTCTTTAGTAGAACATTTTTTTTGTTGCTAAAGTCTATTAATATACACAGTTGACTTGCAATATATTATTTTATAATATTATTTACAAATATGCTCTAAAACTAAGTGATTCATTAAAATTTTTAAAACTCTTACTGGCAGCACGGAGATTTATAATATTTAAGAAATAGCTCATTATCGGAGCTTGACTTCCTCTTTAATAATTACCAGAACATTTTTTTCACTAAAGCTTTCTATTTGCATTAATGATGTAATTATATTTTTAATATTTTTACTTATCACCTCACTCTTACTTACTGTTAAAGTCTTATTGCAGACTAAGTACTTTTTTGATGATGCAATGTTATTATTTATGCTGGGAGTCTTTCTGTTCATTACTTCCAGACACAAATGATACTGCTTCGGTTTCATTAAAAACTTGTTACACACTGACAATTTAACTTTAGTAGTTTCAGCCAAATAATATTAGCATGATTTTTTTTTTTACTATTTTGCAAATTGTTGATTTGTTATTATTGAATATTTGTCTAGTTTCAATGTATATATATGATTTTGACTTAGTTTATTTAAATGTTTACTGGATTCTGGTTTACTGAAGTCTGCTATTAATTCACATAAATTGTAATGGGATTTTAAACAATATTATAAGAGAATAATTTATGGGCATCCATTATATGCAATCGCTGTATATTTCTAAGATCTAAGTTGTTAATATAATTTTTAGTATAAAAAACTAAAACAGTAAAAAATAATTAAATTAATAATGATTTTATTTTATGATTTCAATTGGAAAAATACATTACCTGTACATGCAAAAGCATTAAGTCTTTCATATCCAGGTGAACACTCACAAGAATAGGATCCAATTGTATTAACACATTTGGAATTTTTGTGACAGTGATGACCTTCAAATCCACCTGCTTCCAAACATTCATCAATATCTATTTAAAATGTATAATAAATTAGAAAAATTGTTTCAAACATAATAATATTAATATACAATACAATATATAAGCTCAAGATTTCTTTCTTAGGATTAAAGATGAATAGAATCCTAATACATTTCAATGTAATAACCAAACTTATCAAGTATAATATTTTATGCAAGAATAAAATTATCTACAGATGATATAATAGTGTGACATCAAACATTAGTCAACTTTTAACTCATATAGTCAATTTAATTATTAGTCATAACAGATAACTAACTGTTACTAACTACAGGATAGAAAAAAAGTAAAATAATAAACTTTATTTTTCTTCACTAAAGAAATACTAAAAAGATACTTAACTTTACAGTGGGCTATTTAAAGACTGTTTTACATCCTTCTATAGTAACAATAAAGAGCATTTATTTTGTGAGCCTATATTGAAGGGCAAATTTTATGTAATAATAAATAAAAAAATATATAAATATAAATATGGAGTAACATTAAAATTGACTACCTCTTGGTTAAATACACTATAAATTCTGTATCTCAATATCTCTGTATACTTATATATCATTTCACACACTGGAAAGCTAAATTTCAAGTAATGGTTCTATATTGCTTCAGAATAATTTTGGAAAATATAAGCTGCTAGTCTAAAATTTACTATATGTAAAGTAAAACAGTAGCAAACTCTCCATATAGTAGTGTCACTGAATGTAAGCCTTAGTAATTAATAAATGCAAGAAGGTTTGTGCATAAAATCACTATCTAGTGCCTACTCATCTAGCTAGAAACTAGTCTTGGCATATGGAATAAGTAGGAACAGATAGGGATTTTATGCACAAACCTTCTTGTATCCACTGATTACTCAGGCTTGCACTTGGAAATGCTATTGTATGGATAGTTTGCTCCTGTTTTAACAGCTTATGTAAGCATAGAAAAAGGTGATAATGTGATGCTTTAATGATTATATTAAGATGCTCTACATACTCTGCATTCATTAGCTTTAAATAAACTCATATAAGTCTATGTGATATATTATACCATATATATATATATATATTTAAAAGGGATTTGAACTCAGACTTTTAAGCACTATACAACTACACAAGACCACATACATGTGAAAAAGATAAACCATGTATGCAGTCATGTGTATTGAATGTATAAGATGGAGTGTATAGTTGTAGGGTGCTTGAAAGTCTGAGTACAAATTCTTTCTAACTGCATTCAGTATAGACAATACACTTATATTTAAATATTACATATATTATTCATGATTGATTCAGAGCTTTTATAAAAGTCAATATTTTGTTAAATCGTAAATTATTGATAAGCTTGTAATTAAATTATCATTGAAATATATATATATATTAATAAATTATACAAATATAATTAAATAATAAATCCGTTTAATAAAAGTAATAGTATTTTATTCTTTCATCTATAGTTTTTGAAAACAGCCACCATTAATTTTATTTAACAAATTAATGAGATGATATGGGGTTAAATTGGATATTCATTAAAAGATAACAATAGGACTATTGAAATCTTAAAATACCCACATGTGAGATAGCTCCAAAAAAATAAAAAAAGTTTGATGTAAATATTGGGGAGAAATTAAAGATCACAGCAATTGAATTAACTCATAAAGATCTTCATCCTAGGTGAATTTATAATGACTGAAAATGATAATACTAGTATTTTAATATTAGTTCGACTACTTTAAGGCTATAAAAAGACAACTATAGTCTTTTTTTTAAATATATTAAGAATAAAATTTAAAAAATGGATAAAATATTTTTTTCCTTGATTACACTCAAGTTAATCAGTAATTGTTTCTTCTCTATTTATTACTGTTTATCACTTATCAAGCCTTACTAACCAAATTTATTAAACAACTCTTCTCCTTATAGTTGGTTTTACAAAATTTATTACTAATTCTAATATTATATAAAAAGAACAAACATTAATTAATTTTAAAAACTAAAGTGTATTGTATTATGTATGATATTATTACATAAATATATATTATTTTTCATGTAATGAAACAATTACACATTATTATTATTTTACTTTTCTAATTTTAATTGTTTTTCTAATAAAATATAGAACTTTTTGATAGGTAAATTATGTAAGTGCTAAAACTAATATTGCAAATTTTTATCCAATTATCATATTTTGCAATTAGTACCCGTTTTGATAATTTTAAAACTATTTTGACAAATAAATTGAATTAATTTTTAAATTATCATATAAATTTCAAAACAGCATAAATGTATACATATATATATATTTAACTTAGTCTCTATTTTTTCAATAAAAATAAAATATAGACAACAGTACATTTTTAATTAAGATATATCTTAATATATAAATGATGTGATCATTACCAATAATGTTATGTGTTTATTCCTATTGGAAGTTTATAACAGTTGGCCAAGTATTACACATGATATATTTTTTAATATATATTATTCAGAATATTACTGAATCCACCAAACAATATATTTATTTAACTGTTATATTGAGAAACATTAATTTATTTGTTATTTTACTTCAAAGCCATCTAGTCTTATAAATAAATACTAATGGTAGTGCTATAACTGCTAGGCTAGTTTTTTAGTATTGCCATATTTAGTGAGTAGCAGGTTTTTTCTCATAATCTAGTTATCATTTTAACTCTTTTATACTATTTTGTGCTAATAATCAAGATTCAAAAACATTTTAAGTTTTAAATCCAAGTCAATTTACTTATTAGATATACATGTTTGATACTAGGTCAGTAATCATATATTTTAGTAACATCAGTTTTATATTTAACTGCAAGTACATTTCATTTTCTGACTACAATATGTATTTGAACAACATATCCTGCAAATATAAGTAATAATTTACTTTACTCATCTGGCTTCAAAGCCATATATTCCAATCTTAAATAATAGATGACTCTGGAGTAAAATACTTCTAAATACAGTTGAATGTAAGCAGCAAAAATCATATGATGTTTTGTCATAAAAAAATCTTCTTAATTATATTTTGGTATGAATCTTTGATTTATTGTAACTTTATATGAAATGCAGTGCTTTATTTACTAAATCAATATTTACATTCATATCGGCCTTTCAAGCCAAATTGTGCAAACGCTTTTGCGAGTGTTAAATAATAAATGAATACTGTCTGACCAATACAAGATATAGAATTTATGCAGGAATAAAAGGAATCTCTTATTCCTATGACTCAAATATTTATATATGAGCAAATCTGAAGTACTGGCACAGAAGGTGCGACTATAGAACAGTCACTTTAAATTACTATATATAACGTATGAATGAATGACGCCGATGAAATTTACTAGAATTTACTGAACGTCATTCCCACTGAAACTTAATCATATATATAAATCAGCATTTATTTTTATAGCATCTGTATACAATTGTAATTACATTCATATCGGCCTTACAAGCCAAATTGTGCAAACGCTTTTGCGAGTGTTAAATAATAAATGAATACCGTCTGACCAATACTAGATATAAAATTTATGCAGGAATAAAAGGAATCTCTTATTCCTACGACTCAAATATTTATATATGAACAAATCTGAAGTACTGGCACAGAAGGTGCGACTATAGAACAGCCACTTTAAATTACTATATATAACGTATGAATGAATGATGCCGATGAAATTTACTAGAATTTACTGAACGGCATTCCCACTGAAACTTAATCATATATATAAATCAGCATTTATATATATGATTTACATATATGATTAAGTTTCAGTGGAAATGACGTTCAGTAAATTCTAGTAAATTTCATCGGCGTCATTCATTCATACGTTATATATAGTAATTTAAAGTGGCTGTTCTATAGTCGCACCTTCTGTGCCAGTACTTCAGATTTGCTCATATATAAATATTTGAGTCGTAGGAATAAGAGATTCCTTTTATTCCTGCATAAATTCTATATCTTGTATTGGTCAGACGGTATTCATTTATTATTTAACACTCGCAAAAGCGTTTGCACAATTTGGCTTGAAAGGCCGATATGAATGTAATTACAATTGTATACAGACGCTATAAAAATAAATGCTGATTTATATATATGATTAAGTTTCAGTGGGAATGACGTTCAGTAAATTCTAGTAAATTTCATCGGCGTCATTCATTCATACGTTATATATAGTAATTTAAAGTGACTGTTCTATAGTCGCACCTTCTGTGCCAGTACTTCAGATTTGCTCATATATAAATATTTGAGTCGTAGGAATAAGAGATTCCTTTTATTCCTGCATAAATTCTATATCTTGTATTGGTCAGACGGTATTCATTTATTATTTAACACTCGCAAAAGCGTTTGCACAATTTGGCTTGAAAGGCTGATATGAATGTAATTACAATTGTATACAGATGCTATAAAAATAAATGCTGATTTATAAATCAATATTTGTGAATATTTTATGTAAGTTCACTTTAAATTTTTAATGGTGATTATTTTTGGCTACAATCTATGAAATATTAAGGAAATAGATTTCAAGCATTTGTTTTTTTCTAAATTAGAATCTGATTTAAAAGTATTCCATAAGTATTATGCAAATAATTTTTATAAACAATAAATTAATTAAAACACACTTTTATAAATAAAATTAATGAAAAAAGAACAGAACTAATTAAGGGATGGGGAGGGGGATAAAATTTTGAAATCAAAAAAATTCACAAATTTGGAAAGCCTGGATTAGAGAATTGGAATTAGTAGTATTTTATCTATAATAAATAATGCTCTATTGTTCAGTTAAATTCTTAATGTTTTTGTAACATATTACACCTGCATTTAATTTTATGAGTTTTAAATTCTAAAAATATTTAGATAAACTGTATTTTCTTATATCTATCAAAGCATGCTTTGTGGGCAGATTTTATATTTTCAATCTTGTTTTTGAACATCAACATGAGAATGGTATCTTTTATTAGAACATTATTATTTTTAACTATTGATTATGAATAACTCATTGGAAGTTGCAATTACTTCCATTTCAATTTCATATCAATAAGCTATGATTATTAATAATTATTTCAAATAATGTGCATTAGCTTTTTGGCTTATTAATATTACAATTTATAAAAACATAGTGCTATATAAAATAAATGTCTTATTTCAAATATAATAATTCTTACTTTTCCTTGCCAGTGTCACTTAAGACAGCCTAGTTCTCATTATTGTTGTTGCACTGAACTTATATTTTAAGCAGTTGTTTGAAAGTTTTTATTTTCCTCTCCCATTTTTCTTTTTTTTAAAAATTTAATTAAGAATTGAACCAATAAGTTTGTAAAATTATTTGCAAAAAAATGTATATCTTAATGACAGAATTTATCATATATATCCTTTAGTCATAACAATAATGAAAAGAACTTAAAAAGATTAATTAAAGACAACTAAATACTGTGTGGTTTGATACAATGATAGAGTATTAAATTCTAGAGTGTAAGATACTTGGATTATTCTAGTTCTGGCACTTTTGATAATTGAACTTCTTTTTTATGAACTCCAGAACAATAAACTCATTCCATTATTTATTTATTTAAGGACAATTAAGATTTAAAGTAAAAATATTTAAATTTATTTAATTAAAAATGCACTTGCATTTTATTTAAGAAAATATGTTTGTGGCAGTGATTAATACATTTTAAATCATTATCAAAATAATATTAATAATATTTATTTATAACTAGAAAATAATTAGATCACAATGAACATTATTATTAAAAACTATGAATTTAATAGTACCAGTTTAGTAATATATTTATAAGTATTTATTGTTCTATAAAAACTTTTATTTTAAAATTTTATTTGCCTTGACAAACAAATCCATCTCCATTAAAACCATTATTACACTGGCAGGTGTAACGAGTTGCCAAATTAATACACGTTGCATTTGGATGACAAGAATTCCCTTTTGCGCAGTAATTCATCCCTAAAAAAAAAAAAACTCACAATAAAAATAAAATAAACAATTATTAATAATCATTGATTTCTAAATATTAAAGTTAAATAATCATTGAATTATGTAATAGAATAACATTAAAATTTTAAATTTTTTTCTTAATAAGTATGTACATTAAAATGTTAATATTTAAATTTGCATACACATACATATTTACAATTAGTGTAATCAGACAGATAAATGACAAGTTTATTTATAAAGACAGTTGATCCAGTGAAAGGAGACTGCATGGTGATGTATTCATGGTGAGTTTAATTTAAACATCTTAAATATTTCAATTAAACGTTAATGTTATTAAAAATTATTTTGTGCAATACTATTTTTTCCAAGTTATATTCCAATGTTAGATTTAAAAAATTCTGAAGAGAAAGTTTTATTTTTTTTGTTGGATAGAGTTTTTTATACATTGATCTCATTAAAAAAATTAGATTTTTCTTTTAAGAAACTTGAATATACATATAGATAAAAATAATAAACTATAATATAAAATTATTAAAAATAATAATATTGACTCAGAGAATGATCTCGTCATTGGATTTTTGTATACCAAATGGACTAACTATTATGAATAGTTTGTTGCTTAGATAGAAAAAAAATCACTTTAAAATAAATTAGATATATCCATATTCAAAATAATGGCATTTTATGCATTAGATTATATTTAAAATTTATAATGGCAAAGATTATAATATTACATAAGCACTTCAGTACAGATTTTCAAATGGTCACTCCAAAGTTAAAATAATAGTTGCAATAAAATAAATACTATCACAAACACATTTAATGTTTATTTTTTATAAGCCCTACTCCTATTAAATTTCTATTGTTTGTTAAACAATAGAATTGCCCATTTGGATTTTTATACTTGTTATATTTTCAAGGCATGGAATTTAAAATTTTAAAGTGTGGGCTGTTTTTTTGCTTCATTAAAAAGCAAAATCTTAACTGTTTGTTAGACAATGTGATTTAATTTTTAAAAAAATATGTGGCATTCTCTGGTTGTTTTAATAATAAAATAAATGACAGTTTCATAAGCAATAGGAAGATTTATAAAAAGATATTGACAGATAAGAAGGCATAAAAATGATTAGTAGACTATAAAAATGTAATCATTTGCTTATCATGATCACTTTAGACATTTTTGAGGCATATTGGAAATAGCGTAATAATCTGAAAAACAATATTATAATTCTATTAAATGGATATAAGATACTTTTTAAAAGAATATTTTGAAAAAATAGAAGTATTTTTACTATCTTTTACATGATGATACAAGGGTGCAGATGACTGCAATCAAATGATATATCAATTCTATCAGGCTATTTAAATTTTGACAAAAATATTAAGCTTCATAAAGTTAAAACTGCTCTCAGTAATCATAAAATTGAAATGGATCAGTGTCTTGAATGATTATTGGAAAAAAATGTTACAATATGTCATTAATTTAGTTCCAAGTTTTTGTTGTTTTTTTTTTGGAATTTTTAAAAAAAATTTGGATTCTGGTTATAGGGATGCTTTTATTAATCAAATGTATATATAAAATGATCGTGGAGGGACAAACAATTTTGTTATTAAAATACAGTGAAATTACTTTTAAAAATTTTATTGAATAAAGGAAACTTGTGAGTTTTCAAGTAAACCAAGACGGCAGCCTATGTTTTTGATCAATGTACAGTTTTGAGAGTCTATAATCTACCACAGATGTGTTAGTTATTAAATTAAAACAAAATTAATAAATTGATTGTTGAATTTAAAAAAAAAATTCCAATAAATTTCATCAAGAAGCTTTATTTCAATTTTCTTTTTCTTATAATGTGAAAATTGATAAGATACTTTAACATTGTTGTACTTTGGTTCAATTCAGCATGTTTTTTTTTTTTCAGAAATTTCTTTGGTAAATTGTTATAATAATAAAACTTTGGAACCTTCCTGTCACAAAGATGATGCAACAGACTATTTCCAAATGTATGGGACCCTTTCCTCCAAAAAGTGTCTGTTAATGGTTAGGATATAATTGCATGCCACTGACATAAATAAAGTGTTAATATTGTATTTTTTTTTTCATTTTTCTGTTAATAAGTTAATCCAAAAAAAAAAAAAAAACTGTAAATATTGTAATTAATTTTTCCATAATGATATCATTTTTTTAAAATAACAGTAATAAAAAATAAAATCTAATTATTAAATATGACATTTCCTAACAGACATTTTTGTGAACATTTTTGGGGCCCCCAAAACTGTAGATTTATCAAAAATATGGGCTGCCATTTTGGTTTACTTAAAAACTTACAAGTATTGAATAAAGTTGCTTTCAATAATAAATAAATGGTTACTAATGAATTTGGATTTAGAGAATTACATTAGATAAATATATATTTTTTCAGACAAATTAATAAACTGAGATAAATTTAACTTTATTTAAATATTTCAAATACATCCAACTATTAGTAATATCACATCAAACAGGTTAGTAATGCACAATGTTTCGAGAGGTATTATCTCTTCTTCAGGTGTTGCTGGCCTAACCAGCGACAGAACTAGCATGAGATTCAAACTTGGATCCTTAGATTCTTGAATATTGAATTTTAAGGTAATATTCTAATCAACTGAGCCATCATGCCAAAGGCAACAGTCTGTAGAAATTTCATATACTTAGCTATGAGACTCCTCCTGATTTCTCCACTTTTTCCTAAGAGTAAAGTTGATTAGTCATTTCCATACATTATGTAGTCACACTAGATTGGCTTATGAGATTTTTTGCCATTGTCGTTGTAATATTCTCCCCCACTACTTATAATCACACGAACTAAATTATTTCAACTACTGATAATTAATAATAATAAATATTTATTTACAACAAAACGATATTAACATATTTACAACAACTGACATTAGCGTATTTAGGTTACATATATATTCTTACTAATAATTTAATATACACCTTACGATTACAACAAATTTGATATATTAATAATATGCTTACATAATCTGGCCTTTCGGCTTATGACAAATAATAATAAAGCCCGGATGGCCTCTATAAATCCCTAGTTCCGCTTTGGCACCTTCAGTGGCGGAGTTCACTGGATCACGAGTTCTGATTTCAGCCGGCATGCTGTCTTCTGGTTACACTGCTATCTCGTGACAATTTTCTTGGTTCTCACTGGGCCTTAAATACTGCTCTTCTCATTCATGCACAGGAGTCTGGGATAGCCTTGTCTTGCTTCGGGTCCGCATTCCAAACTGCTATTTCTCTGAGGTTCGTGCGTTTCCCGCGCAGAGGGGGCGGGATAAAACTGGAAATGCTTATCTCTTTTCTTATCTTTAGACATGTACATTAAAGTATTTAACTTTCTATTACTTGCTGATATATTATAATGCTGTACTTTTAACTTTACTTGCAGATATTATTATAACGCAATACTAATACATAGCACACCTCCCCCAACTTCGGAAATTACATTTTTCGAAGTTTAACAGTCCTTACTAGAAACACATTCACTTGTTCTTTTTTTCTAATTTTACTTTATATATTGTTATTAATCTCTTCATTAACGAATTTTTTCAATAGCACCAATATTGATTTACCAATTTTGCACTATTTCCTAACTGCTCTATTTACTGCCAGTCTGGTAGATTTCTTTTTTCAAATCCACTCTCTGATCATTTCTTAACTGGCACTCTTTTTTGCCACAAGTATTGTAGATTTCTTTTTTCAAACCCACAACTTGGCCGTTACTTAACCGGCATCCTTTTGCCACAAGTGTTGTAGATTTCTTTTTTCAAACCCACAACTTGGCCATTACTCAACTGGCACTCTTTTGCTGCAAGTTTTGTAGATTTCTTTTTTCAAACCCACAACTTGACCATTACTTGACTGGCACTCTTTTGCCGCAAGTTTTGTAGATTTCTTTTTTCAAACCCACAACTTGACCATTACTTGACTGGCAGTCTTTTTTGCTGCAAGTTTTGTAATTTCTTTTTTCAAACCATAAACTTGGACAACTTCAGAAATAATTACACTATCAAAACCACAATTAGTGCTATTTTACTACTGGCTATTCAGATTTCTTTTTTCAAATCTGCCGAACTGTTTAGAATTCAACTCGATTACAATCCATTTAAGAGATTCAAATGTTTTCGCAAATCTGTCTACCTTGCACTGTCAAGATTATTATTCTTACGCTACCTAACAACGCCATCTCAGATCCTGCACTCCCATTATATGTATAACAATTTGTATTACCCAACGTATTCTATTTTTACTTTAAACTGAAACACAGTGTTTTCCAAAACGAGGTTACTATTTCAGTTACTTTTCATATCTAGATTACTCATTTACTTTTCGCACATTAATTTTTACAACGTAGATATAATTCTTTTACTTAAATCTATTTCAATTTAACTTTCAATAGTTACGATTTTACAACATAACAAATAAAATTCTTTTACTTAAAGTCTATCTCATTTTAACTTTCAATAGTTACGAAACTACAACATAAATAAAATTTCAATTAAAATCTATTTCATTTTAATAAATAGTCATGAAACTAGCCTTAAAATTGGACTACGTTTTCCGCCCCACCAGAACTAATTTCCAATTAAATTTCCCGTTAATGAAACTAAGACTATTCTTATTATAACTTCATTACTACCACACACCCAGGAATGTCACCGAGTAAGAATAATTTTGCCTTTGAAAACCCTGCCAATTTTTAAAACTTCTATCCCTAACTAGGTTCAACTTTGACTGCGCCATTGTAATATTCTCTCCCGCTACTCTCAATCCATGCGAGCTAAATAATTTCAACTACTGATAATTAATAATAATAAATATTTATTTACAACAAAACAATATTAACATATTTACAACAACTGACATTAGTGTATTTAGGTTACATATATATTCTTACTAATAATTTAATATACACCTTACGATTACAACAAATTTGATATATTAATAATATGCTTACATAATCTGGCCTTTCGGCTTACGACAAATAATAATAAAGCCCGGATGGCCTCTATAAGTCCCTAGTTCCGCTTTGGCACCTTCAGTGGCGGAGTTCACTGGATCACGAGTTCTGATTTCAGCCAGCATGCTGTCTTCTGGTTACACTGCTATCTCGTGACAATTTTCTTGGTTCTCACTGGGCCTTAAATACTGCTCTTCTCATTCATGCACAGGAGTCTGGGATAGCCTTGTCTTGCTTTGGGTCCGCGTTCCAAACTGCTATTTCTCTGAGGTTCGTGCGTTTCCCGCGCAGAGGGGGCGGGATAAAACTGGAAATGCTTATCTCTTTTCTTATCTTTAGACATGTACATTAAAGTATTTAACTTTCTATTACTTGCTGATATATTATAATGCTGTACTTTTAACTTTACTTGCAGATATTATTATAACGCAATACTAATACATAGCAGTCGTGTAAGCAGCTTCTTTAAATTTTCTTCTTTGTATCTTTTCTTCCCTATGCCATATTTTTGTATTTTCCCAATTGAACATATGTTCATTGGCACATACATGGTCCTACCTTAGACACATCTGTTTGTTCTCTTCTAATCATCAGTTTGTGTTCTTGCAATCACTTTTCAATGGGATGACTGGTTTCAACAATATATGTTTTTCCACATTAACATGGTATTTCATAGATGCATTTTTTCTTTTCAGCATTTCAAGTTTAGACTTTGTAGATGTTAGAATTTCTCATAGTGTGGTATGGCTCTGGAAAGCTGTTCTGATGTTATACTAATGCAGAATTTCCTTAATTTGTCTATTTTTGGAATGTATGGGTACACTACAGTACCAATAATTGTCCTTTCTCTTGATGGTTCTTTTTGTTATCTATTTGACCTTTTTTTAATAACAGCTGATGGATAAACATTTTTCATAAAAGTTTGTTCTATATAGATCTTTTCTTTTTCAAAATCACTGGTTTCTGAACAAACTTCTTTTGCTCTGTTCCATAGTGATAATATAACTCTGTTTTGTGTGTATGGTATGATTGGATATATATAGGCTAGGTATTTTCCTGTATGTATAGGTTTTGGGAAACTAGTTTTGATTTTGCGATGAGGTAATCTTGTCACAAGAACATCTAATAATGCCAATTTTTGCCTTTGTTCTGATTCTATTGTGAATTTAATTGAAGGGGATATGTTGTTGGTGTTTCCAGAAAGTTTGTAGCAGTGCTTCACCATGTGACCATACAACAAATCTATTATCCACATAGTGAAGCCAAACTTTAGATGGATATGGAGTAGTTTTTATGGCTTAGGTTTCAAGTTCTTTCATGTAAATATTGCTAATCAAGGGAGACAATGGTGAGCTCATAGCTATTCCTTGATTTTGTTGAAAAAATTCTGTGTTGTATTGAAAGAAGGTTGTTTTCATGCAGAATGTTATTATACTATCAATAGGAAGAGCTATTCTGGTTTGTAAACTATTATCACTATTTAATCTTTTTCTTACAATAAACAATGCTTCTTCAGAAGACACATTCTTGAATAAAATTTCCACATCAAAGCTTACTAATAAGTCAGTTCTTTCAATTTTCATGTTCTTGATTAATTCTACAAAGTGTCTAGAATCCTTGACAAAGGACTGAATCTTGTATGCCAAAGAACTTAGAACTTTGAGAAGAAATCTTGCCAAATTTTGGCAAGGTGAATCTCTAGAACTAACAATAGGTCTTAATGGAACATCATCCTTATGGATTTTAGGTAGACCACAAAAATGAGGAATTTTGCTGTAATATGTTATTTTACTTTTTTCTGAATCAGTGAAGTACTTGCAATACTTTCTGAGTAATGCTTGTAACTTTGTTTCCATGCTCGATATTCTATATTGGCCTGCTGTGAGTTCTTGTATTTTGTTCTAATAATCAGTTGTATCCATTACAACTGTTGCATTGCCTTTGTCATCAGGGAGAATAATTATATATTTATGTACTTTGAGAGATTTAATTGCTTTCCTCTCAATGTTTAAAAGTGTAATTTTTGAAACAATATTTAAATAATAATTTAATAACAAGAATATTTATTTACAAAGATAAGTGGAAATTTATTGTATTTGAAATTTTTTATAATTTTTTTGTTTCATAAGATTTTATATTATTTTTTAGGCAATCCTACAAAATGGCTAGTAAAGATAGGAATATAAGAAGAAAGCATTTAAGTCACTATAAAAATTTAAAAGAAAAAGAAAAGGTAAGTCATAGAAAAGCAGCAAAATGCTATTGTAAAATTTTTAAAAACTGAGACTATACTCAATGCAACAAACTGGAGAATTAAATTATTTAGAGCATGCAGTTATTTGAAAATATTAACAGACTTGGTGGAAATATACAGTTCAACATCAATGTTCTTTATCATCATAAAGCCAATGTTCCCTTTCAAATGAAGAGCAAGTAGTTGTCAAACTATCTGAAAAACTGCAACTTTTTAAGGAAAGAAACCAAAAATATTTTTGTTTAGCAAACAAAACAAATACAATTTTGACATCAATATTCTTGGAACACAGCCTGAAATTATCACTGAAAAATTTTAAATGACTATCTTAGAAAATGGTATGACATAAATAAAATGCTACAACTTTTCAAAAGCTGTAAATAGCAGGAGTGTCTCTGAAAATTATTATCTAAGGAAATTAACAAATGGAGAACTCCAAGAATAAAGTAAGTTAAATTGTTTTTTTTTTTGGACACTAGTTCTTTGTTTAGATGGACTTAGTGATTGGGCACATTTAAATTCTTAATTATAGTCATAAAGGTCAGAACATCATTACAAGTGATGTACAAATTATTATAGTTTGAAAAAAATCTAAAATTGGAAAAAAATATTGATAAATAATATAAAAAATAATCAGATATGAAAGACAATTTTTAAAAAGTATGTGCAAATGAATAGTTGCTGCAATTTTGTATTTATCAGAATACAGTTTGTCTTTTAGAAAGAGCAGTGATATTTTGCATAAATCATGCAATGATAATGTCTTGCAAAATTTAATCCAATTATGGAACAACATTTGGAACATTGTGAAGGTATAGCATTGTCTTCCTATTTATCTCCTATGATCCAAGATGAACTTATTTCCAAACTAACTAAAAAAGTGAAGACCAAAATAAAATTACTAAAGGAAGCTAAATATTGCACGACTTTACTAGATTGTACTCCACACATAAACCATTATGAGCAATTATCAGTTGCTTAAGCTATATTGATGTAGATATGAAAAACATTAATCTATTTAAGAATGATTTATGTGTTTTGAAACAAGAAAAGCTTCTATAGAAAAACCGCTATCAGCCAAAATAGAAAGTATATAAAAAACAGAGTGATTGGATTTAGGAAAGTGTTGAAAACAAGGGTATGAAAATGGGCTTAAAATGAGAGACATTTATAAAGTTGTGCATACACACATTCTTCAAAAAAAATTCTAAAGCATATAGTGTTCATGTGGAAAACATAATTAAAATTTAATTATTGGAGATATTTCAAAATCATCTGATAATACACTTTATTTTTTGGAACATTACAAACTTTATTCAATATTTTTTCAAATTCTGTAAAGTGCTGGAATGTGTTAGATATTTCGGAGTAAGGTGTTTTACATGCTGTTTTGTCAAAAACTAGATTGGAATGTCATATTGGAGAGTGAGAAATCTGTAAGATACCAAGTACCACAATTTGCTCTCGCTTTAAAACAACTTCATGAACATACTAGTTACATAAAAGTGAAATCGTAAATGAAGTCATTTGAAAATAAATTTATTTCATTTGAATTTTGAGTTTAATGTTTTGGTAGGACTTATTAAATGAAGTAAATGTAGTGAGCAAGATATTTCAAAGTTCTAAGATGGATATTGGTATTTCAAATTCAAAAGTCTATTAAATTTTTTATATAAATATCAAGAATAGGAATTTAAATCAAATTGTTGCTGAACTGAAAGTATTATTCAAATTTAAGTCAACAAAGTGGATAAAAAAAACAAAAAAATATTTTCTTTATGAAGGAACTTGATTATTCAATTTCAACTGAAGGTTATTTTTGAATGCAATATTTTTTAATTGTAATTGATAAATCAATGCCCTCATTTATAAAAAGATTCAAAATTTGCCCTTTTTGTATATTTCTGATAATATTCAAAATTTGACTGAAGATATTGTAAAGACTTAACCGTGTCACTGGAAAATGACATTGATTACATCGATTTATTTAATGAAATTAAAATTATTACCGAATATCATCATCCAAAAATACAATTTTGTAAAATAATTTATCTGAATTGTATCCAAATTTTGTTACTGTTCTCAAAATTGTATTAATGGTACCAATAACTGTAGCATTTGCAGAAGGAATTTTTTCAAGATTAAGATAATTAAAAATTATTTAGGATCTAATATAAGTCAAAAACAATTCTCTACATTAGAAATTTTATCTATTGAATCAGAATTATGATATTATTAATGAATTTACCATAAAACATTAAAAAAATACAAATTTTATGTTTTTCTCAAATATTATTTCAATAAAATTGGAAACATTCTTATTTACAATTTATAATAAATAACAATAAATATACTTTTTTAATAATTAAATGTTTTTTAATCTTATGTAAAAGAGATTCCACCTAAAAACATTGTTCTATGCTCTACATTTTCTCAGTTTCGTTTTGATAGTAGTTTGCATCAATATGCAATATAGATTTGACAATGTAATATAAAAATTAGGTCAAATCAATCTTGTAAAATACTTTTTCTTTTATATATAGCATAAACATTTTACATTATTAATATCTTTTTCAGTTTTTATCTTGGGATGTATATATAACTTAGTATTATTAGAAGATTCTCATGAACTTTTAGATATACATATTAACAATTTAATGAAATTTCTGCATGTTTTTTTTTAGAAATCACACTGCCTAATAACAGTATTTATCTGTATCAACATTAAAATATATATATATTGTAATTACTGAAATTTGGAATAAATTTCAATATGTGATGTAATGTCAATCATAAAAAAAATTGGTTTGATTTTAATGAATATATTAACCTAAACTGCATTGGACTATGTTGATATGACAACATAAAATATTGGAGAAAGAAATGTTTATTATTAATTGTAGTTTGTAAAAATTGTGAATTCACTTTATTCATTTTAAAAATGGATGTGTAAATAATAAAATGTATAGACTTGATAAAATTATTTACCTTTATTATGTATATTTTCATTACGGCATTCACAATAGTAGGTTACAAATAATACACCTAAATATTTAATGTCTCCAATATCTTTGTTGTTTTTTATTTGTATAATATTATATTTGAAAGTTTTGTGTAAAAAGAAAGTATATTTTCATTATCATTTTAATTGCTTAATTTATGTTGGAGTGAAAGAATCTTATTTGTATTTTAAAAACAAATGTTATATCTAATAATTGTGAAATATTTCTTTTATTTATTTTATTATTGCATAATAAGATTTTTATTTATAAGATACTGGAATGACTTGACCAAAGACTTAATACAGAGTATTGGTATGGTTTCTCTTATGTCAATGGAAAAAGTTTATAAATAAAACTATGCAGATTAAACAATCTCTTCCTATCTTGGCTTCAATAGGTGCGAAACTACGTTATTGTGTATGATTTTTTAAAATTTATTTTTAAAAGTTTATGATTATTAAATGGATAGAATGATGAGATGAAAGCAATAGTATTTTTCTATTAACTGGATAGATTATTGGGAATTTGTAGGAGATGACAATTTATTGAAACTAAGAAAATTTATTCTTAGTGTTTTCAAAAACCATCAGAATGTTTCTTTGCTTTAAAAGCAAATATTTCATAGTTTTCAATGATGAGATATAAATGCTAACAACAGAAAAATGTACACAAAGATTATATTCACCTGCTGATATAATTTTATTAGCTTGATTCACAAGATAGAAATTGGTTCAATTTCCATAGCATTGACATGGATGAAACTAGTATCTGTTCACTTATAATGTTTTATGAATTAATTACTTACTAACTAAAAGGATATCTACACAGCAATGGAGTGGATGTAAACTAGTGTTTGTACACTGATAATATCATAGATAAAATGCTTGCTAAATGAAATAATAATGCGGATATTTGGAAAATATCAGAATTAAAATATTGTACTTTGAATCTAATAGCTTTTCATGATATTTTTATCTTTTCTGGAATAATAAAATATCATTGGATTGTGGTTTAAGAAAAAATAGACATTAGAAGTATGATATTATTTTGGAAGTTGTTTGATAATATATTATTATATATATATAGTGTATATTAATATAAATGGTAATATAATCTAAATTAAGCTGACATTTAATTTACATGTTTAAAGTAAAAGAGTTATGTTTTTTCTAAATTCAAATTTATATTTCATAACTTAGTAATTATTACTTTAATTAAAAAAAATATTTATCTTATTTTTCAATTACAAATTAATTTTAAGTATTTATTTTTATCTTAATCTCTCTGAACAATTTAAATGAATAGGTGGATTCATCTTTAGTATTTTTTATTTCCATTAACTATATATATATATATATGAAGATTAAAAATGTCTTTGACTCTCTTATATTTTGAAAAGTGCATATGTGTTACAACATGTCTGCACTATATAAACATATATTTTTAGTTTTAGCATTTTATAGGTGATGTTTGATATACAATCACCTATTTAATTTAATAGAATTAATGTTAATTAAAAACCTATTGTATAAAGCATAATTGGATCATATGTATATATTTTAAAGTTTATTTGACATATATATATATTTTGATTTTAATTTATATCCATTTGTTAATAAACTTTTAATTAATTTAAATCAAACAAACTTGCTTGGTTATCATTCAATTTTATAATGTAAATTTATTGGTTAATCTTATTTTAATGAGACAAAATTCACTAATTGATTATATCTCATAATTTATTAGAAGCTGTTACAAAATAGTTCAGAACTTAAACCACAGGATAGGTAAGAGAGTATAATTATAAGTAATTTTTTTTGCATTGAATTTAATGTTTATTATCTGAACAGGAATAGATTTTTATATAGCAATAAAATGATTTGATAATCTTAAATATTTAATAAGTAATTAGAAGCTTATTGTAATTATTTTGTTAGTAACAAGTAATTTATGTTAAGATAGAAATTATATATGAATTGATTTGATGAGTGATCAGGGTAGAGATTTGATAATTATTGAAGAGGAGTAAAGATAGTTGCCATGAAATGTTTGTGTATTGATTAAAGTGAATATTATAGTATCAGTATACAGTCATAATAATTGTAATCTTATTCAGTTAGAGGTGGTAATAGTAATATATTTTATTCTGTTACAAATTGGAGTGATTTGCTTTAATTATATTTAAAGTTTGTTGATGTGGATCATAAATTCAGTTTAGATATTAAATTTTAACATTAATATTTTATTATAATAAACACTAATAATCTTTCATATACTTTGTCAATTATAGCCTAAAGTGTTAATAACTTAGCTTTATTAAACTGAAGAGTAATTGGATATGATTTAATTGTGTTGGAATAAGTATCAAGTAAGAATCTATTGTTTATATTATATGTTGATGTGATTGGCTATTTTAAATTTTAATGTTACTAATAAAATAATTTCATTTTATGGTATTTTAACTTGGTGAAAGTGAAAAGATAGGTTAGATTAATTGATTTTGTATTATTATTAAGTATTTAATTTTATTATAATTGATTTGATTAATAAGAGTATAGTGATATTAGTGGAATAGCTTGGTTGAGTTATAATTACTTTTATTTTATTTAACTGAAATTGGAAATGAATTAGTGAGTCATTGATATTTTAGATTTGTAGCAAATATTAAATTATTATCTCATCCATCTATAAATCATTTCCTTTAAATATAAATGATATTTAACTTTTAGTAGAAGTTTGTATTATTATAAACAGTGTGTTGATTCATGAGCAATAGTTAGGTTTATGTATTTAATTTTTTATCATTATTTTAATCTATTATAAATGATTTATCTAATAAATACAGATTATTATGTATACAATAGTGATATTTAGTTTTTATTGCTTTATCTTTAATATATTGCAAATAATGATCATATGTTTAGGATAGCTTGAAATAATGATTTTCTTGTTTTCTATCCATTCTAAATGTTATTTGAATCTATGAGTTTATAATAAAGATTGTTATCGTTGTTATATTGACTTAAATGTTAGAGTGTTATTCATTGTTTGATATTTACTTTATTTTGGTTTATTATTTTCATTATATTACAAATGATGCTACAATTCACTGACATTAATAAATTAGGATTGTTCTTCCTTGGTCCATATTTTTATTCTGTTACAAATGGTGATCAATAATTAAGTTATGACTCAGGATACAATATGACCTACAATTTTATTTTGTTATAAATGGCATTCAAATTCAGAATATAGTTTTATTCAATTGCAAATAGGAACCAACAATTGGGCTATATTTTTATGCAGATTATATTAAAGTTTTCATTTCCCATGGACATTACATTTATTCAGTTACACATAGCATCACAATTCAGGGGCTTTATTAAATCAGGACCATTCTTTCATGGCATCATTCAGTTACAAATACTTCCCAAATTTGTGTCAGATTAATAGAAGAGCATATCCTCATATTTATTCAGTTACAATTATACATATACATTTTTTGAAGATGAAAATCACTCCAAATGCTTCATAAATAAAATTTATGCAGATCTTGATAAGAGATATTCACCAACTACTCTACCCTATACTTAATCATGCATTCATCTTTTTATCAGTTTCTATATATTATATCCAATTACAAGTATATATATGTTGGTAATAAGGAATTAAAGAATATTGAAAAAGAATGTGAATCCTGATCAAATAAAAACACATTATTTACATCTAAACATGTTGGTGCATTTCACAAATCCTCATTTGTGACATGAACAAACATAAAATACTTAGATCTTAATCACTTGTAATTATAGTGTTTGCAAAGTACTGGTTATATTTCTTGATCAACATCTCACTTCAACAATAATAAAAATATAAATAATAAAAAAGGATCTAATCTGTTATGGATAGCTTTTATTTATTTAGAGCTATGATACCTGTCATGATCTTAAGTGCTATCTCTTTGGTTAGAGAACATTCTGAAGATCCATGTTTCAATCTCTCTCATATTTTATTATATCACACAAATTTAACTTTGATAATTTAATAATTATCCTAATAAATACTATGGGATATGAGAATTAGAATTAAATGATAGTTTAAATATAACAACTGATTTATTATGTTAGCATATAACAATAACAAATATATTAGTCCTCCTCCAACAATCAAAATTACAAAAGAATGGCATAATATTATATTGATCAGGCATCTGTATAAATACATTAAAATATTATTCTCTTCTCTTCAATTTTAATGTGGACATATTCTTTAAAAATTTCACTTTTAGAAATGCATGTGATTGATGATGTTGCTTCAATTTTTTAATCATCTTTAAATACTAATGAAATAAAAATAATAACAATAACAACTCCTATCTCATTCATTTATAAAGAAATGAGATGATTCCTTTTTTTACATACTATTTCAATGCTTGGTAAAAAAGATATGTGAAAAAAAGATTAAATTTAATTTAATTGGATAAATGATGGGAAAAAAAACTATTATTCTTTCAAAACCTTTTATATTATTGAATGAGAAAAAGTTTCTTACTGGTATTATCTATAATATTTGAATTAATGCAATTCAAAAGTTCTCAGGTACCTAACTTCAAACAATTACTAATTTGAATGTTCTTTCATTCTAGGGTTCAATATATTCATTCACATTTCACAAATATGGCCTAAGTTTACTTGAATTGTAGTCTCAAACATAGTCAAAAGTTAGCTTCCTTCAATTTATTTGAATTATGATAAACTTATGTGTTTTATATTAGCTTTTTAAACTTTACTAAATTAAACAACATATTAGCAGTTAAACAGATAGCTTCTGCGTCAGGTCCGTATATATTTTTAATGATGGCAAGGAACAGGTTACACTTAACTTCATGCTAGGTTTGGAACAGGAAATAGCTATCTGAATGGGGACAAAACATATACTTTAATGATGCTTTAGAAAGGCATATACATCAATCTAGAACTACCACTTTATTATTGCTTCAAGGTGGATGTTTAGCTGTTCACTAAGTAAAACAGATGATAAATCATACTGGAATCATACTTTTGATCCGACTTCTTTGCAGTATTTGGAGGCTAATGTTTTTTTTATTCCTTGGTTCATGACTATAGTGCAATCAAAGAATGTTTTTTTTACTAGCCCTTTTATATCTTTATCACTTCCTCCCTCTAATGCATTAAAATTTTCCTTAATTCAGAAACTAATCTAAACATCTTCTCAGAATGATTTTCAAAATATATTAAAAGCTTTTGATTAATAATTATATGTTGGGATATTTCCAAATGTCTTTAGAAAAATTCTAACTTTATCTAAATTTTTCAAAAGCTTTCAACTGTCAGTAGTAGAACACAGATTCAAATACATATAAAATAATGTTTTGAATGGTATTTATTATTCTACTCTCTTCTTTAAGTATTACTGAGCTCACCAGTGACAGTACTAGCAGGGGAATCAATTTTGAACCTTTGCATTTATAAATATTGAATTTAAAGTAATACTCTATCTAACTAGATATTTGAAAAGTTTATATTTAAAGTTTGAATTTTCCTAAAAGCATTTAACAATTAATATTGGTTGAGGGAAATAATCAATCCCACATATAATTACTATTAAAATATCATCATTATGTGCTAGCATAAGAGATGGTGATCATGTGATGTTTAGTAGTTTAACACCAATCCTTGTTAAAGAGCCAAAGACACCAAAATGTATGGGTGCTGAACTGAGTTCAGAGCCATATGACTATATAAGCTATTGAGTTTAGATTGAAAATATTATTGTGTTTTCAATTTCATTCTCATAGTATTGTAGTCAAGTAGTGATAAACGGTGGCTGTTGGAGGGTTGCATTAGATCCTAAGATCTAAGTGCAGTGCTCTCAGATCCAAGGTTTCTCACTGATGAAGGCCACAAGCCAGAAACTAGTTTGGGGATATTGGATGAGTAGGCACTAGATGGGGATTTTATGCACAAGCCTTCTGGCGTCCATTGATTACTCTGGTTGGCACAGGGTGGCATTACCGTATGGAAAGGTTTGCCTTTTTAATAACAGTTATGTGCTAGCATAAGAGATGGCGATCATGTGATGTTTGGTGGTTTAAAATAACATCACAGTAAACTTTCAGATAAACACTTTTAATCTATTGTTCAACTTTAATTTCCTCTTATTTATTTTTAATCAATTTTAATTACTTTTTGTTTATTTTTAATTCAACAACTAATTTATTAATTAATATTTTCAGAATAAATTGTTTTCTTTAAAATGTTATCATTTTCTAAAAATTGTTACTGTAATTAATATTATTACAACCAGTCCAATTTCCATACATTTAATATTTTACATATAGCATTTAAAACTTGGACTGAACCAATTTAGCTCTATAAATTAAAGTTGTATGTGTTCAGAATTCCCCCCACCCAGCCTTAATAGTCAGAGTGGATTTTCAGTCTATACTAATTTTAAAAACTTACATTACAATAATTGATGTTAATACTTTCTCACTTCTTTCATTTTATTAAAATTAATACCTATTTAAAGTTCCCAAAAATATATATTTGAGTGTACATCTTATTACATAATTAAAGAATCGTTTATTTTTTTGTCCCTTTATTTATTAATATATTTGACTGCATGAGAATACTGTTCTATTTATTCAATACTATCTTAATTTCTTTCTACTTCTCTGCCTAAGTTAACTTGCATTTATTATCTGTCTTATGACTGATTCACAGGCATCACAATATATATAAAAATTTATATATATTTATATAAAATCAGATAAAATAAGTATAGTAATCAAAATACACTGGAATAAACTCTACAATATTCAATAAAAAAAATCAATAATGATTATAGCCAGGCATACTGCCGTAAGCTGGCTATAGCTATTATTGATTTTTTTTATATTGGTATATTGAATATTTTAGAGTTTATTTCAGAGTATTTTTATTAATATACATGGAAATATTTAATGTGTGGAGCTATCCATTTATAGTTTGTTTTTATTAATTACTGATCTAAGTGCTTTCTATTAAACAGTTATAACTGAATAACTCTACACATTAAATATTTCCATCTAAAACATCCATTAAAAATATTATATATATGTGTGTGTACGTAATGGTAACCTACCTTTACAAAATTTACAACATTCACCAGGAACATTAAATTGATCTTCTATACTGCAGTTAAGAAGAGGACATGTAACATTAGGATCTGTTCGTTTACACTGCATTTTACCATCCTATTGAATGTATATATAGGTGTTTAATAATGATAATTATTGTTTTAATTATAATGAATTATTTAAAATGTTGAATTAAATTTATTTTGATAGAGTTAAAATGTAAAATTACCTGACATTCACAATTCACACAAACTTTTGGAGTAGCTTGTTCTCCATGATCATATATTACACCCATTAAAAAACATTGTTCTAAGATAAATCAAAATAAATTTTTTTATTTATGCTTATAATTAAATAATTTAAATGCATGGTAAAGAAATTTTAATTTTCACTAAAATTATTTCATTTTACGATAGTGTAATGTGTTTTTATATATATATAATGAGTGAGTGAGAAAGATTGTAGTTCTTAATTTATATATATACAGCACACAGAATACTTATTTGATATATGTCCAATGTTTATCCGTGAAAACATTTTACATCCACATCTTTATTGTATGTTTGCACAAAATCACATAAATATTATGATTATATATCAGTTTTAATAAACTACTTTGAGATCCTTCCTGAATGTTTTCACTGCACTGCATAGTGGTCTTTAATGAATTATTTTTTCTCAGTATGAAATTCCATAGGTATAATTTAATTATTTTTAAATTTAAAATTAATTTCGGGCAGGTTCTGTCTTGTTAGTAAAGTTTTATTTTATCTCCTTGAAGGACAAGCAAACAAAAAAAGTTAGTTAAAGATATATAATTTCTATCATCTTATAATAAAAATCCTATTTCAAATAGCTATAATATTTATTTATTTCTATGCAAAAACAATTTATATATATATATCAGATTCATGAGCAATTACAACATAAATAAGTATTATAATTTTAACTGTAGAATGTAAAAAAAATAAATAAAAGAATAAAGTATATAAATAAATTATAAATAAATAAAACAATGGATACCAGGATTTCTAGGCTTATAATTAAAATATAGATATGAAGTTTATAAAAACTGTTGCTATATTAGTACAAAGAAATATTAATAACTTGAGAGACTTGTTATGACCAATACCTGTATTTACCTAAGTGACTGAAGAATATAGAGAATAAAAGAAAGAATAATGATTAGTAATTTAGGTGTAAATATTAGTAATAATAATTATTATATTTAAATTAAAAAGTTGATAATTTTCACTCATACATATTTTATATATATACGGAATTAAATTGTGAATAGAATTACGTGTATAATTTAATCTATGAAATAAAATTATACTTCCTAAAGCATCTTATATATATTTTAATCCTAATGGCAGCACTGTAAATGCTACATAAAATTTCAATAAAAACGCGAGTGTGTGCGCACTTACACATACTTATATACGATAGAGATGAAGAGAATATGCAGTTCATAAATAAAACAATATTTTGAGATTTCTTTTAGTTTAACTTGTTCCAAATCATGTTGAAGTTAAATCTTATTGATTTTGATAGAAAAGAGTATAAGTGATTTTTAATAAATGAAGAAAAATTATGAATTAACATTTTTTATGAATACAATAAGAAATGTTGACAAAGATGTTTCCTTTTGTAACACGTAAACAAAAGAAAGCAAATCACTATTTTTTTCTTTTGATAAAAAATATTAGAGAATATTTTTCTCTGGAGTCTGAGATTAGTGGAAAACAGTTAGGCATTCAATAATCAGTTTCATTCCGGTGAGAATTAATGAAATTCTATATTACAAAAAGTTTCGTAAACCAGTGAAAGTGTGCCACGCAGAGAAAAATTTACCTTGCTGCTAATTGAAATTATAAGCTTATAGTAAAAGCTATAAAAATGTTTTATTATATTTGGAAACCTTTTAACATGAAAGGCTAGGAAAAAAACAAGTAGCACATTGGTTGAAAATCCAAAGCATATCACTCATTCCAGTAAATTATAGTATCAACTCTTATAATCTGTTAGAAAAGGAAGATTAAGCTATGCAACTAAAATACCGAAAACGTACATGTATTTGACATGTAATATAACAATACAAAGCTAATATATTTATCTAAGGTATAAAAAAGAGAAAGATACATTTCTGAAAAAAATCTATGAAAAGACCAAGGTAATTACAGAGAAGAAAACACATCTAAAACCTAGGAGGAAGAATGCTAAAGATGGTGAATGGTAAGATATTCAGATATTAAAAGATTAAGTTATTCATTTTTCTAATATTAAAAAGTATTAAATTTCTGATGAGTAAAATAAATTCAATATTATATAAGAGTATCCTGTATTTTATTTGTGAATTACAATTATAAACCTTAAATTGAAAGTAATTTAAAGGCTGAGATATGTTTCATCTCACACACATATATAATAAATATACAAACTAACTAAAGGAAAAATAAAAACATAATAAAAACACACAATTACTTCTCTATAAAACTGCTTTAATATTTCAACCAGCAGACTGGTTTTCATCAGAAAGCACAGCAAAATGGCTATTTCCAGAATTTAAATGCTAAAATAGTATCAGATAACAAAACTAATTCCTATAGACTAAAAATCTTTAACAAAATCTTTGTATATATAAAAAAAAATATTTACAAAACTTTGTATAAAAAATACAAAAAAAAATAATTCTTTTACAAAAACGTCTTTTAAAAAACTAAAACCATACATATATTATTATTACTATTACATATGTATTTTACCATATACATATATATCTCATACATATATATTTTTTACATACATCCCACTTCGTGCTAGTCCACTTATAAAATAATTATCTAGGAAACAAAAAAAAAAAACAAATCCCTAGGAAATGTAATGTTTTAAATTTAAAAATAAAAAAACTCTCCTTCTGTTTTCTTTCTCTCATGGAAGAAAAAATATCTTCGAATATAACCACTCTTAAATCATCAATCTTGAGTGATCAGGAATAAAAGGGTTTCTTTTATTCCTGCATAAATTCTATATCTTGTTTGGTCAGAGGGTATTCATTTATTATTTAACACTCGCAAAAGCTTTTGCACAATTTGGCTTGAAAGGCCGATATGAATGTAATTAATTTAATCTTATAACTTTATATGCATTAAATCTCTGGATTTTGCATTTTTATTCATATATAATTCACTCTTAATTTAAATACAATTGCACATCAGATTTAGTTAAAAATAATTAAAACAAACATTTTAAATAATTTGATAGTATTTTATAATATAAATAATTAGTACAGTTTGTTTAAACATTTCTAGTTAATATTTTAAATCTTACAAGTGTGTGCACCCATGTAAGCTATTTTGACTGAGAGAAAAGTTTAAAAGAAATTCATTACAGTTAAAATTCATTGTTTAATATTAAATTTAATATTGCCTAAATTTTAATATTAAAATTAAAATTTATTATTCTCTAAAATATATTTAAAATTTTAAAAAATGTCTTTTTTAAAAAAATGTGTTTAATTAATTTATCATTGCTGTAATGTTTTAATTATTGTTAAATAATAAATTGTATTTTAAACTGTAATGTTAATTTATTATGTCTCGAAATCCAGATAGTGTTAAAAAAGAAAATCTATAATTACATTTTATGTCTTGACAAGTAATTAAGGTCACATTAATTATCAATTAATAATAGATTAAATCTCTTGATAATTGATTTCTTTAAGATCACATAATTTCTTATAAAAACAGCTTACCATGTGTTGATAACTTACTTATTACTTACTTAATTAATGGTCTAACTAGAAAACTAAAGAACTTATTAATCTATTCAGTTGACTGTATATCCAGAATAATGGAAGGCTAGAATTGTCTGCTGAGGGTCTCCTACAAATTGGCCCATTGGTATCACTACAATATATTCATTAAAATATACACAATAGAAAACTTTAACAATTTGTTTGCTCTATCAGAAAAAGAAATGCAAAAGTATAAAATGAATTTGCTATCATTGAAGAATTTATGCATGTAAACAATTGCATTATTATAAACTTTTAAAAACTGTCACTTTATTGTTTGTGCTAATATTTGATTTTACATGAAAATTATAGTACTGATATTATGGATAAGAATAATGCTTACACTTATAAATAATTTATTAAACTTTTATCCTGAAAACTTTATTGCAGTTATAATATTAATAACAAATATTTTCTTCATCATGCTAAATTTTTTGGAATAACAAAAATTTAAACTTTATGCTGACTAAAGTGATATTTTTTTCATCATGCTAAAATTTTAGAATAACAAAAAATTTGAACTATATACTGACTAGAATAATATCTTAAGGAAGACAACATTTGCCTTGTTTTAGAATAAATTATTTTAACTACAATATAACTTCTATCATTTTGAAAAGTGAAAATTACTGCATTCTTGAAAGTTGTGTTTTATTTTTGAAAATAAAGTGAAAGATTCAACCAATTTTGCATTTATTTTAAAATAAAATAAATTTGCTACAATGTGTTTATTATATTGAAAATTGTTATTTGCATTGTGATATGGAAAGAATAATGTGTTATAAAAACTTCGGATTGCCTTGTATTGTGTCCATGTTAAATTTATTTGCCTGAAATACTAAGAATAATATGCTCTATGAACTTTGAATTGCTTTGAATTGTATCAGTGTTCTATTAATTGTCTCAGAGATTGAATACTTATTTATCCATGTGTGACCTTGAAACATATTAATGGTATTTTTTTAAATTGTTTTTATAATATTTTAAATAAAATAGTCTGGATTATAATGAAATCATTATTTGAACTGGAACATTATAAAATATATTTAGAATAAATGACTTCAGGACTCAGAAACTGTCTATACATGGTAAAAAAAAAAAATAAACTTTTTATTTTAGATAAAAAATTTATCTATAAGTTTTTCTTATGCATTTAATATTTTGCTAATAATTTGTTTATAGTTTGTATGTCATGTATGAATATGTGAATTCTCAAAATATATTTGCAGTATTGTATTAACAAAATTAATATGAACATTAGGTATGAATTTGTTAAAGAATGATATCAATGAATGGATGTACATTTGGGGATGTATTATTTTTGATGCTTATACCTAATTATTTTATTATTAACATAATGTGTTTTATCAGACTTTTATATTGTGCTTATAGTGTTATTATTATATGGTAAATAATATAAGTTTGCAACTATTTTCATATGTTAATTTGCACTATGTCACTTAAATATTGTGTTGGGCAATGTTTGTGATAGTTTATTCTAATCAAGTTCTTTTAGATTAGTGATATGATATTAAAACTAATTTTGCACTTGTAGATAAGTATGGACATTTGATTATATCATCATTTTGTCAATCCTATTTGTTGATATTAGAAATAAAATGTTAAAGGCATGTGTGTTATGACCTCCATTTTTATTTGCTCTTGATGTTATCAGAATAATTTTTGAAATTGTACTGGTGTTAATATTTGTAACATGATTATTGGATATGTAAAAACTATGATAAAATATTCTTTATTTAAATTTAAGTAGTTATTTGCAAAGGCTGATAAAATTATTCATCTTCCCCAACTTTAATGTTGTTCTTTCATTAGCAATATTATAGTTTTACATATCATACTATTTACAACTTTCTTAACACTTCAACAATACTATTTTTTATATGAAAACTTTATTCTAACAGTTTTTACTGTCCTGCAGTCAGCATCAGAAATTATATTATGATATTATGATATGTAAAAGTAGAAATCAATACATAAGGAAAGGAAGAAGAAGCAATATAGTTTTTGAAACATACGAATGAAATGTACTTATACCAATGTTTCTATTTAGAAAGATAGCAACATTGCAAAAACAAGGGAAAACTTTATTTATTCATAAATGATAAGTATATTTTCTTTCATGAGATTCAATTAAGTATGAAAAATTATAATAATCATTTTGTTATGATTACAGGAAAGTATCAAACATTTATATTTGTTATGTTTTACAGTATTATAATAAAATCCTTATTTTTTCATTATCATCATCTATATAATCAGAATATCCAAATAACAAAAGTATTATAATATTTGTATGATAAGAATACATGAGATATAAAAGTCACTTACTTAAAATTTCAGGTAGGCTACTGTCAAAATTACATTAATATTTTAGATTTTGGATTATATTATTTTATCCTTATTTATAAGAATATTTATTTAAGGTGATCTATGAATATGAACAAAATTCCCTTTCTACTCATTGCATCACCAATGTATCACATGTTGCTGAATAATAGTGTTTTAAATGTAAGAGTCTCATTATCAAATTATAACTGGAATTATTTATTCTCAGTGCATATAAAATTTCAAAAAAATAAAATGTCTTATTGCACATGATGATATGATAGTAATATGAGTTAAACCTGAGATATAAGACATAATATATTTTTGTATAAAATATATGTAGTCAGTTTTGAAAGTTGAGCATGTAGTGTCTAGCACTGGCCAATGGTAAGGGTTACAATATATATATATACCTGCATTAATATTTGAAGATGCTTATTTTGTAGAGACTTAAATTTGTTTCACATTATAATGTCCATAAGCATGACATGAAACACTGAAAGTGATCTAGGCAAGAAATTAAAATTATTAAGATAAATTTTATGAGAATCTAGATGTTAAATGTTCTCTAATTATAATTTTTGTAAATAGTTTTTGGTATGAAAACATTCAGTTAAGTTCAATACAAAGGTAATGTTAAGGATATTGATTTTAAATGTAGTATCATCAATCATCATAATTTTCAATCATTATCAATATATGGCAGAATAAAAGTCTCAACATATTCTTTATTTTATCCATCCATTTCAAGCATTGTTTATTTTTATGTCCTTGTAAATCTCTTGGGATCCAGTACAAGATTTCAACTATCCATCTATTATTATTTCTTTTAGCAATATGTCCAGCTCATATCCATTTCATTCTCTTAATTATTTCAATGATGTCAGTGATACCTGTTTGTTTATTACCCAAATATTTCACTTTTGATTCAATTAGTTATTCTCAGCATACACCTGTCTTTCTTTGTATTGGTTTTACAAATATTCAAATCTCAGATCCATAAATGAGAACTAATAAAACACATCTATGAAAAATCTTCTTTGTTTATAAACATATTTTCTTTTAATATTAAATACTTTCTATTAAAAGCAATCCATCCAGGTTTAATTCCATGATTAATTTCATCCATTTTATTTCTATCTATATTAATAATCTGTTCAAGATACTTGTAATAACTTCTAATTCATGGTTATCAATTTTTATTTCTTTTTCTAAGAACATTCATTGAACATTATCTTAGACTTTTTAACATTTATCTTTAGTCCTATTTTCTTTCTTTCATTTGATAATACTTACAGAATTTCTAATAATTCTGAAAAATTATTTGCAAAAAACAAGCACATCAGCTGCAAAATATAGATAAACATAAATAATCTCCATTTTCTTTTATTTGATAGCTTTCCATTTTAATCCACAAAAAACTTCTTATAAAATTACTGTAAAAAGTTTTGGAGATATGGAATCACCATGTTATATATCCTTATCAATGTTTATCTTTTTGTATTACCATGTAACCTAATCACTGCTGTCACATCCTAGTTTATAACTCGATCTAAAGTTTTAATTACTATGGAAATATTTATAAAAACAAATACCTTTTTATGATCTACAAATCTAAATTATAATGATGATTCATATTCATTGATTATTTCTATAACTTCTCTCAATATTTTGATGTGATCCATTGTGCTAAATCTGCTTTTAAATTGAGTTTATTCTTTTCATCGATATGAATCCAAAATTCATTAATAGATGAAATGCAATTATCTTAGTAAGAATTTTGTATAGAACTGATAAAAGGCCATTTTTTTATCATCTTTTTTAATATATCAATATTATCATTGCGTTTTTCCAATCATCTGGCTTATCTTTATCATTTAGATATTTGTTATATAGTTTTGTTAACAATTTTTCTATTTCAACTGCTTCTTTTAAATATTTCCACTATTACCTGAAGCTTTTCTCTTCTTAGATTTAATGGCACGTCTCAGTTTTTATTTAAAATGCTTGGAAATTCAGATGGTGTAGTAAATGAAGTAATTTCTTTCCTTTTTTTTTATTACTATATTATTCTTTGTAGAATTCTTCCATACATTTCATGATATCATCCTTTTTTTTTTAGAAATAATTCAATATTTTTTTTTTATTGCTGAGATAATCTTTTTTTAATGCTGTTTATACCTTTGAAACATTACCTATAGCTTTCCTGGCAGTTTACAATTAAATTTTCTCATATTAAAATTATTTCTTTTTTATACAATTATAATTGAAATAGAAAAGACAATGTATTGCATATAAATTTTTATTATATAAATTGATTTTTAGTTATTTTATTACAATTAATTACTTTTATCATTTTTTATATTTATTCTGTGAGTTAATATTTTCAATATATTAAATTTATGTAGTTAATAATAAAGTTAATATTTTTTATTATTTGTAAATAATATATACATATATAAAATGTAAAATCATTGTTTAAAATATAAACACCTTAATTCATACAATAAATAAATAAAAAGACAAAAATTATTTTATAATAATCAAAAAACTCATATAATAAAAATATACATATTCATTTTCTATCATATATAAAAATATAATATTTTATAAGAATATCAATATATGTTTATGTCCTCATTGTTTTGTTTATTTTATATAGTATATATAAATATCCTATTATTATTAAGAACATGGACAATTTCTTGAAAGATCATGTGATGTTCAAGTATACTAATGAAAAATTAAGTATTTATCAGTTCCATGTTGCAAAAATTTTAATAGCATTAAGAAAATAAATTAATTCTTAATGCAGGTGTTCATTGGTTTAACTTTTTGAAGTCAAACATATTTTTTGTGCTGCATAATAATTATGATTTTTAGTTGCTGTCAATAATTAAAGATCATAATTATTCTCATTATATTGAAAATGTATTCAATTTATAAAGCCTAAAAAAATCAACAATCATCAAAAATGGAAAGAAGTTTAATCCATTATGTTGCTTTTTCACATATTTATATAAACCATACAATATGATATAAAATGAAATATTTTATAAATCAGTAATAAGTGTGTGTATATATATGTATATATAATAACAATAATAATACAGAAAAGTTCTTTTCAGAAAATATTAATTTTTGTCCTTTTCAATGTGTTAGAACTATTTTACAATTTCAATCTACATTGCATATATAATAACATCTATCACTTTATAGCAATAATACAATATGTATAAGTAAGAGGATACAAAACTGTATAAATATATACTATATAATTTCCATTCATTTATCATTAGCCATGGTTGCATATATAAAAGACATATTTTGCAGGTTCATCGTGTTAAAAAATTTAAATATTGATATACCAAAGTTTACTGGGTGATATATATATTATATTTGCTGTAATTAATTGGTTTATATATTTTCCTTCTATTAGGTTCCTTAACCCACATCTACATTATTAACAATTAATTATTTTCTTTGTTAATTCATATTATTATGAGTGCACTATTTATGTAAATACATATATATGATTCACTTCATGGCTCTGCTTTTTAAATTACACCTTCTCATCAATTTTTAGAAATACACATCTTTCTGAGTTGAGAAATATTCGGATCATCTTTTTTTTTAAAAGCATCATTCTGCATATCTGATTATAGCATTCATGCATTTTGCATACTTTTAACTATTATTTGAATTTTATTAAATTATTATATATAATTTTTTTTTTTTTTTTTATCATTTATTTTATATTTTTAACATTTAAATTTTAACAACCATTTTTATAATAATTTTTCAAAATTTATTAAAAAATATAAAAATTTATAAAATAAATACTTTAAAAAATTATATATTTTATTATTTATAAAATATTTAAATTCATTCAAAACCCAAAAAAAAAAAAAAAAATTAAAAAAATTAAAGATGAGGTTAATTTTTATATGTTTATTTTTTTTTTTTTTTGTTTTTTTTATTGTTTATTTTATTTTTTTTTTTATTTTTTATTTTTTATTTTTTTTTTTTTTTTAATAATTGTTTTAATTGTTTTTTTTTTTTTATTTTTTATATATGTTTTTTTTTTTTTTGAAAGATGGAAGGTAAAGATATGGAAAAAGCTTTTTTATTGAAAATTTGTTGTTTTCATGTTTTTTGTTGTATATATAGATATTTTATATATCTTATAATAAACTTTTTATTATTATATATATATAAATATTTTTGTATTAACAAAAGGTATTAATGTCTAGTATTTAGGATAAAAAGAAATCTCATCTTCTTTAAATGATAAAAATTGTGCTATGTCCTTTCATCATTTATATTATAAATATATTTACTTTTAATTACAATTGAAGTATATTTATACAATAATTATCTTTTAAACTATACAATTTAAAGCAACAATAACTTAATTGTTTATTTTTCAAGAATTAACATTTACAAGCTAAATAGAACTGCATTAATGTTATAAGTCATACTCTGATATATGTATATCATTATAAGTACAGCTTTCATAAAACAAAAAATAACTAATTCATATTAAGATGATAATCACTTAATGGAACATTTGGTTCCTAATCTTCTGTTATTGTAAGATACTAGTATATATATACATACATTCATACACATTTATGATTAAAACTTACTTAAACAAGTTGAACAACACTCTCCTTTTGGTACAATTGGATTTTTGCATAAAACTGGTGGACATTCCATAGGACCACATTGAACTAAACCTTTCTACATATCAAAATATATAAAACTTTGATTAGAATACATAAAATAAATATTTTTGGCTGAACTTCATAAAAGAAATTTACCAAACAAGTACACTTTTGGCAGTCTTCCACCCAGCTTTCGCTGTCTCGATGTTTAGTACCATTGACTTCACAGCTTCTTTGACATTCACACTGTTCTAATTCTTGTATTTTGTTTTCAGCTGCTAATAACTACAATTTTCAATTCCTCTTTATCATTGAATATTTTGAAAATTTAAAAATAAAAATATTGTTTTTGACATTTGAACTTTTAGGCAAAACAAAAACAAGCAGAATATTAAAGAATTTATTTCACTAACAATAATAAAACAAAATGTTTCAATTTAAATACAGTAGTGATAATTTATAATATACATATTTTACAAATAAAGTCAATATAAAAGTTATAATAATAAGCCATTACAGTTATAAAACAATAACTTATAAATTGAGATTTTCGCAATATTACTAATTGAAAATTACTTATACTGCAAGACAAATATATAAAATATTACAATAAGATAACAGGAAAACTTAAGTAATAATTGTTAATACATAATTTTATCAAACTACAATATATATAAGATGGATCTTATACGTGAGATAGCAAGGTGCATCAGATAGCAAGTTGAAATAAGCATTAAACTGAGGCATTATATTGAAAAAATATATATTTTAATAAGTATATTTATTTAATACACATTTTTTCTTATTACATTCACATTTTATTCATTATGTTATTTTAAATAAGCCTTTTCAATAATTTTAAAATGCAAATTTTTAAACTTGCTTTAGGCACGAAACTAATGAATATGTCCTATATATAACTATTAGACAAAACAATAATTTCAGTAAGAAGAATTAATATAAGTATATTTTTAGTTACAACTAAAAAAAATTATAGTATTTATAGAAACCAATTATTATGACAAATTAAGCCAAAGGACACATACATATATAAATAAAATAGCTAGTGGGTGTATAGTAATGCTTATTTTTTAACAAATGAAAATATATTCTGCATCTTAAATGAAAAATTGACTATCTTTTATATAAATAGAAGACTGCCTGCATTTCATTTTGTATATATATATTTTAAAAAATTTAAATACTGTCAGTTTTCAAAAGATAATATTAAAATTACAGGTAAATGTAGACTGAATTCTAACATGTACAAAATTGAATTTAAACAATTAAAAACAACAACTAATAACCAAGATAATTTAGTCCTCTTAACTCTTATCAAACAAATAATTTTTTTTTGCAGTGATTTAAAACAAACAAACAAAAAAACAGAACTATGTTAGTCACTGGGAAATATTTATGTAAACTTCATTCAGTTTCAAAATAATACTTAAAAATGATAAATAAACTTCCTAATATTGTTCAACATTTTAAATATAATAATATATATTTAGTATAAGAGATTTTAATTTCTGTCCCATCTAGTTATTTCATTAGAAAAGATTTAACTATAAGAATTTATGGTATTTATAGTGACTTGATGATTTTCACAGTAATCATTTATTTACTGGCAAAATAAAAATTAGTTATAAAAATGTATGATGGCAATAGATTTTAAAAATATTTCACTTTGTGTTTTACAATTAATAAAGTTATTTCTGTAATTAGGAATATAATAGAAAACATATATTATTACAGTTGATTGTTTTTTAAAATAATTCACAATTAAAACTTTCTGAAATATTAACTCTCAAATTATAATTAAAAGCTGAAATAGTAGTGATACAATCTTTAACATTCAGCAATGATAATTAAAATTAATATAATGAAAATTGTTTTCTAAATTAACTTCAAGGCATTCAATACATAATCATCTATAAAGCAATCAGATGCACCAAGTAATTACAAATTTGGAAGAGGAATACAAATCTCAACAATAAAGTGATCCCCATAGCAATTGCTGCATTTATGGGTATAAAATTAATTAAAAAATTTTTAGTTTTAAAATTTATTCAATTTTTACAAAAAGTAAAAAATTACACAGCACTAGTCATACTAAAATGATTGTTTTTGAAAGTAAAATTTGCAGTAAAATAAAAATTAAAAAATTAGGTTGTAAATCTATTAAGTATTTAAAAATAATTAATACAAATTATTACTAAAATAAAAATAAATTTTAAAAACTATTTGTTGTGGGGAAATTGTCAGTTCAAACCAGTATTGTCTTAAATGAAAATGCAATTCAATGTTTTCAGTCACTTCAGAGTAAACAATAGATACAGAATATCTATTGACTACCACATTTTTTTTCTGAAAATTTTTATAATTTAACTTTTTTAAAAAGTTTAAAAAACACAGAAAAAAAGATGAAAATATAATCAAGGGTGTTGATAGCAAAAAAAAACAAAACTTAAAGGATTCACCTGCTGGAATTATTTATGTCTTTAGTAATTTTAATGAAGATATTCTTAAGCATCATATAAGAAAATCTCCTAGCTATGGCATATTTATCATAAAATAAAGCATCAATGTTTTTCTTCCAATCACATAAATGTGTAAGAGATAATTAAAAATGATTCATCTCCATTCATCAAGTGTGTTTTATTATCATATTTTGAGATTGTAAACCTTATATTTCAGTTCACTTTTTGACTTGACTTATTATTTTAAAGTGCAATATCACCATCATTTTAAATTCAATAAGAGTTATTAAATAAAAGCATGAAAGTAGAATTACAGATACATATCAACAGTTCATCTAGAATCTTATGCAGAATGGTTGTGACATCTTTGAAATTTTTACTACAAATATATGAAATACATTGGTTATTTTATCTTCTAGATTATTAGATCACTTATGAATACTTTTTTTTTTTGCTTTTTTCATAGACTCATACATTATGTCATAAATAATTCCTTCAAATTACAACCCAATTCAAATTCTTCTTACTTAAATTTTTTTGAATATATTTCCTTTTTTTCACCTACCGTTTTCAACACTTCTTCAGTACTAATTTTATCTTTTGTATTTATCCTGAAATATTTCCTCATTATTTTCTAATTATCTACATTTCTGCTTCATGAAAGAAATCAAACATTTAATCCTTTTTATAAATCTGTAATTAATTTTTTATCATGTACTGATTCTAAATAACCATTTAATGCAGTAATGAATGAGTAGATGCATGAAGCAATAAGAATTGCAGATAATCACAATGATTAATGCTAGCTAGATTACCAATTATTAGACAATATAAATGTTTTTATTGAAACCCATCAGACAAACATTTAGATTTTAATAAAAATCAGGAAATATTTTGATGAAGGACATTTTTTGTTTTAAAAAAAGAATCATTGTATAGAAAGTAAATAATATTGTAGTGATATTAGAAGTACTTCTAAAAATATTTAAATAATTAATATGTCTGCAAAGTCAATCTTAAGAAATTTGGTATATTATTCTTTGTGTTGTGGACATGGACAAGAATGGAAAAAATCAGTTGAATGAATAAAATAACAAATGAAGTTTTGAAAAGAGTAAATGGAAAAAAGCAAATTGATTGAGGAAATCAGAGAGAAAAAGAGAAACTGAATTTGACATATATTAAAAAGAAATTATAGTTTAATGGAGGGAATGGTGAGTTGAAATAAGAAGAAAGATTGATATTGTTGGATAATATAAAAGATGAGAAAAGTTATGTGGAATTGAAGAGCTGGATAATTAAGTGAATGGAATGGAAAAATGGATGAATTGATGATGTAATTACTCTCTGGACCTATCCATTTAATGGAATACTGTTGACTATGAATAAAAAATATTTTTATTGTCAAACTAAGATCCTAAAGTTGGGCTCAGTGTAAGTGCTTGAAAGAGACTTTTAATTGTACTTACAAAAATGTTTAAAGATCCTCAATAACTTGCAGTTTGCTTTATTACTACTACATTCTTTGAATACTTCTAATGTTGTTGCCTTTTTCTGAATCATTACTACTTCATTGGTAGAACTACTACTTTTGCCAATACATATAGAACAAATAACATTATATGTTCATTTTTTTAAAATTTAACTAGATCACTCCAAGAAAAAGGAGAAATTCCTCTACCAATTCATAAATCAGGGTTATACTTCTAGATTTCAAAAAAGTCATTGTAAATTATATCATTGTTTAGATTTCTGGGTACGAGTTCAAATCCAGCTGTTTGCTTTTAAAATTTAGAAAAGACAATATTCTAGATGCTTTATTCTACTGGAATTTTCTTTTTGTTTAAAAATTCTGATAAAAATATCTTCATGTTTATCTGCAGATGTTACATTGCTATTATGTTTTATACATAAATTCAACAACATTTCTGATATAGATTAAATGAATATTTAGAAAATTAATATTTGAAAATCATATCTAAAGCAAAGAAGTGAAATAGAATGAAAACTAAAATATAAAACATTTGCTTTCAGGATAAATACCATTATTTTATATCTTTCTTTCAGTGAGATCATGGTTCAAAAAACCGCCCATGATTTAATGAAAATTGTTAAGTAAACTATCATACTTACACCATATTTTTTTATTATGTGTGAAGCAGTAAGGACTAATTATATTATTTCTTTAGTTCAACTAAGATTGCCTCTTGTATTAGTTAAAAAATATCTACCAAACCCATCAAAATGCACATAAAAGCTATATGCAACTCCATATAGGCAGCCATCTACTTAGGCGGGAAAAAAAAAATCAACACTTCTTGTATACATTGAACTTTAAATAAGTTGGATTTTTCTTTTCAGGCATAATTTCACTATTAGTCATACAGTGAATAGCAGCTATTTTCATTTATTAAAAAATATTTTTATATTCTATATCATAAATATAGTGCAGAATATGAAAATATTTTAGTAAATTAAAATAAGTACCATGCAATATATCACAATAAATGTTTTCACAAAACAAAACACAAAAAAAAAAAATATTGTGTTAAGTTGGATGCACTATCTTTTGAACTTTTCTACACTTTAAATATGTCACTAATTATTTACATAAGTTCAGATTTAACTAAAGTTTGATTCATGAAAATATAAGACTACCTGTACTTCTTTTATTCCCAATTGAATATTCTATAAGGTTTCCCACTGGCATTATTATTCTTCATATTTTACATTGAGTCATTTATTAAAATTTGGAAGTAAATATTAAATGGGTTTTATCTATTTAATAGTGGAACTATATTTCACTGATGAATTAAAATTCCGATCAAATTTAAAATGACCTCAATCCAATAAAAATATAAATGGAATGCATATAATCTGGATTGTTTAGGAAATTATTGAATGTTTTGACTGTGAAAATGTAAAAAATGTTATGATATGACCTTTTCTCAATGAACAACAATATCTTGTTCCACCTTTAGGTCAAAAGTTAGCCATTATTTTTGAGGTTCTAGATATCTCATTAAACTAATATTCTACACAACATTTTGAGATTTTGATTTATTTTTGAAGAAAGAATTAAAAAGTATCTCCAAATTTGAAGTCTTGATACCTCTATGATTATATTAGCATAACTAAGAAAATATATTTTTTTTGCAATAGATAAATTCCCACAATCTCATTAGATTTAAGTATGATTTTAGCAATTGTAAAACAAATATTGGTATCATTTCTCTTAATTATTTTTTTTTACACTTTTCTAAGTTGCCGAAATATTAAATAAGTTTATTCTAAGAAATATACTATGAGTAATTAATGAAAGAATATTTTTTTAAAATATAGTTTTAGATAACTCATAGAAATATGGAACTTGGTGTATATTTCAATGTATATACTGTAACAGTAGCAAAATAAGAACAAGGAAAGAGGCTTTGTTATATGCTCAAACATTGGACACCATATCTGTAATGGAAGAAAAATGAACAAGAAAAAAAAGAGACTCTATTTATATGCCCTAGCTCTGAATATCAAATCTGTACCAATATAAAAATGATATGAGAAATCCTCTTGTTAAAGCCCAAGTCTTTAAACAAACTAAATCCATAACAGTACAAAATGAAGAAAGATTTAATTAATCCTTTATTATAATAAAATACTAACACAGTGAATACTAAAATCTTTAATGGAATAAATTGATCATATGGATTGTTTACTTTTATATATCCTATAAATTGTATAAAGTTAAAATCTCTAATAGTATTAATTGTACAATACCATCTGTAATAATGTAAATATGCTAGCTAAAATTAATAGTGCTGTACAAATTAAATAAACCAAATGTATAAAGGAATAAAATGAACAAAGGTTATGTAAGCTCTATTAATAAAATAATCCAAAGTCTATATTGGAATAATGTTTAAAATTTATTAATAATATTTATATACTAGATAAATATCAACCCAATTGAATGCTATTTGACAATTATGACATATATGCTAATTAATAGGTTATAATGATGTTCATTTATCAATCACCATTTTATTACTATGTGTTAAATTTATATTATATTCAAGAATAAATAAAGTTACCATAAGCTTAATGATTATATAAAATTTTATTATAATAATTTATTGACTAGCTTTTGTACCAACGGACATTTATAAAACATTACACTCACTTTTAATCACTACTAAACTTCAGTACAATAATAAAATTTATACTATTTGCTAATTAAATTTTATATGTTTATGCTTACAATGAGATTCTAAATTAAAATTATTATGTCATTTATCTATTAATTTGAATAAGATTCTTAATTCAAATTAATAAATATTAATTTTATTTACAAAATTAATAAGACTATTAATAAATATGCTGTAATAATTTAAATTGATGTATCATAAAATACTATATATTTAAACCATAAGATAGTGCAAGATATTAGACATTCTTTCTCAAACCACAAGAAAATATTCATTTATCTATTGTCTCCAGTAGCAATATATATGTATAAATCATATAAAAAAATGAACATTGGAGCATTCAAATAAAGTCACAACAGAATTGATTTATATTTTGATTAACAGAAAATAGACATTTCAAGATTGTAAAGTTGTTAATAGATTCAACACAGGAAACGATCATTGACTAATGGATATAAAATATATGGTAATGCAAACCTAGAGAAACTATTAAAAAAGACAGTATTGAAACAGTCGACCTTAATTCAAGATCGAGTTTCATGGTTCTACCATAGCCCACGTGTCATCATGCTCCTTTTTTTTTGTTGTTGTTGTAAAATGTACATAAACTATACGTATATTTCTGAGAAGCATCTATGAGATTTATAAATACAAATCTGAAATAAAAATCTTTAATTATTTTAAATATTAGCTTTTATAGATGCGACTAAGATATACGTATATGACAGGAGCCTATATATATAATTTAAAATATTAAATAATTTTGTGTCTTTTAAAACTGTATCTTTTTTTTTTTTACTTTTATTTTAATATTGTAATTATATTTTTTTTATATATAAAACTACATATAAATTCAAGATGACTGTCTAAAAATAATTAAAGGGGTGGGAAGTTTGTTTCATGATTTTAAAAAAAGGAATTTGTAAATTAAAGTTAAGAAAAAGTAAAATCTAAAACAAAGCTAATGGATTTTAGTTAGCTATTAACATTTTTTGTCAAATCCATTTCCAAACAGGAAATTGGTTTGAATTGATTTTAGACAGTTATCTCACGACTGCATCTCTACTAACAATAGAGTAAAGACTCTTCTAAATTAAAAATCCATTAGAGCCAGGAAATCTAATTAAAACAAACATTCTTTGAGGGGCTAAAAACTGACATAAATGGGGCTAAAAATCTATTATGTCAGGGTTTGGTCAATCGTTGCTAGGTGACTTCATGTCCGTTGCAATTTTGAGGGCCTAAGAACGCCGCCTGCCATAGAAGATCCTTCAATACTTCATGGAACCCTGAGGTAACCAGCCCAAAGATAGTATAATCGCATTAGCCAATTCTTATTAGTAATTTAATTTGTAAATTAATGCTTTCTTTATGTTTAATTTTTTTTTTTTCGCCAATTGGCAAGTCTGTTAAGCTTTTACCTCAATTCTCTACCAAATAAACTAATCTGTCATCCAACTCACGCTTATTATTTTTCTGATATAGTGCAGTTGTAATTTAATTTTAATAATATTTTTCTATTTTTCACTTAATTTTATTTGGAAATGCCAATCAAATCTAGTCTTACAAACTTCTATTAAAAGGAAAGGGGGGAATTAATGGGTTCTTATTATTTATTTTAAATATCTTGTAAGATTGGGTTTGTACTTTAAATGAATACCTGTTTTTTTAACTAAATATTTTACCATAAATTTATACAAAATGTATAAATACTTTTGCAATCTGGGGTGGTTATTGGTGTCCATTAGTTTTATTAATTTCTTATTGATCATCATTGCCACAAAGGCTGGCGACTTAATTTGTTTTGTAATTTGCACTATAAAGTGCGTGAATTTTAGTTTTTGTTTTTTATGTTAAAATATTGATTCAAGAGGGGGGAAAAATGCACACTTCATTAATGATAGTTTAATTTATGATCAATGACTGTAGATTATGTGGGTCATTATTTTAGCATATCATTACATATTTGTTAAACCATTTAAGGCTTTTCTTTAAATATTTAAATTTAGTGATTTTATATTATTATGATAGTTGCTAGCATATGTCCAATTATTCATAAGCCGCATAAGGCTTCGATCTGATTCACCTGTACCTCACTCCAGGGAGTCACAATCCTCATCATTCATCACTCTTCCCCAAGTATATATTTATATAATGCTTTGAATCACCTATACCTCACTCCAGGGATTCAAAGCTTCGTCGTTAGCATTCTCATTCATAATAGAAGTCAACGTTTATTTCTAGAACATGCAGGTTAGAGTAGATGAAGCAATGTATGGATGCACCGTGGTCTGGCCCATAGAATCTTCGTACCTATCTTTTCTTCTTGTACAACTTTAGCATGAAGCTGGCATGTACCACCTCTAAAGAAAATTGGAAAATGATCTTGTACTGGCCGAATGTGCCATTTCATCTCGCTGATATTATGCTAGCACCGCCATTTCTTATAGTTAGTTTTCTAGCCTGTTTGGCAAAGTAAATCGTAATGGTATGTGACAATAAAATGTTCTTCTCTTAGTAATATTTTTCATTGGAGTTTAAATCCAACTTTTCATGAAGCTGCCCTCCCCTTTATAGAAATAAGCCGTTTCTGCAATTACAGAGTTTCGCTATATTCTATCATTAAATGCTGAAAATGTAAAATAAATAATGTCTTAGTCTACTGATCAAAATGTATCCTTATTTTAATTGTTATAAAAAAAATAAAAAATAAACTTATGTATTGAAATCGTATAATCAGCAAAACTCTATTGTATCTTTAAATGTATAAAACATCCACCAAACCACTCCGATAAATCCATTTTTTGTAACATTGAATAAAAGTCTATTTTTAAATAGTTATTCAGAATTGTAACTGCCGCACTAAATTAATATTTATTAAAATTAAAATAATTGTAACAAGTTTCTTAAATGATTGTAATGAAAGTAAAGTTTTACAAGCATAGAGTTGATTATATATATAAACTCATCTTGAATTCTGTTCAAAATAAATATTTATATTTTAAACTTAATTCAGTTGTTCGGACCTCCTTATTAATATTTAAATTTATGTATATTTTAATTTGATATCTTGGGTTTACTCAATCTCTCATCGTCATCATCACCAGTTGAGTTCTCATGTAAAACAATGTAGCACCGGGATGGGATATAATGAATTTATGTGGTATCACCATAGGTATTGTTCATAATGCTATAGATTTGGGGAATAGGCAAATAGGTTAGAATTCATGATTGCTCCTGACCTGTGTATCTCAGGCATGATTGGATTTGGGGTACTTTTGCTTAGATTCTAAATCTTGTTGGATGGACATATATTTTCAACCGGTACAGTATTAACAGATAATATTTATAGTCTTCAAAAACATTCCAGTGAATTTAAATTAGAATTTCACTAAGCATTTAAAAATATTATCAGATTTTAAAATGGTTAGAACATGATGATACTAGTATTAAGATAATGAATACTTTACTATGAGCAAAAACTAGACATTTATTAGTAAATTTTCAACTGAGACAAGATAATGCATTAAAAAAAGAAGAAAGAATATAAAAATATTTTTAAATAATCCATTAAAAAGTACTGACTATCTGGAATTCAATAGAATAGTATGAAAAAGAGTTAGTAATGATACAAGAAAATGTATATAGAAATTGGCAAACAAATTTTCAAAAATTTAAAGCAATATATAAGTATTAGAAGGAAAATTATTTCAACAATAAGATAGTAGGGACCTCTACAGGTGTTTTAACCACAAGCTTGCACTCTGGAAGAAAAGAAGAGGGGTTCCCCTCTTTTCTTCCAGAGCGCAAGCTTGTGGTTAAAACACCTGTAGAGGTCCCTACTATCGCATGTTATATGTATATTGTCGAGATTATAGCCTCAGTAAATATTACTTACGTAGTCAATGTGTGTTTAATAAATTTATAATTTCAACAATAAGAAAAAAAGATGAAACCATTACTAAAAAAAGAGATATTATGAAATGCGTGAAAGAAATTTTAAATTAATTATATAACAAGAAAGAACAAGAAAATAAATAAATTAATCTCTATAAATACTACATCTAAATTTTCAAGCATTTTAAATGAAGAGCTGAGACTTGAAATTAAATCTGTGAAGATGAAAAAAAACTCCAAGAAATGATGGAATTATTATTGAGATCGTAAAAGAAGTAGGTGAAGAAATAAAAAAATGTTGGCAAAATTACCAGATGATTGGAAAAATGCAGTAATAATATTGATATTTTTTAAAAATGATAAAAAAAAAAAAGACATAGAAGTTGAAAAACATCAGCTCTTTATTAAATAATTACAGACCATCTACAGGTGAAATTTCAACTCAAACTAATCAAAAGAAAAGTTGGATTTAAAAGTAATTTTAACATAGTGAATCACATCTAAGTATTGAGAAAAGTTATAAATAAGATCAATGAATGTGAGTTGCTATTCTGTTCCAGATTTGTAGATTATAGGAAGGCATTTGTTTCTGTAAGCATTTCAGAAATTATTAAAGTTTTGGACCATCAAAATATAGATGAGGAATATTTTAGTATTCGGAAGAATATTTATCAAAATACAAAAACAGTAATTATATTGCATGAACACTAAGAATGCAATAGTAGTGATCAGAATTATATAATGACATCAAGAATAATATTAATAAGAATGATATAATAGGATGATTTCATATCCCAAAAAACTTCTTATAGCAGTTCTATAATAAGTATTTCATAGATTAAAATGAGAAGCTAAGTAAATAAAAATATATAAAGATTATTTAAATCATCTATATTTTGTAGATGATATGGTTGTTTTTGTAATTAATACTTCTGAGCTTTGAGAAATGTTCTAAGTATTATTAGATGAAAGTAAAAAATAAAGCTAAAGACAAATGCTAAAAAAAGACTAAAATAATGTTCAATGCATTTTATCAGAAAAAAAAACAGTTATTAATTACAAATTCCTTGATCATATTATTAATACAGATGCTAACTCAATGGCTGAAATTATTTATCGATTTAAATGTGAATAGAATGCTTTCTGCAGAAAGAACTTAGTATTAAAAGGAAATATGTTTATAAGTTTCAAAAGGATGTTTTTTTAATAAATGTATTTTATCAGTTTTTATTTATGGATGTACAATTTGGGCACTTAATCTATAAGAAATACAGAGATTTTAATCCACTCAACAAGTGGAGAGATGTATATTGGAAGTAACAAGGAATCAAAAGTAAAAACATATAAATGAAAAAAAAAACAAAACTCAATTATCATTAAAAGAATTAAAAGATTAAAACTGAGCTGGGATGGACATATTTTTAGAAGAAATGATAATAAATAGACAGTTTAACTCTTAAATGGAATCCCAAGAAATTGTAAACAATATATAAAGATACCACATGTGAAAAGAGTAGGTAAAATAAGGAAGTTTGCTGGGGTGATATAAAAAAGAAAGAGTATTGATGAGAGAAATTGGATTAAATTTGGAGAGAATTTCATCCTGCAGTGAATCTCATTAAATTAAAGTTAAAAAAAAAAATCATAAATCATTTACACTGAATGATAGATTTTTATTATCACAGTAGTACTTAGTATTCCAATTCATATCACTGATACTGAATTTCATGATTAATAGGAATGCATTATATGTTTTTGTTGTACATATATTTGTTGAAAACGTATATAACACACATGCATATATATCTATCAGCATGCAAGTACTCTATATGACGTAAATAAAAAACTATTTTTTAAAAATTAATTTCAATTTTTTTTCCCCATATAGCAATAGCAGATAAATGAACTTGCAGATAAAAAATAATAATTGTCATTTATAATGTAATTCAGTTATCGCATAATTAAATTGGAATGATGCTTTGATCTAATTTCCAACTTCAGTGACCAAATACAAGAAATCATTTTGCTAAAACTTAATCTAAAAGAATATATGAATTTCATCTATAAAAAAAAAAATGTAATAAAACAAACAAAAACTTACTCTATCTGTTAACTGATTTATTAATAAGTGTAAATGGTGAACGTTGACTGTTAGATTTTCAAACTGCCCACAAGTCGGACATTCTAAAATATATATATAAAATCAATAATAATAATAAAATTATTCAAACAAAATTAATTCAGAGCATTTAAAATGAAGCTATTTTATATTTTCTTTTAAATTTAATAATAATAAATAACTGATTTCCCAATATTTTTTTCTGCATTGCTTAAACAGCAATATTTATCTTTTAACTATAAGAGTTTATTGAGATTAGTTTGGTTTAAATTATTTAACGAAATGTGAACTTTTTTCCTAATGTGTTAAATTTAAGTTTTCTACGATAAAAATTAATGTTAAAGTTATTGATTTTTTTTTACCTATTTGTGTAATGTGCTATGCAGCTTAATATAAAAGCTCATTAATTTATGATAGTATCTCAAAAATTGAGATGCTAGAATAAATTTTATTTAAAAGATATCAAGCAATAAATAGTAAACTATAATCGCACTGACCTAATGGTGTCACCAGATGGCAATATTTTAGATATTCAAACTATTTTCAGGCAGAAATTTAATACACACACATTGGTATAATTCATTAGTGGTCACTTGTAAAAAAATAAGATCACTCATAACTCCAGAAATAAATAAAAAAGACTGACAAAAAAAGTTTAAAGAAGTTTTTTTGATTACTATCCAACCAATCAGCAAACCGTAATATACCCACATATAATACTATGCTGACCTTTTAGTCTGTTCATTATCTTGCAATATTCTGTTTTGCCTTCTATTGTTTTTTTCTGAAATACTTCAGCCATATTGTCAAAATAATAAAAATCAATCATCTTTTTAATGTCTGAGATTCTTGCCAAAATACTTCAGAATACTCTGAACTTTATATGAAAATGTTCCAGTGCCTTTAGTTATATTGATGAAAGGGTTTACATATTCCACTTCCTTACAATAAATTGCCAAAACAAAAGTTCTACATGTAACCAATTTAGTTGATTTAGTTATAAAACTACGGATGAAATATTTTATCTTTTAACTGGATATTGAATTTTTTCTTTAAATTCTTACATTGGTTATGAAGCTTTCCATTCATTTTTTTATTCTGCCAAGCAGAGAGAAAGTTACATAATTTCTCTTCATCACATTATTATAAAAAATAATTATGATTTTTCTTTTTAGTGAATCCAAGAATAGATTTATTTGTGTCCGTATCATATTCCTATAAGATTAACATGTGTCTGAAATTACATTTTAAATTACAATTTTACTATTTGACATTTATTAAAGTTTAACATGACTAGCAGTTGTTTCAAATGAATAAATATAAAAATACTATCAGTGTTGGGAGAGCTCCATTGTTTTGGAAGTATTGTTTGTACCACCAGATAGAATGTATATTAAATAAGCATATAATTTTCCTATTTTATCAAATATTTTTTAATTATATGAATAAAATATCTGAAAAAAGGCAAATTTCATGCTAAACCACATTTATAAATATATGAAGCAAATTACTGTTTTATATATTTATGTAATTATACAAAAAAAAATTATACTGAAAAAGAGATGATTTTGGATTATTTTTTTTTTAAATGACTGTTTTTGATTATATTAGTACTTGAAGAAACTTAATTCAAATAAAACTATGGCTGTTTGCATTTAAGCATATTTTCCAGAAGATAAACTTCTCCCACTCTCATTAGATTTATAATTTTGAATGGTATTTTTAAAAAATATTATTCATTTATATTAATGATGTATAAAGTCTTGATTGTAATCAATCACAAGCAAAAATAGTAACTTGTTTTAATATTTATCAATTTATAATGGGATATTCAAATTACAGAAACTCTATAGTGCATATTAAAATTAGCATCCTCAAGAAAAAATATGTTAACATCTTGATATTTGTTTTAATCTTATATCAGATGCAATATAAAAAAGTAATCTTTAGCCAAAAAGAATTAAAGTTTTTGGGCTTTTAGACAATAAATCATTTTTGTTCCTAATTTTAATTAAATATGACAAATATTGAATCATTTTAATAAATAAAAATACTTATTTTGTTTAGAATTACATTATAACTAATAAAGTTTTAAAGAAATTTAGATGTTACTTTTTATTATTATTTTCCATTTGAAAGACCATTAATCTTTTAAATCCACTTTATTAATATATATATTATGGTTAGTAGCCTTGGTGAAGTAAAGTCACTAGTCTGTCTATTTTTGCTATATCTTATATCTTAGTATTAGTCATGACAATGAATAAAGTATGTGTCTATCAATAAATATTGAAGATAAATTAAATCAATACTATAAAAATTGATATAAAATGGGAATATATAAATAACATATTACTTAATAATAATAATTACTAAAGCTTATAGAAATGTACAATTTATGTTATTTAATGCTAGAAGTAAAGATATTTTGAAGTATGCCCCTCAAATATTATTTAAACAAAGATAACACACATATTTATAAAACAAGTTGTGATGTTGTGTGGTATCTTTCTTTAAACAATATTAAGGTTGTAGCATATTTTAAACTATTTTTATTAGTAGTAATAAATATTAAAATCATAATAGAGATGGCAGTGCAATTTTGATATTAATAAACATCAGTTAACTACATTTTAATTTAGTGCATAATAATTTATTTAAATATTTTTATATAATTAGGTAAATAAATTAAAAAGCTTTCAAATATTGTCAAGCATTGTTAGCCAAGAGGTCATCACACCCGCCTTGCAAGCAAGTAGTTGGTTGCAGACGGGTGTGGGTTCGCGTGCCAGCCGATGCTATGACATATGAAAAAAAAAGTTTTCAAATAGTTCACAGTAGGGTAAAAGTCTCCCCAAAAGTTCCTCAGAACAACATTAAAGAAAGTATTGCTTATAAATTTTTCTAATTTCAGCTCTTCATCTCTGTTTATTTTTCAGATTAGAAAAATTAGATACCAATCTATCAATGATAAGCTACATCAACTATGGATCAGCTACTAAAAAATACTAGATCTGATAAGAACCTATAAAAAATTCATGTTACAAATATGGCATGCAAATACAATACCATTATTATATGAAATCTTTCTCATATAGATATTTATAAGATGAGATAAGAATTAATTTCAAATGCAAGATACAATAAAAAGTTAGAATACTTATTGCTTTTAGATTTTTTTTTTTTTTAAAAAATACTTTGTGGTGATGGTATGGTCAAGCTATATGGATGTTAAAAATGTTTGCATAAGTAAAATTTTTCCTTAACTACAACAAATATAAGTAATATATTTTTATTCAACACTGGAGTATTCATGAGAAATTTTGTCAAGATATATTATTTTATTTGCATTCTTACAATGTTTTTTTTAAAAAAAGCTGACATAAACATTGATGATACCAAAGATTAGGATTCATCATTATGACACATCCATTACTCCAATCTTTAAATTTCTTGCAAAATGTCTTTTTTTTAAATTTCATTTATTAATCAAAAATTTTTATTTTAGCTTACATTTTAATTTTAAGCATGCTATTAGATATTGCCTTTTTGTTGTTGTCTTGTGTTGGGATATATATTTGAAAATAAATCTATAAATTTCCAATAGGTTGAATAAAATGTAAAAAATATTATGTGTTAAATTTAGTCTTACAGGCATTACTCTTTCAACAAGATGGGTAAATGTAAAATAAACTAATATTGCAACTTCAAAATTAATTTGGATAAATATAGGTTGTTTGTTGCCTGAAAATAAAAAGGCTCACACACAAAAAAAGGATTTATCATTATTTATCAACTTAATGTGCATGCAAAATTTCAAAAATTCAATAAGCTTGATTGTTATGATAAATTTGATAGTCTAAAGAATATGTTTTGATTAAAAATCTTGAATTAAACTAAATAAACAAAACTGTGGATTGTTTGCATTTCATGTAATGTTTGCTTAAAAGTTCAAAATGATTTCATTTTATTTATAGTTATATGTTCAACTATTTTATTATCTTGAACTGTTAAATATTTTTAGAAAAATTCAAATATTTATATCATTCCAAATATATTTGCCTGTTAATAATAACATGTAGTTTAATATCTATCACAAAGTATGAAATGACATTTTTTTTCTCATTCATAATGTAATCACTGGTTTATTTCTTATGATAGATTGTGTCATTTGGTCAGGTCAGTAACATCTGACTATATGAAGTAAAAAAATACAGTTTAAAATTGTGTGTTCTGTATGAAACTATATGTTAATTTTTTAAAAAAGCATATACTAGGTGATGAAAATAGTTCAATATATAATTAAAATAATTGTCAAATTAAGTATACACTTTCTCTTTTTTAATGCAAAATGTTTAGTTCTGCAAATTTTCGATTTTACTTCATTAATATGATGTAAGATATTTATTGATCATATTATATATATAATATTTGCAACAAGTGGATATACATATTTCTGTTTTCATTCTCTTTTATTATATTTTAATTGCTTCTATTAGCATAATGTTCCATTATTATGAACTTTGCATACTCACTGATCTCTCTGAACTGATTGTGAGAAAGGAATTGCATATTAGTGCAATCATATTTTTATTCTATTATTATAATCACAACAATATTGAAAATATGTATACTAGTGTGTATATTTATTCAAAAATAAAAATTATAAATAAAAATGAAATATTTAATATTATTACTTTTTTTAATGAAAATATTTTTTGCACAAATTGATAAAAAAAAAAATCTAAACACCATTAAATTAAATAATCAAATAGTTTACTTTGATCAGGAGTTCATAAGAAGTTTAAGCACTGGAAGTGATAGAGAGGAATCTGACCATAAACTTGAGCTTCAGAAAATGTTACTCTAAGCATTCAGAGAAATAGCAGTAAACAATATTTATAAATAACTACATTTTTTTTATATTATAGTTACATGTATGTTATTAAAGCAAGATTTATTCAAAAGATATTCCAGTAAGTTATAATGGCTTATTTAATTTTTTTAATGGTAATTGTAGATAGATATGATATATTTAGAATTATTATAAATGTGCTTATGTATATATATATATATTTAAATTTGTATGTAAAAAACACTCCAAAAATGAAAATAAAAATCAAGACTGTTATTAAATTATTTACCTGTTTCTAATGCTGGACACTGCTTTAAATAACCATGTGGGGTTCCAATTATTTTAACATCTTGTAAAATACCCTTTAAAAAAGAAGTTGGTTAACTTATTTATAAATAAAATATAATTTGATACAATTATTTATTACAAATGAAATATATTTTAAAATAATTTAAAAAAATAAAATTATACTTTTTTAAAAATATGCATTTTTTTTTAATTGTTCATCATCATTATTAGTTTGCTACCAACAGACAAGTCTCCCAAATCAGTCACTTCTACAATGCTAGTATGGGTTTTATTTCTAACATATTTATTGACTACTACAATCCTTAAAATCTCCAATCAGTTTTTTTTACTCTTATCACTTTTTCTTTAATCTTCTTTAATCTTTTTCAACACAATATTTTATAATATTCTTATTTTGAAATTCATATTTAATCTAATTCTTTTTCCTCTGCACAATTTTTTAATCTATATTTTTTTAACTTAGACTTTATAGTACTTTTACATTGTTAATTTCTCTTTTCCAATTTATTCCTTTCAACTCATTTTTTGTAATAATCTTTTTTTTTATAACTTTTTCTAATTTTTACATCTTTATTACATATAAATCTGCATTATAAATAAAACAGTTAACAAATTTTTTTTAAAATAAATTATTTTTATCAATTATTCATTGAAAATCATTAATCTATTCCATAATTTCCATTACAATATTTATTTTTAATGTTTTTACCTCTTCATTTATTTAAATTTATCTTCATTTCAAAGATTTTATAGTTTTTAATCCATTTAACATAACATTTAGTTAAGCTCATCTTCATTAGTTGTAAGTTTGACATCATCATCAGCAAATATCATACAATAAATTTCTCCAATACTAATTCTATCATTAACAAAACAGAAAATAAATAATATCTATCTCACATCTTTCTTCATATCTACTTTTCACTGTAAGAAAATTGTTAAAACTTATAAATACATTTCTATGAAATGTGGCTATAAAATGTTTTTTTTTTTTCAATTTGCAACTGTCTTTTTCAAAATATCTAATAAAATTCCTCAATTAGTCTATCAAATATCTTTTCAAATCAATAAACAAACATTTTCTTTTTATATATATCAACAACATTTGTTATTACTTCAAATATATCTTTTATAATCCTTAACTGTTTTTCAAATAAAAACATTTTAATTTTATTTTTTTTTAAAAAAAATTTATTAATAACAAACTATGTATAAATATTAACATATTTACATTACAATAAATGTATGTTACATACTTAATCTCTTGAAAATCTACCTATTTAAGATTTTCAGCAGAAGCTACCTATGTAAAACTTTTTTCCTACTGGAATCATAACTATTGAGAGAAAATTTGATCATTACTCTCTGGAATATATATCACATTACAAATATCAATTAATTCTTTCAAATCCCTTTTCCATAAAGCTATTGAAATTTTAATTGGAATCTTCTAAATTTCTCATACCTCTATTTTTATTACAGTTAAACTTTTTACAATTTCATTTTTCATTATTTCATAATTTATTTACATTGTTATTTATTTATATTGAATAAAATTTTATCTTCTTACAAGAAGGCTTACTTAAATAATGGAAGGTCTTATGTGTGTGCTAATAATTTAAAAATCACACCAATTGCAAAATAATGCTAGTATTAAAAGTTAAAAATTTGTATTAAAACTTACATATTTTAACAAAATATTATTCTAGAAAAAAAAACATGTTCACACATATATGAGTATATTCTCACCTTAAAAAGTGAATGTTTTAAATTTCTTTGTCCTAACCATAATGAAAGATTTTTATTTATTAAGTCTCTGTCTAGTATTTGTATAACCCGTTTATATACTGGGTTACAGTCCACATAAAAAGTTACTTGTGTTCCACTGACAGATAGTGCAATCCTGTGCCAACGATGATCTGCTAATCGATATGGAAATGTTTCTATTAATGTTTGATTATTATGTGTGTAATGAAGTCGAACTTCATCTCTTCTTCCACTACTTTGTAATTCTAAAAACCTATAATAATAAATAAAATAAAAGGAATCTATAATAAATAAACAAATGAAAATATTTTTTAAAAAAAATATTGATTTCTAAATGCACAGTTTTTAAAAATTAAATTATAAAATAAATATTTTTCTTTTACATTTCGATTTAAATTCCTTCATTCGCATTTAAATTACTGTATTAATAATGCTTTTGGTCTTAATTTTTGATATGTGTACAAAATATGCTAAGTATTGACATAGATGATATTTTCTGGATTTAAGAAGTTATACAAAAGATTAAAATGTTAAACATTTTGTTGTATTCTTTACAGAGGGAAATAATTAATAATAAATAAATAAACTAATAAATAAAAAGGAATAGAAATGAATTTTGCCCTGTGAATGTAAATTACAAGTTGATTCAAGTGATGTTGCATAGATGCCTACACTGAATTGATATTCCTGTTAAAAATCTCATTGTGTAATCTACAATCAGTATAAGATTTTGGAAGATAGATGAATATTAAATTTGACATTGCATTAATATAACCAATATTTTAAAGTAAGCTTATTGAATAAGGATGACTAGTTGCTAATAATAAATTGTTTCCAGAATTTCTTTATGATTATTAAATTTAATTATATAAGCCAAACTACATGTATTAGTTAGATTAAAAGAAAATTTTAAAATTGAAAAAAATATAATATTGGTAAGAAATATAATACTTACATTATTAAATCTATTAGTATTTTTGTTTAGAGAATGCTCTTCATATGCAATCTTTTCCAAAAATTTGTACTTTTGGCCAAAACAATTATGTTGATAATAATAAAATGAATCATATGATTATTAATAAACATTTATATACTCAAAACAAAAGTTGAATGTATCAGTTCCATTCACTTGATCAATGTGAAATTTCTTTTATACTTTAATTAGCCAAGAATTGATTCAAGAATATTGCCATTTTAATTCCACTATTCAAGCAATATGCTAAACTACACAAGGCAAAATAATTCACAATACACATCAACATCTTGCTTAATCATAATTCTTTACTGTAGGTTATCTTTAGCCATATATTTCCAATGAAAACAATCAAAATTTCATGACTGAGTGAAATAATAGAATGACCAATCATGGCTAGGTCTATCATTTCTGTTACTTAAGCATCTTATGACTTTCTAAGCAACGACCATTTGATTTAATTGTTAATAATAAACATTCAAAAAGTACTAACAAATTCTGAAACTAAGCTTCAGAATTTGTTTGATTTTTTTTTAATTCTATTTATTCTCTGAGAATCAAATATTTTAAATCTGTAACTAATGTCAATACATGTTGAAACTTTAATATAATTTATGTTAATTATTCTCCTTAAATGCTGATTTGATCAATTAAAAGTCATTTGAAAACAAAGTATTATAGTTATTTGATCAATATTTATAACAATTATCTATTATAAAGTAAAGAACTAAATAAAATTGATTAAAAATTAAATGAAAATGAATAAAAGCAAGTATGTAGAAAGAAATGATTTATAGATGAGAATTAATAAAATGTAAAAGAATAATTTGTATAATAGAAAATACCATATAAGTATGTTATAATTAACATAAGCTATCATCATCATCAACCATTATCAATTCACTGCAGGATGAAGGTCTCTCGAAGTTCAACACATCTTCTCTGCTCTTTAGCTTCTCTTCTCTACATCACCCCTGCACACTTTCTTATTTCATCCATCTCACATGTCATCTCTTTTTGTATCTTTTACAATCTCTTGCAATCCAGTTTAAGACTTCAATTGTCCATCTATTATCATCTCTTCTAGCAATATGTCCAGCCCAACTCCACTTCAGTCTTTTAATTCTTTCAATGAGGTCAGTAACACCTGTTTGTTCTCTTATATTGTATTTTCAATCTCTTCTTGTTAATCCCAACATACATCTCTCCATACATCTTTGAGTGGTGTGAACTGGTAAAACACATAGGCATATTTCCTTTTAGTATCAAGTTATTTCTACCAAAAGCACTCCAACCAAGTTTAATTCTATGATTAATTTCATCCATTATGTTTCCATCTGTATTAATAATCTGACCAAGATATTTGTAGTTGTTAATTTCTTCTAGCTCATCATAATCAATCTTTATTTTAATATTTTGAGAAAATCCATTAAACATTACTTTAGTCTTTTTAACATTTATCTTTAGTCATACTTTCCTACTTTCAGTTGATAACTCCTGCAACATTTCCTGCAGCTCTAAAGCATTATTTGCAAAAACAACTACATCATCTGCAAAATCTAAATGACTTAAATAATCTCTATTTACATTCACTCCTTTAGATTCCCATTTTAATCCACAAAATACTTATTGCAACACTGCAGTAAAAAGTTTTGAAGATATGAAGTCATCCTGTCATACATTCTTCTCAATGTTGACTTTCCATGTATCATTATGTAATCTAATTGTTGCTGTTGCATTTTTATAAATATTCTTTAAAATATGACACTATCCTGGATCTATACCTTGATGATCCAATGCTTTAATCATTGAAGAAATGTTTATAGAATCAAATGCCTTTTCATATTCATTTGTCCTTTTTATAACTTCTCTCAATAACTGAATATGATCTATAGTACTAAAACCACTTTTAAATCCAGCTTGTTCTCTTGATTGGTGGAAATCCAATGTTCTCTGTAGATGAGTTGTAATTATCTGGGTAAAAATTTTGTATAAAACTGATAAAAGGCTGATAGGTCTGTAATTTCTAATATCTTCTTTATCACCTTTTTTAAATATTAATATTAATACTGCATTCTTCCAATCATCTGGTACATCTTTAACATTTAGACATTTGGTAAATAACTTTGCTAAAAAAAATTCTACTTCTTCAGCTGATTCTTTCCATCACTACCCGGAACCTTTCCTTTCTTCACAGATTAAATTGCACATCTCACTTCTTCATTTCAAATTCTGGGCAATTCAGAAGATATAATAGATATAGGAGGTACTTGTTCTTTATTACTATATAATTCCTGATAAAAGTCCCCTACCCATTTCATGATGTCATCTCTCTTTTTAGTAATAATTCCATCTTTTTTCTTATTGCAGATATAAATTTCTTACCAATACCAAAATATTGTTTTACACTCTTGAGACTTTTATTCTCTTCTACAGTTTTTCTTGCTCATTCACAGTTATACTTTCTTATATCATTTTCAACTCTTTTCCACACCAATTTACAAAATCTGAGATATTCAATCCTTTTTAATGCATCATTTTTGTATATCTTCATATTCCTTCTTTTCTTCATAAATTTTCTAGTCTCAGTAGAAATTTTATTGGTCAATTGCTGCTTTTTTCTACCAGCTATCTTTGTTGCAGTTTTTAAAAGGGTATCAGTTACTTTCATATTAATTTCATTCAAATCTGAATCATGTTCAAAATCTACTAATACTTGAAACCGATTTGTAAGTTCTAATTTAAATTCATTAGAATGTTTTGGAAGATTAGGAATATCAATTATAAATATTGTTTTTCTTAATAATTTTTCAACTATAAATATTGTTTTTTTTAAATAATTTTTGTCTCTCTAGTTTTACATTAACACATATCTTATATCTTACTAATCAATGATCACTTCCTGTGTTAAATTTATTAAGACCATTACAATCTTGAAATATGTATTTTCTGTTAGTCAAAATATAATCCAATTCTGCTGTACCTTCATTTGGATGCTTCCATGTCCATTTCCTTTTAATATTTTTCTCAAAAAAAAAAATCATAATATAAAGTTTTTCTTTTTCTGCAAACTCCACAAGTATATGTCCTCTCTCATTTTTATTACCGCAACCAAAATTACATACAGCACTTTCGTCTTTTATTTGTTTACTAATTCTAGTATTAAAGTCTCCCATAACAATTTAAAAATGTTGTTTCATTAGATAAATCAATGCTATCTTAGATTAAATTAGTGAGAATTATTTATTATTATTAAGTTTAAATGAAATAAAAGCATTTACCCAGTAATATATAGCTAAAGAAATCAAAGTGCATACTGGTCAAAATGTAGAAGTAGATATAAAAAAATATTAAGAATAAAAAATATTTTAAAGATATATAAATAAGTGTCTTTATAAACATAAATAACTAAAAAATAAAAAAAGAATTTTTCTTCAATTTTCACAAATAAAAGCATTACTCTGATAATTCACAAATTAGATTACAAAAGAATTGTTGTTGTTATAATAAAATGGGCATTATTTACAAGTTTATTTAAATGATTTTTTTTTTGGGGGGGGGGGGTGAATCTGACATGCAAAAAGTTAAAAAAATTTTTTTTTTTTACCCTTTAGTGCACTTATGTGCTATTTCTTCAATTTTTTTTTCTTTCTATTTTTATATGTATCACTGAATTATTAAAATTAGTTTTCAACAAATTAATTAGTTTTAATAAAATTATATGAAGTACCATTTGACATTGCATCAATATTTCATATAATATTTAAAATTTTCATTAATTTTTGGTTAAAATTGTATTGTTAACAAAATATTAGTTTGGAAATTATTAATTGGGTTAAAATTGAATTAAAAAATTTAAGTAGAGTAAATTAAATAAAGTATATAAAAATATAAATTTTATAAAACAATTTCACAAAATAAAAAACAGATAGTTAAAAAAGAAAAGTGAAAAATTAAAATTGATCACAAATCATTATTTATAAAAATGTGATTCTATAATAATTTTTAATTAAGATTGAAAGGTTAGTAGAAACTCAAGATTTAGATAAAGAGAAATGGTATATTTCCATTGATAATGATCAAAGGCTTTTTTTGTTTTGTGATTACAATGTTCATTGCTTAAACTACTAGTCAGATATTAACAATATCTAATATATATGCTCTAAACAAGCCTTTCCAATAAATACCAGAAGAGAAAGCATTTGAAATCTCTATCTAGAATTATCCCTATCCCCAAACCAATTTTGAGCTGATGGCTCTCCTCATTGAGGCACTAGGATATTCAGACACTAGATCTCCAACTTAATAGTTAAGTATTAGATAAATGCTGCACTTGAGTTGGTATTTTAGATGTAGTGTCTGAATATCCTAGTGCCTCACTGAAGAGAGCTATCAGCTCAAAATAGGTTTGAGGATAGGGATAATTCTAGATAGAGATTTTAAATGCTTTATCTCCTGGCATTTATTGGAAAAGCTTGTTTAGATCTATTAGCATGCTCATTGTATTATATTTGTAGTATAAGCTTATTAAGTCACATGATGTATGATTGGATTTTCTTACTATATATATATGATCAATAGATGGAGCTTTACCAATATCTCTAAACAAGCTTTGGTAAAGCTTCATCTATTGATCATAAAATGCAAGCTTAAAAGCAAGTTACAAAATTTATAATTTGTTTTAATTATTATATATCATTAACTATCCACAATTCCTTTATCCACCTTCTTCCTTTATTACATTCTTATTTACTTTATAAAATATCATTTCACTAATATAATATTTGCAAAATGAAAAATCCTATCTGATGAATGTTTGTTCTTTATGAATCTAAAATCATTCAGTTTATTACTATCATTGTAGAACAAATTTTTCTAAAGTAATAACAATTTATTTTACATTAGTCTTTTAGTGTTATCTAAAAAAAAAACATGATTTTGTATTACAGAAAATCTATCACACTTTCTCATATCACATGATCATCATTTCATATGTTTACACATGCTGTTAATAAGAATACTAAAGTCTCTATACAATAGCCTCACCAAAGACACCAAAATGTATACATGCTGAACTAAGTTCAGATTTATATGACTATACAAGTGAATGAGTTTGGGTTGGAAACATTATGGTGTTTTTATCTTGGTCTCCTAGCTTTATAGTTAAGCAAATAAGCAAAAGGGGCTGCTGGAGGATTAAATTAGATCAGGGGTAGTCAACCTTTTTATACCTACTGCCCACTTTTGTATTTATGTTAGTAGTAAAATTTTCTAACTGCCCACCAGTTCCACAGTAATGATGATTTATAAAATAGGGAAGTAACTTTACTTTATAAAATTTATAAAGCAGAGTTACAGCAAGGTAAAGCATCTAAATCTCTATGAAATTTTTTTAAAAAGTCAATTAAATTTAAAAAAAAAAAAGTGCTTCAGTGTCAGACAAAACCCCTACTGCCCACCATGAAGGCTGGAACGCCCACTGTAGGGACCAGATTGACTATCACTGCATTAGATCCTAAGATATAGATGCAGTGCTCTCAAATCCAAGGCACCTTGCTGATTAAAGCCACAAGGTAGAAACTGTCTGGAGATGTTGGATGAGTAGGCCCTAGATAGGGATTTTATACACAAACCTTTCTGCATTCATCAATTGCAAAGGCTTGTACTTGATGGCACTACCGTATGGAGAGTTTGATAGTCTTGCTTCTTCATATTACTGAAAAACTAACATAAACTTATTTTTCATTTGCCTTCCTAACGTTTGATTTTTGAAAGATCTTATAATTAAATAAAATTTAACAACTTGTTGTCATCACTATTATAAATAGATAGATCCATAAATTGTTAGATTAGTTGCTCATAATTAAAATCTTTTTTTACTGGTCATATTTTATTTCACTAATGTGACCTTGTGATATTTTCATACTATTAATTTTATTTAATCAAATAAATTTTATTGCATATATGATTCTCAATGAATAAAGATGATTTCACAACAACAAATAAACAAACAAACAAACAAACAAAAAACTCAGATGAAAAACCAATTCACCATTTCTAACAATTTTTGGTAACTTTATTTATTAATACAAAAAAATATAAAGTAAATTGTTATAAATTAGTATACAATAACAAATAAAATGATATAATAATAAATATATGATATAAACATTAAAAAAATGTTTAATTTTTTTAAAGATCTTTCAATCTAGAATTAATATCTGAAAAAAAAAAAAAGGAAAAAGTTAATAAAATTATCTTAAGTTACTCCTGTTTGCTTAGCAACTACATTAGAGTGAAATTGTTTTATAGGACATAAAATTTATTCATATTAATTTTGCAAAAAAACTGTGCACAAATATCATACAGTAAATAAAAAATATAAACGAGTAATTTATGTAAATATAAAACAGAGCAAAACTCTCCATACAGTATTGCCACCTGTGCTAAACAGAGTAATCAATGGATGCCAGAAGGTGCATAAAATCCCTATCTAATGCCTACTCATCCAATATCCCCAGACTAGTTTCTGGCTTGTGGCCTTCGTCAGTGAGGAGCTTTGGATCTGAGAGCACTGCATCTAGATCTTAGGATCTAATGCAACCCTCTAGCAACCACCTTTTATCTCAGCTTAACTACTAAACTATGAGAATGAAATTGAAAACACAAAAAATATTTTCAATCTAAGCTCAATAGCTTAAATAGTCATATGGGTCTGAACTCAGTTCAGCACCCATACATTTTGGTGTCTTTGGCTCTTTTACAACCATATCCACCACTATCCTATTAGGCAGGATGGTTGTAAAAGAGCCAAAGACACCAAAATGTATGGGTTCTGAACTGAGTTCAGACCCATATGACTATTTAAGCTATTGAGCTTAGATTGAAAATATTTTTTGTGTTTTCAATTTCATTCTCATAGTTTAGTAGTTAAGCTGAGATAAAAGGTGGTTGCTAGAGGGTTGCATTAGATCCTAAGATCTAGATGCAGTGCTCTCAGATCCAAAGCTCCTCACTGACGAAGGCCACAAGCCAGAAACTAGTCTGGGGATATTGGATGAGTAGGCATTAGATAGGGATTTTATGCACCCTTCTGGCATCCATTGATTACTCTGTTTAGCACAGGTGGCAATACTGTATGGAGAGTTTTGCTCTGTTTATCAACAATTAATGTGCTAGTATAGGAAATGTGATCATGTGATGCTTAATGGTTTAACACCAATCCTGCCTAATAGGATAGTGGTGGCTATGGTTGTAAAAGAGCCAAAGACACCAAAATGTATGGGTGCTGAACTGAGTTCAGACCCATATGACTATTTAAGCTATTGAGCTTAGATTGAAAATATTTTTTGTGTTTTCAATTTCATTCTCATAGTTTAGTAGTTAAGCTGAGATAAAAGGTGGTTGCTAGAGGGTTGCATTAGATCCTAAGATCTAGATGCAGTGCTCTCAGATCCAAAGCTCCTCACTGACGAAGGCCACAAGCCAGAAACTAGTCTGGGGATATTGGATGAGTAGGCATTAGATAGGGATTTTATGCACCTTCTGGCATCCATTGATTACTCTGTTTAGCACAGGTGGCAATACTGTATGGAGAGTTTTGCTCTGTTTATCAACAATTAATGTGCTAGTATAGGAAATGTGATCATGTGATGCTTAATGGTTTAAATATAAAACAGTTAATATTTATCAAACAAGTATAGTTGATACACTACAAATTACTGAAGTCAATAGATGATTAATTTTTAAGATTGCTTTTGATCTGGTAAATTGAGAATACTTGTTTAGTACACTAAGCAAACTTCTGCCAAACCATATACTTCTAATTACTGCCATAAAAAATATGCTTAAAAATTAAATATAACTCTCTTTACCTTTTAAATCAAATAAAAGTATTCCACAGGGATCGCCACTTGTATTACTGCTATTTGAAATATATATAGAAAACATGTTTTGCAGGTTCATCCATGTAAGATTTTAATTTAAAAATCCAATGTTTTGACTAGATCACACAAGCCTTCAACTGGGAAATGAAAACTTCATAATTGTAGAGGCACTGTAAGTGATGTTAATAAAAATAGTTGTAGAGGCACTGGAAATTCCACAACTGAAAAATAGGTGTATAAAATTGAAAAAATAATAATAATAATTCAGGGCCCATTTCTAATGCTTCTACAACTATTTTTATTAACACCAATTACAGTGCATCTACAATTATAGTTTTAATTTCCCAGTTGAGGGCTTCTGTGATCACATTGGAATTTTTAAATTAAAATCTTACAAGAATGAACCCACAAAACATGTTTTTTATATCTGCAATCCATGAAAATATTCATATGAATATATATATATGTAAAAATGCTCAAGGCTAAATGAGTTTATAAGTAGTCATTAATAACAAGTCAACATCTAGACATTGCCAATATCAACAGCAATCAACTATTTCTAACTGTTGTCAAGGCAACATGTTTTTAACAATATAGACACTAAAGATTGTAATTTGCCCACAGAGATTGAAATTAGCGATATCTTTATTGTTAAAAGGAGGGTGCTTTGACAACATAAATTGTTGATTGTTATTGACATTGGGATTGGCTAAGTGTTGACTGGTTTTTAATGATTACTTATAAACCCATTTAGCCTTGAGCATTATTACAATTATTTAAGCAATACCTTTGGTTGTAATTTGAAATTTATAATTGCAATTTGTAATGTTATAATTGACTATTTATTAATCTGCATTTGGAATAGGTTTTGATAGAATAATCAGTCTAAATGAAAGCTAGGTTGATAATTAAATAATTGTAAATATAATTAGTTTTTTTTTTTTAATGTGTCAAAACATCGGCCAGGAAGTGAACCCTGGGACAACTGATTGTAAGGCAGCTATGCTAAAAAAAAAAAATAATAATTAGTTGTTTGTTTTAATTTTATTTAGATTGATTATTCTATTAAGTATATATCAATAACAACATTGTGGACAAATAATTATTTTTATATTGGATATTTGACCATTGTATATATACCTTTACCCCACTTAGCGATGGCAATTGGTCCTCCAAAACTCATCATTAAGCAAGAATATCATATACAGAATATGTATTTATAATGGGGGTCTATAGGAAAAAAATTGGTCAGTTCCAGTCGCCGTAAAATATCCACATTGGTTTCCAAGCTCAAACATTTTCTTGATTTTTTTGATGGCAATGATGACTAAATACAGTATCTAAAAGAAAAGTTTTATATCACTAGGAAAAAAATGCATATTTTCACTGTTTAAAAAGTAGAGTACAGCAAAAAGAAAGAGAAAGTGAAACTAAATTTGAATTTAAGAGTTTGTATATTCTTCTGCAGAAGTTTTTCATCGTAATGAAAAAAAAATCCATACTGAAGTGCATTTTTTAAAAGTTTGTATTACAGAAATATACATTTATGTTTATTACTTATGTGAAATTATTCAAATTAAAAAATGTTTAATTATAAATTATTTAATTGAACATAAAGACTTTATTACTGTACTACAGAGTAACAAAAGGCTTAATGCTATCGTAAATCAGTCAACTTTAGAAAAAAAAATCAACTTATTTTTTAAAAAAAAAAATCTGTTCTAATTTTCTAAAACATATGCTAAGTTTATTTTTCTTACTGTATATTTTTACTAATGTAATAGTGCCTCTCCGCCCCCCCCCCATTCGTGTAGAAAAATTATTCATTAACACTTATTTTAAATGCAATCTATTTTTCTTTTTAATTTTTTTTCTAATTCAACATTCTCATTTTAAAATGTTGTTTTTCTTTTGATTTGAAACCACTTGGGTGTACGTAATGAAGGAACATACACACGCAATTTAATATTGGTATTTAGTGTTTTCCTGAAAGTGTGTGATGATGGTATTTTAGTTGTACTGTCTAGAAAAATTAAACTTTATTTAAATAATCCAAGTATTGTACATTATATTTAAATAAAGTTCAATTTTTCTAAAAACATTCAACACTTATATGTATACAGTATTATAAATTCAGTAATTATATATATTTTAAGTTTATATGTTTTATAATCAAAATATTGAATGCAGCACTAACATTGTGCTTTATGAATAAAACATTGTATGTGTTATACAATTACGGCAAAGTCATTACCTGTATACGTATTACAGTAATGTACTTTTGCTTTTGGGTAAAATGTATTTAAAATACCTATTCGCTGATGTCATCAGTAATGCAAATTCAAGATGGCTGGAAAAAAATTTTTTTTTAAACTTTTCCTGATCGTTATAGTGAATAATGGATTGTAAATCGAAGTAGTGGGTATAAATTGATGATGATTGCTATTGTGAAATATCGTTAAGTAGCCAATCACTAAGTAGGATAAAGGTGTATTATAATAGGTTTTGTTAATGTTTAATAGAAATAGTGAACTTAATCAGTGAAGAATTTATTAGGTTCATGCTCCCAAATCAAAATGCTTTAGATTTACCTATATAATTAAGAAAAATAGGTTAGAGATGAGAGGGTCCCTCTTATCTTTATAAAGTCAAATCTTGCATTATGATTTGTAGAGGTCTCTCTTGCTAAAATTAAGCACTCAAGGTGCATGTACTAAGGTTTTAGCCTTATATAAGTATTACGTCATCGTGCTTAATAAGAATTAATATTTTTCCTGTTTAAAGAGGTTTATTTAAACTTCTTTGTATCAATAATTTCAATCTTTGTAATCAAGCTGCAATATTTAGTGTCTAATATATAGTTAAAAATTGTTAATTGTTATTGATATTGGGATTGTCTAAATATTAACTGTTCTTTAATGATTACTTATAAACCCATTTAGCCTTGAGCATTATTACATTTATTATTTAAATAATACGTGCAATTTGAAATTTATAATTGCAGTTTGTAATTTATAATTGTTTATTTATTAGTCTGTATTCAGAATGTTTTATTTACCTGTTTAAAGATGTTTACTTATAAAGGTAATTTTTATAAAATTAAAGAAGGGTGGATAATATTTTATATTATTTCTCCTTTAGTGTGTTCAGTTTATAGTAATTATATGGAGAAGGAAATTATTATTAAAAATAATTGTTTATATTTAAATTTATATGTTAGATATGTTAGATGATTATTGTAATTGACAATGATAAATTGAAGGAATTTGTAAATGAGTTTAATTGTTTTGATCCTTCTATAAGATATGTGTTAGATGGAGTGATGGTGGGGGGGGGGGGTTAGATTTTATTAAGTTAAATTTTTTAGATCTTTTGGTGATTAGAAATGTAAAGACTAATTGTTTAGTATGCAGTCATTTTGTTAAAAGTAAAAAATTAAATCTGATAGCTATCAGTCTGTATCTCATAAAGTAGCTGCTTTAAAAAAAATATTGTTATAGGAATAAAAAATTAAATAATTCTAGTGGAGTAGCTTTGTTTGGAAAGATCAATTCCATAAAGAATATTTGAGTGTTGGCTACTTTGATAAATTTGTTAAAAGTATTTTATTTAATAGTAATATTTGTAAGGATGTAAAGGATAAAGAAAAATATGATTTTATTTTTTTGCCATTTAAATTGTCTTCTTATAAAATTGTACATAAGAATAGCAATTTGTTTGGAAATAAGAGAATTGCTTGGATAAGGGGTATTACTTTGAATAATTTATAAAATAATACAAATAAACACAAAAACTTATAAGTAAAGTTTATTAAAAGAGAATTAAACTATTTTATTAAACAATACAAAGGAAATTTTTGATAGGAGAATTATTCCTGGTATAGTGTATTTTATCCCTTGTTTTTATAAGAAGGTTTACATAGGTCAGAGTAGTTTGAGTTTAAATGAAAGAATAAAGGTTCATAAAAGTAGGTTAGAAATAAATATCTAGGTTCTCCTTTGTATGTCCATGAAAAAGATACAGATCACACTATTAATTTTGATGAAGCTAAGGTTGTCTTCATTGAGAGAAATAAAATCAAAAAAAGAATTAAAGAATATTATTGAAAATTTATTATTCTGAAGCAATTAACTTATTTAAGAGTTCTTTTAATATTAAGAGTGAACGGGAAGTAAATGGATTTGCGGATAGTGTCTAATATTATATATATATATGTTGTAGTTTTTATAGTTATTTACACTTGAGAAGTCTACTTGTAGCAGTGAAACCTTTGGTTGTGTTTTAATTATTATTTTTCTTTGTTAGTCTGGTTGAATTTTGGATTTGGGGTAATTTTAATCTTCTTTGTATCAGTAATTTTAATCTCTGTGGTCAACATGCAATCTTTAGTGTCTATATAAGCATATTAGACCATTAATAAGGGTGGGATTTCATTCTTATTGTTAAAAGGAGGTTGCCTTGACAACAGTTAGAAATTGATAATTGTTATTTATATTGGGATTGTCTAAGTGTTGACTGGTTTTTAATGATTATATATATATGGACTCCACTGATTAAAGAAATTGAGAATAGCACAGTAGATCTTTTCCTTCCTGATCTTGGAAAACTCGTATTAAAGAAAGATTTTTTGATGATAATGACATGATATTATTCAGAGACCTGTAAAACATTCCTCTCATTCTTTATATTCTGAACAATTTCAAAACACTAATACAAGCTTGTAAGTCATCCATGTGAAAGATAGCTACAATTCACAATCTACCTCCATTTTTCACAGTTACATAATTATACTTTCTTGGAAGTCAAATAAACTTATCTAAAACATAATTAAGTTATCATCTAAATCATCTGGTCATTAACAAATTCAATACAAAAAAATAAAAGCTTTTTGCCCAAAACTGCCTTAACCTATACTAATAACAACATGGAAGGCTAAACCTATAATAAAAGTTCATATAGTAATGCTATTTTGGGTGATATATTTTTTACTATAGTCCATGGCTACATTTTTTCAGTATTACTGTTAAAAATCTCATGTCCATAATTAGATCATACACCTGGGATCATCATCACATCTGTCAATTACAAATGCTTATTTTACTATATGCAAAGAAAAGATAGTCTTAATCTAATATGTTCTCAATCATTTGTCTCCTATATCAGAGTTAAAATATACATCACAACCTTAGTTAATCCAGTTGTGAAAACTACTTCTCCATCTATAACACTGCTTGCTCCATTTTTTAGTGATCATGCTATCAAGAATGCAAATATGTTTGATAAATTATAATATCAAATCTTTGATTATTGATTTATTTAAAGATATGAAAATAATTATATATCCTAACAGACATTTATGGTCAATCCATCCAATTGTCAAAACTTTAACCAGATTCCAAAGTATGTATGTTCCTCAATCATAGTTGAAATTTTTGATTAATTTATTACTTGGCATAATTCCAACCAAAATCTTCCTTATTAACCATTTTAAATTAAATCTGGACCCCACATTTGTCTTGTGTAATAATCACTGAGAAGGTATGATACACATTTTTTAAAGCTGCCCATATTTCTCATACTTATGCCACTTTGTCTTTCCCAAGCAAATAATTAATCTTACAATTGCTGAAGCAAAATATAAAATTTTCATCCTTATAATACCATAGTAATTATTCATATTCTTAGAACCATGTGGCTTGTTCATTGCTCTGCAATTTTTGATAAAAAAATACAGTATTCTTAAAAAAATAAAAAAATGTTATAATACATATTTCTATGTTCTAAAATTTTTACTTAGAAGTACTATGAGAAAAATTTGGCATAGCAATATTTTTATTAGTTGTACATTACTTTAGAATGATATAAAGCATATAAATTATACATCCATCTACATAAAACAGAATCATTTTCATTTGTTTCAAATCCTAGTCATAATGACTATATTTTTATAAGATACGTATCCTACGTCATGTAAATTTTTTTTTCTCCTGTGAATATGTTAATACTTGTATGTCATTTATTATTAATAAAGTTTATTTACTTTTTCTCATGTGTCATAGCATCGGCCGAGAAGCGAACCCGGGACAACTTCTTGTAAGGCAGCTGTGCTGACCTCTCGACCACCAACGCTTGACAATAAAGTTTATTTTATATAAAAAAAGATCTAAATAATTAAATAGATAACTTTTTTGTAAACAATTAAAATCAAGCCTCGATTATTTGCATTCTTTTTTACTATGGAAATTTTATATTTTCAAAATTAAAAATGGGTAACATGAAATTATCATTATGGTAGTAGGATAAAAAATGAGGTCATATTGTAATCATTAATTTACTTTAGATATTAAATAAAACATTGAAAACCTATTATTAATGATGATGGTTTAGTATAGTGGTGATAAAGCTCAGAAAAGTGTGTGTGTGGGGAGGTACTATAATATTGGATATCATCTGATTTCTGATCTTACTATTCTTTCTATAGGTTTTTACCAGTATTTTATTCACAATCAATGCAGATTAACTTCCACAACAATCACATCTCACATACTTTTGTTATAATAGTTGGAAGTGCTCTTTATTAAAAAATATATGTTTGTAATGGCGTTATTTTTGTTAAGAATAATTTATTAATATTTTAAAATGGTAGTATATTTATAAAATTATATCTTCTTCATGTCAAATAACATTTTCAGGTATATCTAACTACAAAACAATTCTCATATTATGTAATCAAATATATTGTTTATTAAAGTTCTTACCTTAAATTTCCTGAGGAAAATGATAAAATGCTTCCCGAATTTTTTTCATATTGCTGTACAATTGCTAAAAAAGTAAATTCATTGCTTTCTGACAACATTTGTTGGGAATACCTAAAAACCTCTTCTGATAATTCCAAATGCCTAGACTCACCTGTTAATATAAAAAACAAAATTAATAAAAGTGATTGGAAGAGCTTATATAAAGATTTTTAATTTTAATAACCATTTAAGTTTATAATAGCTAGCTCTAGAATAATGATTTTCAATCTTTTGCATAATACCCACTCCCCCATTATATTAGCAACGTGAAATTAGATTTTTAAACATATATAAGTCATATACTCTGGGTATTCTTGATTTTATGAGATACCAGGATTATAGCTTAAAAGTGTCTAAATAAAACAGAATACCAAGAAAATTTAAAACAATAAAGCACTGAGTATATGTTGTGCCATTAATTATTTTCACAAACAATTTTACTATTATTTATTTTTAATGAAACAGTAGATTTAAGATAATTAAACAGGCAAAACTCTCCATATAGTAATGCCACTCTGTGCCAACCAGAGTAATCAATGTATGCCAGAAGGCTTGTGCATATCCCTATCTAGTGCCTACTCATCCAGTATCCCCAGACTAGTTTCTGCCTTGTGGCCTTCATCAGTGAGAAGCCTTGGATCTGAGAGCACTGCATCTAGATCTTAGGATCTAATGCAACCCTCCAGCAGCCACCTTTTAGCTCTACTTAACTACAAAACTATGAGAATGAAATTGAAAACACAATAATATTTTCAATCTAAGCTCAATAGCTTATATAGTCATATGGGTCTGAACTCAGTTCAGCACCCATACATTTTGGTGTCCTTGGCTCTCTAAAAACCATAGCCACCACTATCCTATTAGGCAGGATTGGTGTTAACCCATTAAACATCATGTGATGTTTAGTAGATTTAAGATCATCATTAAAAAATTTCATTCTTCATTTCTTTTTCTTAATTCATGTGTTTATTCATTCATCAATTCTTTGTTTTTTATTTTTTATATTTTAATTATGATATTGTTAAAGAAAACATAAATTACAAGAGTATTTCTCTTCATCCTACCCTAAAAGGTATTTATAGTTCTTGGAAGTATATGAGTAAGTATTTAAGAAAGTTATGTCATATTGTCTATTGGTAAAAACACAAATTTATGTAGCATTATTAAATTTTAAAAAAATTATGTATCAATTATACTTCAACACATTATACATTTAAGAATAACATATTTTATAGATGGAGGAAGAAGTTGTACTGAATAATTTGGTTCTAATTCAGCACTTTAAAAAAGTGATACACTAATTAGTTGGTTTATAATAAAAGTTTTTACTAGTAAGCAGATTTTTAAACCAAATCATCACATTTTTAACCATTATAAATTCATTACAGAATAAAGATCTGTTCAAGTTTAATTTAGTTTTTCTAATCAAGAATTTTCCACATCAGTTCAATATGCATTATTTCAATCATTTATCTCACATAGTTTTTTGGATTTTTGAAATTTCTTGGGGTATAATTAATGACTTCAACTATTTATCTATTGTCATCTCTTCCAACAACATATCCAACACAGCTCTAGTTTAGTAATTTAATTTTTTTCAAAGATAATAACTGATGGTAGCTGTTTCTTTGCTCACATATTTTATTTTCCACTTTCCATCTCTTATTACTCCTAACATATATCTTTTTATATTTTGCTGTGTATATTGAAGGTTGTTTGAATCTTTTATTAAACTTCCAAGTCTCAGATCCATATGTAAGAAATAATAAAACACATTTGATAAAAACTTTTCATTCATATTTCCATTATTATTAAATTATTTCTATTAAAACCACTCCCATCTATTTTATTTCTATTGACATTACTATTCCGATCAAAGAGTTTGTAGTAGTTAACATTTTCTAATTTATTATTATCAATTTTATTTTGTTTTCTTTTATGTGAAGTTGTTATTTCAATATTTTTATCATTTATCTATATTCATACTTTCTTGTTTTCATCTCATAGCTCTCAAAACAGCTCTTGACAATCTGGAGCATTCATAGCTTTCCATTTTAATTTAAAAAAGACTTAGAGCTGATGTAAATGTTTTTGAAATATTGAATCATTCTTGTCATACACTGCTATCAATATTAATTTTAAAGTAACTAATTTAATCACTGCTATCCCATTTTAATTTATATCACAATTTGACAATATCCTGGAATTACATTTTGAGGTTCAAAAGATTTAATCACTGCAAAAATATTTATAAAGCCAAATATTTTTCTTTAAAAAATATGTTAACTTATGTTTATTGTTTCCTTTAAGCTTCTAATGTATTATGCCATAACCATTTTCATATTTCATATTAGTTTTTTGTTTGAATCTAAAGTTTTCTTTAGATGAGTCATAATAACATTAGCCAAGTTCCTATATAATACTAATACTTCTGTAATTTCTAATATTCTCTTTTTCAACTTTCTTAAATATTTATAACACTACTGTACTTTTTCAATCATATAGTACAGCTTTGTTATTTAGACATTTAGTATTTAGTTTTTCAACAATTTTTTTATTTGGTTATTTTAAGATATTTATAATAATTCCATCATTTTCTGGATTTTTCCATTCTAATTATAGATTCAATTACAAGTCTCATATATCATTTATTTAAAATATTTGGAATTTCAAAAGATGCTGGAATTGCATACATTTTTTTTGTTTTTTATTACTACCCATATATATATATATTGTAACCAGCTGGCTACGTAACTGCATTAACAGTAATTATAGTTGGCAGCAGTAATTATAGTTGGCAGCATGCTCCTCAAATTTAAGTATATAATTATTTAAGTAAAGGCGAATATATTTAATTTTCCCATGAACATTTTTTTATAATGGGTCTTCATTTAACTAAATATTTTAAGTCCCAAAAAGATAATATGAAAATTCTCAAACATAAAATTTGTTAAATAATAATGATTTTAATATGGAAATATTTCAATAAGTTATAAATGATTATAGAAGGGAGAGAAAACTATAAAAAATGTAAACAAGTTTTTTTCTCTTCTTCAGTAGTTATAATTAATTAATAGTTTTAATTTAAACCATGAAATTGTATCAAGAGGAAAAAAATTTTATTTTTTGTAAATTATTTAATAAATATTAATGTTAATCTTTTAAGAGAGATAAACTTCAATGTTTAAGAGCATTTTTAAAAGAAAAAACAAAATAAGATTTTAATACTATTATAAATTTTATTTTTAATTACAGTTGTTTTTCTTTTCTCTTTATCTCTCTACAATGCAAAAAAAAAAAATCAAATCAGTGCAATTAACTGATTATCTTGTTTTTCTTTTTTGCAAAAAAAATTTTTTAATTAGAAAGAAATGCCAAGAATTTTATGATGTTAATTTAAGTTCTTGACTTGTTTTTCAATGTCTGTGATTAATGAGCAAAATATCAGAACAAATGTATTTGTAAGAATTTACCTAACTGGTTGGTATAAAATTTATAAACATGTATTTGTAAGAATTTACCTAATTGGTTATAAAATTTATCAGGTTAGACACAAATTGTGATTGGCTTGTAGACAATATTGTTCTAGAAAAAAATAACTGGGTGTAAATAAGTCAGAAAAACCAAGTGTCTGATAAAAAAGATATTTTTCTCATAGTTGTTGAAGAGAATAGTCAAGTCTTAATCCAGCTTCTGAAAAAGACAGTAGAGTAGTCAAGCTTTAATCCATCTGATAAAGAAGAAACAGATATATTTACCAAGTCATTACATAGAATAGCAGAAGTTTTATTCAAGCGTCATACTATGGGTTTAATCATAGAAATGGTTTGTACAATGAAAACCATGTATTAAATTGAGCTAAAAGTTAGACATCATCTTCTTCCATGTAACCTGTCTTCATTGGAATAAAAGAAGTCATCTAAAATAATCTGAAACTATGCCTTCAATCAAAAGCATGAATCTCTGTCAGTGTCAGTCTCACCTGAAAATTCAAAAAGAAAACCCAATGGATAAAATTTGCTATTTTTAGCTTAAAATGACTGCAAACCAAAAACTAGACAAATTAACCACGCATATGTCTAGAAGCCTTCAAAAGAAACTCAATTGAAAAAAACTGGAAATTGCAATTAGAATGGACTCCATAAACAATAATGGTTCACTAAAACACTAAATTTCCCTATCAGACTATTCTTCTTGAAACTTAGCTTAGGAACACAATAAATTCTATGGAACATGAAATTAGCTACTTAAATACTGAAACAATGGATACCAAATGTCAAGCCTTGAATATACTGCAACAAGACTGAAGAAGATTTATATAAGAACTTTGAAATTTTTATAAATACTATATCTGGTGTGAGTGAACATTTATTTGAAATTACTTTATCATATTACAATGAAGCTAATTTATTAAAGTTAATTGAAAGGAATCGGATATTTATTAAAAAAACATTATCGTAGTATTAAATTTAAAAGAAAGAAAGTTAAGACACTGCATCTAAGTTTAAAAACTGAATTTAAAATGTTTTTATGGTATGATATTATAACTGTTTATTATATAATTGATAGTAATAATTTACATTTAATTTGTTTTTAAAGTAATCTACATGGACTTACATTTAAGAACAATGTATTTAGAGACAGATTGAAGAAGATGACTTTTGAATGTCTTTTATGCTTTTAAAAGGACTTGTTATTGATCAAATCAATAAATAAGTTATATACTTTAAAAATAACTTTATTTGGAATAAATGAGCTCTAATACATTTTTTTAAAAAGATTGAAATTATATCACATAATAAATGCTTTGAATAATATATAGCTGTCATTTACCTGGAAAAATATTCAATGAAAAGATACATGTTTTAAAAGGATAAAAATTGAAAATCTTTTAAAGAAAGAAATATTTATTTTAATTTATAAACTACATATCTTCTGATATATGTATTAAATAAATAATTTATATTATATAATGCTTTCACTAATGTTTTTTGACCGATGAAAAATGTGAATATTATTTATATCATATTTGAAGTATGTACATAGGAAAAACAAATATTTTTGTCAAGCATTGTTAGCTGAGAGGTCATCACAGCCACCTTGCAAGCAAGTAGTTGGTTGCAGACAGTTGTGGGTTCATGTCCTGGGGCAGTGTATGACATATGAAAAAAATATATATTTTTTCACATAAAATGGATCTTTGAATTATTATTTTATGAAGATATTACTGCCTGGGTAAAATTTTCGAAAGGACCGAAATAAACATTTTATCATTTATGTTTAATAAAGAAATTTCAAATTTAAAGTGAATGCAGAGTGAATGAATGATTTACTTAAGTGAAAATAAAAATAAAATATTTGCTTTGTCATGTATCAAATAATAATAATAGACTTTGATAAGATTAAAAGACCAAAAAATGAATACTTTGCAATCTAGCTTAAAGAATGAATTGTTGCCAGATAATGGAAAAACTCAGCAAACAAGAACTAGTATATATTTTTTTCTTCAGAAAGATTTTATTTTAACTTTTCTTCAATATTCTGTGGATTTTGATATAAGCTGTAATGTACTTTGAATAGAACAATAAAGAAGAGCATCAGCTCTCCTCAGTTAATGTCTGCAAAAATAAATGAAATAGACAAAAAATATTATGCAGAACCATTTTATACCATTGAACCTTTGAATTTGATACGAACCATTGTTTAATAAAAAGGAATAATTGGATACCATCTGATAATAATGCCCATGGGAATCCTACATCACCATTTGTTATTTATTGTGGGAATGCTAAAAAATATCATGAAAAAATGGAACTGCAATCTGAATATTAAAATGTTAAAACTCAGTAACAAATGTTAATATAAACAAATAATTTTTAAAATTCTTTTACTAAACTAACTCTTTACTTTGTCTTCAATATTCAAAAGAATAATAATATGCTGATAGAAATTTATAAAATTTCTTTTAAAATTTAAATTATTAATTCACGTTATATTATCCAATATGTACTTAATTAATAAATTAAGTAAGATTCAAATTGATTATTGGCTTTCAATATTTAGAAAACAAATCAAAATTAAAAACATAGTTAACATTTGAAGTATATTTTAAACATATAAAAATAATTATTCTGGTGAAAGCATTATTTGATCTAAAAATATAAAAGATATTTAAAAATTTTTTTCATAATGTTGTAAAAGATATTAACTTTCTTCTAAACATGTATGTTTAACAATCTTTAAGATGTAGATCACATTTTACAAATTGCAATCTAAATAATAATACATTGGATTATTTTTAAGTAACAATTGTTGAATTTTAATTTGTGTAATTATTTTTTAAAAACTTTCATCTTATTATTAATCTAGACATCATTTGATTTACCTATTCTACAAATTACTTTATTTGAAAGTACTAGTTTACATATTCCAAACTATACATTCCTAAGTCTATTTAATTTTTATTTACTAAATAAAAATACTTATCAATGCATAGGCTTATTGATGCCTTAAAAATTAATGAGTCTATTATAAATGTAAGCTTAGATTATTATAAATACTTAAAAAAAAAAATAAAACAAAGCCTGAGGGAGTCAAAAATAAGACATTATAGATCAATTCATAGATCACATGATCCTATCTCTTAAGCTTGTAAGTTATAAACAGTGAGGATTGCCAATTCCTCTACAAGCTTTATGATAAATGCTTAGTCAGAGCCAGCACTTAAAATATCTGTCAGGAACTATCCCAAACCCCTGACGATGGTTTCATGCTTTGGCAAAACACGAAACCATGGTCAGGGGTTTGAGGAGGGTTTCCTGACAGAGATATTTTAAGTGCTGGCTCTGGCTAACATTTATCCCATAAAGCTTGTAGAGTGAATTCTGCAATCCCTACTGTTTAAAGCCTGAGAGATCAGATGAATAAGATCAATGAAAATCAAGAAAAAGTCATCAATAAGAGAATCAAAGAAATACTTAAACAAGAAATGAAACAAAGCCAGAAAGATCTAATAAATAAGATCAATAAAAATCAAAAAAATGTGACCAAATTCAGGAAATGTTAGTAATGAAGATAGAAGAGAGTCAAAATGAATTAGAAAATAGATTAAAGTAAGGATTAAATATGTGTAAACAGAATCAGTTTAAAATAAAAAATGGCATAAGAACAAATATATAACTAGAAAGTTAAGTTTAATAAATTAGAGAATAAGATGAAAAAAACTAAAAGTCAAATGCTAGCCAAAATCATTAAATTAGAAGATAATGTAGGAAAAGAACAAAATTGGACCAGGAAGATGAAAACTAAGGTTCAAAATAGAATGCCAGAATAAGAATAAAAACTTAGAAGCTAAGCTAAACAAATGTCAACAAACTAATAATAGAGAAAATATAGAGTAAGTAAGAAAAAGAAAATCAAAAGTTTAGAAACACAAATTGAGCAGAATCAGTCAAATTATATTAACTTAGATGTGGTACAATTTAAAGTAAATGACCAGATTTTTAAAAAAGGAATTCCATCACAAGTTTAGATAGTAAAGATAAACATAAAATTTTATTTATAGAAATGAAGCTTTTAAAACCTAAATGGTTTTATTATCACAAGGTATGTAGTTGTGAATATAAGTATTTTTGACTAAGAACATAGAAATTTTGCTCAATAACATGAGTATAGCCACTTCTAAGTGTTTGATTTATGATTGTAGTAATTTAGAAATTATACCCCTTATTACAAAGGCTGACAATCAAATGTGTAAATCACTATGGGTATAACAATAAATGTTTCAATTTATATTAATGACTAAGAAATCCATTTATTACAAATAAAAACACACTATTATTTCAGTCAAAATTTATGCAACCCATATATTGACATAGATTTATTTTATAAATATTCAGTTTATGATGAAATTTAAAAATGCACTGGACAGATTATAATAATACAATAGATTATTTTAAGTTACAATTCTTAAATTTAAATTTGTGTTCATTATCTTAATAAACTTTTTATTATTAATATACACATTATTTGATTTACCTATTCTACAAATTCTTTATTTCGAAAAGTATTGATTCACATATTTCAAATATAATAAATAATTTATTTATTGAACTTATTATTTACCAAATAACTATCTTTATCAATGCATAGGCTTATTGATGCCTTATAACTTCATGATTTTATTATGATGCAAATGTAAATTATTATAAATTCATTTGTGATGCATGAAAATAAGTAATTCTAATCATTACACGAGGTATATCTAATAAATTGTAACATTCATGGGTAGATTTAAGCCTTCTATTTTATGCACTAGAAAGTGCAAGATAATCACACTGTAAAAAAGTATCTTCAGACCATGTGAGAATTCAGATCTTTCAAGAATATAGTTATATTTCCTGATTAACTGACCTAATATTTTTATTATGACTTTCTCTATTGCCAGCCCAGAATCAATTTTATATTTATTTATAAGGGCACCAGAGTACATAGACTCACTGATCCATTGCATTGCATCATGTATTTTTGCAGTAAATAACTAAATGTAACTTTTACATGATTTCATTTTCTTGTCAAGTAGTATTTAAGAATTTTTTCCAGCATTCATAGATAAAGATACATATGTTGGCATAGGTAATTTATACATTTCCTAAAAATCTTTTTAAGTTAGTAAAATCTAATAAGCTAAATTAAAAATAAATAAATAATACTTCTACATAGAATATAAAATAAAAATATAAAATAACAATTCATGTCAATTGTTATAATGCTGAGAGTTTAACTTATAAATAAATCAAAACAAATACTAAAATATTTCCAAGCGCTTTCAACTCTTAGAGTCCTTTCATCAAAAGACAGTGTAAACAATTCTATTTTCTCCTTAGGTGATGAATCTAACATTTCATTGTATTGGTCAGGAACAACTAATCGGAGGCTTCGTTAATTTTGAATTCATAGCACAAAAATGAATTTTTGTATAATATATGATTCTTACAATAATAATGAACTTGAAACACATGATAAAAACACAAGATTAAAGAATCACCTGTTATACAAAATTCATTTTGTGCTATGAATTCAAAATTAACCAGCTTTCCGATTAGTTGTTCTTGGCTTAATACAATGAAATGTTAGATTAAATCACCTAGGAGAAAAATAGAATTGTTCACACTGCCTTGATACGACCCGTAAGAGTTGAAAGCATTGGAAATATTATTTGTTTTTATTTATTTATATTAAACTCTGTATTAACAATTGAGCACGAATTGTTATTTTATATTATTTAAGCTAAAATTAATAACCTACAAGGAAAAGTTGATATATTAAAGATAAATATTTTATTATAACAAATTAAAATATTTAAATTTAAAATTAATAAAATTAAAAAGAGCATACACATGCTTATCCAGATAATAACATTAAATAATAAAAACAGATCCATTCTTTTAAATTTCTTGAAGGAAGGAAGCTAATCCATGGATAAAATGTCTCTTTAGGGATATTTGGAATTCACAGTTAATGTTTATAGTTAAATTTATTTTGCAAACATTTAATTTTGACCATAATTTAGGATATGAGTAGAATTAACTAATGTGAATTTTGCGAATTTATGCAGATTTAATATGTACATCATTTCTTGGTTTGAAGATCTCATGGGCCATTGATTTTAATCACTGTTGACATCTTTTAGGTTCCTGGCCTGCTTTAATGCTGGACTTGAAGGCTTTTTATAGAGTGATGATTTCCTGATAAAAGGTGTCCACAAACACTCTGATTTCCCCTCTGCATGACAAACCAGTTCAGCATAGAACAATCTTGAATACTTCATGATCCAAGACCAGAACAACAACAACAACAACAACAACAAAAAAAGCAGACAAGATCTTGTTTGAAGCTATTTTTTTCTTTTGTACTCTCAACCTAGTTTTCAGATTTCTGCACATATGTCCATATCCCTTGCTTTTATCATAAGGCGAAGTTTCATAATCTTGTACAATTATTATTATTTTTTAGTTACAAGATCTCTTTCATAAAATACTTCCACGATCTTTAATCAGCATAATATCTTTCTTTTTATTTATCTGGATAAACAATCTGTATGCACTTACATTTTTTTCAATTTCACCTTTAATTAATTTAAATAGATAATATCGAACCCAAATAACTTTCATTGCATGTATCAAAAAATAAATTCTACTAACTAAAACAAAACTAAACTATGTCTTTTGAACTGATCTTTAACTTTTACTTTTTTTAACTTTTCAATAATTTTACCAATGCCAAATGCTAATGAACTATACATATTTTAATACAGCTCAATATATATTGTAACTTTACATAGTACTACAAAGATCAAAGACCACCATGTTGGTTGCCAAAGACCCGACAACAATTGTAACCCTCCAAGCAAGCAATCACACTGGTACCATAACTATGGATTTTACACACGACAGAGCATGAGACCTTTTTATAAACAAAATATAATATTATATAATTACAAATAAGCACAACCTTGGGTTCTTATTAAAATCTATCTAAGGTTCTTATTGAAATCTCAGGTTATTAACTTTAATCACATCTCAGGGTTTATGCCTATATTTGATAGAAGTAATAATTATTTTACTAAACACTTGAATATTATTAAATGCAATAACTATTTAAGTTCTTATAATTAAATATTTTATGTTCTTATGGTTCTGTGCGAGGCTTACATCTTATGTTCTACAATGAATGAGAAAAGGTGCAAATATAGAATACCTAAGTATCTGAATACCTGAGATAAACAGATGACTAGCAATAAATCACTCTTTAAATATTTAAAATTCCATATAAATAAATATTCATGTTCATATGACCTATACACACATTGTAACTAACCCTATATCTGAGTTTGTACCAAGTAATAAAAATTTAAATTATGCAGCAGATAGAAAAGGCATTTTTTATGCCTATCCACTATATCTTCAAGCACATTTGTGACAAAGGATATCTCAACATAATATTCATTTTAAAATAATGCACATGTTAAATAAATGATAAATAAGACTGAACAAGAAAATTTAATGTGACTTTCTAAGAAAACTCATAGAATAATTTTATTTGACCTATCAATGATTACAAAAAAAAACAAAAATAAATAGATAACAAGAATTAACTAGGTGAAGTTACAGGGTGATATATACAAAAAGAATGATCCAAAAGTCAGTAGAATACAAAATAAGTGTTAGTGAAGAACTTATGATCTGTGGATGCAAGGTGAATATTGTTCATCTAGATCCTCTAACGAAATACCTTTGTTAGTAAACCCTGTTTTGGTAAGTTACATGGTTCGAGGGTTTTATTAAATCATAATAGCTTTTTCATATAAATTATTTAGGGGTTGTTTGGTCAGGTACTGTTTAGGACAGTTGTGAATTCCCAGGTTAATATGGCCAGGTATAAAGTCAGCCTCTCTCTTGTTTGTTTCTGGAGTATTTTTAATTATGTTGAGGAAGCAGTTATTGAGTTCATCAAGTGGTAATTCAGAAAAATCAGCCTTGCATCTGGTCAACCAGATGGCAAGTTTTTGTAAGTGGCAACTTCGATTTCAGTGAAAATGCCCCTCATTTAAAACCCCTTGAAGTGATGTTAGGTCTGGACCATTATTATTAATGTGTTTCTAAAAAGTTTTGTCTTAGTCCTTGCCAGACTGGACAAAAGACTAAGGATGTGGATCCATATCTTCCGGGCTAGAAAAACAGAGACAAGATATAACATCTATGTGGAGAGCCTATTCTATTAAGAAATATAGCAGTGAAGGGGAATAAATTTTCCCAAGGTTAATTTTGAGAAGGAAGTTGGTGTGTTTAGGTGCTAGTTCAATCTACGGTCTAGTTTGTGCAGTTTGTTTGTCGATGGGGAGGTGTGTGCCTTCTGGGTATTTGAGTTGGATAGATTGAAGGCTTCCCAATAGGTTATTTTTGAATTTAACATGGTTGCAGAAGGTACTATGTGCTCAAAAATGTATCAGAATCTGTGTTTGAAGCCAGACGGGAGTGTAATCTCAGAGGGGCCAGTCTACCAGTGGGAAGAACACTGTTTCTTTGGGAAGTGGACATTGGAAGGTCCTGCAATTAGAGTAAAGTTATGGATTATATTGTAAGTTCTCTGTATAATACAAATACTTTCATTGAATGCAGTCCCAGTCCATTCATGTCTCTTGGCTTTTGAAGGGTGCTTAGACTGATAAATTATCTGCACCCATCTCTACAGCGTCGCAGACAGTTGGATTCTACTTTTTAATGAAAGCTTATGTTGGGTAATCTGACAACAAGAACATAAATATATTTAATGAATAATAAAATATGTACATATAAGATAATAATATTTTAATACAATAAAAGATATTTACCAAAGACAGTAACTTTAATATTATAATTTATACTGACATAAACATTTGCCTAATTTAAAATAAAATATATTCCCTTCTGAATAATCCCTATAAAATTATAATTATGGCATTTACATTATTTAAAAACTTTTCACATTTTTATTTAAGATACTAACCATATAACAATGTCATACACAGAATATCATGTATATATGCCTATAAACAGGCCACTAATGATGATATTAAAAACTACAATACAATTGATGTTTAAAAATCAGTGTGGAAACATAGTGTTAATGATAGTGCAGGGGCAGAATAATAAAAGAGCTCAATACTAACAATAAACTAACATCTCTTAAATTATTAAAACAGGCACAACTCTCTATACGTATTGCCACTCAGTGCAAGCCAGAGTAATCAATGGATGCCAGAAGGCTTGTGCATAAAATCCCCCATCTAGTGCCTACTCATTCAATATCCCCAGACTATTTTGGCTTGTGGCCTTTGTCAGTGAAGAGCCTTGGATCTGAGAGCACTCCACCTAGATCTTAGGATCTAATGCAACCCTCCAATTAAATTAAATTAAATTGTAATAGAGCTAACTAAACAATTGCATAAATGGACATGCCTTAAATGTCCTCACATTGTGAAAATATACACCACTATCATAACGCTAAAGGCAAACTGGATGGTAATAACCTGGCAGTGCCAAAGCAAGTAAGCCACATTCTCTCTCTCATGGAGGGGTTCAACAAATACCACAGTAATGGAAACCATCCAACTAAATGCCAAATTGATACTATCTCTCAGTAGCAAACCAATTAATAAATGAATAAGACATGAATATGTTAATAATAAATAGAAAGGGTAACTCGAATATGTACCAATATGCACAATAACATATATTTGGTCTAAAATATATGCAACCAACACAATATAAATTGCAAAGTAATATCAAATATTAAGAATTTTAATAGCTATCTAAACTCACACATCTTATTCCAAAACATTCTATTCATACACATAACAAATATAAAAAAGACAGTTTGCCCTGTGCACAGTAATATGCTTTTATTATACTGAAATAAAATTCCAATAACTCTCAATAATTTATAATTGAAAAATAAACATTTTATCTGGATATTTTTCTTACCAAATCCTTTGATGACATGTATACTATTATTAATATGTCACATATAAAATAATAATTAGATATGCATAAATAATGTAACTACAACAATAATAAATCACAATTTCATAAATAGTAAATATATATTACACTTGTTTTACCACATTTCACTAAGTTGAGGGTGGAAAGTTCTTTCATTATTTAAAATAAAAAAATGAAAATAACCTCTTTAATTGAGGAATAATTTTGTTGTTCCATTCAGCAAAATATAATACAGTTTTTATTAATGTAGAGGAAATAAACGAACAAGCAATCATTTGAAAACAGGAGTTTCTTAAAAAAAAAAGTGTCTGCAAATTTTTTTTAAATATAAAAGAACAAATAGCAGGTATAGAAATATTAACAATAAACAGATAATAAAGTGTTCCATAATAAATGTGAGACATTATTTTGATAATATTAAAACAACACAAAGCAAATTTAAATTATTTCTTTCCTTTTGTAGAGCAATAAAATATACTTTCAATAAATAAATGAATTATGAATAAAGGAATTATTAGGATGCTAAGATATTATCCTATTTGTATTGGAAATGTCTTTTCCAAAATATTAAGAAAATTAATCCAGATAACATCTTATATCATAATTAAATAAAGGAATTTAAAATGACTATATTTTATTTTGTCTTTAAAACTAATGATCAGTTATTAAATTGTCTGTAAATTACTTGTCTTCCGAAGTAAAACATTAGTTGAATATAAAAGATATTATTTAATCTTAGCAATTAGCTTATGTAACTAATTAAAACTTTAAATAACAGAGTATTAATAAAATGTTTTTACAGCAAAAGTTCCAAATCAACTAAAAGGCTATAGAAATGGTAAATTAAGCATAAAATATAACTTTAAAAGCTTAACAATCTCCAGAAAATGTCACATTCAGAACACTCTGAAATCTTTTTATAACAATCCAGCCCTTTGCATTTTTCAATAATCTATTGCTTATAGATAAGTAAACATGTACTGGTAGAGTAGATTTGCTTAAATAACTGAGATTTTTACCTCAACATTATTCACTGATAAAATAAATTACATACAATTAAGTTTTTAAAAATTATTAATTAAGTTGAACAGTTTGTCACATGACTTTACTTAATCATCAATTAATATTGGGGTAGGATTTTTGAAATTGATTAATAATTTTAACTTTTTGTTAACTGGATCACATATTTATAGATTTGACATTGAATTTTTACTAATTAAGAGGCATAAAAATAGATTTAAATACATGATGTCTAGACAGTTAATCAAGACATAATTAACTTTATTTAATTATCAAATAAAATCATTTATTTAATTTAAAACAATAACTTTACTTTAAAATAAATATCTTTTACTTAAGAAATATCATTCAATTATTTAATGTCAAAATATCCATTTATATAATATATTATTTTTAAAGATAATTACCACTTTAAACAATTCTTTTTAAACTTTCATCTTCTTCTATCACACATGCACAAATATTTGCACACACATGTATACTAGATATGATTAAGAAAACTATAAAATTTATTTCAAATTAATAATCAATATTTTAAAAGACAGCAACTAAATTTGTTTACTAAAACTCATTTAAGATAAAACCCATTTCAAACCAGCTTTCCCTAATCTTAATATATAAAATTCCAATTTCAAATAGATATTACATGAATTAACTGATACTTTAGTAATTATTATTTTAAATGTTAACTTTATCTAATACAATCAACTGAAAATATAGACCATTTTAAATTAGCTTCTATCCAAGTTTAACTTATCAAATTTGCACTTAAACAATTATTAAATCAATTAATTGATATTCTTTTAGCAATTATCATTCAAATATATTTAACAAAGATATTTCATTAATACTTTAAAGTGCCTAGTTGAGATTTTATATAGTTTAAAAATAGTAAAGTTTATTTATTACAGGGTTATAATTATTTGAGTAAAAAAATTTTTTTAAAGTACTTTCTATTATATTTAACTGATCATGGGCTAAATATAAGGTTATAATATATATGAATAGGAGAAAATATTTTCTCTCATAATATAGATAAAAAATTAAAACAGATTTCAAATAGCTCACTTCAAATAAAATCTCTTCTAATAGGTTTGAAAAATAGTAATGGGGAAAGTGTTATTCATCAAGATTATTAATTGTTGAGTTTCAGAGCTTGGATAGTTTTCCACTTTTGTTCTCACTTCAGTTAAAAATAGTTAGAGATCTATTTATTGCAAAAATTAGATAGTTAACAGGATTGTTTATGGGTTGACTATGTAAAAGAATTCTAATGGATGCTCTGCCATTGCATCACTAGGATCCTCAGTACATATTTATGAAAAAAGTAAATAAGTAAATAGTTCATCAGTTGGGATATCATGTGACATTCGAATTCTGAAAAGTATAGGAGTGAGCTTTTAAGCCACACACCTTTATCTCTTGAGGCCAACATTTTATCATTGCACTGAAATGAACAGGATAATATATTTTTAAATAAAAATTTATCTTTTATTTCCAATCAAGATATTTTGTGAGGCAATATTTGTAATTAAATTAATTTGCTTTTATGTAAAAGTTTTTTTATTAGTCTTTTTTGTTAAAATAAAATTTAAATAATTGCTTGATTATGTTGTAATTAAATTAAATTATATGAAAATCAAAACTTTTTTTACTGAAATATTGACATTTCAAAAAATATTTTATATTTATAAAAAAAGTTATAAAACTTCATTTTTGATAGTCATTACTTAAAATTAAGTACTACACCAATAAAATAGATATAATATAAAGAGAATTAAATTCAAGATATATTTAAAATGATATAGCAAATTAATCTTAACCTATTTAACAATTTTCAGGATATATATATAAGAATGTCTAATAGATACCCAAATCAACAAATATATTCTCTAGCCAAAAATTAATAATTTAATCTTTCTACATTTGAGTAGCCTTAGAAATGTATTTTATTGACAGTTAAATGAGTATACTAATTGTTTAACAAGATCATGATTATCAATAAAAGCAAAAAATACTACAATCAAGCTAATGATAATTTGATTGTTCATTAGATCTAATCTATTGACTGTCCTTTTTCTAATGCTAGTTATTGTAGAATATTAAGTTCAATCACCTTTTTTTAAATTAAATCAACATCACAAATATGTTTGAAAGGTATTGTTTATAATAGAATTTTATGTTTAATAATGTGACTAATATATTACTTAAAGAATTTAATTTATTAAGAGACTCATCACTTTATTCTTAACATATTATTAATTTATACATAATTATAACTAATATTTATAGCTAAAATAATTAACATTATTTTTTTTTTTTCATTTTTATTTTACTTTATTATAAATTTAATTATTTTAGTTTAGTACAGGTCAGATTGTCATAAATCTTTTCTGATATCAGGAATCTTTCTGCTCTATATTTTTATTTTTAAATTTCTTTAATTATATACATAACAATTCTAACTTCATTATTTTCTTTGTTTTCTAACTTATTCTTTATCTTTTATCATTTTACCCGATTGAGTTTGATCTTAGAATGGTCATATTTGTTTATGAGTGATTATGTGTTTGTATACTAAATAAAAAGAAATAATTATAAATTGTATATTTATTGCAGGATGCCAGGGAAAAAAGTTGAAGAGATAGACTGATAGATGAACTATATTTTAAGCATATATGTATATTTATTAAAATGTTATTTGATAGGATTGTGTTTCATTTCTTTTTTTTCCTCACAAGAGTGGGTACACATGTACATTCAAATTTACTGAAGTTATTTAATTTTAGAATAGATTAAATTTTATTCATATATGTGTATTTTCTCTAGTTCACATTGATCAGTGTCCTGGTAATCCCAAAAATAGTTCTGACACAATAGTATACACAATATTGAAGCGATCGGATCTAAGTTTGATCAATGCTTCATGAGATCTCACCTGAATGTAATGGGGCTTTATACTTTTCAATACATGCTAGTTTAAATTAAAACAGATTATTATTTAAATATTCATTAAAACCAATTATTTTATGTTTAAACTTACTAATATTATTAATAACTTCATGAGAAAATTATTCATGAAAACATATATATTGTAATTGCGTGGATTGTACATATATATTTATGAATAATTAAATATATACATTCGTTATAAAGTTTCATTACATTGGAATGTTTTATTTTTACTTTTACTATTTTGTTCAAATTTCTGTGATTAAAAGCTACATTCTTTCAATAAGCTTTCAGATCGCCCTTTTCCAAAGACAATGGGGAATTTTTATTAATTAGTGAAAATGATAATTTAAAATGTAAGGACGGTTCTTAATTAAAATCGTTTATTCAGATATACAAATTCATTTTCTAAATAGAAAATGAATTCAAAGTTAATGGATTTGAAAGTCTTATCGAAGGAATGGATCAAAAATCAATTAACGAAATTTTTAACTTGCAATAATTTAAAAGCTTTAGCCTGAAGGCATCAGAGTCAGAATGGGCGAGAAACTGCAGGAAAGGTATAAATAGCCTGGAAAAGTTTCAAGAGAAAAGAAGCCATTACTTTTTAGAAGAGTTGATACCTGAAGGTACATCTCTTTTAATTATGAATTTTGATAGTCTTTTCAGCATGGTGTGTGGCTAACTTTGGGGATCTGATTGCTGGACCTCGAAGTTCCCATAAAATCTTTAACATGTAGCTGCAAATTAGAAACTTCCATACCAATCGTGAGCTGCTGAAATATTAAGGAAACCAATCCACAATGCTATTTATATGAGTTAAATGTGCACCAGTGTTCAACTCCTAAATCCAACCGGACTCTGCCATGTAACTTAATGAACAAACCATGGAAAGACTGGTAATATCTTTATTTTCTGAACCACAACTTTCTGGCCTGTTTATGAACTTTACTTCAAATCATATCTTAAATTAATTACTGTTTAAAATTTCTCCTCACTTCATAATATTTTAAATTTGTATAGTAATTCTCTATTCTTATCTCTAGTCTTAAAATTAATATTTTGTTCACTTTCCTTTTCTTACGATGGCGGTTCCTTTTAACTAACTTTATATATTTATTTGAATGATTATTAATATCATTTATTTTGATTATATGCCAATAATACTTTCAACTCAATAATAATCTCTTTTGTTACACTTACCTTATGAAAATAATATTGTATTAAACTTTATAGTTTAATTATGGCTCATTAGAACTAAATTAATACGGTTCTATTAATTATCGAATTAAAGGATTTATTAAATGTTTGCTATTTTACCAATGGCTGATAATTATTATTAGCTCATTTTATAACCTATGCTCCTGGCTATTTTATTTGAGTCACAAACTTATTTCTTCATATTGATAATATTAAAATGTTTTACTAAAGGTTGATAAAGGGAATAAAATAAATGTATTCTAGTTTGAATTTTGTATTTTATATTAATATTCAGGGAGGGAATGATATTTAGGGTATGATTAGTATAATTATATAACTGCGTTCAAGCACTTTTATTCTAAGCCAGTTTGATTCTAATCTGACATGATCAAGTCATTACATAAAGCATTTCTTATATAATTTGGGTTTTATTAATTAAATACAATGATCATTGAATCATCACTTTCTGAACATTGCTAATGTGAGCCACCTCCTGCTTCACAGGTTTGTCATATCGGTGATCTTATTGTTATTTTAAAGATATAAGAAGAAATCACTTCCTTCCTTGCTTGTTATTATATTGGAGCACCTAAGGTTCATGGCTGTGTCCCAACCTGGCTTTCCCTATGTTCCATGGATTACTTATAGGGCAGAAAAGACTTGTAAAATACAAGCCGCCCTTCTACTTCTTAAATTACCAACAAGCCATTATATTTCATATTTGTTTTAATGCTCGTAAGTCGTTAGTACTGTTTACTTCTCATTTCTAATAAAACCCCACTCTTATGCTTATAAATCGTAATAAATTGATTTCATTAAAATCAGCAAGTTTATATTCATCTATAATTTTAAATAAGTTCTTTGTTAAATATTGAAGTTATGCCCTAAATACTCATCATGCTTTTCATGAATTGATTTATGAATGTGTGAAAATGAATCTCACATCTTTCTGTTATAAAATAGAATCATAGTTTCTTTCCAAGTAAAATATCTTTATTCTCCTTTGTCTACTTGTTGGGCATAGACATATATATTTCTCCCACACTTGCATATTAATTATTGGCATATCAGCACGACTGCCATTATTTATTGTAATTCACACTCTAAAGACTAGAGATAATATATTATGCTAATCATAAACATTTGAACAAATATTTATTATTATTAAATATTTTATATAACATATTTGGGTTTGACTTTCTTCATTAGTTATTAATTATTTTAAATATTAATGCTCACTGTCTGTATTGGCAACCCAAACATATCTGTAGTCATTTTATTGTACATTAGCAAAAGTCAAATCAGGGGTCTCAGAAATCATCATCCATTGAGCTAGTCCTTGGCACATAGTCAGGTGCCATCAACATGTGTTATCCATTGATTTGATCTGAGCTTGTAAGTTGGATTCCAATTCAGTTTGGTCTTGGATTTAAATTCATTGGTTTAACTGGGTTTGAAGTCTGGCTTTGGGTTTAGGTTGTGTTGGGTATAACATCTTTTGACTGGTACAATACATATATATGATAAGTGTTGGACATCCATTGGTTCTTAGTCTATTCAGCTTATTTTATAGATTTTATGATAATAATTAGTTTGTTGGTGGGAAATAGCATCATGGTAACTGATGATCCTAGACAATTAATGATAATCAGCATTGATATTATAATTTTCAAATTTTTAATATGTTTTTTATTGTAGTTATTTTAGCATTTAAATATATGTGATTGATTTTATCATATACCATAAATTTTGTATTGGCTAGGTACTTATTAGCCTACATTTTATATTATGTTGGTTTTAAATCCAGTCACAAGAGATAATTGTTGATTCCTAGTTGTTATTGCTTGTGGTGCTACATTTATCATTTATATGTTGCATATTATTTACTTCCAATATTGATATTTTACTCATTTTTGATGCTCAGTAAAAACAGTGGTGCTTTTGTTGATGACTTAATTTTTTTCTTTTGCTGATAATTTGTATCACTCCTGTTATATTTCCTGCTTACATGAGGGCCTGATGATGATCAAGTTTTGTTGGCCAATATTACAAAAAAAAACAACAACATGACTTTGATCTTGATTATAATTTTATACCTGAAAAATAAGTCTGTACTTTTTATGTAAAAATAAAAAAATAATAATTATTATGAAATATGTGACTAGACTATATATGATGATTTGGTTATTCAAACAGTTAACATTTATATAATTTAATGATTGATCCTTAATAGCATTTTAACTATTTACATACATATAATAATTTAACATAATAAGGCCCAAGGCCAACATAGATAATAATTTGACTGTTTATACATGTGGAGTCCAGATTTCTGCACTTGAAATCACTGTACCATGGGAGACGATCTCTTCCAATAATCAAGTGTCCTTTTGTTCATCAAATTAGTACTGAGGCATTCATTGTTTTAATCTCTGCAGTCGATTGGCTCATACTACACTCAGGTGATTCTTCTTCTATGGAGATTAAAAAGATATAATTTTTAAATACAGACAAGCTGTAATATATATAAACCAATAATATATCACAGTCTGTTTTTGCATATATATGTGCGCTGATACATGTATAACAATGTTTATGTTGATATACGTGTACTCAAAGGGTTTTTAAATTAGTACAGATAGAGTTATGAGGTAAAACAGGTGAAATGTATAGTCTATAGGAATATAACATTTCAATATATATATAATGATAGGAAGTATTGATTGATAAATATGGAATATAAAAAAGATTAAAATGTATAATATATAAAAAGGTAATAATTATACAGAGAGGTATATAAAGATATATATGGATTTATAAATAATGATTATGAGATAGAATATATATATATAAATGTAAAATTACATGTTCATGTATATTTGTATTCATGCATTTGTATTGTATTTGTTATAGTTCTGAAGATTTCTGGGGCAATCAAAACTGTCAATAGTGGGTTGTAAAAAAAGCTTTATAAAAAGTACTAAGAATATAGATGATATTAATATTATAAGGATCTGGTAATGCAATAAGAAAGATAAAGTTATAATATTTCATAAAGAGAATAAATAATTACATGAAGTCATCTGAATTCTAGTATACTATTTGCAAAATGATCAAAATACTTCTATAAAAGAGAACTATCCATTTATATCACATTTTAAATTCAGATGTTATGATCAATGTATCAAAAATTATTTAAAGTGATTATATTAGCAAAACACCAACATATTTTGTACTTTTGATTTAAAAATTGTTATTAAATTTTATTGCTAGTTGTTGAACTTCTGCCTTAAAATTTTTATATTACATGTAAAGGTCACATTTATTTTATTATCCAGTCAAGAAGAGAATGACACATGTTTAAGTCAAAAAATAATCAGACATTATTTAACATTAAACAAAACATGCTCACATTCAAAAATTGGTAAAACTGACTTTTAGTGGCTACAACTTTTCGCCTTCTATTTCTAAAAAATTGAACTATATTTTGTTTTCATCCTACATGCAGGAATTTGCATTTATTTTTTAAAAATTGAACTATATTTTATTCGTACTATGTAATTGTAAAGTATATCTAACTATAAATGTATTTTTTACATAAAGGTTAATAAAAAAAAAACTTACATGTTTATGTGCAATTTTGAGCTAGGTTATAAACTATTAAATATTAATGTTCACATGTGACAAAACTTAAAATAATTTTCCAGTGCACTTTATTGTTCATGAGACTGATGTTAACAAACAAGTGGTCATAGACTGGTGTCATTTTTTCCAAGAATAATGTGCTACAAAATTCGACAGAAATCCAGCACTTGTCGGTAGATTTGATGACAACTGCAAACGACGGACAGTAGAGATCGATAAGTCATATTTCTTTCACTGAAAACACTATAGGGGGCAATGAGAGAAGGCCATTGGGTGTTTGTTAAGATAGAGAGACGGTCAAGAAAGTGTTTTTTAACAGAAATTGAAGATAAATCAGCTGCCATTCTGGAACAGCTCATACAGCAACACATTTTACCTGGTACACATATAATCACTGACAGCTGATGTGTATATAGCAATATAAGTGGTCTTGATAATGGTAAATACTTCCACTCTGACATTGTCCACCAAGACAACTTTTTTGACATGGACAACAAACTTATCCACACTAATAATGTTGAAAATATGTGCATGAGAGCAAAGTGTAAGCTAAAATAACAATTTGGTACCAGCAGAGCTTTGTTTTCATCCTACCTGCAGGAATTTGCATTTAGGGGTATGCACAAATATGCCATCATTTTTGGGAATTTCCTCATGTGCATACATAGCTCAAAACTACGCATAAAAATGTAAGTTTTTTTTATTTTTTTATTAACCTTCATGTAAAAAATACATTTATAATTAGATATACTGTACTTTACAATTACAGAGTATGAAAAAAATATAGTTCAATTTTTTAAAAAGAGAGGGTGAAATAGTTGTGGCCGCTAAAAATCAGTTTTACCCAAAAAATTTATTGATTATCATTTAATAAAGTCATTGGTCCAAAAAAAGTATTTGCTTTTGTTCATATATATCACTATACGATAAAGTATAAAGAAAATCATGTTTCTGCATTAATAATTGAGTTACATCTACCTCATGCAGTTACATGTTTAACTAGGAAACTACCAGCTTGTTGTAAACCTTATATTCTTTTTGATCATAATATGTTACAGTTTTAAACAATAAAATAAATGAATATCTAATTTGTCACAGAGTTAATAAGTGAACTATCAGAAACTTTTTAATAGAAATAGATTGATAAATAAGTAAATCCAATAAAACAAACTTAAAAGCTTTAAAGATTAATATACTTGTCCATAACTGAATTTTTTAAAATTCATTATATTTCTTTAAAAAGATTAAATTGAAATTATTTGGTAAGTAATGGTATGATATAACAGGAACGAGCAATTCAAGCAAAAAAATAAAGTGGAAGTAGGTTGTATGGGTGTAGTAATGGCTTGAAATGAGTGTGTTTTAGGGTAGCAATGAATACTTATTTTTTAATAAAAAAAATTAAGAACTTGAGATAGATAAGTTCTAATTATCTAGCATTAATAAGAATAGATATTTCTTAATAATAACAGAATCAAAACATAAAATCATATCATAATATGTTACCAAAGACCATACTGCATGTGGTTAGCCAATGTAAATAATGAGTATGTTTTTTCTCCAGCTAATATCCAAATATTTATTTACCTACAATGATGGATAGATAACTAATTTGATATAGAGATGCTACCACATTTTTATAAATTTTAGCAGAATTAATACCAAAGTGATTTCACTGACTAAGTCATTAACTGTGCACTTTGAAACTGAACATTTCACTCAGGAATGATAAAAATATTGTTATTCGTAGATATACAGTACAATAATAATGGTCATCTGACACTGTACAATTGTGTGTGAAATTTATGCTAGGGAGTGATCCTTTTCTATCCTTTATGAATTTGCTGAAATTTATAGTTATTTTCTATCCCGCATAATGATTTTAGAAATATTACCTATTTTTTAATTGTGACATTTAATATTCAAATTAGAAATATATATTTTTATTCTACATATAAAAGAAACTTTTTTTTGAATACAGATTTAATGTTATTCTTGTCAGTATTTTTAATAGTCTTTTAATTTTAAAGGGTCAATTTTATTAATAATAATATCTATATTGAAGATGGAGAATGATAAAATGAAAATACAAATGTAATAAATATGTTTAAACTAGCTATAAATAAAATTATGTAATTACAGAAAATGTGATACAAAAAAATCATTATAATAAGCAAATGATTAGAGTATATACAGTTACATTACCCAAAATCAAATCAATAATTGAATTTGATTACACACCCCTCTTGCACACCCCCACACAAATTGAACATTTTATTGGATGAATGAATGAATACTCCAAACAATGATGATTCTGCTTTTCTGTTGAAAGCATATATTTGAAATTCAATTATTGCTCTGGTTTTTGTTAATGTAATTTGTATACTTTAACAATTTGTATATTATTGCAATTTTTGTGTCATATTTCTATAAATGTATTTCAATTATAGCTTATTAAATGATGTTTAATGTATAATCTTACTTCATGTTTGTTTTACATATATCTTGTAACCCCTCCCTTACACCAATCTTATATCATTTATGAATAAATACCCAGGGAGCCAATTCTATCGATAATAGAATAAGCTAATACTCTAACTCCATTTGAGTTACTACCGAGACTTTTTTAACAATGTCCAACTATAGCTTAGCTCAGTGGCAGGGTTACAGAATACTATGATATATAAAATGTAAATAAGATGAAGGAAGTATTATAAATCATGAAGAATAAAATATCTACTCTGTTTCTTAATGAATAAGTGGTTGAAACTGATAAAGTCCCATCCATTCAAACATATAAATTATAGCTCAAGCTTTCCACGTTAATACTTTAAAATCAGAAGAAAGATATAACATTAATCAGCTTTTACTGTATAATAAGTTTAAATTAAACGACTAAATTAATATTTACTTGGAAACGCTAAGAAAATATCTCAGGGTTTTATTATATACTTATTTAAAAATTCATATTATATAACATCTAATAATTACCACCATAAAGAGTAATAGTATAAAATTGAGTATTGTTCTAATAAAGTAGCAATGAGATAATGATAGAAACAGGGTATCTTTTCATTTCAAATCATTATTCATATAATAACTGAATACATAACTTCCCATAAGTTATCAAATAATTAAGCATTTCATATAATGTCTGGGTCGAGAAAATAATATCATCAGATCTGAATATGTTCCAAATCAAATTCATGAAAAAATGCAATTATATTGTATTGGTTATGTAGGTGTGGAAATTCAGAATGTGAATGTCTCTAAAAGAATAACTCTCAACAAAGTTTAAAATAAATGAAACATTTATTACATTATTCAATTTAAATAAACATCTTTATACTTTTACTTCATATATACATGTGTTATTAGCTAACTCTAATATTCTTTATTGAACAAACCAACATTGGGGTGACTAAACAATACAATAGTGAGCCAACATGTAAGTTAAAGAGGTCATGCTATCCTACAATGGCATGAAAGTTAAACAACTCTGACTGTCCAGAGAATAATTCTTTAATGAGTCAATTATACAATTCTATTAAATAGCTACATTTTTTTGTTTACTTGTTCAAAACAAGGATGATTTATTCTGAGGATTCGATGATTAGTGTGATATGATTTGAAATATTTATCCAAAACTTGCAAACCCAGTGATAAAACTCTTCCATATCTTCAGGATCAATAGCATTTCATGTATGCTTCTATATTATGATAAATGCTATGATATAACTAACACAATTACATCCTGTTGGTTTGCTTATGAAATTACAAAGTAAAATATCATAATACAGATGATGCCATAAACTAGCCAACAATTATAGTAATACTTCTGCTGTAGATATTCCATAAAAGAAGCTAATCCTATCTTTGACAAACCATATTACACCTAGCTATGACTATATGATAAAAACAAAAAATTCCTAAATGGACACATGAGGGACAAGAAAACCTTCTTAATTCTAATAATCTAAATGACAAAATATAGTGACTCCCTAACCTTATTCAAAGGTTCAATATTGGTGTGGAATCAATATCATCAATGAAAACAAGAGAAATTATATTGCTTCACTTCATATAATATCATCCTCATAGTGCACAAATACCTAATCTTGGAAATATAATCTGCTCATGGTAAATATCTAAATAAGCTAAGGAAGAGTTCTTTCAATCCCTGACAATATAATATATATCCTTAACTATTTCTTTTCTCATAGCTGCTTAACATATTTCATTCTAAACATTAAAAATAATAAATTCATTTGTAGATAGATTACTAATTCTTTCACTTCTTTTGGCATATTACATCATCCGAAACCGATCAGGAAAACAAGTTAAACATCCATAAACTTAGTAGTTATATAAATGTGTCACACAAACAGGCACACACATGCATAAATAACAATGCACAAACTAATTTCAAATCATTTTCATGACATAAATGCTATGCCAATATTAATTAATAAATTGAAAATAAAATTTTAATTTGTGATGAACTATAACTATTTTAAATTTGAAGTATAATAATTATTAATAAATAGGTCTTGTCATCTCTGACAACATAAAGATAAAACAACTCTTTTGTGCATTTACTGCCCCCCGCCCCCATTTAAATCAAATATTGGCTTCACGATAGCAAATAAACACTTCTACTGCTAACATAAGTGCATAAAACATATTAAAAAAATTACATCTAAATAACAATCAATTATCCAGTATAATACTTTCATATTACATGTGTCTGAGACAATCTTGGAGCAAAGAAACAACATATAAGACAAATAAATTGATCTACCTATCTACTTTACACTGACAATAAAGAAATGATTAAATCTTTAATGAGAAAATATAAGCTTCTTAGGAATATACGAAGATAATGGCAATAATTACAAAATGAATAAATATTAGTAGACATATAAATGAATTCCTGCAGGATGGACAATACAAATTTTGGATCCAATTGAGGGGCAATTTCAAAGGTTCTTAGCAACAGCTAATTAAAATTGCCGACAAAATAGCATGCAAAGTATTCAATATTTCTTTTCCTTTCCTTTTTTTTGATAGTGATAAATTAACATTTACTGCTGCAGATTTCTAATAATGTTTTATTGTTTAATTCACTAGTAATTACACAATTTATGACTCAGCAACAAATTTCTGCAGGAACACTAATTTTCACAAATTAATATTAACTATAATTATATTTATCCAGATGTTCACAATAACTTGTTAAAGGCCATCCATTAGGTGAATAGTTTATCAATTTATGATATTCATTTTAGTATACACAATTCTTTAAATGACATTTCTTTTTTTTAGTATGTTGAATATAAACAAGGAGAACAATGAGTAAAATATACACATATAATATTCACACTCTTCCACTCAAATTAAATTATATGCACATTTAATAGACATCAATTATTCATTAGTTTTATATAATTCACGGATAAAATTCTTTAATTCTATAAGATATGAATGGCTAAATACAATTCTCGCTCAATAATAATTCATAGCACACTATACTAAATTAGACACACATCCTTTCTTTTAAGGTTTATCTTCATACAGCTAGAAGAAATTTTTAATCTAAAGTCTATGAAATGTTTTGTTACAAAGTTCTGCATAACCTTTCTCATAAAATAGCAAATTTCATACAATTCCATTTTATCATTAAAACTAAAGATTGAGATCAAGTAAGTTAAATTTGGGTGATAGATGCACATATATATTTTAAACAATGATATTAAATCTAAAAGTTAGTTGATTGAAAGATAGTGTGATATATCTTGCTTGAAGTCGACTACATTTTCATCCTTTCTTTATTAACATTTTTTTTCTTTAGATACTAGTTTTATACAAAAAAAAAAATACTTAAAGAAAGTTATACTTTAAAATTTTTATTTGAATATCAACTGGCTTGACCTCTAAAAGATTGTGATTGCAACTACCATGTAGAGAGAGAGAAAAACAACTAAAAAAAATTCTTTTTTTTTTATTACCAACTATTGCTTAAATATCTATTTTCTTTCACCAATCAAGAGGACTCTTTTCCCAAAGGTCAACTTCAAGAAGGTCAATCCCACCCTTTACACTAAGATAATTAGCTGGAAATATTCAATAACTTTTTCTCTCTTGAAAAAGAAAAATCATTCTGACTTCTAAATAATATTAATCAAATTGAATCAACAAAAAAATTCTCTACACTCTTAAATAATAATAATAAAAAACCAATTATTTAGCAAATAAAGTAGTTGATATTGTATTTAGTCTGCCCAACAATCCACTGATCCATTAACCCATTAATCACTTAAAATGCATTCAAATTGGTTATAGAGATATTGACTATAAATTTATGTATTTCACTATAAAATATAGTATTCAGTATCATAATTAAATACATGAATGAAAGATGAAGCTGTAGGATGGCACAAACACACATGCACAAACATATTCCACAATATAAACACTAAACCAACTGATTAAATAGAAGCTTATATGATCACTATTCAAATGTACTGTATTATATGGAGTGAAGTATTAATGAACAAATAAACCAAAAAATAACTAAGCAAACATCAAACACTGTCTCACAGACAAATAAAATGACTCTGTATTAACTCAACCTCCACACTAACGGTTTCTGGGACAAGCCACCCTCCTTCTATCATCAAATATTCATCAAGAAATACTAAATTTTTCTAAAACTTCTAAACAGCATCTGCAAGTAACTTCTCCAAACAAGGTTATGGATTTTTAAAGTGAATTTATTTAAAATTTTCATGCTATTTCATTTTTTTTAGTTAAACGTAGTTGGTTACTACTGACACAATGTTATTTACTTAAAAATTTGTTCCTTGTGCCCATTTAGAAGGTCATAATATATATATATGAGAAAATATTCTGTACAGACATTTTAAAACAAATTTAAAATATAAAATGTATGTTTGTAATATATGTGCATATATAAAACCGAAAAGGGATATTTTACATATATAATTTTAAAATTAAACAAAAAAATATTACAATTTAAATAATTATTATATTACTGTTAAATTTCTTACCTTCTAATAATAGTGCTGGTGAATATGAGTATAAACCTTGTGTTAAAAAAACGCCTTCATATGTATTATTTGTTGTAAAGCTATTTATTAAATTAATTTCATGCCTTTGTCCTGAAGTTAGGCCAAATACTAAAAGAAAAATAATAATAATAAAATATACAAAAATAATGAATATAATTTTGATATTTTAATTTCTAATAGAGTACAATAAAAAAACAGATAAAATCATGTTTGTGTGTTTTAAAGAATTTCCACTTATTTTCTTATTATGTTGCTCTGATTTACATCGTTCATATAATACACACATATGTATATTACAGTGCGATTGAATAAATTTATATTTAAAATTTCAATATTTGACAATTAATGTAAACAAGTCAGCATATATCAAGTATAAACATTGTACAATATAATATACATATAAATCCTAAACATAATAATTAAAACAATTTTTTATATTTCCTGATTTCTGAATAATTAAATAATACCTCTTAGTTAAGAACAATAAACTTAGTTAAAACTATTGAAGCCCCATTTTTATAACCTAAATTGAACTCTACAATAATTATTATCCAGAACTGATCAAAAAGCCCAAAAATGAACTTTAAGAAAACTCTCCTAGTTAAGCATTGATCGCCTAGTGATTAGCATAACTGCCTTCCAAGCAGCTGGCCGGTTGCTTCCAGTCAACGCATTTGACATATGAAAAAAAAAGAAAACTCTCCTACAGATAATTCTCTGTAAAGTATTAACGGTTTTACTGCACAGATAATAAATGTTTTTAAAAAGAGTAGTGTTAATCAATAATGAGTCATATATCAGGTAAAAAAAAGGTACATCAAAATGAATAAAATTCAAACATCAAACCTGACATATTATCTCCAGATTGCAAAAGGTATAAAACAAATACTTCCAAGTATTGTTTATCATTTTATCAAAAACTTCTATAAATAAATAATTTACAGCTAAATAATCAATTGTGTGATAATATCTTTAATTTATTGAAAAATTTATATATAATTGACAGCATGGGTTATACCATTTCAGGAGTACTAGGTGATTTTTGTTTACAGAGAAATAGAAATATATGCTTTAAAATCAGCATCCTTAAAATAACTCTGGATTATACATACAAATAGTATGTTTACTATCTGACAATATGATTAAAATAAGCTATATGATTTTTTTTCACATATAAATATTATCAATCTTCATATTAAATTCACAATAAAACAGAGACTGGAGAAAATTTCTTTGAGATACTTATTACAAAAAACAACAACAACCCAGAATGAACTTTTGCAGTTTTTATTTTTAAAAGAAAAAATAAAAGCTTTCTATTTTATTATCATCCAGCTCTATTGGAGTAGTAATTTTGCAGATAAATTCTACCTAGAGGAAAAAAACAAATAAGTTGTATAAAATGCATTCATTAATAGAATAAATATCTAAAGATCTTACACCCACCAGTATAACATAGAAAATATATTTTAGACTTTTTTGAGATTATTGATTCAAAAATAAAAAAATAAACAAGCCAAAATCCTATCTTGAAGTATTATTCCAAAATAGCAATAAAATGGTGAAGAGATTTTATTATTGAATTTACACAAATTGATTTTTCCTTTAATAAAAGGCTCAAACCACCAAATCAGCTTTTTGTTAGATTTAAATTATATAATTTGGTGAGAAGAATATTATGATCAACTTTATCAAAGGCTGTTGATATGTCAAAATAGATGACATTTAATCTCTGATTTTCAATAACTTGTACAATATGAAAAAATATAGTAATAAAATTTCTTTTAATTTACTGCAAACAAAACCATGCTGTCATAAGTCAATTATTCACTAATATCATGTACTTGTTTATTTATATAAGTTTTTCAAATATTCTAGCAATGGTGTGCAAAATTAAAATAGACCTATAATTATTAACTATATATTTAACTCTACTTTTAAAGATAGAAAACTTAAATGATTTTCAAAGGCGTATGAAAAAAACAATTAAAAATATGACAAAGAAGAAAAGAGATATACTTAGCACAATATTTAGAAATAAAATCTGGACTTAGTTTAATATAGCAGCTATCACATTTAATAAATTTACTGCTGAAAATAACCAAAGCAAAATCATATTGTGACTTTTAGGAAAGTTCTGAAAAGTAAAGAAAAAAGCATCAACTATTAAAAAAAAGATATGAACTTGTTTTTTCTTTAAATAATCTTAGATCCTTGACAAAATTCAACATTTTCTAAGATTATCCATAATTTTAAACACAATATAAATGTAGCAAGGGAGCAGTTTTGTATTGACTGTTTTATTCCAAAGTGTATGCTCTAAGCATTCATGTACTGTAATATTTTGTATGTGGCCCTTGAATAATTTTTTGTTTTTAATGTGATCATCCAATTACTTAAGATTGTCTTAGATAATATTTTGTTGTTAATAAAATTGTTACAGAAAATCATATTTTTGATTTTTAGATGTAGATTCTGATAATAAGATTTTCTTTGGATTATAACATTAAATAGTTTTTAAAAAAACAAGAAGAAAATCAATTATTGATAATAAGCTTTTTTAGATATAAGTGAATCAGTTATATCATTAAAAACTTGAGTGAAAGTATATGCAATAGTTAACATTTTTAAATGAATAAAGAAGATTCCAATTAAAATTTAAAAACTCCATGTAAACATACTTAGTTACACCATCCCCTTTTTAATTCCTTTTTGCAAGATGAAAAATTGAAATATATTTTACATTAATATAAAATTTTAATTGTGGATAATGAATATCAATGGCAAAAAATAGAAAAATATATTGAAACACTGTATGTTACTAAGAATATATCTAAGTTATGATTAATTGAATTTATATTTATTTAGATTTAATAGATTTCAAAATTGAAACCATTCAAAGGTTTAGAAGAATGTGAGATATAATCTGAAAGAACATTACCTAAATATTATTTATAATAATAATATGATTTAAGTGCACTAAAAATTATTTAAATGAGAAAAGTAATTAACTTAACACAGTAGCAGTTTACTAAGGAAAACTTTACAATCATTATTCAATGAAACTCCATATCATGTTGACTCACACACACAAAAAAGTAATATAAATATTTCTATATATAATATTCTTTTTTAAGGTAATAAAATATGCATCCATATTTAAATGCAACATCTGGAAGAATCTCAGTATGAATAATCTTATCTAGGTCATCTATGAATAAAGGATTCTTGAATATGATATGAAAGTAAAAGATTTCAAATAAAAAACGAAATAAAATAAAATTTCCTAGAATCAAAGAATTTCTTTAATAATTTTTTCAGTCCTTATTCTCCTTATAGTAGCACAAAAACAAATGATAATATCAAGATCAAAAAAGAAAGAGAAAAAGAGATAAAAGATAATAACAATAATTATGTAATTATTATTAACATTTCAACCAAATTTATCATTATTATTATGTAATTTGAATGTGGATTAGATTTGAGATCTGTTAAATTTAATTGTGTTATAGGAAGGTGTGTAATAAATTCTTCTAAAAAGCCTTGAAGTCTGAAATATTATTTTACTGTTATGATTTTTATTAAAAACACAGTTTATCAATTAAGACTTTAAATAGTTTAAATAAGAAAACCTTTATTCCCCATTTAACTTAATCATTTATCAAAATCATCTTTTCATTAGAATAAGTACACATATTGTGATTAATTCTTACCACAATCACAGATACATATACATATCGATAATATTTTATAATTATATATAGTTTAATTTCATTTAATATTAAACTTCATGGATAGTATTGGAAGTAAGAAGTAGCTAGATTCAATAGAATAAAACAATTATAAAACAAAAATAAAAAATACAATTCATTTAACAATCATAAAATAAAAACATGAAATTAAAAACAAAAAATTATAAGACAAAAAATTATAAGTATCAATTGTAATCAAACAGTCCACTAATCTACCAATCACATAAATATTTCATGTAATATAATATGAAATAAATCAACTACTCTTTCTGGATCACTTTTTTCCTCACAAAATCAAGAATATCGGTCATAACAATACTTTTCCAGTGCCCCTTCATCAACATTTTTTGCGCCACCTTTGTGATTCCTCTTTCACAATATCTTTTTTCTTCTTAACCCCAATAACTCATTTTCCTCAAAATGTTATCTCCATTAGTAAGTTCCTTAATTTTTTTCTCCCACGATCATAGTATCACTTGTCTCAATTTTTAAAATCAGAGTTTATATTCTCCATTACCTAAATCTTAGTATTTACTCATTCTTTTTCTGTTTCCAAAAATTTTTTGCTAGCTTTACAAAATTACAGCATAATTAATTATCACATTTGAAATCAGTCATATGGAATATTATTCTCATTCAATTTTTACAATTATTTATTTCCAGAATTTTCTTTTTCTATTTAACTCATTTTTTAAAACACTGTTTTCATACCCAAGTAGTTTAACATATGATACATAAGCAGACTCATAAAATAATAGTCACTGAATTGATTTTTAATATCATTTTAATAAAATGCATAGAATTATTTTCTCAACTCACATGATAAAATAGTCTCCATGGTTTAATGTACTAGTAGAGGTCAGACTGTGGAGCATAAAGATTAATTCCAGGTCTGGCACTTGAACTTTTGAGCAATAAAGCCATTTAATTAATTATTTCCTTAATGATTGAATAGCATAAGATCTCCAAAGCAACTAATTAGACATAATGTTTTCTTAAAAAAATTTTCTAACTCTATTTTCAGATATGTGAATTATAAAAAAATACTATATTCTTTTCTATTTTTTTAATGTAATTAGGCATTACATAAAAAGTAAAAAAAACAAACAAACAAACAAATAGAGCAATAAGATTGAAATCAACAATTTTATCTTTATCTAATAATTTAATTGTAAAGATAGAAAAAGAAGGAAATAAAATATTGCTTTATTCAGAATATCCTATAGTCAATAGGAAATAAAGCAAAACTGCACATATAATTTCATCACTTTTGCAGAAATTTGCTAATTTCATGTAGTGTAGATTATTAATATTTTCATTACATTGGATCTGCAGCATATCTGAAATCTTTTTCCAATTTATCAGATAAGATTTGTTTTCTACTTCTACATAGTATCATATTTAAATTCAGAAGACTAAAAACTATAAAAGATTTTGTATCTTTTTATATCCAAGACTTGAGAGCAAATTAATCCCTAAATAGTGTCAAGTGAATCATTTCTAATTTATCATATCAATATATAAATATCAAAAATGAAACAAAATAAAATATATCATAGTTATTAGCAGTCATTCTTTAAATGAATATATTCAGTCTGATTATAAAGAAAAAAGACAAAAGTTAAAGAGTGTTGGCATAATAATACAAATCAATCTTTTTCAATTATAAATGTGTTTACAGTATAGTCTTATGTGATGGTGTTTCTTAATTTTTTCTATAATTCTTTTTTTTCTCTGAATATAATTGTAATTTATTATAGCTTATATTGTATTCTATTCTCAGTCATTTATTTTTTAATTAAATTAATAAATAATGTATCCCATTAGAAAGTTTTTAAGATAATTTTTATAATAACTAGATAGCATTTCTTTTTCAAAAGCACTACTCAAATTTTTCATAATTACTTTTTTAAGAAAGGAGGAGGAGGTGGTGGTGGTGGTGGAGGTTGTTGTTGTTGTTGTTATTATTATTATTATTTTTTTTTTTTTTTTTTTTGTTGTTGTATTAATTATTATGTCTAATTATGTTATTTAATGTTAAATTAAAAAAAATTATATTCAATACAAAAGAATATATTATGTTAGATAAATAGGATAGGAACACACCCACTTTTTCTTTAAAATTGGAATTGATTTTTTTTAATTTTTTAATTTAAACTATTTATGATTAAATTAATAGTAAAATTTAATAAATAAACATACTCACTATATAAAATAATATCTCATTATATTATTATTATTATTATTCATTCATTCATTTTAAACATGCAATCAAATGAAGATGCACTCTTGCAATAGTACATTTATTATCATTACATTTAAAAAACTAAAAAAAAACATACTAATTAGTCTTATGTTCTTTTCATTGTAGTTTCAGAACATTACAAAGTATTTTTAAGTGAAATCTTGTATTATCTTTATGTTGTGTCAATAGAAAATCCATCTTACTCCCATACAATAATTTTGCCTATAAATAACAATTCTATTAATTGATGTATTTATATCCTTGTGATAAAATACCTTATCTTTTAACTTGATAAATACAACAATTACTCATTTTAGTCTGCACTGCATCTCAATATTATAGTCTATCTTTCTATCCAAAAAGGTACAGAGATATTTAAATTGATCACACTATCAAGCTGATACCATTCCAGTACAAATTGCTGAAGCCTTTTTTTTCCTATTAGTGGATAAAACATTTATGTTTTTTTAAAATGTTAATTACTAAACTAAAGCAAATAAATACATTAAAATATTAAAAACATCCTGTAAATAAAATGATAGAAAATAGCACAATTATATACACATAATTGAAAGCTGAAATAAATCGAGATACTGCAAATCTCTAGCGCTTGTTACAATACATAACTGACAGCCAATCAGATGTCAAGGATAGCCATCTAAAATGACATCAAAACTAAACACACAACAAAGATTTTACGAGAAAAGGGCAGCCACCCTTCTCTCAACTTTTCTTTCTATATATCTAAGCCAGTCATAAGCATTTAGGTTTGAAAGCTTGAAGTTTTAAATATCTTCACAATTAACTCACTGAGTCTAAATCATAAACGTACAACATGAAATCCTATGATTTACTCCGAAGTAGTTTTTAGAATACATAACAAGCAGTAAGGTATGTAAATAATATTTTAATTTGCGAAGCGCCGATAGTTGAAAACTGAAATAAATCAAGATACTGCAAATCTCTAGCACTCATTACAATACATAACTGACAGCCAATCATATGTCAAGAATAGCCGTCTAAAATGACATCAAACCTAAACACACAACAAAGATTTTATGAGAAAAGGGCAGCCACCCTTCTCTCAACTTTTTTTCTATATATCTAAGCCAGTCATAAGCATTTAGGTTTGAAAGCTTGAAGCTTTAAATATCTTCACAATTAACTCACTGAGTCTAAATCATAAACGTACAACTCTTCAACTATCAATACCATTGAAAATCTAATGATGGAATGGACAAATCATTTGTTGATGCCAATATTATTGTCATGCCCATGATAACTTTAAGTCACTTTGACTTCTCATGTCAAGGACCTTTTCCATTTGAATACAACCATTACAAAGTCAAACTGTATTCTTACCATCTGTGTATTTAAATGGACAAGATCCAGAGTGACTTAGTCAACATGGGCATGATAATAATATTGGCATCAACAAGGGATTTGGGTATTCCATCATCAGATTTTTAATGGTATGGATAGCTGATGAGTTGGAGGGTAGAGTAGATTGAAGACTGCCCATTAAAGTTTGAAGATTTTCTATTTTAATATAAACCAAGCACTTATTATATGTGTGTGTGGGAGATGATGATCTGGTTCAGCACAACATATGTATACATTGGAGATCATTTATCTTTTTTACATGTATGTGGTCATGGGTATTAGTTGTATTAGATAGAGTGGATAGCTGAAGGGAGCTTAAAAGTTTGTGTTCAAATCCTTATAATTATATCTAAACCCAAGTATATAAATTATACTTGTATTCAAATATTAATGCAAGATATCAAATTTATATAATTCAGATTTATGCCTGAACAAGTTTTATTGTTATGAAGAAGTAGAGTAATTTTATATGGATATACAAAAGGCTTTTGATCAGATCAAATAACATTTTAAAATTATTATGGGAGAGTTTAATGCTAGAATTGGTAAATAATTGACAGATGAAAGTGGTATGGCTAAATTTGGTTATGGTGATAGAAATGAGAGAGGACACATGTGTGGGATCCACAAAAAATCAAAATTATATTATCAATTCTTTCTTTGAGAAAATGCTAAATGAAAATGGACATGGAACTATTCAAATGAAGATGCAGAAGAAATTGATTATATCTTGACTAACAGGAAACATATATTTCAAGATTGTAATTCATTAATAAAATGTAAGATAATATGTTAATGCAAAACTAAAGACAAAAAATATTAAAAAATAGTGTTTATAGTTGATATTCATAACTTCAGTTACCTTCTAATGATTTAAATTTGAATTTGCAAATCATTTTAAAACATTAACAGATTTTGAAGATAGTTCAGATTTGAATGAAATCAATATGGAGATAACTGATACACTATTAAGAACTGCAAGAAAGATATCTGATACAAAAAAAAGCAATGATTTACCAGTAATTTCTTTTACTGAGACAAGACAATATATGAAAAAAATAATAAAAGAAATATATAAAAATTGTCTCTTAAGAAAAATTAAATATCTAGACTTTTGTAAAATGGTAAAAAAAATAATGATATAAGAAAATATAATAGTGAATTAACACATCTCAAAGTGTATAACAACATCTTTGTATTGCAAAGAAAGTTGTCACATCTTATGATAAGAAAAGATGAAACTAATACTAAAGAAAAACAAGTAACATTACTGAATGTGTGGAAGAGCTCTGTAAAAAAATATATAGCAATAAAGAACAAGAAAACAAAGTATCACCTACAATTATTACATATTTTGAATTGCCAAGCTTTTTAAATGAAGGAATGGGACATGCAATCAAAATCTATATAAAAAAGAAAAGCTCCAGAAAATGACAGAATTTTATAAGTAATATCTTAAAAAAAGTAAGTGAAGAAATAGAAAAATTATTGACAAAATTATATACCAAATGTGTAAATGATAATGATATAACAGATGATTGGAAAAATGCAGTAGTAATATTGATATTTGAAAAAGTTTGATAAAAAGATATACATTACAAATTTGCCAGTTCTATATGAAATTTTTATGAGGTAATTACATCTATAGGAAATTTTGCATTTTACCCATTCAAAAGTACAAACTGGATTTTAAAATGGTTTTAGCACAGAAGGCATATGCAAGCACTGAAAGAAGTTATATAAAGAATCAATAAATATGAATTGCCATTATGATTTGGATTTGTAGATTATGAAAATGAATTTGATTATATAAACATTTCTATGATGATTAAAGCATTGAATCATTAAAAATGTAGACCCATGATATTGTCATATTTTGAAGAATATTTATCAAAATGCAACAGTAATGATTAGATTATTGAAAAGAATAATGACAGGATGATTACGTAAGTCCAAAACTTTTAATAGTAGCTCTACAAGAAATATTTTGTGGTTTAAAATGGAGTAAATTTAAATGAAGATTATTTAAGTTATCTAGATTTTGCAATTGATATACGTAATTGATTTTGCAAATAATGCTTCAGAATTTTTTAAAATGTTGCAAAAGTTATCAGATGAAAGTTCAATGGATTTTCTTAGAAGAACAAAATAAAGAAAGATAATCATGAATTAAAAGAAGTTAACAACTACAAATACTTTGGTCAAATAATTAATATAGATAAAAACAAAATGGATAGAATTAAACTTGAATAGATTGCTTTTAATAGATATGATGTAATATTAAAAGAAAATATATCTATGTGTTCGACAAAGAAAGTTTTAAGTAGATTTACTTTACTAGTTCTTACTTATGGATCTAAAATTTGGATACTTAATAGAAAAATGTTAGATTTTTGAATCTCATCGAAACAACAAGAAAGGATCAAAAGTGAAATATTTGGGTGAGACAACATCAAAAATAAAGTGGAGCTGGGTTGAATATATTGCTAGAAGAAGTGATAATAGATGAACTGTAGACTGGATTCAAGAGATTGCAAAAAAGACTCAGAGGTGAGAGAAAGAAATCACATGTGAGATGGATACATGTAATAAGAAGTTTTCTGGTGTGATATCAAGAAGAAAGGCTGAAGTTTGGAAAAAGTGGATTAAACTAGAAAAAAACATCATTCTGCAGTGGATCAATAATAGTTAAAAATGAAGATAATGATCAAGCAAGAAAGAAAAAAGCTTAAAGAATGTGGTCTAGTTGGTATGTGGAACTTGAATTTTGGCGATAATTAATGATGATGGTGATAAAATTGGAGAGCTATTTTTTATTTTACATTAATGTCTTTTTATTTGATTTAAAAACAAAATAAAATGAAACAAAGCTGATGAAAAAATAAAGAGTATACCTTAAAAATTCCTTCAGCCGATTTAATTAAAAAATTAGTGGCCATCAAATTTTATTGAGGAGCTTTTGATATAGATACTGATTTAATTTTATTTAAAAGCATTGATTAGATTAGTTAAAAAGCTCATTTTCTCTCAGCACAATTATTTATATAATATTTAAAATTAATAATAAACGTAATTATAAAATATTTTCGATATGAAATATTCTTAAGTAAAAATAATTATTAATTCTTAATTTAAAAAATATATATACTAAATAATAAATCAATAAAGAGACGGTTACAGTAACAATTTTTAATTGAATGCTTAAATTTCCTAAAGGATTTAGTTTTAATTGATTTTGTTTTAATAGTAAATATAATATTAATGAGTAGAAAAAAAGATAAAGTATTAAAAAGGTGGAACAGCCAGACGCAATGACAGACAATTTGTAATCAAATTACTTAAATTCATTTTCGAAGGCCAATAAATGACATCTTCCTGCCTCTGGAGGTTCAGGAGCAGCGATATTTCAGTATTTAAAAGCTTTTATTACTTTTTTCAAGCAAAATATATTTAATGACCATGAAACATAAAATTTTATTATTAAAAAAATATCCTCTAAACAATTGCTTAATTAAAAGTCAGGCACAAATTTATATATTTAACATATTTAAAAAAGTACAGTTTATTACGATTATAATATAAGAAATCCAAAACTACAAAACATTTAAAATTATTAAAGCTTCTTGATATTTTTATGTCAGAATATGAGAATTATAACTGTGTAAAATGCATTTTAATATTAATGACATTGATAATAAAAGTAGTAATTAAACATACATAAATAAATGCATCTGGTGGCCTCTCTTATTCAGATTTTTTGATCACACTATATTTTATTTCCAAATTATCAATTCTTATGGAGGTTGACATCCTTTTTCTTTTTGAAGAATAACAAATAGAAAATATAGTTGATCAAGAAGCAAAATGAATTTTAATCTGTTTAGCATGTTAAAAAATTTCTAATTTAAATTATTTTGGATAGAGGAAAAACAAAACAAAAAAAAAATACAAAATGATTTGGCAATTCTAAAAGTAATGACTGAAAACTACAAATGCAGTTTAATAAAGTTTATTTTATTATTGTTATTAATTTTTGAATAAATTTGAGATACTTTATTAATGAAAATTATATTTTTTATTAAATCAACATTCCTCTATTTTTATTTAAATGCTTTTATTTAAATTACAATAACTGATTGTTTGTTTGTAAATTATTGTAATCATTTTTATTATTTCAGGTAGAATAAAATATTAAAATCAAGGTTTATTAGATTTAAATTTAATAGAATTAGTTCAAATTTTGTACAGAAAAGAGATATACCAGATAAAGCACTGAGACTATAATATTTTAGGTAAGTGGTCTAGTTTCTTGGATCTAGACTAGTGGGAAGGTAAATTTTAAATATTTTGATATCAAATTTACAATTCATTTTTAGAAATCTAATATGTTTTAAGTAAGGGTCATGAGAGAATGGTATAGATTTTTTCTGATTTCAATTTAAAGTTATAATAACATTTTAAAATTGAGATTTAGTAGATTTAAATTCAGTATATTTTGTTGAAATTTTGTAAAATTTTTAAAAAACATTACCAAAGTGGATACAGCATAATAATACTTTAGGTAAGTAACCTAATTTCTTAAATATGGGACAGTGGGTGGGAAAATTTTGAATATTTTGGTATCAAATTTAAGCAATTGTTTTTTGAACTTTAATATGTTAAGTAATGCATGTGATTTTCTTTGTTTCAATTATAAGCTTCTTTTAATTAAGTTAGAATAAGAAAGTTAGTTTACAATATAGTTTTGTTAAACTTTGTTCTTAAAAAAAAAATAAAAAAAAAAGTCAAACCCTTTTCAACAGAAAAATAAGTTATTTAATGCCTTATTATACATACATATATATATATATTGTAGTTTTATTGTCAGGCTTGATCTTGATCAAGCCATATTTTTATTAATAAATGATTTAAATTTTTAAATTTTATTAAACTATAACTTTAGTTATTACATTTTATGATTAAAATTGATAGTGTCCGTTCTAGTAGATACTAATTGTCATAATATGAGGATAAGAAAGTTTAGTCTTTAATAATACTCTAATGGTAATAATTTTTATCTCTTTAAGTAATTAACTTAAAATGACAAAATGCCTAAATTCTATTAATTAATAATAGTCATAGTAGTAAACCAATGTTAAAATCAATATTATTTATTGTATGAACTAAACTAATAATATTTGGTTAAAATCACAAAGTGTGGAATATTAATGGTTTTCTAAAATGTTTCTTTAAAATTACTTTTGTTTAATCATTAGACTAGATTAATAATTGTAATACTTTAATTTAAATGCCCAGGTTATTTAATCAATGTTTTACATTTCTCTGTCAAATTGTATCTTGCTTACATATAGTTTGACAATTAAAAGTTTTAATATTTGTATTTAAAATACAAATTTTATATAATAATTTATTATTATTTACAATAAAAACAGAAAATTATTTTAATATTTTATAATTAGGTAATAAATTAAAAAAAAAAAACACCTCAAGACTAGAATTAGTTTTGAGAAAAGTAACAATATTTTATAATTGAATTTTGGTTTCTCTCCAAGATATTATTATTATTTTAATTTTAACTTGTTAAAAGTTTTATTTCAATTAGTTTTATCTAAGGTCAGAAGATAGAGATTTGCTATTTTTAGCAAAAGTCTATGTACAATTAAGGAATCTGAATGGTTTTTAATTTGCAGTCAGCCTTTAATTAAAGTTAATAAATAGCACTGAAAAAACTTGGAGAGAGAGATGATTTTAAACTATCAAGGAGATTTATCCCTCACTTAAGCATTGTGTGTAAATTTTACTTAAAACTTTTTTTTTTAAGAATTCCATAGAATATGGAATAAAAGAAATATAAAACCACTCACTGATGATTCAGAAAAGTTCACTTCACTAATTAGGCCAAGGCTACAATAAGAGAAATGTTTCCAGAGAATTATAATACTCAAGAAGTTTTACTTGTCAGTAATGATGATTTTTCCTCAATTATTTATTAATTCTTTTAATTATAAAAACAGTAAAACTTATAGCAACAAATACTGGTGTTATAAATTCAAATTTAAGACAGAGAATATTTTTGAACTTTCTGTATGTGAACATTTTTTTATGCAAACTATTTTAAAAGTTATATATTTTAAAAGGCTAAAGTATTTCTTCTTTTTCACTTGTGAGAACAGCACTAGAAAGATGAAATGCCATTATGAATTAAGTTTATTACTGCCATTTACTCAAAAGTAGCATTATTATATGTTAAAGAAATTATTGCAGTTTATTAATTAAAAAAAAACCAAACAGTATATTTCTAACTTCAAATTAGCCATAAATGAATATAGGCTACTTAATGCTAAGGTTCTTGTCAAACACTTTATTTGAATTACTATTCATTTAAATTATAAATCATTTTAAATTGATATATAAAACTGAATATGAACTTTGCTGAATTATAGTTGAATTGTTACAGATATTAAATAAAATTGTCTTAGAATTAATAGTAATTGAAAATTAATAATTCACTAAATAAATAACCTAATAATAATAAAAAAGGTATACAATATCATTTCAAACAGTATATTTAAATTGTCAACCTAGAAGCATAAAGCCATGTATATATTACTATTATTCTTAAAATCAGCATTAATATTCAATGTTTGTGTTTTCTTCCTGTAAAAAAATAACAACCAGTTTAATGATTCCAATAGTCAACAATTCATTCAGAATTTATTATTATGAATGATTATTCATTAATTTGTGATTCTAATGTTAAATATATCTTGATTTCTTAAAATAACTTTAAGATGTTTATTTTTCAAATATTATGAATAAAAAAGGTATATAAATGATAACATGGAAGATATTCTTCCATGTGTTTTCTGCATTTGAATGTCAAAATGGATGTTGATATTTTCCTATAATTTCATTTGTACATCTACAGGAAGCAGGAAATGGCTCTTAATATTGATATCCAAGGAGGAAGCAGTAACATGAGTATTTCAAGTGCTTATTATAATGATTTTTGAAATAAGAAAAATAATAATTGTATTAAGAAATAATTCTGCAGAAAGTATATCTAACCAAATTCCTTTTGCTTCAGTGAATATATATATATATAATCTTAAATAATATAGTGTTTTCATATATTTAATGATGTACTCTTGTTTATGTGTTTAGTGTTAATAGGTTATTGTGCAGTCAAATAGCAAATGAAATATAAAAGATTTAAAGTACCTGGTAATTAAAATTTTATATTTTGGTAAAATATGATCACAAGACAGGTAATATTATTTTAAAATAATTTATAAATTTTATTATATAACTTTTCCACTTGGTTGGTAAAGCTGCATTTTTTGAAAAACATTATGGAAAGATAAAATTCAATATTTATTGAATTTAGGTATATTAAATATTTTTAATATATTTTATTATTGAATTGGTATAGTGTTGATGTTTATTACCTACTATTAATTACTTTTGAGATAATAATTAATGTTTCAATCTTGCCATTTATTTGTTTATAGATTATTTTCACTTATTTGATTTTACATCTATATTATAGACATTATTGATTTGGGATTTTGATTGTTGCAACATTGCCTAATCATGACCTGATGAGTCATGATATTTGTTATCTGTTGCATATCCATATGAACTCACTTTATGATGTCTGTTTTCTTTGCCCTATATATAAGTTTAAATTGTTATCATGGGTTAGTCATGTACATGCCCATAAATTATGAGACTATCAAGACCTATACCATTTAACTAATAAATTTTGTGCACATTATTATGGATGCTCAAAGCATTATTATGGATGCTCAAAGCAATGACATTGGATATTAGCCATATGTAGTCATAAAGTGACCATTATCCTCATTATTTATTTATCTGCCTTGGCTCATCATTATCATATTTCTTGGAATGTTACCCATAGCATCAGGTTACATCACATTAATTCTTTGTGATCTAATATGTCATAATAATATATTATCCTAGAAAATGTGAGCTGTTTTGTCAGCATTAAACATACAATTAGACAAAATCTAATATTATTATTAACACTAAGTATTGATTTATATTATTGTATTTTTATTTATTTAACCATAGTGAACAAAAGTACAATATTAAAATATCAATTAGCAAATTATATTTTAAACTGCTACTATTCCAATTTTGGATATAGGTTTTAAAAGAATATTGCCAGTCTAATCTAAAATAAAAATAAAAATAAGGAAGTTATATTATTCTACAGCATGATGATATAAATATGATCAATGCATTAGAAAATTATCATCTTAATATCTGTTAGCTTATTATTGTTTATATAATAACTTTGTGATTGTTATTTATATATTTTTTTTCTTTTGTATATAAAAAAAAAGCTAGTGAACTGTAAATAATGTATTTTTTTTTGTGATATAAGGTCTAAGTAGATTTACCATTTTAATTTTAAATTTATTATAATAATTTTTTTTATATATAAAATTTAGTAAATAATGATTTGTAAATAATATAATTACTTGTAAATAAAATTTTTTTATTTTGAAATTTAAAAAGCCATTTCATCATCTTATTGCTATTGCCTGACATTACCGATACTATAATTATGGTCATCATTAACATTATTAGATATTAAGCCAATAAACATCACATGACCACTATTTCTTATACTTGCTCTTAACTGTTATTAAAACAGGCAAAACTCTCTATACATATTGCCACTCAGTGCAAGCCAGAGTAATCAATGGATGCCAGAAGGCTTGTACATAAAATCCCTATCTAGTGCCTATTTATCCAATATCCCAGATTAGTTTCTGGCTTGTGGCCTTTGTCAGTGAGGAGCCTTGGATCTGAGAGCTCTGCATCTAGATCTTAGGATCTAATGCAACCCTCCAGCATCCACATTTTATCTCTACTTAATTACAAAACTATGAGAATAAAATTGAAAACACAGTAATATTTTCAATCCAAGCTCATTAGCTTATATAATCATATAGATCTGAACTCAGTTCAGTACCTATACATTTTGGTGTCTTTGGTTCTTTAATAACTATAGCCACCACTATCCTACTAGGCAGGATTGGTATTAAATGCCCAAGCATCACATAATCACCATTTCTTATGCTTGCTCATAAATGTTATTAGACAAGCAAAACTCTCCATACAGTACTGTCACTCTATTGTATGGAGGGTTTTGCCTGCTTTAATAACAGTTATGAGCAAGCATAAGAAATGTTGAATGAGTTAAGGAATGATACTAAAGAAGTGGAATACAATTATTTTAATAAGTAGATGAATATTATATTGTATTATAATTAAATTTAACATAGGAAATTTTAATATTACATATAATTTGCTAATTTTATTGCGAGTCATGGGAGTATCATTGACAGTTTAGTGGAGGGGTATTTTGTGATATTCCTATGCCATTGAGAATCTCATTATTATTATTTTGTGATTAAATAATTTATTAATATTAGTATAATATATTAGACATGATGTGAATATATTTGCATTATTGGAATTTTATATCAAACAAATTTGATTAGAGTGAGCTAGAAGTTTGTCATTTATATCTACCAAACATCATAGTAGTTGATGGGTGGATTATCTGGTTAGGTGCAATATATATAAATAATTATCATTAAAATCAGTCAACACTTACACAATCCCAATATCAATAACAATCTCAATCTATTGTCAAAGCAACCTCTATTTAATAATAAAAGTGGATTATTTATACATAAGGAGTATTGTAGAAATATTTAGTGATACATATATAAATTATTAGTGTCAAAGTGGTTTAAAGTAAAATAGTATTCATTTACAATACAAATTTGATAAGCATTGTTTTTTTTTAGAAAAATTCTAACCAAAAACAAAAAAGGTGAAAACTTTTTACTTAAAAATATTTTTTCAAATTTTAAGACCCTTAATGATTTATTATACTCACATACTAAATATGATATATACATAAGGCATATGCATATTAATTTATAGCAAAAATATCTAGTGATATCTGTAAGTTTTACATTTTTATATTAAATGCTTTTATTTATCATACACTAAAAAGCAAAAAAATAATTGTGTCTTCAACCAAAATTGGGCTTTTTAGATTTAACTTAAAATAAAAGCATGGGAAGAAGTCCAGAAATTAATTAAATCAATCTCTGACTTAATTAATATCTGGACTCCACTTCCCCTGTGCTTTTATTTAAAGTTAAATCTAAAACTCCAATTGTGATTGAAGAACAATTTTTTTTTTACTTTTTAGTGCATGATAAATAAAAACCTTTAATATATATTTTTTATCTTTAATTATTTTCTATAATTTAAAAAGACATAAAGACCAAAATATAGATTTTAAAAAAACCTTTAAATATTTGCCATTACGTGCTGACATTTTTCAAACAAAATTACAATCAAATAACAGAAAACTTCTGTAGTTTAATTTTTTTTTTTAAAAAAATATTAAACTAATAAACTAATTTCATTGTATTATTTGAAAGATTAAACATTAATTTATTACACTTTTATTTTGATAGCATAATAATGTAAAAACTAATACTTATTTTAACCTAGCTAATTCACATAAAATTTAAAATTGAGGAATTCAGTAAGATTGATGTACAACCAAATAATTATCCAGAATAAAAAAAATCCAATAAATCTTTAGTATATACAACATGATAAAACATTCTTAATTAACATTATTCAGTTTTAAACATGATACGGTGAATTCTATTTACATTTCTATCTACGTATTAAAGATTGTGGATTCACTTAAAGCATTAGTTTAATACTAAGTTCAATAACATTTCAAGTTATCAAAAATAAACAAAGAATTTATAAACACTTTACATCTATTCAGATATTTATGTATTTTTTAATAATTATCTATGTGACATCTAGTATATATAAATAGTACTATTCATAAATGATTATGAACATTCTATCTTCAAAAAAGAAAGACAACAAAAAAATCAAAAATGAGTGGCTTGGATGATTACACAAATTAATCTGTAAACAATAAATATGACCATGCATATCTTATAATAGTCTTTTAGTCAGGTTATTTTTTAAAAACAACAACAAAAAATTGCTTAATTATTTTCAGCCATATTCTTCTATTAAAAGCAATCAATGTTTTACCTTTTTGAGGTGTCTTTGAAAAAAGTATAATGTAAATGCTATAAAATTTATGCTCAGTTTATCATAAGGTACTTTTTAAAAAGTTGGTTAACACTTCTTTATTTCAGATGTTTCTCTAATGAAATCGCATCTTTGCAATATTATTTTTAATAATGTAATGTCTAGAAAATTGGAGAATATATTGATTATATTTTTGAACTTGCAATTTCAGAATTTTACAAAGTATTCTTAATATCTTAAAGTAAAAAAAATTTCACAAATCTTTAGGTTATATTAATAAAATAATGTAAAATGTCAGCCTTACAAATATATATTAGTTGAAATGATTATAATATTATTAAAGATAATACTTGTGTTTTAAGTTATTAAACTTTGCAAAACATGTTGAAATCTGTGTTACACAATATCATCCTAATCATAATTTTTCTATCTACTAACTTCATTCATTTATTTATAAGAAGAACATTTTGAAGATCATTCTTAAAAGCACATCATTAGTTTAATATTTAAATAATACCCATTGTTTACTGGATTTGAAAAATGCATTTTCATGTAAAAGATGAAATTTATATTATTCTAACTAATCTTTGGACAGCGTAATATCAGATAAATTATAATTATATATATACTGAAACCATGATAATGTGGAGATGTGATTCAGATGCGATGCTGTCAATAATGCAAAGAAAGTGTGTCTATCTCTTAGGTTGACTTGCAATTCGCTAGGCATACAAATTGTATATATATTTCCACATACGATAAAATTATTCTATACTTTGATAATAGATTCACATTCAATCCAATAATAAATAAACTTGTCAGGTTTATTCAATATGTGTACTCTTAGTCTTATTTTTATTTTATTAATAAAAACCTTTGAAAATATGTTTCTTACAATAAAAACTGATTAAGAGTAACTCAATGTGTGTTTTAAACTAAGGTTAGTAATTTTAAATGCGACATTGATTAATGATTTGTTTCAGGGTTTTACAAATTAAAAAAATAAATGCATAGCTATCAAGTGTGTTTGTGCATTTTTGGATACTTCAATGTAAAAAAGATTTTATGTACATTATCTTACCCAATACTTTTATATTTCAGATAGCATTAATACAATAATGATGTCTTCAATCTAAATAGATTTTATGTGTAACCTAATATCTCAAATATGGCCTTTTATATTGTGAATATGCTATGATAATGTTTTTTTAATAATAATAAAAGAGAAATATTAAAAATTAACAATTACTTTATTATACAATATAAAATACATAATAAAAACAAATCATAACAATAAGAAAATTAAACCCTAAACATCAAATGATTACCATTCTTTATGCATACATAAGCTGTCTACACAGAGGCTAATCTCTGAACAGTAGCACCACTCAGTGCATGTCAGAGTAATCAAAGGATGCAAGAAGGTTTGTGCATAAAATCCCTATCAAGTGCCTACTCATTCAATATTCCCAGAGTAGTTTCTAGCTTGTGGCCTTCATCAGTGAGGAGCCTTGGATCTGAGACCACTGCACCTTGATTTTAGGATTTAATACAACCCTCCAGTAGCTCCCTTTTACCTTATTAGCTAACTATAAAGCTGTGACTTCAAAATAAAAAAAACACAAAAATGTTTTCAATTCAAGCTCTATAGTTGTATAGATCTGAACTCAATTCAGCATCTATACTTTTTGGGGTCTTTGATTTTTTAATAACCACAGGCACAATAATACTATTGGCAGGATTGGTATTAAACCACTAAACATCACACGACCAACATTCTTTATGCTTACACAAGCTGTTTACACAGAGGCTAAACTCTCCATACAGTAGCACCACTCATTGTAAACCAGAGTAATCAATGGATGCAAGAAGATTTGTGCATAAAACCCCTATATATTTGCATACTCATCCAATATTCCCAGACTAATTTCTAGCTTGTGGCTTTCATAAATGAGGAGCTTTGGATCCGAGACCACTGCACCTTGATCTTAGGATCTAATGCAACCTTCCAGCAGCCATTTTTTTTACCTTATTAGCTAACTATAAAGCTTTGAGCTTGAATTGAAAAACATTTTTGTATTTTTATTTTGGACTCAAAGCTTTATAGTTAGCTAATAAGATAAAAGGGTGGATGTTAGAGAGTTGCATTAGATCCTAAAATCTAGGTGCAGTGCTCTCAGATCCAGGGCAACTCACTGGTGAAAGCCACAAGCTAGAAACTAGTCTGGAGATATTGGATGAGTAGGCTATAGATAGGAATTTTATGCACAAACCTCCTTGCATCCATTAATTACTCTGGCTTGCACTGAGTGGTGCTATTGTATGGAGAGTTTAGTCTCTATGTAATAAAAAATTATATAAAATATCTAATAAATATGAATATTTATTTCCTAAATCTAATTTGAACTTGGGATATGAAAACTGTATTATCAGGCAGTGTTGTAAAGACAGTAACATTAAATAGGAATAAGTTGTCTATTATTTTTTTAAAAAAATCTTAACTCGAATACAGAAACATAATTATCATAATGACCAATGATAAATGTGGTCCTTAATTAGTTTGTTTCACTAACTAATCAACTATTAATCAATCTCAATAATGCTGGATAAGTTTTTAATTCTTTTAAGAGAAGCAAGTGCAATTATTGCTTGGCATTCCTAAATGATATTTGCCATGTTGGAGGGTTTTTTTTAACCTCACGATCCATTACTGAATTCATTTGAAAGCTTAAATGTTGGAATTGCTACTCTACTAACAAAATATAACTGGATCATTAGGATACCTGGTTGCATACTATATTACATTTAAAATATTAAATTAACATATAAGAGTGATGCATAAAATATTTTTATGGGATCTACTCATCTAAATAAGGATATTAATTAACTTCCTTTAACTGTGAGATTGAAATTTAAGAACCCATAAAATATATAATAATTGCAATATAGCAGTTTTATATAAGTTTAAAAGTTACTTACATTTATCTAACCTAAATCTAAGATAAATCACAATTAATCCCATTCAATATCAACAATAATGATATTAAATAATAATATTATGTGTACATGAGCAGAGTAATACCTGAAAAGATTTTATTACATTAATAACAACTATAATATTAACTAACTAACTAACTAAGAAAAAAGCAATTATGAAAAAGTTCATTAAATAATTTCAGTTTGTTGCACAATTAATTTTATTTTTGTAATATAATTCTTTCTGAACACAGCTTAAAGATTAATAAATTCCATTTATCATACTTGTTGATTCAAAGTAAGTTACATTCAACATATTAATACATTTTAAGATTGCTTATCACTTGAACATTTATCATATTTAATATCTGTTTTTTTTCATAATTCACAATTTAGGAATGACATTTAAATATTTAGATGCAGTGCTCTCAAATCCAAGGCTCATCACTGAGGAAGGCCACAAGCCAGAAACTAGTCTGGGGATATTGGATGAGTAGGCACTAGATGGGGATTTTATGTACAAGCCTTCTGGCATCCATTTATTACTCTGGCTTGCACTGAATCGCAATACTGTATGGAGAGTTTTTCCTGTTTTCCATTATTGTGAATGAAAGTTTAGGGGGAAACTCATTACTTTATTTGTAGATGTTTTTAATCTGAAGAATCTGTAATGTATACACTGGGAAAGTTGTGTTTCCATGCTCAACACTATCTAGAAAAATTAAAACTTTTAAAACTGTTAAATGTAAGACAAAATTCATTCAATAGCCTTTCATAAAAAAAAGTATTTTTTTCTACTTGCTTTATTATTTAGCTGAGAATAGCTAAATATTAATGACTGATACTAGATAGTTAACTAATTTTTCTAAGTGTGACTATCTGAAACAATTTAGAATATCAAAAAAGTTCTATTTATCCAACCTGAATTTCAATGCAGTTAAGAAATATGGTAGATAGATGTTCCACTATTACTCATTGCACTTTTCATTGACTAATTTATGCTACACAGTGATATAGCTTAGCTATTTACCACAAAAATTTTAAGATACTACTATATACATGGATCATGAATTATAACATGAAATGTGACATTAAATATCAAATTTTTGTGATCATCTTCAAGGCTCTATCTGCCATTACAAAATATTGAAAACCATTTGAAAACATTTCTTGTTATTCATGGTTTTATTGCCACACACTGCTTGAATCATTTCAAACATTTCTGTAGCAGATTTTCCTAATTTAAAATAAGATTTAATGCTAGTGATTGTTTCATAACGCACACTGTTTTGTGTCATACTTATGATCCAGATATAGAAGCGCTCCGAAATTTTTAAGAGTGAATATCTAAACAATATTCCTGTGTAACATAAATTGAAATGGTGCTGCAAAAAACTTGGAAAGAGAATCAGCCACCGTTTCATTTTAGATGTCTCCTATATCAGTCATTCATAGGTTTTTATCAACCAATTAACCTTCAGTTTACTAACCATCATCAAATTATCTTATTATATATTACACTTTAAATAAAAGTTATTTTTTATGCATGCTGCATACATATATATATATACAAATCTGAAATTGTGGCAATAAACTGCATATATTGCTTGAATTTTATAAAATATGCAATGTTATTATCAAAACATTAAAAAACCCATATACATTTTTTAAAAAAAAATAGATATTTCAATAAACTATAAATAAAAAAATGGTTTAGTAAAATGATTTATATATTTTATTAAAAAGTTTTACAAAGATGATAAATTGAATTATGCAAATTAAAAACGAAAGTATGTTTAACTGCATATATAAATACGTTGTAAATTATCAAAAAAATACAATTTTAATTAATTATTAACATAATATTGTATCACATAATAAGCACGAAAATGGAAGTTACAGCAATTATAAAAATAACAATCTGAAGATTCATTTAATTTCACTTACTATAGATAGGAATAAAATTTCTTATAATTTTTTAATCTTTTATTTTATTAAAAGAATATTCCTTTTGATAAAGTACAACTTCATGTTTAGTTTGTATAATTTTATCATCTTAGTAAGATATTTTTAATGAAATCTCTGCATCTACATCATTTTTCTAAACATTATTTATTGCTTATTGAAATATCTAAATTACTTATTTATTTACTTATTTTTCTAATTGTATTTTTATTAATAACACAAGAATATTGCTTTATGTAATTCAGGCAAAATATATCATTTGCCATAACTGTTCTAGGTTTATATATACATGCATGCTTGTGCATTAAAACAGAAGCTTTTATTATAGGGTGATATATATATAATACAATAATTTAATGACAGTTAATAAAAGAGAAGGTGCTATGTCCACAAGTATGACTGGGCAGCCAGCAAATGATTATATACAATAAGACAATATTTTAAGTAATCAGAATAGCGAATAGTTTGTAACAACACTATCTCTACAGTTCGCTAATGTTCAATTCCTCAATGTACATTCAGGCTGGCTGCTACAAAGCGGTTCATAATGGGCTAGGTTCACACACACCTTGGACCTAGTCCAGTTTAGCTGTACACGAACACATAGTAATGTAGCACTGCGATTGACTATAAGCTCCTTACAGCTTCCATCTCTGCAACAGTCCACCAGTAACTCCACTTGAAAACAGCTGGAAACTCAACTCTCCATTTAGCTGCTATCCGGATGGTTTCCTCAGGCTTCAGTCTCCCAATCTCTGTGGGTCTATTCAGCTATGCCCATGAATTACATTTCCACTGAGCGCTGGACATTAACTGAAGCACTGACACTAGATATCTCCTAACCGAATTGAACATGAAAGTCAACTGGAGATGTACTCAAAAAAATGGCCTGATGTACTTGTTAATACTCTTTTTATAGCTTTCTGATAACTGCAACAATTAATTACATTCTCCAATAAGGTAAGTTCTCTTATCTAGAAATATTTGCAATCAGCAAATATTTCTTGGAATTTTGTCAATTGCCATTACGTTAATGCTTCAATTAAATTTCTCAGTTATCAGTATGCGACTCGAATAAATTCTAGCTTTTCTGAAGTGCACAAATTTGTATGCAATTTTTACAAAAATACAACAGACGGTTAATTGGTTTACAAGAAATTATAAGCAATTATAATGAGGAGTATCTAAACATACTCAATTTAATGAGAGGATATAATGTTTCAGTGTACAATTACTTGTCAGAAAAGAAGCAATTGGTAAAATAAATAATATTACTTTAGAGTGAAATCTGATTGCTACACATCACGATTATATTAATTAATACTTTTTTATATCAATAAGGAGTTAAATATGGATTTTTTGGAAGTACAATTTTTTTTAATGAATCATAACCAAAAATACGAGAATATAGCAGTTTGCGCATTTATTTTATCACAAAATGTTTGATTCAAATATTCCATAAAAAAAGAGGAGGCAATCTTCAGCATACACTATATAATTTAATATTATTTTTGAATGATTAACGAGAAGTTTTAAAATTAAAAGTAACTTTTTTTTTCCAAAAGGACTTAACATGTTTACATACAAGTTCAATAGGAGTGTTTTCCTAAAGGTTTGTGATGATGGTGTTTTAGTTGTATTTATATGTTGAACTATTTCGAGTATTGAATGTCCTTAGAAAAATTTAACTTTATTTAAACAATCCAAATACATTCAACTGTTAGTAATAGCACACAGGATAGTATATGCATAATGTTTTGAAAGATATTATCCTCCCCTTTTTTCTTGAGCATTGAATTTTAAGATAATGTAGCCTCTGTCAGGATGGCTCAAATTTGATTAGAACATTACCTTAAAATTCAATAGTCAAAAATCTAAGAATCCAGGTTTGATTCCCATGCTAGTACTGTCACTGGTCAGGCCAGCAACACCTGAAGAAGAGGGGAAAATAATACCTCTTGAAACATTGAGCATATACTAACCTGTGTGCTATTACTAACAGATAAATGCATTTGGAATATTTAAATAAAGTTAAATTTTTCTAAAGACATTCAATACTCATATCAGATGATGGAAATAGTCTAACATATAAAAGTTCAATAGAACTTTGTTAGGATTAGCAAACGATCTAGTGCCATTTTGATAGCAAAAAAAATAAAATTACAAATATAAAAACTACCTTCTAAACTAATAGAGTAAAGAAACAAAAATGTTAAAAAAATATTGCTGACTTTGATAAAAAATATTTTCTGTGTATGGTCTTTTTTTCCCCTAAGGTTTTCCAAAATGCTGATAAGTGCTTCTAAAGAAATAGTTATAGTCACTTTAAATTAGTAATTGACATTGAATTTAAAATAATTAATTATATTACAGAAAATTATTAAACCAAAGAAAAAAATCAACATTTTAATGATTATATAATAATAATTTATTTAGACACAATTCCAAAACACTGTAAAATTGATAGATGTTAGTATTAGTCTTAAATATTCATTTAAGGTTATTGATTTTTTTTTTTTACATCCTTGGGGGGGGGGATGTAATTGTTCAAAAATTAATGAAATGGTTGTTTTCTCATCCCTGGTGTTCGCCACGGGATGGTGTTGATGCTAATCAAAAACATATACATATAATGATTCCGGGGCTGGACCTAAATGATCGATTTGATCTAAAAAGATCTGATTTCTTAGATTTGTAATAAAATATTCTACTAACTAATACTATTATATGATGTTAGTTTTTTCATTTAGGTAAATGTTTATTAATCTTATCTTGCTTTTGAGTTTGTGTGTGTGGGTCTTTTTAAAGTTACGGTGTTTTTCTAACTTTTTTTTTTTTTGGACTTTATGTGTGTCTTTTTAAAGTTACGGTCTTTTTTTTTTTGCAAGAGTAAATCAATACTTTTATTCAAAAGCAAGATGTAATAAGTAAATGTTTATTAATCTTATCTTGTTTTTGAATTTATGCTTGTCTTTAAAGTTACGGAGCTTTTTCTAATTTTTTTTTTTAAACTTTATGTGTGTCTTTTTAAAGTTACGGTACTTTTTTTTGCAAGAGTAAATCAATCATTTGATTCAAAAGCAAGATGTAATAAGTCAATGTTTATTAATATTAGATTGTTTTTTAGTTTGTGTGTGTGTCTTTAAAGTTACGGGGCTTTTTCTCATTTTTTTTTGGACTTTACATGTGTCTTTTTTTAAACTTACGGTATTTTTGGTCAAAAGTAAAAATCAATTATTTTTATTAAAAAAGCAATATGTAATTCTAAATCTATCAAAAGAAACATCATTTATATACTACAATTTAGAATTGATACCCGACTACTATTAGTAAAGACTGTCATTGAAAGACTCAATTGAAAAATGATACCCGACTAATTTCCGTTTTCTTTTTTTTTGGGGGGACAGTAATGAATCAGAAAGTGGGTTGTTTTTGTTAACTCTGTCTATATAAAAAGGGTACCATTATTGAAATACTAAATTTAAAAATGATAGACGACTAATTTACATTTCTTTTGACAGTAATTAATCAGAAAGTGGATTTCTTTTTTTTTTTTGGTAAATCTTGTGTATATATAATAAAAAAAATACCGTAATTCAAATACTCCATTGAAAAAAACCAAACCCCATTGAATTTGCTTTCTTTTTTTTTTAAGACAGTAATTAAGCAGGAACTGGGTTGTTTTTGTTAGTGTGTAGATATAAAAACTAATCTTATTTTGAAATAATAAATGTAACAAAAAATAATGATACCCAACTAATTTTCTTTTTTGGACAAGTAATTCCTAATAATTAGATACTGGGTTGTTTTTGTTTGTGCATATATATAGCAAAAGTAACTGGTCACAGATGAATTCTTGCAAAAATGATACTCTTCACTTCATCCTTGAAATTTTTTCCGTTTTGCACCCTTAAAAGCAATTTTTGAGGGTTACCCATTCGTAATGGAATCTTCAGGACATTATTACTAAACTTACAACAGTAAAGTAAGTTACAACACATTAAAAAAATAGATGTCTTATCAAATTTTAAAAAACTATGACTGCTTCAAATACACACACTCTCACACAAAACTACAGAGAAAATAGATATTCTACTATTACGAGAAAATGATGAACAAAATAAACTACTACAGCAGCCAATCAAGACATTTCTTTCTCTTTGCTTTTAGCATAGAAAAAAAAAGCCATAACTGGCAGCCGTCGGGAACTATTTCTGTGTTTTATCATAGAAAGAAGTCTCATTTGTGTTGGCTTCTGTCACCGCCACCGCCTCCGTCCAACTATAATGTGAGGACTCTTTTCTGTGTTTATAACGTAGAAAATTTCCTCTTTTGTTGGGTGAAGGCCGGTGAAATGGTATATTTCTAGGAATTGACCTAGAAATAGCGACATCTCGAGGCGAACACCAGGGATGAGAAAACAACCAATGAAATTGTTGACTACATTTGATAATCAAATGATAATTGTAAAGTGTCATCTAATTATTAAAACATTATTTTCATTTAAAAGAATTTACTTATAATGACTACTATATTTATAAGAAAAGAGATAGAATAATTCAAGAATTATAGCTAAGTTATAGCATTTCGTTAACTATATTCAATTTTTATATTTCAAACATGAATTTTTTTTTTCAAGAAAATCATAGAAATGGTGATCATGTGAAGTTTTAATGGTTTAAAATCATTCACACTAATACATTGAATACTATAATAGATATTTTGAAATTAGTTGAGAGTCATATATATTTTAATTTAATTAGAATTTTTAAGGAGCAAAGTTATGATTTATATATATATTATTTGTAGTGATTTGGTCTAAGTACTTGATTGAGTAAATTAATGGAAAAGATTTGTGGAATATTTGAAAATAACTAGTAGTCTATGAACTTTGTTTATTAATATATACACATAACAAAAAACGATATTACAAATTTTAAATATTTTGAAATAAAAACAGGTTGAATTTTTTTTTTTAATTTTGTGATAGTCATTTTGGAAATAGCAATTGGCATTTAAAACATTTTGCTTTAATAGTAGTACTTTTAATTTGAACTATTTCAAAGGCTAATCAACAACATCAACAAAATTGTGAGAAAAAGATCTCATCAATGTTGACATTTTAAAATCGCATTTAATTTTAAAAAGCGATTTACTTTGTATAATTTTATTTTATTATTCAAGAATGTGTATGTATATATATATATAAACACATTTTAAAGTAGGTACTAGTAAATTATATGAAAGGATTTTATATCTTTTCTTTTTGAACCATTAAATGCAATATATGAAACTAAATCATGATTTCATTCTCCTATCAAATCATGGACTGACATTCTTTTATATATTAACAAAATTCAAAGCTTCTTATGAATAAAAGCCATAAACTTGAAACTAGTCTGGAAATATTGGATAAGACAGCATAGAATAAGGAGCTATGAATATGAGGCAAAAGACCTCGAAAGCGCTTAGCGTGTAATAATTTCTGTGTATCTTTATAGCTTCTCATTCAAGTGTGGCATACGCTTTGTTAATTTTGTATATTAAACACTATTGTTATTTAGTAAAGTTTATAAAGAAGAAAGAAATCATTTTGTTAGTCAGATTAACAGAAGGCTTACAGTAAATGGTATAGAAGTGGTGAAAAAAAAAAGCAAACTAAGCTAGATTCATGTGATAAAGTCATGTAATATTTTTTTGGTTTATAATTGCATATAGTGATTATTTTTTCTATGGACTCGTTTAAATGTAGATAGAGTTGTCCAGTTTGAAGAAATTGAAATTGTTTTTTTATAATCTAAAAAACTAACGTTGTAAGACCTTTGACGTGTTTTAAAATATAGTTGTGATAGTTTTGTTTAAAAATTGTAGAATTCTTTTGAATTAGAGATTATTAAATAAGTGCCATCTAATTTTTAGAAAGCTTTTAATGTTGCACTTTATAATAATGAGAATAAAAAAGATTGCATTAATTATCAAGAAATATAACTAATACTACAGCAAAATCATTTTCAAATATATTTTTTTTATTAAATAAGTATTAATTTTAATCAGTGGTAAATGATTACCAAAAACAAATATAAATATACATTATTAAATAAATATGTTTATATATTCCTTTATGGAAATACTTGTTATTTAATAGTTTGAACCATTTAAATGTGTACTATCTCTAACAAATGATTATTAGTCAGAAATCAAGATGAAATATAATTTAAAGAGTCAAGTGTTGTTAACCGAGATGTTATCGCAGTCCCCTTGCAAGCAAGTAGTTGGTTGCAGACGGTTGTGGTTTCGCGTCCCGGCCGATGCTATGACATATGAAAAAAAAAAGTATAATTTAAAGATGAAGTCTTTAATTTTAAATGATTAAAAGCAAAATAAAGTATTAAACATCTTAGTTCCTACTATTGAATACAATATATAAAGACTATAATTCAGTAATTACTATCAGCTATGATTGGAAAAAAAAATTTAACTTTTGATTTGGACAGTTACCAACTTGAGAATAAAGATCAGTTTAAATACTTTGGTAACTTTTGGTAAGATAGAAAGATTTGGATGCTGAACTGTAAAAAATATTACATTGTGTAATGGCATTTGATAAATTAAAATAATATTTTATCAATTCAATTATATTAGTCATACATAAGAACTTCATTAAAAACATTTTACTTAAGAATATTCCATGGAATTTTTAAAATATGACAGCAAAATTTTAAAATCAATCATGTTTTTTTTAGCTTGCTATAGAAATGATCTTATTGGATTATCTGGTAAACTAAAGCATATAATTTTTATGAAATAAGCAGACTCCATTTATTTTATAAGTTTATCTTCAACATATTTTATAAAGGTTTAATAACATTTGCTTTCAATGGCAAATGTGACATGATAAACATGATGGAAAGGTAGAATTAGTCATGATGGGGGCACTCAGAAAAAAGTTAGCTGTAAATTAGATTTAAAACAGCATCACTAGATATAATATAATTTTAAAAATCAGTTAAGTGACATATGTGGCTATATTTGTATTTCCTGGATTGTCTTTATAGTAAACACATATTCATTTTCAATATTCTGTTGTTTTTCAAAGTCACAATGAGCAACATTTTTTAATGAACAATAGCTAATAAATATTATATATATTATAACCGCTCTGTCATAGGTCATATAACTTCTGAAAATAAATGAAATAGGGTTATTATATGTTTTAAAACTTTAAATATTTAATTTTTAAAAAAAAAAATCCTATATAAATAAAAAAATAATAATTTCTAAGACATGAAAAGTTTTGTTTCTTTGTTTATTTTTAAAATTTGATTTGAAAATAAAAATAATTGTTAATAAAAATATTATATATTAGTAAAATAAATAATAACATGAACACAGGTTAATTTTCAAATAATGAAAGAGTATTCTATTCTTACAACTGTTGCTAGATAACAAGAAAAATGTAGCATTTCTATCAGCCATATCTGTTTTGTTTTACCAATTTTGTACTCCTCACAAATAAAAAGCTATAAAAATGATTTGTATTCACTTCTATTCAAATATATATATATACCATGATGAGATAAGAATCTAGTTAGATTACTCATTCCACCTTTTTAAGATTGTAGTCTTTTTGTGGAGATCTGAATAAGGAAAAAAATGCCTAGTTATCTCTAAAACTGTCAGATTGGTTGAGATGCTATAACAAACCCCAATAATTAGATAAAATGAAGTCAAAGAAGGAATAAACAATTGTTTACAAGAGGAATATACCAAGAAAGAAGAATCTGTACACATATTGAACATTTATTAAGCACAATTAAAGGAAATTGTGTCAAAAGAATTTGCTAGCTTACATTATGTATACATGAAACCATGGAATACCAGAGATCTTAATGGTAAATTGACCAATATATTAAACATGGAAGAAAAGAAAAAAACACTGCATATATGTTGATCTCAACAGACAAATAAAACTAAATAAAAAATTGTTAAGATTATTTTAAATGACTTTATGATAAATAAATATTTGCAAAAGATTCATTTTCCTCTTGCATTGAAAAAATATTGCATTAATATTTTATTATTATAAAGGTAAAGTTACATGATATAAAAGAATTTAAAACATTCATTTTAAATGTCATAAAATTTTGTTATCATTATTATTAATCTTGTGACTGGAAATCAATCAAGGTTTGGAGAAAATTAAAGATATATGTGTGATTGATTTCGAGATCAATTCAATTTTTTTCCTCATAAATATTCCATTTGCCTTGCACTTGCAGGCAGTTGCCCGGGTTGCGGGTTCACATCCTGGCCGATGCTATGACATTTAAATATATATATATTCCATTTTATTGATTATAATAAACATGTAACTATAAAAGATATTAACTTTTTATATTTTATTGTTATTGTTATAAATTAATTAATTATTATTTAAAATTATCACTTTTTCACTAATTTTTCATCTGACAAACAAATATTTTATTTAAATATCTAGAATAAAATATATTTTGATTTAGCATTTCTGACAAAACTAGTTTAAACACCTAGCCATTAAATACTGGATAGAGTGGATGATTGTAAGAGGCTTGAAAGTATAGGTTCAAATCCCCTTTAATTACATCTAGGTTAAGTATATACATTATACATGTATTTCAATAAAATAATATATATATATATTTGAGGTGGATGATGATCAGGAAATATGATTGGATCTTCATGAAGAATTGTACTTGATGTAAACTTCAGTCTGATCATTATATATGGCTATAATCAAATAGAATAAAATTTTAAGTTATAGTTACTCCAACTCATACATAGTCATTCACTAGTCATTGATGAACAGATAATCATCTAATAGAAAATAATTCTTAATAATAACTTGTGGCTGAGTCGTCTCACAATCCCATTACTATATATATATGAAAAGAAAAATTTAGTTGACTATGGAAATTTTTTTAAATCAAAATAGTTATACATTATAAATTTAATCAAAAACAAAGCTTTTTATCTTTTTGAATACTTTTGTTCAACAAATTTTTATAGTATTCTATGAAAAGATATTCTCAGATTACTTTAGATGTAAATTATAATCAAAAATATACAAAATTAATTTGAATTATATGCAAATTGAAAATTTTATTAAACATATTTTTTCTATAAAGAATTAAATTTGTTATTAAATTATATTATTTATCAATAATTTTTTTTAACAATTACCTAACTTTTTATGTTATACCATATTTGGAGTTAAACATTTTCTTCTCTATTTTTAAAACATTCATCCAATTTTCAGGATTTTTTTTTTTTTTACTTATATTTATATAATCTAACCACTTCAGCTTCACCTATTCATATATAAAAGTAGGTTGAAGTAAAGAAGGTTTGCCTCTTTTCTTCTGAACGTAAGCTTGTGGCTAAGACCTGTAAAGGTCCTTACCTTCAAATTTTTCAGATGCTTATTCATAAGGTTACAGCCTTAGTAAATATTACTTAATATAATAATGGGCATTTAATAAAATTTATAATTACAACTTTAAATTATCGTAACAGATTTCTTACTATCAGATCTTTCCATTGACTCATAAATCATAAGATTTCGCGAGATAAGGTTACAGCCTTAGTAAATATTATTATATAAACATTGTAAATATAAGAGAAATATTTGCTATTAATTAGATAAATTATTTATTTACAATGTAACTGGGAAACTACCAATTAAAATCTAAACTACATGATTTAATAATTAACAATAATATTTATCTGATTTACTTTAAACTAAAATTTTGATGGATCACTTTTACCCCAACCTTTAAGCTGATATTGAAATAGTAAATCAGATCAAAACATGTAAAAGAATTTAAATAAACTTTTTTGAATTCTCACCAGCAATCAAGCATCTATTTCAAAGATTTATATATACAAATAATAAATATAATAGTAATTAACTATTATACACAGTCTTTGAATCCACAGAAATACTTTTGATTAACTCCTTAAACCTCCTCAACTGCCATTAAATTAAAAAACAATGGAAGCAAACATTAATAACTCAAATCCCATGAATCCTGAATGTCAATGTTAGCAGCTTGTCTATTAATTATGTTCATTTTATTTTTATTTATTAAAATTGCCTCCTTAATTTTTCTTTTATTATGATTTCTCTCTTCATGAAGAATCTTAACACTTTCAATATCAAACTTAAATTTATATTTATATGTCCTTTCATGACCTAAGAAAACTGAAGTAGTTATTAAATCATTATTATTTTTACTTTCACATGCTTGTATAACAACTCATGCTCCTTTAATCTTTTTTCAATGCTGCAACTCAATTCACCTATATATATATTATAACGATCCAAACGAAGTGGGAGATCGCATCGCACCGCACCGCACTACCAAAGGGCGCCATCTAGGCATTTGAGCCTAGAAAAATTTATAAAGTAGGCAGATACGCGCTGTTAGGATTCCACTTTATTTACATATTTAGATCGTTAGCCCATTGTCACTAGCTCAGCGGAGACGCCGAGATAAAAATCTATAAATTTTATATCTTAAATATAAAGGAATAAAATAATAAAAGCCACTGCCAGAAATTAACACAGAAAAATATTTATTTACGCACATATAAAATCATTCTAAATTCGAGGAATAAGTTTAACATTTAGATTTTTATCTTAATTTTTAATTTTACATTTAAAATAGCTTGCTATAATGTTTAATATTTTATTTAGAGGGTCGAGTATGAATGGACTACATAGGTCTGCATTTGAAAGGAAAATATTCTTCCCTGATTTAACCTTAGGCAACAAATTTCACAATCAACTGGCGCCAATCCATCTGATACATTCATGTATTCAATGTAGCATGATACGACAACACAAAATACTATATTGTCAGGAATGTACATCTGAACAATAAGTAGAAATAGAGAAGACATTGACTCTCCACCAACAGGAATGTGACATCTGTGGGCAAGTAGATCAATAAACTAAAAACTCCATAGGAATGGACTGCGGTCTTCTGCTGACTTACAAACCCATCCATAGGCAAACAGAGGGTGTGTGGCGTATATCTATAATCCTGCCCGTAGCGGATCTCATACTACATGTACTAATTACACAAATATATCCAATCCATTGAACCAATTCAACTACGAAATGAATAACCTAAGATTACCCTCCCTTAATACAACTTTACAAACTATATAGCCATTCGAGCCCGACTTAATTTTAACATTTATATACGTTCGCACAGATTTATTTTAAAATGTTGGGTATAGATCGATTACACAGATTCCACGGTCAAAAACATTTCAAAATAAACATAAATGATCAAAATACAAAATTATTGATACCGACAATCGCAGAGGGAAACTTATAAGTAACCCAATAGTATTCACCATAAGATACTTGCGTTGTCACAAATAACTTAAAAGACATCCGAATAAATACATTTTAGATACTCACCGTAAGGTATCATTATTTATCGAATGTCTATATATTTTGATCAAATATGAAAACCAAAATATAATTAACCGCAAACGAATCCATGCAAGCGTCTATAAACAACTTAAATTTCATACATTTAAAATTTAAACAATAAATAATTTATACAATTAAAATAAATGGAAATGATTTTTTTATCAATAACAAACATATAAAATTAAACATCAATTGATTTTAAACTTAAAGGTCAAATAGAAACTCCATTTTAACATTTAAATTGCTTTCACGAAAGTTCTTAATTATTTAAAAAAAATTTTAAGTTCATTGTTAACAGCTTACGGAAGAAGAGTCCAGGTTCTTGTTTTTCCACGGAGTCCTTGTTTGAAACCCGGTCAGATGTTCCGGAGGTAGCATTAGCTGGTTCCTTTCGGTATCACAAACAGTTCATTTTTTAAAATAGAGAGAGAGTGTGTGATATTGCGTCTCTATCACCACTCTCAAAACAAACAGCTGGAACTCCCAATACTCAATATTTCTCCTTTTTATATTATCCACAAGGATTCACTGAACAAAACGTCACTAATCTGTTTTTTCGTTATGGTCCGGGCCAAGGCTTAGTGCTTCCATTTGTCAAGCTAAAATCTCTTTCTTCTCTTATCTAACTTTCCATCTGACTTTTTAATTAAACAGCTTTTAGATAATTAATAAACAATCATTTCCTTTTATAGATTACAGGAATTAATTAATACCTGTTTTTATTTTAACTTACGTTATTTTTTTATTAAAATATTTTTATATTTCAATCTTGTATTTTTTTATTTAAAAAAAATACATTCAAATACCTTTTTTTCTTGTTTATGAAAAAAAAAATATTTTTAAAGTTTAACATCTGTGCGAATGTATAAACGTTTAACAATGTTTTAATTTTAGCGTTTAGTTTTTTTTATAGATTTTTAATACATTTATTTTTATTTGCGAACTTTGTTTTTCTTTTAAATTAATGTAACGACATATCTATATATCGTTACAATATATATGATAACATACATCCTCAAAAAAATTTGATACAGAACATTACTTTTCTTTTTGAGATATATGACAGTTTTAGAATTATTCACTAACTTATTAATGTTATTTTAACACAAAATGAAACATTAAACATATCATTATATATATCCTTAAAAAATTTCACTTGAGCATTTGAAATATATGGAATACATATCCATTTTTTGTTATCATTCTTCAACTCCTTTAAATAATTATAACTCTTTTTAAATTGTCATAACATATTGTTAATCTGTTCAATCTTATAACCAACTCCAAGCAATTCCTTGGCAAATATCTCAATATTTTTTAATTTATCACACTGGTAATGATATCATTTTTCATTACAAAACAAAAAAGATTTAAAACTTGCCATCTTATGCATAATTGTTACTTTTGATTTACAATTTAAATATCATCTTTTTTTGCAATGGTTTGATTATTAATTTATAACTTATATCTCTTGTAATAATTAAATCCAAATACTTAATATTTTTGTCATTTTATGCCATTCTTATTATTTAACTCCTCTACAAAAAATTTATAGTATTGGTATTTCCACAAACAAAAATATCATTCACATACCTTTTATAAATTTTAATATTTTTAAAAGTCCACATATCTAAAATACTATTCTCATATATGGACAAAACAAAATTTCATACTTGTGCAACAGGAAGACCCATAGGCAAACCTTTAGACATTTTATAATATCCACCTTCAAACAAAGCAACAATGTTATCATTAAATTTTTTTAAAGAATCAATAATAAATTTTATCACATTTTTACAAATATCTACTTTTAAATGGATGTTCAATTATTTTTATGGCATCTACTCTATCAATAGAACCATACATTTCTGTCACATCTGATGAAGCAATAACATCATTCTCATTAATCACTATATTTTCAGTTCTATCTACAAAGTGAAAAGATGAAGCAATAATAATTTCCAAAACTCTTAAAAACTCTTGTAACAGCTTACCAATATATTTAAAAGTTTGATATATAAATGAACCCCCAAAATTAATCATAATTTGCAAAGAATTCCTTCTTTATGTAACTTTATATTTGTAAAAATACAAGAACATATAGCACAGAAAAAATATATCTTATAGTACACATTATTACTTAAGGCTTTATTCTTACTTTTTTAAAAAATACTGTTAATAAATTTTATTCTCTGACCATCCATATTATATTCTTCAATTGAAAAGAAACCAAGTTACCTATTTGTACTTTAACTTTCTCAGTATACTGACATTTCATTATTAAACACATCCACAGCCCTTTATCTTTTTTCAAACAAATCATATCATTTTTTAGCTTCTATTTAAATTCTGAAATGGCCAGTTCCCATGAACTTTCATATGGAATCACATTAAATATATGACAATTAATTTTCTTGATAATTTCATCAGCAATATGACTATCACTAGGAATCATTTCAAATGAATTTTGAACAGCTGAAATTAATTCCAAATTATAATCATCCCAAGTATCATCAATATATTTATCTCCTTGACATAAAATGTGTTTCTGAAAGACTGTGTATAATAGGATAGTTTTTAATTAACGGACATTTTATTTGTGTTATATTTATATATTATAACAGAATAATAATAATGCTAAGATCTTATTTAATAGCACCACAGATTTGGGTGACAGTTGTAACAGAATAAAAATGATGAAAATGGTAAATAATAACTTTAATATAATCTGAATGAAATATAGTCCAATCGTTGGTCGGATATCATTTATAACAATAAAAATGTGGATCATACTGTATCCTTAGTCAGCCTAATTATTGAGTACTATATGTAATCGAATAAAAATATGGACCAAGAAAGATCAATCTTAAGTAAATAATGCCTGTGAATTGTAGCATAATTTATAACAGAATAAAAATAATAAACTAAACTAAAGTGAATATCAATCAATGAATCAATCAATCATCTAGCACTTAATTCACTAAAAGAAAGATAATAATCTTTGTTGTAATCTCATAAGTTTAGACAGCATTCAGAAAAGACAGAAAACAAATAAAATCATTACTTCAAGTTATCTCAAAGTGTGAGCATTATTTGCAATAGGCTAAAGATAAAGCATGAAAACCAAAAACATGTATCTTATAAACAATGATCTATGCATATTATATAAAGCACTTATAATAGAATAAAATTAATGACAAAGAATTAGATAAATTTTAATATTCTTTATAAATCAAAATGCTGCTTCTAAAATACAAACTTATACTAGACATTTTTGTTGAAAGTTTGTGATGATGGTATATTATTAGATGTGATATGTTAGACTATTTCTATAATCTATGAGTGAATGTTGAATGTACAGAAAATTTTAAACTTTATTTAAACTTTTCAATTACAAACAACTTGTTGACAATAACATACAATTAGACAACACAATAAAATATAAACAACTTGTTAGTAATAACACACAATTAGACAACATAGTTACTAACCTGTGTTGTCTAATTGTGTGTTATTATTAACAAGTTGTTTGTATTTGAAAAGTTTAAATAAAGTTGAAAATTTTCTGTACATTCAACATTCACTCATAAATGATGGAAATAGTCCATTATATCACATCTAATTATACTAGAAGTTAAATGTTATTTATATTTATATTTTAAATGAAATGATTCATAGATAGATGAAATAATAATTTAGTCTACCCTACAAATGTAAAATATCAATGATATCTAAATAAATATATATAATTCAATAATTAATTTCAATTACAACTAAATAAAATAAAAGTACTGCTAACTCATTCATGCTATTCCACTAATATCAATATACTCTTATTAATTAAGACAATTATAATAAGACTAAATACTTAATGATAATACAAAATCTATCAACCCAACATATCTTTCCACTTTCACCAAAGTATAATACTACAAAATAAAACCATCCTGTTAGATAACATTAAAATTATAATATCCAATCATATCAAAATATAAAATTAATGATAGATTCCTATTTTATGCTTATTTAAATGCTATGGATAGATCAGATCAAATTACTCATCAGATTGGCAAAGTTATTAAAATTTTAGATTATAATTATCAAGTCATATAAAAGATTATTAGTGTTCATTATAATCAAATATTAATATTCAAATTTAATATCTAAACTGAATTTATGGTCCACATTAACAAACTCTAAATATAATTAAAGCAAATCAATATAATTTGTAACAGAATAAAATATATTATTATTAACAGATCCATAAACGAATAAGATTATGATCTTTATGGTTGTATACTGACTTAATATAATATTCACTTTAATTAATAATGGTTTAAAATAAAATACACAAACATCTAATTACAATTACTTTTATTTATCTTCAATAATTATTATATCTGTATTGTTATCAATCATTGAATCAATTCATATATAATTTCTATCTTAATATAAATATTACTTGTTAGTAACAATATAATTACAATAAGCTTCTAGTTACCTATTAAATATTTAAGAATGTCAAATCAATTAATTTATTGGCAGTATAAGAATATATACCTGGTCAGATAATAAACATTAAATTCACTACAAAAATGTCATGTAATAATACCCTCTTACCCATTCTGTTATGACTTTCAAACTTTTTGTAATAGCTTCTAATGAATTATGTGGTATAGTCAATTTATGAATAGTATCTTATCCATGTACTATTAACTAATAAATTTGCATTGTAAAATTGTATGGCTAGTTTACTTGTTTTAACTTAATTCAAAATTTATTAACAAAACATGAGCCGATCTTTAATAAACCATGAATACCCTGAGCAAATTTTTTTTTAATGAAATGTTTTTATCTATCGTATATGTTAAATCTCTTATAAAAGCACTGCCAGAAAGAAATAGCACATATATTAATAATGAGAAAGAAAAAATATTAATAATTCTAAAACTAATATATATATATATGGAAAATAAACCATAACCATTTAAAATATATGCATATGATCCAATTATGCCTTATGCAATGGGTGCTCAATTAAAATTGTTTTTAAGTTAAATAGGTGACTGTATATCAAACTTAATGTATCAAATGCTAAATCTAAAATGTATATTTATGTAACATAAATGTATTGAAATACAGATACATCTTTCTAAATATAAGAGAGTTAACCATTCATTCACATTATTTTAAAAATAAAATTAAATTAAATACTTGAAATTAATTTATAGTCAATGAATAAGGAGATATATATTTTAAATTAAAATAATTACTAAGCAACAAAATATAAATTTGAATTTAGAAAAACATAACTCTCCTATATTTTAAGCATGTAAAATAAATCTCTATTTAATTTAAATTCTACTATCATTTATATTGATAAACAATATACAGTTATATATACAATAATAATAATATAGCAAACAACCTGATTCATTGTTTTCAAATATGACATTTTCCAAATAGTATCATACTTTTAATGTCTATTTCTTGAACATGATTTGACATCATTTTGTTATTCCAGAAAAATAGAAAGATCACAAAAAGCTATTAGATTCGAATAACATTTTGTTAGTTATGATATTTTTTAAGATATCCAAAATATCTTTTCATGTAGCAGGTATTTGGTTTATGTGACATGATAAGTAAACAAACAATGGTTTATATACATGACAATACAATGCAAATATTCTTTCCTTTAATAAGTATTTGATTCATAAAACATTACAAGTTAACACATGCTAATTTTATCCATGACAATGTGATGAAAATTGAGTCAAATTTTATCTCATGTATAAATAATCCACCAGTCTCATAAAATTATATCAGCAGATAAATGTAATCTTTGTGTACATTTTCTTTGTTGGCATTTAGATCTCATCATTGAAAAGTAGGTAATATCCATTTTTAATAGCAAAAAAAAATATTTTGATGGTTTTTAAATGCTATGAATTAATTTTCAATCTTTCAACAAATTGTCACCTCTCACAAATTTCTGATAAATCTGCTCAGTTGATGGATGAATACTAATGCTTTCATTCCACCATTCTATCCATTTAATAATCATATACTTTTAAAAATAAATAAATAAAAATTCACACGAAGGTACTTAGGCTCATTTTTATTGAAGCCAAGATATAGTAGAGCAAGTTTGAACTGTTTAGTGCTATTTAATTTCATCCAGTATTCCATAAATAAAAATCTTATTACATAATAATAACAATAAATAAATATTTTACAATTATTACATATAATAATAATATACATTTTTTAAAAAATACAAATGATTTGTTCACTCCAACATAAACTAAAATAATTTACCCTACACTGAAAATATAATACTATACAAATAAAATAACAAACATACTGGATACATTAAATATTTAGACATATTATTTGTAATCTATTATTGTGAAAGCAATAAAGAAATGCATATAATAAAGAAAAATAATAACTTTATCAAGACTATAAACTTTATTATAATAAACATTTTTTTCTCCTATATTATTGTTATTATAGCAACATATTCCAATGCTTCCCAGGTTAATATATTCACTATTAAATCACCAGAAAATTTACTTATTTTTACAATTATGTTATGTCACGTATTGAAATTTATTTTAAATTTCAGTGGATAAAATATATATATAGTTTTCATGGATTTAAGATTTAAAAAAATTCTCATGCATAAACAAATATAGTTTGATTTGCTACTCATATATCAGCTTAAATATTGAGATAAAGCAATTTGTTTTTTAATTTATTGCAAATTATGCAAATGCTACTGTTAATTACTAAATTATGTATTTCGCCTTGCATTATCTATTTTAATTTGGTGTTGCTTAGTTACATTAAAACTGGGATTTTTATTTAATTTAATATATGGGAAAATCTCCAATATATTTCTAATGTTTACATCTTTAATTTAGTTTGTTTGATTCAATCATTATATTGAATGGTAAAACCCTAAATGATTCCTTGTTATTATCATGAGTAAACTAAAAATCAGTAAGAAAAATCATTACAATTTAATGGATAAGCATTAAAATAAAAAAAAAAAGCCCAGAAAAGCTCAGCAGGAATATTATCCTCAAAAACAGCAATCCACACACTAACATATAAACCAGTCATGATCCTAACTGCAAAGACAATGTCCAAAGAAAACCCTTACACTTGACAAACATTTTAATTGTATAGCTCTCATCAAGATGGAGAGAATTTAATCCAACCAAATATAAAACTTAAAATAAAAAAAACAATAGAAAAAAACACACATAACTTTTATTCAATTCAATTATGATACTAAAAAATAAAACAGTCAATAAATTTAAAAAAAAAACTAATCATAAAGTGTTCTTAGAACTAATTTTTATATGGCAGTTTTGTGTTTTCCACATATATGAGAGACCACTTTATAAAAATCATTATTATGCCATCATAGAAAATAAAGTACATATACTTATATCATGAAACAACATTGCAATTGAAATAATGTGTTTTGTAGCTTCTGGCAATTAAGCACACATTAAACATTTGAGTTGGCTCCCACTATTGGCTAAATTTAGTTGTAACAAACTTTATAACTTAAAGCTAATCAATCTTATTTATAATAGACTAACAAATCTGAATTATTTATATAAATCTTGTTATTGTTGTTTAATTAAATGTAAATTAAACATATTTATTGCCTTTGTATCTGTCTCCCAAACACAACAAATGATAACATTAAATATGTACTAATAGTCTTTTAAAACATTATTACCTTTTTTTACATATGATATAAAATATAAGTATTTTTTTATATATCATAAAAGTTAGTTTTTCATTTTTATAAATGTAATTATTACTTCTCTTTTTTATTTATTACTAAATTAATTAACAATGATCCTAATGATTTACATATTAAATGAAGATTTTATACTTTATATGTGTATTTTATTTGTAAGTAATAAAAAGGATTTCTTAATTTTAGTTTTATGAATTGCTTTTAATTTTAATGAAATGAATTATGCAATTTTATTTAATTTTTTTATAAAAGTTTTGGGTGTTGCATAAATAATAAAAAGAGGGCAATAACATGCAATTCACAAAACAATTTAAATAAATTAACAAAATCTAAAATCTCTATGTTAGCATAAAAAGTAATACATCAATAAAAAGCATTAATAAATACCTTTTTTTATTATTTGTAATGTAATGGGATTTTACTTAACCTCAATCAAAGATTGGTGATGAGCAAATTGAAGGACTATACCAATTTATGAGCCTATTGCTAATAATATTAACCATGCTATAGTAGTATTTTCTGCCCATCCTAGTTCATTCACTTAGAAAAGTCTCAAACATATGCATATTAATCTCATTATATATAAAGGAAATATGATCTAAAATATTTAAGCTCTCTGGACATTTTATTTGTTTTGGGCTGATACCATTTATTAAAACCCACTACAGTGCAACCAAAAATCCAGATTGAAACCTTTATCTGTTAAGTGGTTATTCGATCAGCACTGAGCACTACTTGGGAAACAAGAATCTCAACCCCAATATTGCACTGCTTATTGTTGAATTGATTAAAATGCGGGTGTGAGAATTAAACATAAGTTAAAGTTTGACCATTGGTAAATCATTAAGATAATTTGCTACAATGGAATGACTTTAATAACTTCAATTACATTCCATTTTATTAATACAAGTTAAAATATTTTTTATCCTTATTCCTCCTCCTTTCATATACCTGATCAATGTTTTAATTATACACATATTGGGAAAAAATTATAATCAAATAAAATTGCATACCACATGTATAATATTACCCTTAACAGAATATAATTCTGCAGAATAATATATAAAACATTTCAGATAGACCAATAACTAAATAAATATTAGTTTATGAATATATATATATATTAAAATTTTGTCACATAAGACATATATATTATACTGGACAGTCTGCACCTAATATCTTTCATCAGAGGGCACTACTAGATCCCTAGTCTAGAAAAATTTATAATTTTCTGATGAAGATATCAACTACCAGTGCCTACCACAGCTGTCCTATCTTATATATAGCTTTCATTGCCACTAGATAATGGAGAATAGAGATTCTTGTCAAAATAAATGATTGACAAAGTAGACAACAATAAACAAAATACTGGACAAATCTAACAATTAACAACAATATTTATTAACAATTAAATAACAAGCATACATCAATGGTAAAGTTTAAACATTAGCTTAATCTTAAACACAATGATTTAAATGATTATTAACCATTTTAGGCAATGTATTTGACATCTGATAGTTTATTATATTATTCTTCCCTGAATGATAATTTCAGTTCGTTAATAATAATTTAATTTTACAAAGACTTGATAATTTCCAGATGTGTGCATATATATATATTTGCTATAATATTAACCCATAATCAAGAATTGGCAGGTTTAATTACTAAACCAGCTCACAGGTGCTATCCCCCATGAAAAAAATATATAAAGAATAATAATTAATAGCGCTGTAAATAACCTGTGTTAAAGAGCAATATATATATATACATAGGAAGAAATGCTTTACCCAATGCAAAATCAATAATCACAATCTCAAGTAATAAATAAATCACAGGTCTAACACCTAATAAGAACTTATATAAATGAACATGGGCAGGAAGATTGCTGTAGCCAATGCTGAGAAAAATATCTAAATTTGTGTATATATACAGCAGTCATTATAAAAATAAATCAAAAGAGCAAAACATATAAAAAACTTCACACACACAAGCATATTCATTTTTTTACTTTTAGACATGTATGACAAAATAAAAAAAAAACTGCTTAATAACTTAAACAGTTCAACACTTATATAAAAAATTATTTATGTACATTTATGTAGGTCAAGTACAAATATGAAATGATGATTTCAAAAGTTCCAAGGTATTATTATTTATTAACAACTAGATACTAACAAAAACCAATTAATCTAGATTTTTAAATTTAGCATTGCTTTCTGTAATATTTTATTAAAGTAATCTAGAGTGTCAAAAACAATCATAAAAGTGAGGGATAGGGAAAAACTTCCTTTAAATTCTTTCAAATAATTTTCTTTTAAAACTATCAAAATTTAATAAATGAATAAATTTAAATTAATTCCTATCAACTATCAATTACCATAGAGTTTTAAACAGAAACATTAATAATAACAATACTAACATGAAAGATATAAAAGAAAAATTATAAAATAGATAAAATTAGACAAAAAATTGCACCCTAAATTATGTCACTGGCTTACTGGTAATATCTTAATAATAGTTCATGTGAACTTCAGTCCAGAAAGAAAAAGTAAAAAGCTATTACTTTTAGGAGAGATTGATTACATATGTGTATATATGCTGACGGGTCAATATTAGTTCTTACATCTTCTTTCTTGTTTCATTGGTCAAGCAATGGAGTTTGATAAAGCTACTTTGTCAGAAAAAAGAAGAGCATTGTTTTGATGGTCTCTTAGAACATAAGTTGATTAGTGTTTGTTCACTTAGCAGGTCAGCTAACATATGATGGCTACAGGTTTCTGCTGGAGAGTGAAGTTCATTTCTGGTGCTTTAGCAGCACATAGTATTAAACAAGGTCACTGGGAAAGGTTCTGAGTCCATCAACTATCTGAGAACAGATAAAAATACAGCAGAATCACTGTTCAAGAAACTAAAACAAAATGCAGACTGCTGAGTAAAAAATCAAAAAAGTGAGTACGAATAAATCAGCAGAATGAGTGAATCGGGAATGAGTAAGCAGAATAAAATATAATTTTTCAGCTGCTATTTTTTATAGATCTATGGTTAAATATTTATCCCAAAACAAGAATTTCAAGAAATTCTACTAATTAGCAAGGCAGTGATTAATTTTTTGAACCTAGATAAATCTACAATTTTTGATTAAGGAATTCATCATATTTATAATTACATTCGTCTGAAATTTTTATAAATAATAAACATAAAATCAGAACAATACTTAATAAAGAAAAAATAGATTTTGTTAAAATTTTAATTAATAAAATGAACAGATTAATAATTGATAAAGAATTTCAAAATTAAATATTGTTCCCAATATATATATAAAATCTTTTACAAACTGATAATAAAATGGGTTACAAAGTACACATAGTTTTTTTTTTTTACAATTAAATAAATAGGCAATACTATAAATATATATTTTAATGTATGTGTATACATATACTTAAAACTGAAGCTTGTGCTTAGTCTACATTGACTTTTTGCACTTAAATATAAATATTAAAAATCTAAAGCTAAACTAATTAGTAAAATAATCAAAATTACCCCACATTCATTACTACACTAGACTAGCCAAAGAAAATAAACTCTAAAACACAACCAATCATTTCACTGCTATAAGCAGACTTCTCAAATGTAAAGGTCTAAAAGATAACAAATATATTATAAATATTACTCACAATTTGACTTGCACCCCAAACACCCTTAATATTAAAAGAACTTTTAAACAAGTTAATTGCTTCAAAATCATAAGTTTTTAATAATAAAAATTCTTTGATTCTTTGTTTTATTTCATTTCTTTCAAGGAAGACAAATCTTACCCTTATTAAAATTAATAGTGTGGCCTGTATCTATTTCAGAAATATATAAAGCAGAACCGAGATATTTATTTCTAATCCTTCTTTTATATATCTTTATTCTTTCATTTAAGCTCAATCTACTCTGACCTATATATTACTTTTTACAAAAATAAGGGATAATATACACTACTCCAGTAATAATCTTTCTATCAAAAATTTCCTTTGTACTAATTGATAAATTATTCAAAGTAATATCCCTTTTTGGAGCAATTTTCTTATTTTCAAATAAATTACTATTTTTATATACAATTCTATAGAAAGATAATTTTAAAAACAAAAAAATAAAATTTTTTTTTTAATCCTTCACATTACAATTACTATTACAGTACTTTCAACCAATTTATCAGAGTAGCCAATACTCAAATAAACTTTATAAAATTGAGCTTTTTGAAACAAATCTATCTCATTAAAATTAATTAATCTCTTATTTCTATAACAATAATTTCTTAAATCAGCCACTTTATGAAATATAAATGGAGAGCTATCAGGTTTAATTATCTTAACATATTGATTATATACCAAACAATTATTCTTTACATTTCTAATCACCAATAAATCTAAAAATTTAACAAATTTAACCTTCCTCATTCTACAACATATTTTATAGAAGGATCAAAGCAATTAAACACATTTACCAATTCTTTCAATTTACTATTTTCAACTACAATCAAACAATCATCAACATATCTAACAAGTAACTTTAAATATATACAATCCTTCTTAATAATTATTTCCTTTTCCAAATAATTAATATAAAGTGAACAAGTTAAAGGAGAAATAATATAACCTATTATCCACCTCTCTCTAATATTATAAAAATTACAATTATAAGTAAAACACATAGAATCCTCCAATAATAAAAAGTAAATCTTTAATAACTTTAATTTTATTCTTTGAAAAAGATCCCTTTTTAATCAACACAGATATAAGAGCATCAGTATTGATTAATCTATTAATAGATTGATACATATTCTCAATCTCCAAACTACCAAATACCCAATTATTTTCCATTTAAAAATTATTAATCCTATCAAAAGCCTCAAAAAAATAAACTGTAATAATCAAAATTAAAAAATTGTTTTAAAAAATTATTTAAGAACCTAAAAATGCCATCAACAACACTACCTGTAAAGTCAAAAATAAATCTTAAAGAAAAACCATCTTTATGAATCTTAATTAATATTCATAAACATCTTAGCTAATATGAAGTCATTAGGATAACATTTTAAATAATCTACTCTATTAATAATTTTCAAATTTACCATTTTTTTCACATCTGTTAATCTTCTTTTAATCACATTACCAGGATCTTTGTCTACAAATTTATTAATTCTTTATCTATTTTCTCCCTAAACTCATTTTCTTTCACAATGACAAACTGGCTACCTTTGTCTTTCAAGAAATGATCACATCATCAGCAATTAACCTATTCTTAAGATGTCTAACCTCAGCAGAATTAACAATAAATTTTCCTTTTCTTTTTATATATTTAAAGTTATTTGTTAGATATGTTGATGATTGTTTGCTTATAATTGAAAATGATAAATTGAAAGAGTTGGTAAATGAGTTTAATTATTTTGATTTTTCTATAAAATTTGTTGTAAAAGGAGGGGAGTTAAATTTTGTGAAATTAAAATTTTTAGATTTATTGGTTATTAGAAATGTAAAGAATAATTATTTGGTATGTAGTTACTATGTTATGAGTAAGGAGTTAAGATCTATAATTAAACCTGATAACTATCAATCTGTATCTCATCTGCTTTAAAAATGAATATAGAAATAGGAGATTAAATAATTCTAATAAGATAGCTTTGTTTCAAAAAGGTCAATTTCATAAAGATTATTTGAGTGTTGGCTACTCTGATAAATTTGTTAAAAATATTTTATTTAATAGTAATTGTAATAATGTGAAGGATAAAGAAAAATATAATTTTATTTCTTCGCCATTTAAATTATCTTCCTATAGAATTATATGTAAAAATAGTAATTTATTTGGAAATAAGAAAATTGCTTTAAAAAAAGATATTACTTTGAATAATTTATTAAATAGTACAAAGGAAATTTTTGATAGAAAGACTATTATAGGATTGTGTATATTTTCTCTTGTTTTTGTAAGAAGTCATATATAGGTCAGAATAGTTTGAGCTTAATTGAAAGAATAAAGATACATAAAAGTAGGTTTAGAATCAGTTTTGCTTTATGTATCCATGAAAGCAATATATGTCATACTGTTAATTTTGATGAGGCTAAGGTTGTCTTTTTAAAAAAAAATGAAATAAAAAAATTAAAGAATGTTTATTAAAAATTTATGATTCTGAAGTAAATTTTTTTTTAATATTAAGGGAGTGTGGGATGTAAATGGAATTGTGAGTAATATTTAGTATAAATATAAATTTATTGTATTAAATATCTTTTATTGATTTTAAATCTGTTTCGTCTCTTTCTTCGCCACTCCAAAAAGTATATAGTCTTAGGGTTTGGGAAATAATTATTACTCATTGTGAGTACTGAATTAACACGTGAAGCTAGTGGTGCAGTATTTTGATCCCATTAAAATTTATAAATATCCAAGCGCTGTAACTCTGTAAATCTTACAGCAGTCAGGAAATAGTTGACCGGGAAATATAACCTGGGACTATACCCGTATAGCATACAGGTTCAGACAAGTACGGATATAGACTCGTTTATGTCCGTATGTTCTCTCTGCTTGCGGTAGCGGAAAGTGGACGATCTTGAATTTTACGAATTCCCTATTATATATAAATAAAAGGGAAGTTAAGCTTTCGATCGTCGTGTTTCTGGTACATTATAATGACTTTCTTTTCATATTTGTTACTAGCTATAAAAGGCTGCAATAAATAATATATATATATAATCGTTTTTTAATGTATAAATAATTATAATCATATTAATTTAAATGTATTGATAATATTAATTAAAATATAATAAATTATTTAAAAAAAACAATTATATAATATATATATTTTATATAGCTGATACATTTTATTTTTATTTAAAAATATCTTAACAGAAAGTTCATCATATAAAAATTTTAACACATAGTATTTAAGTCTCTGTTTTTAATGCATCATTTTGTAAATTTAAATGTTATATTGATATTAGTACTTATGCTGTATTTGAAGATTTACAAAGTTTTATGTTATTTTTTTAGTGTGAATATATTTAATCATCTATTACAACACTTCTTAACCCAGTTTAATAATAATAAAAACTCCTGTCAATAATGTTGATTTATAAAAAAATAACTGGAAATAGTAATATGGGGATTGAGGGGTCCCCGGGGTCTAAATTCTAGTGCTATGGGGGTTAACTGGGATGAGGGGATTGTTTCTGGCACTGGTTTTCTCATTTTCTGGATGGGGGGGGAGTGATGTGTTCATTGTGGTTTCAATTTCTCAGTTATAGTATGTGAATCAACATTTACAGAGTAAAATGACAAGTTAAACTTTGTGTAGCACATGATATAATCATGTAAACTTGAAGATTTGTAACAAGATAATAAACATCATTGAACATTTTTCTTCTTTGAATACCATTTAATGTATCCTATTTTTAACCTTATCATATGAGTTGTAATCAAATTACAGAATAAAATTTCCTATATTTTCTCAAAAAAAAAAAAAAAAGGAGTAACATGATGTTTAGAGATTGAATAAATTAAGATTATTGAATTAAATAAAATTCAAAAAATAAAAATGGTAATAATTTGCATCAAGATGCACAAAATAAAACTACTTAATTGAAATCATTTTTATTTCCAAATGCTTTAAAAATTGGGGTGCAACATAATGGGGGAATTTATTATAAAATTAATTTTCTTTTATTGATTTTTTGTAAATCAAGTATCAAACAGTATTAAAAAAAACTTGGTAATTGTTCTCATTTTTTTTTTAACTGAATCTAAGATGCCACTCTAAAATTTGGAAAATAATAAAGGTAATGGAAAAAATAATACATGTTTAATAGGAATTTTAAAAAATTAAAACTATAGATTATAATAATAATTACTTTAATTAAAGTATAAAAAACATAAATAAAATAATAGTTTTTAAAAGTTGTTGCTATTCATTTTGTTTTGTTTTCAAGCAAATACTGTAATAATTTACAGTCATTTTAATGTTAAGATTTGGACCTTAATTGATGCAAGTAGAGGAGAAAATTTTGAAAAGATTTACTGATAAGAAAAATGACTTGTATATTGAATTAAGAATCAAGGTAACAGTAACTTAATGAAAAGTTAAATATTTTTAATACAATAATAAAAAAGTTCAACATCATGAATAATGATTATTACAGATCTATGATGTATGCAACTTTTGTTTTTCAGTTTAAACTTAAGACTTTGAGATGTTATTAAAAATCCAATTAAGATAGCATCTTAGCTAGATTAGGAATATGATCTTACACTCTTTTCAAAAGCCAAATTTTATTTATATTGATCTGAGAGAATAATGTAAAAAAAGTGTTTAATGAAATTAAGTATGAATATTGATTAACAGTCATTATTTTCCAAACTTTTATTATAAATAACCTTGGAGCAATTGATAAAGTTAATTAAGGACAAGGAGAAATGCACTGGACAAAAAGATTACATTGCCAACTTTATCAAGCAAATAATGCTCTAATAGGGAAATATAAATCACACTATTTATAATAATATGTGCAAAATGATCACTTCAGTAACATTCAATACATAATAACACACTAACTTAAAACAATTTAGTTGCAAGTAAGAAAATGGGAAATACATTAAAAAAGGATTGCATAAAATAGTTTTCTACTTTATTTAAAGTTTTTATTAAATTTATAGTAGTACCTCACATGAATGGCTGCCTGTTTAATGATAATTTGTTATAATGGTGCTACTATAAATCATGTATGTGTTTTATAGCAATATTCATTTAATATTTGTTTCCAAGAATTATTAATAAATGCCATTTTATTTTTTGGGCATTATTCTATATGCAGAAATCATGTGTCACAGATGATTTTTCAAACTTTATTTATTTTTTTATTCTGCAGCCCTTTTGTATTCACGGCAAACTTCTGTGTGGATGCTTGAAATTCATAAATAATAGATTATGCTTTAAATATATATATATGCTGGACATATTTCTAGAAGAAATGATAATAAATGGACAGTCAAAATCATGATTTGTATTCCAAGAGATTATAAAAGACCTAGAAAGAGATCATATATAAGAAGGATGGATAAAATAAGGAAGTGTGCTAGAGTGATGGGAAGAAGAGAAGCTAGAGCTCAGAGAAATAAATTGAACTTGAACAGACCTTTACCTTACAGTGATAAATAATGATTAAAAATAATGATGATGGTCTATATACACACATATATATATATTCTGATAAAATAATTAAATTTAAAAATTATATACATTAAGATATTAATAAAAATAATTAACACAAAAATAAAATAATGAAGTTATGAATAAACAAGCTTATGAAAGAGCTGAACATATTTGCATGCATTCATACTCAAAGCTATATGAATATATTCATGATGGTATTAGCTCAGCAAATGACTTGTTTGCTTTCACTGCTAAATCAATTGTTTTTACTTTGATCACAATCATGTAATTTACTGAATTCACATTGTATTTAGTGTAAGAGACATTGAAATGTTTGGGAAATAAATTCATGACACCATTCAATATGTACATACATGTAAAATTTATGAAATCAAATTTAATGAATTTTCAACTTGCTTTTTCAGTTGTAGGTTAATAAAACTGAATATATAAAAACCTACTTAAAGTATTATGTACCCTGTTCATAACAATTTTTGTGTTAAATAATATTTTACATATATATTGTAACTTACTAATTGCACTTACTGCTGAGGAAAATTAATATTATGTTTTATTTGTAAATTTTAAACTTTTGTATAGTGCCATTTACTATATGTTTTACGTTAGAAGTTTTAATAATAGTATATAAGTAGAATGTTATACATCATAATAGAGTTATGTTTTAATATTAGCAAAAGATAAGATAATATAAGTTAATTTTATATTTCAACAGTAATTTTATAAGTCAAATAATAAATAATCTTAATGCTAAGATAAGTTAGTCTATAATATTATCTGTCAAAATTAAAGTTAAGTATGTATTGTTGATTAAATAGTTAGTAATAAATTATTAGGGCAAATTGCATCTTACTCTATCATTTAAATAAATAGAATTTTATAACATTCAAAATCTTATAAAAATATTTTAATTAATTGAAGACAGTGTTGCTTTAAATCTGTGTGCAAATAATATGCTTGAATGACTTATAGAATCAAAATTAATTTTATTATTATGCTCAGAAGTTAATAAAATAATTTTGCTATAACATTTAAAATTTTGAAAGTAAGAAAAATGGGAACATATTATATAAAACTATATTTAATGAATATGGTATATTTAAAAAAATAATAAATAAAAATTGTGAGGATTAAGTGTTTATTAAATATTAGGTAACTTTATTATTTTACAGTAATTTTATTTTTAAAATCAATTTTATCTTGATTAAGATGTGTCTAGACATTCCCTTGCATATTCATTCTTATTATCACTTTAATTAAAGTGATTTTTCTGATTTAAGTATTGCTGAATATATTTAAAATGTACCTTTAAAAAGTTAAAACAACTGTTTGGCAAATAAATATCATTCTGAAGACTGTTTAAGTAGTATATACAAATTTGTTTAATAAAAAAGAAATCATGTTATATTAAAAAAAGTTGAGGTGGCCCAGTAACATTACATTTGATTGATTTTGTATAGCATCAACACCTCAAGCGGCCATGCCTGGATTTCAGATGATTACCATAAATACTGTTAAATTTAGTATTTGAACTCAGTTGTACTTATTCAGAGATGTAAGAGTGAGCTTTACGTGGATGACACTACCATGGTCATAGATTCAAATATTATTAGTATTATTACATTATTAAACCATCATAAGAAATAATTTATTATTGGATTAATGTTATCAAAATATGAGGTATAATACTTATCATTATTAGTTAAAATTCAATAAAATAATTATTTTCCTGTCACCATTATTACTTGCATAGTAATAAGTTATACAAATTATTATTATTATTATTATTTATAATTCTATAATATAATTAATTACTGTTATTATTTATATTATAACAATATGGTCTTTATTGTTACATTCTGATTATTATTACTATTTAAGGATTACTCTTTTATTAATTCTGAATGGTTGGATATCAACAAATCCCTTTGCTATCCAATTATCTGGTTCTCAATCATTATTTTAGTGCTAATTTATTTTGAGAAATTATTTTAAAACAATCATAATAAATTGCAGTTAATAATAGGTATTAAAATTTATACCTCCATATTATTATCATATTATTACTTCCCGAATTAGAAATTATTTTATAGCAATTAAATACATTTTCATTATTATTATTGTTAGTCATTGAATTATTATTTATGATTGAAAGTATACATATTTGATTATTATTATTATTGGAATCTTATAATGGTTCAATGCAATTAAATGTGTAGTTAAGTGCATATTTAATTTTGAAACACATCTACATACTTGTAACAACACACAGTCTCATGATTAGTTAAATTTCATTATAATAATAGTTTATTATTATATTTTATTAGTTATCATTATTATTTTATACATCAGACTGAGCTAGTCTTCTTAATAATATGTGTGATGATAGTATAATATATATCTTAGTTATTATTCTCAACGTCATTGCTTCTAGCATCAGCAACATCCTTCGTCTTTCATCATCCTCAGTCCATCATTATCCTCTCATGCAGTTTATATTGCTAGCTTATATGGTTTTAATATACGCATATAGAAAATTATATTATATATTAAAAATTTGATTTTTTTCATCATGCTATATAAATGTTATAACAGTATTTATAGAAATAATCCAAAATTTTCTTAACATGTCATTATTCAGAATTGATAATGAAGAATATTTTTATTATATAAATTTTTCTAACTAAGTCTTTTTCTTTTCTTTTTTAAATCTTCATAACAGATCTCAATGCTTATTTTGGTTAACCATAACAATATGCAAACTTTTACTGACGGAAATTAGCTTTATTAATTAATTTGTAGCAAATCAATTTTTTTTTTTACTAAAATTTAAAAAAAGAGAAAGAGGCTATTTTTTTTTATTTAAGTGGATAAATAATTTCAAAAATAAATTGTATTTTTTTTAAAAAAAAAGAAAAAAAAGATAGACACTGTAAACATGATTATTTTTTTAAAAAGAAGCACTTTATTATATTACAGCAATAATGATTTATATTTTTTATACATTTACTTTACCATTATATTATTTTAATTTTTAAAAAAAATCTTCTTTATAAATGTTCAATTAATTGTGTTCATAAAATACAATTGTCAATAAAATTATGCTGTAGTAAAATAACATTTGTCCCACCATGTGTAATAGTAAAATCGACATAATAACGAATTGCATAACAACAGGTATCCATCTTAATGTGAGATAATTTTATTTATGAAAAATTCTCAAACCTAATTTTAAAAAATATTCTGTCAGGTATTAATTTAAAAGATTAATACTTGATAGAATGTCTTTTACAAATATAATCTCATTTACTTTAAAATTAAATAATTCATTAATTTAAAAATTTGCAATTCAAATAACAATAAGATTACTAATTTTGGTTTTCTTTGTTTAGTTAATTTAGCTAATATATTACAAATATTATTTTCACAGCTAAACCATAGTAATATCATGTGTTACATATCTTTATTTTATGGTTCACTTAAAATTACATAACTCTTGACATTTTCTTTTAGAATAGCTGCTTAACTAACATAAATTTAACAATATGATTACTCAACTTTGACTTATTATATTTGTAACATATAGTCTAATTTGTGAGCCAATTATAACAATTTCCATTAGAATATAGATCATATTGAACTAACAATACATACTATTAGTTTAATTTTATCAGAAAGAGTAAAGATAATTTTTTCTTGGTGCATCATTTTGACAGTCAAGTTGATATAACATTTGACTTATTTAGAAAAAAAAGTTGGTAGCAACATCCATTCAAATTTTCCTAAAGTTTCAAAAATACACATACTTTGGGCAGTTCAAAAATCTATTTCAAACAAAATCTTTAAAAATAAAAAAGTTAAACTACTGTAGCATAACTTTTTTACTTTTCCTTTATGAAGCCAAAAGCAAATGCTTTAGTCTGCATTCTTTATATAAAAATGGAGATTTGCAGCATCTAAAAATATTTTATCTTAAGATTAATCTGTTTGCCTAACATTAACTAAAATGTAATATATGTATATTAAATACATATCTATATATGTGTGTGTTTATACCCTACATAAGCTGGAAAACTAGATAACAGAGCGCTATAATTAAGTTTGCCATTTATCAAATATTATTTACTTTAACACATTGATATCTAGAGCAAACATTAATGATCCTTTTACTTCAATTTTATGGAATAACTAATTCACTCTTGTAGTGCATCAAATTGAGATGTAATTCACTTAAATTAAATAATTACATTCAATGAATTTAGCCAATGTTTCTATGCTCATTATTAATTATAAAAAATCACTGATATCCTTCATCATGCTTTAATAAGTTATAAATTGTAATTTTTTTAAAGGCTACAAAAATCCTAAAATGAGTATAATTTAATCCATATTTTATCATCATTATTAAGTTATCTGAGAAAGAGCAGGATCTACATGCTAAACTATAACTCCCATCATATCAATATTTTTATTATCCTATCTCTTATTATATGAATATAATTATACTAAAAAGGATATCAATCTATATCAGAGTTTGAGAATTTAAAATATGGGATTTTTTTTAAAATGTATATAAAGCTTGTAAGAATTTTAAAATGACAATTTAAACAGTGTTTCATTTATGCTTAGTTGGATGACAGCATTATTAATTTAACTGAGGCATAAATTTAAAGATAAATCTAAAAATTTAATTGGATGACCAGCATAAATTAATATTATTCTATAAATAATACTTAATTGCAACACCAAAGCATTTTCAATTTTAACATTTTTCATTAAAGTGAAGTCAAATTCTAAAACTATTTTTTTCTATTACCATTAAACTAAATCTGTAGCACATGATTTATTAAATAATATAAATTAAATTCAACTGAATTCAAAAGCATATCATTACAAATTGCAAATAAAAAATTTTAAAAAAAGGAAATTTATGGTTTATTTCCTTAATCATTTTCTGAATACAATTCTTCACTTACATAGTTGTTGAAAAAATGTCTAAATAATTAGCATGAGGAATTTTCAACCATGTTTTATATCACTTTGACATGTTCCATTTTATATCTTTATCAATTATATTCTCAAAAGTAAACTCCACAAATCATTGCATACTATTTTTTTATTATTAATATTCTCCACTTTTTTATATCTTAAAAAGTGGGGAAAAATACTTTATAATCATTTTATTGATTTTCATAATTATTTTTAACACAATTGTCATCATCGTCATCACCATTATTATTATTATTTGCTGATGATATGCATTAAATAGGCACCTCTATTTGATCTCTTCCACAAGTTATTGATAATTTATGTTAATTATACTATTATTATTTTATGCTGGTATATTTTATTGACATGTTTATTATGTATTACTTTTTTCAAAATTATTTGAATAATTTTTCTTTCTTAAATTTCAATTATTCTATATAGCGCACGATGTTTTTTTTTATAAACTATAACATTTAAAGCGCATGTGCAACAGTTTAATGCTGTTTAAATATTATAGTTCTTAAATTTCGTAAATTGAATACAATCTTGTTTTAAATATTTGATTAACATTAAAAAAATAATGCATGTAAATAAGTGTATCAGATAAATTATTTTACAATGAATAGAAATTGAAAGTGCTATATTTCAACTCGCTAAACATAAAGAATAACACTGTATTAATCTAATTAACATTAATACTGCAAGTAAGATGTACATGCACATGAGACATTAAACAGATGCAATTGTAGTTATATGCATACAATAAAATACACACACACCCATATATAGGGAATCTTATAATTAAATATTAGTAAATACAGTAATCAAAAGTTTTGATATGTACAAAAAATATACTCATCAGTTAGGAGTGCTTTAGACTATCCTTGTAGTCTTTGTCAACTAATACTTTGAAAGGTTAACCTTCCCATAATTCTGTGAACTTAACATTTGCTGCCAGCCTATTGATTAAGTCCTGCTTCTATTCATATATTAGCATAGCTTCCTTTATTTTCCTTTTATTGTTATTTCTTTTAATTTGCAATATTTTTACATTATTATAATTGAAATTAAAACCATATATACAAGATTTATTATGGCGATAAAAAATGGAAGCTTATACTTATTACCTTTACAATTTTGTTTTGTATTTTGAACCTTTTTTAATAAAAGCAAGTGCTCTTTAGTTCCTTTCTCCAATGTAATCTTGATTCCCCTATATATATGCTACCACAACTACATATCCATTCATAAATGATGCAATTTTTATTTATAAATGTTTTATCTTAACTCTAAAGACAAAACCTTATTTATAAATAAAAATTGCATTATTTATGAATGGATATGTAGGTAGATATGATTACTCTAATGATAAAATCTCATTTATAAATAAAAATTGCATCATTTATAAATGGATATGTAAGTGTGGTAGCAGATATACAGGGGAATCAAGATGAACATTGGAGAAAAGAACTAAAGAGCACTTTATTTTATTAAAAAGGGTTGAAAATACGAAACAAAATTGTAAAGGTAATAATATTGTATCAGTTTCCATTTTTATGACCATAATAAATCATGTATATATGGTTTTAATTTCAATTATAATAATGTAAAAATATTGCAAATTGAAAGAAATAACAATAAAAGGAAAATAAAGAAATCTATGCTAATATATAAATACAAGCAGGACTTAATCAATAGGCAGGCAGCAAATGTTATGATCATGGAATTATGGCAAGGTTAACTTTCAAAGTATTAATTGAATGCAACGATAGTCAAAAGCGCTCCCTAAGTGACGATTATATTTTTTGTACTTTTCAAAATTTTTGATTACTGTATTTAGTAATATTTAATTATAAAATTCTGTATATTATTTTGAAGAAATACAGACATCAATTTAAAATATTATTATATATATATACAGAAGATATATAAAGTCCAAATAATAATTTAGGCTAGTCTATAATATCTGATCATAAGTTAACTAGGAACACAAGTCCTTTTGCTTACTAAGTCTGTTCACTAATTAATATAAGGTAGAAAACATTACTTTTACTTTATAATTGATCTTCAAACCTGGGTGGCCCTTGAGGCATTTCAAAATAATAAGATCAGTGTGATCTGTAAAAACCCTAGTCGGCTTACTGAACCTTCAGGAGATGAGATCCTGAATGTCTAATGATTTCCCCCTGCTGGTTCTCTTCTGCTGCTTCTTCTGATAACACAGTTGTCTCAAAAACCATGATAAAACATGCACTGCATTTTCTTTCTCTCTGCATATTTTTATGTGTTTCAGTATCCTTTGTTTTCTAGAGAACTTTATTTTTGAAAAATCCAGGTGGTATTTATTCAATTATTGCTCTGTAATTTAATTAGTATTTCACTAGTATTAATTAAATTCCTTTCGTTATCTAATAGTTTTTTCCTCACTTCTGGTAATCTATTGTATTATGAGTTTTGCATAACTGCGTCGTTCAGATTAATCTGATTATGATTATTTTTATTTCCCCTCTAGATTAATCTTATAACTTATTAAATACATTTTAGCTTATTAGATATGCACATGCTTAATAAATATATATTTCACAATACTCCCCCCCTACTCCATATGGGTTATTATTTTTTATATACAGTCTCATAATTTTATAGGCTTCTGTTTATAACATTGGGGCCTGGATAATCTGAATTGACTCTTGATTGATGGTTATCACATTTTCTATGTTTCTTAGTGCTTCTACTTCACTGCATTCTAACTTTGTCTGTTGCTTCTGTAGACCTTCTTCTTCTTCTGATGCTCGATCAAATGTTTCTTATTTTTTTGAAATTTTGGTGATTTTTTCATTATCAGTTCATAGAGATGTTGGATGTTTTCTATGACTTATTGGTGGATGTGGTTTATGTGTCTTCTATATTCTGTTCCATTCTGTGTTTGAACAGTGATTATTTGTTCAGATTATTTGCTTGTAATTCTTCCTTTAAAAAAATTATTTTTGATAATGTCATGTATTCAAACTCTGCCACCAATTTTGTATGTACTGTCTTCAACAATTATACCAGATGTTATCATCTTTTTTGGGGAGTAGCATTGCTAGCATTGTCCTTAATTTTCTGTCCACCAGCAACTCCACTGGAGATTTCCTTATGACTGCTGATGGTGTGGACTATTGATGAAGTATCACATCATATAAAGCATCTTGAATATCATTATTACTGGTTTATTTCAATGCCTTATTGATCTGTTGAATGGCTTTTTCAATGAGTCCATTCCAGTTCAGTATGGTATGGGAGTGCACAGATATGCTTTAATCCATTTCTCTGAAGAAATCTTGCATTTCTTGAACAGTGAAATCAGTGCCATTGTCTGAGATGATTGTTTCTGGGAATCTGTGGCATGAAAAAATTGAATTTAAACTTCGGATGGTTTCACTTGCACTTGTGTTTTTCACGATACAGTACTCTGCCCATTTAGAGTATGCATCGATGAGTAAAAACAGTATTTTTCTGTTTATTGGACCATCATGATCCCTGTGGAGTCTGTGCCATGGTTTGGTTGCTTTCAGCCATTGTACATACTCCTTTGGTTCTTGCTCGTCTCACATTGACAAACTGTGCATTTTCTAATTTTTTTCTCAATGTCTATAGTTATTTGTAGTAACCAGACATAGCTACACACCCAAGTTTGCATGCACTACTCCTGTATGGCCTTCATGCAATAGGCTTAATACTCTTTCTCTGCCCTATGTTGGTATTACAACCCTTATTCTCCCATTAATATGTAAACTTTACTAATGTTAATTTTCATGATTTATCCAAAACACAAGTGATAGGTATTAAGATTTCTTAGCTGACCAGCCATTTCTAATCCAGACTATCAATAGCTGGTACCCTTCATTAGCTCTTGTCCATTTTGCTATTGTATTGCTGTTCAAAATGTCTGTAATATTTAGTTGAGGTTCAACTTTCTTCAGATTTCTGGACAAAGCATTGGCATGAAGAATTCTTTTCCTTTTTTATATGACAGCTGGTAATGATGAAGCCAGTATATTTCTTCAGCCATATCATACATGAACTCAGATTGTCAGATTAGTTTGTCATTCACCAATATATCCAATAACGGCTTATGCTTGGTTACTATGTTAAAAAGTTTACCGAATATATATTAATAAGTCTGATTATAATGGCTAAAGCCTCCTTGTCAATATGGTTATAGTTTTTCTCAGATTTAGATGGAGTTCTTGAGGTATAGGCTGCAGGGCATTCACAATTGTGGCATGGGTAATATAAAACTGCTCCCATCCCCCATTCCAAAGTGTCAGTGCACTTTGAGATTATTATCGAAGTGCACCAGTAGTTTGTCCAAAAACAGAAGGGCTTTAGTTCATTTAAAGTCTTTCTCATGTGCATCTAGCCACTACCATTTTTGATTTTTCTTTAACAAATCATAAAGGAATTTTGCTATTTTAACTTTATTCTTTAAGAATGGTTCAAAATAATTAATTAAAAGTCCAGAAATGCCTAAAGCTTTTTAACATTTTTTGGTTTAATTGCATTTTCTATGGCTTTTACTTTCTCAGCTGGTGGGTGCTGCCCCTTTTCAGAAATTGTGTTTGAGGAATAGCAATTCTTTCAATATTCCACACACTTTTTTGCACTTTTAATTTTACCCTGAATCTGCAATTTCTCACATATCTTAAGCAACCTTTAACACAGCATCTCATCTGAGCATGCTGTTATAAATACTAAATCCTGTAACAAAGAAATTTTTGCTTAAAAAAATATTCAGCACTGAGGATATACTTCTAAATAATAGCCAATTGCATTTAAATATTTTTACAGGGGTTGTTAGTGTTAATATTTATGCTGATCTCTCTGTCACTGGTATGCGATGAAAAATGAAATTGGAGTCTAGTTTCATAAAATGTGATGTGTTTTGCAGATTAGCCAATACCTCTCTTGCATTAATACTATATATGTCCTCATATTCTTATTTACTGTCACCCTATAATTGTCACAAATATGTATTTGCCCATTGGGTTTTTTTAATAATGACTATAGGCATGGCTCAGTCTGAGGTTTCTACAGGTGTCAAAATGCCCATAATGGCCAATTCTTGAATTTTCTCTGACTTTTATCTTCTACATGAAAGGAATTTTTCGCAGTTTATAGATAACTGGCATGCATTTTCAATTAACTCTATTTCTACTGAGCTCATTGATATAAACCCAATTTTTCATTAAATAGATCTGGATATTTATTTTGAGTTTCTTGCTCTATGGAGATTTTTTTCACCATATTGACTTGTATTCCTACCAATCTTTTCCTATTGTAGAGGCAATTTTACCTTTAGCAATATATAATAATTTTATTATTTTCTCTTGGTATTTGCTTGGAACTTTTATTCATTCCAATAATTTCAACATATTTCTGCTCACATTCTGAGCCTTCATGTTAGTTTCCTCTATTATAATGCTGGGGTTAGTGACTGATAGTGCTTGTCAATCTGCCTCAGACATTATGGATATACCTGACCACTATCTATCTCCACAGCAATATTTTTATCACAGATTTGCAATTTCATCATGAATTGCTGTGGTCCCTCAATTTGCATAGGGTCTGGAATGGTTTACCACACCGGCATTCTGCTCTTGAGTTCTCATTTGGGTTTCAGCATTCTCCAATTTTCTGCATGCATATGTTAAATGCCTCTTAGTTCCAAATTTGAAACATGTTCCCTGTCTCTATTTACAATCTTTTGCTATATGACTGATTTCCTTTTGAATTCAAGTTTATGCAGATTTATACATGTTTTATCCATCTTAAAAACTTATGTATCAATATTTTCTTTAAATCTATAAGTCTGTTCCTGTTCTAATATTAGCTCATAAGATATTGCTTTTTTATCACAGTTTCATAGGTTAGATCAGTTTCTGTTAACAACAGTTGAAGGAACCTATCATCAGACATGCCCTATAGTAATTAATCCATCAATATTTTTTCAACAAAATCCCATATCTGCAATCTTTTGCAAGCTCCTTCAGGGATGAATTGTACTGTTTTATTGCTTCATTCTTTAACTGTTTCCAATTTCTTAGTTGTAGCCAGGCTATGTGGTGGGATGGGCGAGAGCTAAAAATATGTTTAAATTTTTAATTAATTTCTTGAACAGTACATTCTCATTTACAGGGGGTTCATAAAACATTTAATATTTCAATAAATTTTTCCCAAGAAACATAAAAGTGCTGCATCTTTATGCTTATTGTCCTTGATACCATTTAGAATAAAAAAAATTAAACTTGTGATACATAAAATGACCATTCAGCAGTGTTTCCTACATCAAACTCTTCAATAGAATTTTGCCCAAATGCAGACATTTTAATATTCTCTAAACATAACTGACTTCAAATTACTAATTCTTTCTCTAGGCTAGGTTTGAACTAATGGACTACACTAAGTTTGCTATGTTGTAACTCATTAATTATGGAATAAAAATAATTTATTAATCTAATTAACATTAATATTACAAGTATGATGTGCATACATATGAGATATTAAAAAGATGCAGTTGTAATTATATGCACGCAATAAAATATATATTTACACATAGTGGATATATAAAGTTTAAATGTTAATCTAAGCTATTCTATAATATCTGATCATAAATTAACTAGGAATGCATTCTTTTGCTTACTAAATCTGTTCACTAATTAATACAAGATAGAAAAAAATAACTTTATAATTGATCTTCAAATTGGGAGGCCTTTTGAGGCATTTCAAAATAATAATAAGATCAATGCAATCTGTAAAACCCTAGCTGTCTTATTGAATCTTCAGGAGCTGAGATCCTGGGTGTCTAATGATTTCTGCCCACTTTTTATCTTCTGCTACTTTTTCTGATAGCACAGTTGTTTCAAAAATCACCATGAAACATGCACTGCCTTTTCTTTTTAGTGTTACAGTTTTTTTTTGTTATTCTGGAGTGCTCTATTTTTGGATAATCCAAGTGGTATTTATTTTATTAGCACAATTGTTGCTCTGTAATTTAACTAGTATTTGACTAGTACTAATTAAATTCCTTTTGTTATCTAATTGTTTATTCTTCACTTTCAGTAATCTATTGGTGTTATATGTTTTGATTGATTGCATTTTTAGCAAATTCAGATTAATCTGATTATGACTATTTTTGTTTCCTCTCTAGATTAATTTTATAACTTATTAAATACATTTTAGCTTATTGAATATAAAAAGGCTTAATAAATACATATTTTACAAAATAAAATCAAAATAAATTATTATACAATTAACAAGATTGAATGAAACATGAATAATCTGAAAGTAATATTTAAAAAACTTGAGATTCTCTTAAAACAATAAATTCCCCACTTGACTAGTCTATTTTCAATTAACTTAAAAAGTAAAATTAAAAAAATATTTTTTATAGTTATTAATTGTCTAATTACATAATTGCATTACAATTAATATTTACAATCTTTTTACTTATTTTTAAATTATTATCAACATAGAAAAAATGTAATAATTTATAATTATTTTAGATTAAAATCAACAAACTTTATCTAAATAAGCAGGTGATCAAAAAAATGTTTCCATATGAAAAATATTAAAAATTTAATCTGAGATTCCACTATAATCATACAATACTTTACTTCATTAATTATTAAATCACAGAAACTTAACATATTCCAATGAATAATGGTATATAAAAGAAAGAAAGGTAATTTAAATATAATATGGTAAATTTAAGTATAAAATATTGTATGAAATGTTGACATTAAGGACAAGATTGAATATAAAATCTATTTGAAATCTTAGAATTGGATAAATTACATATTAAAATTAGAATTTTTTTAAATTTATATATGCTTTCTACCTAAAAAGAATTATTTGAATGTTTTTTTTTGATGAGGTATTTATTTATTTTTGATGAGATATATTTCTTATATGGCAAATAAATTGAATCAATATATTGTTTTAATGATAGCTCTTTATGCTCACATCAGATTGAATTATATTAGTTATAATAGCTTTCAAATTAACAATGCACTGTTCGCAACTTTTATTATAATGAACAAGATTAAAATTAGATATAATATCTCATTATATTCCTGTAAATATCAGGATAAATCTATTATTATATTTCAGTGCATAAATAACAGAATACTTGCCATATTATAAATGGTAATTATGCAATGCTAATTAATATTATTTGATATTATAAAATAAAAATAATAATAATTTTAAAGTTCTTTGAGATTAATAAGATCATTTCCAAAATAATAAAAAAATTAGCTTTATCTATAAATTAGATGGGAACATTTTCTTAAATAATTTGGACTTAATATTTTATTGAATTTAATATTTATCTCATATGTGTCATATCTTAATTGTCTCACTAATAATTTTCGCGCATCATTTTTGTATCTAAGGAAATCTTTCTGAATTATTTACATTTCTGTGCATGAATCCAGTAAAAATGATTATGTTATCTAAAATTATCTACGATTGTAATTTAGAGATTTTTGTAATTATAATATAAAATATTGATGGCAGAAATATCATAAAGATAATCTTTATATTCCTTAAAGAATTTTTTCTTTTTTTAAAAAAAATATATATAAAGATTTAGTTTTTAGATTAATTAGGTTGACGTGCATCAAAAAAATAATAGTAACGTAAAGTTAGACAATATATTGTAAGATAATCAATGATTTAATCAAAATCTAGATGTGATTAGACAAGACTGATTGGACTAACTTTAACCAGTCCAGTATATACATTATTATTAATAAAGTGCATAATGAGTTATCGTAAAACAAAAGTTAATGGATTAATAATATAAATGAGAAGTATTCATAATAATGAAATAGACATATATATAAATGATATGAAATAATGTAACGGAAAGTTGTTTCCAAAGTATAAACATAAAAAAAAAAAAAGATATCAAATCCATTATTAAAAAAAAAAAAAATACTGATAAATACAAAGTATTACATTCAATTAGTGTACCAAAATATTATTATTATTTACAAATATACAAATGTATTGAACCTAAATAAATGTCAAATATAAGGTTTAGTGAATAATATTTTATTAACAATGAAACATAATTAGCTCATTTTAAACTGTCATTTTATCTTTTCATATCCTTTATATTATGGCAATAAAATTATTTAACTTTCTTATATTTTCTTTGTTTTATACCATTCTACACTTTTTTTTTTATAAAAGACGAAAAAAAATGCGTGTAAAAAAAAAAAGAGTCGTGAAAATTTTCAAAAAAAAAGAAAAAGAAGTTATCTTCAAAGAATAAAATGTTCTTATAATATAATCATATGGTTAGTTAGTCTGGCTATCAATAGGCCGCGTGCGCTAGTGGAAGACACAACAGTTCCATTGAAATGATTGAACTGAGATTTTTCTTTTTATGTTACTCAGCTGAAAAGTGATCCTGGAGACTTTAGCTCCTCCTCACCACTGCACTAAAAATTATTCAGTTAAAAGAACTTCTAATATAACTCAAATGAGATCTAATCTTAGTAGCTTTACACAAAAATCAATTTTTAAAATATTATTAAAACATTGCTGGACAGTGTTGAATATTTTAAAACCTCTGTTTAAGACACTCCCCCCTCCTCACATCAAAAAAATTTAGAACCATGTTTATTAATAAAGTGTAAAAATAATATACTATTATAAGAATCTTAGATTCCCTAGAACATTAAAAAAATTAAAATTAGTAAGATAATATGAAGTAAATTAATTAAATTAATGACTAATTTGTTTCAAAATATTCATAAATTCCAGGAATTAAAACTGAGAATAAATCAAATGCACTATATCCTATTGGAATGTACAAAAGGTTATTTTAAAATAACAAAAAAATTGTAAACAAAATTAAAGCAGTTTAACAAGATATTATAAAGAAAACTAGGAGATAGATTTGAGTGGCAATACTGTAAGGAGAGTTTTGCCTGTTTTAATAACAGTTCTAAGCAAGCATAAGAAATGGTGATCATGTGATGTTTATTATACAGATTTATCAGAGTCCTTAATAAGTCTTTGAATTCTGCCACTATATCTATAAAATAAACAGTCATTAATTGATATATATATTATGTGAGTTCTCATATATACATATATCAGTGGCTATTAAATTCCATTTACAAGCAAATAAATATACTATGTATGAGTTGCCCTGTCTTTATTAGACCAGGAGAAAGGAATTTTTTGAAATCTCTTAAGAATTTTATTTTTTATGCCATACTTTTTTCGTTTGAGTCTACTGTTAAGTGGTAAAATTATATATTGAATTACAGAGTGGCAAGTCCAATCTGCTTAATAATTTTTGTACATTTTCTGATAGGCAATTTTTCTTCTGATATTTTATGGCGGAATGTCAGAAAAAAACAAGAAGCATTGCAAAGGAATTGACCTGAGTCATGCTAGTAATGACCTGAGTCATGCTAGTAATATTTCTCATAGTAATATTTAAATGAGTTTAGTATGTGAATTTTTTCTCCAAAATGGGCACATATATTCACCAGCAGAATATGCCAATGCTAAGGAAGGATTCTGTGAAGCATTTGTATCACAACTCTTAGTAGTGCCAGCTAGCTTTTTTAGAAATTAATTTTGATTTATCTTAAATGATAAAAATAAGTTATGCTATAATCCAAGATGCATAGGATTATATTTCAAACCATTATTGCAAAAGGTTTTACTCAGATTATAAGATTATTCCCTTGTTTAGATGAAAAATTGAAAATAACTATTTTCATTGAAATTAGAAATAAACCCCAGTATTTGAAAATCATTTTCAATTTTTTCATATCCTTATTGAGAGACTTTTCTATTTCAGAAAGGAGTCTTTTGAAGAGCCCCAAAATACCAGAATATATAGTAAAAGTAGATAAGAGATACACTGTGGTAGACCATTCTGGAAAAATTTTGTGTCACTTGAATTTTTTATTGGAGAATAGTTTATCAAGAAAATTAATGGTTTTCCAGCATTTAAAATTTTTAGAAACTTTTAAAAGACTATTTTCGCAAACAGAATCATAAGCTGAGATTAAATCACTAAAGAAAGCACTGTTCTCAATTTATTGTGAAAACTTTTTCAGCATGAATTAAACTGAGATTAGGTTAATAAAGGTATCAGTTTTTAAATTATTTTAAAAGCTTTTGTTCAGTATGAGTTGTTAAAGATAAAACTTATTTATAGCAGTTTTTCCTGGTTTAAACCAAGCATCCTATTTAGGAAATGGGCTCTCAGTTATTGGCAAAGTTTTTGTTAAACATTCTTCCATAAATTTTGTAGGAAATACACAATAATGATATTGGATAATATTTTGGATCATTGCTGGTTTTGTTTGGTTTAAGTATGCTATAGTTTTGCTTTTATGCCAAATTTTTAGAATCCTTTCTGTATAAGTGATGTTATTAAATAATTCTGCCACCAGTGCTTTGGTTTAGAAACTATGATATGCTCCTGGAAATTTTCCCGATTTAAATCAATCAAAGGCAAGTTCAAGTTCACCAATATCTATAAATTTTATTATATTAATATCATAAGAATGCTATGAAAGAGACATTTGTGATTCAGCTGTAGTAAAAATTTTCCCCATTCTATCAATCTTGGATTTAGAAGTCTAGTATATAAAATTGCAACCTGATTAATAATGTCAACTGATTCATTTTAGAGATACTTTTACATCTACTAAGTTCTTATAAAATTGCTCAGGCTTTACAAGTAGATCTTATAACTTTTGTTTATTCATATCTTTCCACTTTTCTTTTCTTGAATTATCCAGTGATTTTAGAATTTCATTGGCAAATTTCAGTTTTTTGGCAAATAAAAATTAGTTATAAAGAGCACTGCTAGTTTTATTCCTCTCTCAAATGAATTGCCTTTGATATTCATGAGAGATTAATGCTCTGGCAGGTGTTAAGAATATTTTAAATCATTTATAACAAGAGGGGACAGGAGAGATTCTATCAATATTTTGTTTGAGATATTCAGTATATTAGCTGCATCACATGATAACCATCTCTTATGCTAGCACATAACTGTTATTAAACATGCAAAACTCTCCATACAGTAGTGCCACCCTGTGCCAACCAATGTAATCAATGGATGCCAGAATGCTTGTGCATAAAATCCCCATCTATTGTCTACTCATCCAATATCCCCAGACTAGTTTCTGGCTTGTAGCCTTTGTCAGTGAGGAGCCTTGGATCTGAGAGCACTGCACGTAGATCTTAGGTTATTAAAGAGCCAAAGACACCAAAAAGCTATTAAACTTAGATTGAAAATCTCATAGTTTTGTAGTTAAGTAGAGATAAAAGGTGGCTGCTGGAGGGTTGCATTAGATCCTAAGATCTAGGTGCAGTGCTATCAGATACAAAGCTTCTCACTGACGAAGGTCACAGCCAGAAACTAGTCTGGGGATATTGGATTAGTAGGCACTAGATGGGGATTTTATGCACAAGCATTCTGGCATCCATTGATTACTCTGGTTTGGCACAGGGTGGCACTACTGTATGGAAAGGTTTGCCTGTTTTATATTAGCTGCAGTTAGCTTTTCTTAAATTCCATTTCAGAATTGTATAATTTTCAACTATATGAATGTGATTTCCAAGAGTGATTATATTTGGTCCAAAATTAGTACTTCAGCAAGTAATGATTAACCATTTTTTATCAAAATAAAATACAAATTAGTCTCTCTTCTCCATCTGTCTGAATGGATGATTCCTCCTTGTTTAGCATCATAAAATAAGTACACGTTGCTCAAATAAAAAGTTGAAAATTATGCGAATTGAAATCTTCTATAAACACAGAAGGTGTAGAAATATCTGATAATGGAAAATACATTGCAGATCGATTGGAATGGTGATTACAACATTATTTGATTTACCTTTAATAAAAGTTATTTGCTTAAGAAGATAATTTGAAATAAAAATGGCTATACAATGTTTAATGTACATTCAGGAATTTTAATAAAATATGCATTATTAGAAATGTTGAAGTACAATTACATGTGTAACACTAAACAATTGTAGAAAATCACCATTTTTTGATTTTGATTAAGTCTCAATGTTAAGTTGTAATAATTTTATTGTGTTTCTAGAAAAGGAGAGTGAAATATGAAAAGAGTAAACTGATATACATCATGTACTTAAATGACAGATATAGAGTCTATAAGTGTGTTTAACAATATTTTATTAATAATAATAAACTTTCTATACATAACAGATTGAATTCCTAAGATTACTAAGAGTAACACATGTAACATTGCAAGGTTGATTATTAATCAGCAATAACAAGGTTACTTAAACCACTCAACATCACATGATCATCATTCTTTATACTTACACAAGCTGTTAACACAGAGGCAAACCTCTCCATAATGTAGTGCCACTCAATGTAAGCTAGAATAATCAACTGATGCAAGGTTTGTACATAAAATCCCTATCTAGTACTCACTCGTCAGTGAGGAGCCTTGGAACTGAGAACATTTTACCTAGACCTCTGTGGTAACAGTTTGTGTAGGCATAAAGAATGGTGTTCATATGATGTTTAGTAATTTAATACTAATCCTGTCCAATAGGATTATAATGACTGTGATTATTAAAGAACCAAAAACCAAAATGTATAGATGCCGAACTGAGTAGTTAACTAAAAAAGTAAAAGGTGGCTGTTGGAGGGTTACATTAGATCCTAAGTTCTAGATACAGGGTTCTCAGATCCAAGGCTCCTCATGGATAAAATCCACAAGCTAGAAACTAGTCTGGAAATTTTGGATGAGTAGGCACTAGATGGGGACTTGTCTTGCACTGAGTAGTGCTACTGTGAAAAGTTTTGCTTCTGTGTTAAGGTTTATTAAACAATACTTTGCATTAATTAAATTACTAAAGCCAGAATATTGTTATAAATTTCTTAGCTATAATTTATAGGTTTTCTACAACTGTATTTGAATAGAAGTGTAAATGACAAAGTGATTATCATCTCAAAGGTATGTTAAATCTTTGGTTGTCAGATTGCAGCTCACACTTCATTTTGTTTGTCATGTTGGCTAAAAAGTATGCATTTGATTACCTGTAATGATACAGTAATCTTAATTTATAGTAGTTGTCACTTTCCATGCTGCTTCATAGTCTAAGTGAATATTGATTACCATGATGACCTGATAATTCAGGAGATGTATTCTAGAAATATTAAGATTACACAGAACTTTAAGAGATTGTCTTTTCTTTGGCATTTGTTTATCTTGTTGACTACATCATTTTTTTTTGGTATTGAATTGTTTAGTTTGATTTTTTTCGATCCTTTTTTGTTCCAATTTTGTAAATTGATGGAGAATTCATTATGACTAATTACCATATTTTCCACTTATGTCCTTTTTAGTTATAACATAGTAACTTTTGAGTATTGTCTCTCCTATTCATGTTATTACTGGTCTTTAAAATATTACTTGAGTTAGTGTTTCCAGGATCAGTTTCTCAGATGACTTCTTCTAGACTGGGTTGTTTCTTCACCGAGATTTTTTTATGATGGACCAGTTTCTTAAGTTTTTAAAGTTTCTGTAGTTGATATTTGTGCCTGTGATGAAGATTTTCTTTATTGATTTCTATGTTGAAGTTTTTAGTCCCCATTTGCCTACAATGGTAGCAAGAATATATATAAAGTTTCTATTGCACATATGAAACAATTTTAGTTTTTATATTAAATTAGGTATTTGTTTTGCTCGAGTTAGAGGGTAAAATATTAGGTGATGGGTTACAATCATCATTTGAAATGTATTGGTTATCTACAGTAACATGTTTTTTGTTTTTGTCAAATAATTTTATATATATATTTTTTAATAATGATGACTTAGTTCACTTTCTTATTATGTATCCTAGATAATTAAATTAATACAAGTTCCTAATTAAATAGAATCAGAGGCAGATGAAAAGTTTTGTTATTTTCTATCATTTTTATTATTGTTTTTATCAAGAATAATAATTTTATTGCCTTGTTTTATTATTTTTACAGTTTCCTGAAATTTATAGTTTTTTTTAATAAGCTTCCCAACTTTCTTTTTTTTAAAAAAAAATTAATTTACTATAAGTAGGATCTTAAAAGTTGAGTTTATGTTTTTCTTTCCTTGCGCATTATTCCAATTAAGTCCTTTATTATATGATTATCTGAAAATTTCTATGATGGTGGCATTTTATATTAAATTATATATGAAACTATTTCTATCAATTGATTAAAATTGGTAAATATTTTCAAAAAAGCTAAAAATTTTTTTTATATTTTCATATATAATCAATATACACTATAGGGCACAATGTTTTGAGATTATTCGCCTCTCCTTTTGCTGGATTGAACAATGGCAGCTAATACAATAATTAAACTGGCAAACTGTACATTTATGAGTATTGAAGGATACATGACTATTGAATTTAGATGATGCTCTAATCATCTAGACTATTTTGTCAAAAATAATTACCAATAAAAATTTTATATAATTATTTATGAGTATCTTCCTAATATTTCTATTTTTCTTTGGACCCTCATAGATAAGTATATAAAATTTTAACTGACAGATGTCTTTAGCAAAATAGAATAGTTGGTTAGAGTAACACCTTAAATTCTAATATTTATGAATCTAAAATTTAATTCTTGATCTAGATGTTATTGGCCAGCTCAGAAATATATAAAGAATAGAGAATACCATGCAAAGCAATGCATTTTTTGTAATCTGTGTGTTGGAAATATATAAATAAAGATTGGACTTTTCTCTAAAAACACAATTTATTCTATATTATGGAAACAGTTCAACATATAACTATTATTTATTTTTTACATATTTTGGATCCCCAAGCTTATGGCCATTTGTTTTGGAATAATGAATATCCTTTTTAAAAAACAAATTGTTTTTATGCCCAATACAATTGTAGCATTTGCTTTTTAAGATAGTTTTATTACAACTATAGCAAGATTTTTTGGGACCTAGATGTTTTTTGGCTTGCTTTATAATATAAGTTTCTTAATGTAAATATGAATGGTATTGTTTATTTCCAAACTAGTTTTCTTTAATAATAAAACCCAACAAGATGTTGACCCCATTAGAGATGTCTGAGCAACTGTAAATTAAAGGTCACATTAAGGTTTATTAGTAGCCGAACACAAACTATAAAATATAAAGTGGAATCTCAGAATAAGATAAGTGGCATAATCTCACACATTTTCATCATTCTCTTGTTTGCATATGATGGATTGATGCCTTTGCATTATTTTATGGTGTTAGGTAAAAATAGGCTGTGAACAGACCATTGTTTATTCAAACATTAACTGTTATTGATATATTGGAGTATCTAAAGATTGCAAAATCTTGTACACAAGTTCAAACTGTTGATTTGGGCTAAATAATATCCATAAAATCCACTTTTGTTGTTATAATTTTACTTTTTATTTTAATAAAGAAAAAAATGAATTTTTTTATTTCTGGTTAAGTTTTGATTGAATGTGTCTATGAGATTTTATATTAACCTTTGTTTATTAATGAAAACCAATCTTTTTTTTTCAATAGCAAGTACTAGATTTATTATATAGTGACACTTTAAGTTGACTGTATAAGTGCTATCACAGATATTAAAAAAAAAAATTCTAAAATTAAGAATGATCACAATTTAAAATTTAACTTAAGATAATAGTAATCCATTAAAATCTGTATATCAGTACTGATAATATACTCTCAAATGATCCAGAAATTTTAGTGGATTGATAATAATTAAAAAATGCTCTATATGATCCCTGAATATATTTTGATCTGGTGATATATATATAATAGCTGTAAGTTAGTGCAACTACACTTTAATAATCAACAATAACAAGATTTATATATATACAATAATTAAGGTTCATTAAGTTGCTAAGATCAGCAAGTTGAACATTGCAATCTTGTTAGTTTAATGACTAAGACTTGCAAGAGTTGAAGTCAGTAATCAAAAGCCCAACTCAATAATACACTAGATATTTATTATAGTATAATCTCACATTATGAATTAATTGTTGTGTAATTTTGCAGACTAATTATGTTCATTTGATTACACATAATAGCAAGTAGTTCTAAATCACAGTAACTATTGCCATGGTGATTAACAATTTAAATATAATCACTGACTATTTATGACGGTATGATAATAAAATAATATTCACTTTATATACATTCAATAAACTATATCCTTTTTTTCTTTTAAAAAACTTTATTTCTTTCTCCTTAAACTATATATATATACACACATTTTTAATACATTATCTTCTCTCCAACGTTTTGACTGCCTTTTTCTACAGTCATTCTCAAAGATCTATAACAAATACATATACTTACATCTTTATTATTATAAATACATATACCTTCCTCATCATAAAAAAAACAATATTATTTCTTTATCATCTATCAATAAATCAATAAACTGTATAGAGATGATAATGTTTTAAGGAGAAAAATAGTTTTTTAAAAGAAAATAAGAATATAGTTTATTGGATGTATATAAAGTAAATATCATTTTTTAAAAAATATATATTTTTAAAGAAAAAAAGGAAAGATTTGTTGTTGTTAAAATTTTTTTAAATAATGATGATAATATTTAAATGTATCACAATAACTGTTTAAGAGAAGCATTTGTATACACATGAAGTTGCAGAACTCCATATAAAATTAGATTCTAAGTTTGATTTTTGTGATTGTTTTTTTAATTTTATTAGCTGCATCATCATCATCATCATTACTATTATTATTATGATGATGATGATAATAATAATCCGATTGTTTAAAGGTTTGGTTTTTTAAAATTATTTTATTTTGCTCAGTAATTAGATGAGATAGTTGGATTTTAATTACTACAGAAATAAAACGAGATTATAATGAATTGCTTTATAAATGAGAAGTCACTAATTAATGTAAAAGTAACAATGGTTTCCAAATATATTTAAAATTAGATTTTAGATCAGCAATGCTAAAATTAAATGAAAGAAAAAGAAATTCAGACAAAAATAGCAGTGATATATATATATAATTAGATAAAGATAACTATAAAATGAAAAAAAAATGATAAAACCCAAATTTGAAAGCCTTTTGGTTTTTGGAAGAAAATATTTATAATGAATATGTTGCATTCATTAATCAGATTGTTAAGCAGAATAATGAAAGTACATCATTACTAGTCTGGGATTATCTATATATTTAGAAAAACTAAATAACTTGGTTATAGCATATAATGTATAGAATTCTTTTCATTTCACTAATTTATCTTAGTAGATATTTCACAAATATCCCATTGAATGATGTAAAAATTGCATAATCAATTAAAGGTAAAAGATCTTTCTTTATGACAGAGGAGTTTAATATGTTACAAAGCAACTTACTATTAATATTTTTATTGAAAATACCATCCCAATTTAAAATTAGTTTTAAAAGTTAAAAAAAAAACACAACAACACCTGATTCAGTATTTTATAGATTTCACTAACTAAAATATTAAAAACAATATTAAAAGATATATATATTTGTTTAGAGTAGATAATAAAGATTCAAACAAATCTTTGTTGTTTTTGTTGTTGTTGTTTTCAAACATTGCAATAAATGATTTATGGCATAAAAAAGTTAGATATACATTGCTGACAATGATATATTCTAAAAAAAATAATATAAAAGAATTTAAAATCTATGAAAAAAATATTATTAGAATTTATTTAGAAAAGTGAACAACTTGACAATTACATGATAAATAAAAAAATTTAATAAAAATATTAATTAGAATAGAAAAAAGAAAATAGATATTGAACAAATATACAAATCATTAACATTGATCATTCAAATGAACTGTTTAATATTAAACTATTAAGCACTGATACTATAAAGATGTTAAAAGATATAGACATGGACATACAACAAAATATAAAATGTCCATCAATAAATAAAATCATAAAGTAATTACAAAGACAAAATCAAATGACAAAAAAAAAAAACAGTTATAGTTAGTTTTATGAAATATATATTAAAATATTTGATGCCATTATTTTTAATGAGAACTAATTAAAAATAAAAACAAAAACCTCATATTGGTTATTAAATTTGAAATTTGCTGATATTCATATTACTGTTGCTAACTCAAAAACTAGTCTACAATGCTTTTAAAGCAATCTAGAAATAATTTGTTTTAATAAATAATATTTATAAAACCCAGGAGCTTTATCAGAGAATAATGAAAAAATCTCCATGAACTTTTAGTTTAGATAATCATCAGCTTGAGAAAGTCAAATCATTTAAATATCTTGATAGCTTTTTTATTTTTTAAAAAAGTAGAGTTTGAGATTGAAATATAACACAGGCTCAATATGATACTCCTTTAATGAGTTAAAAGTAAAAAAACACTATTGCAGTGATGTAATTACTTCAACTAAAATAGTTTTAAAAACTGTTATTTTGATCAATTTGTTGTTATATGAAAACTAGACATAGACCAAAATTTATCATCACATAGCATAAAAGCATTGTTAAATATTCCTTTATAATATTGTATAAGATTGTAAAAATATGATTTGATCATAAGGACAGTAATTAGTAGTTGTTTTTTTTATATATTAAATCTACAATTATAAGAGTACATTTGCATTTCGTCTCCTTTTGATTAATATTTTCAAATTGAAATTTATTAGATGAAAATAAAATTTCCAAATCATTAATTTACTAATAATAACTATAATTGGCTATCATAATGCAATTAAATGTTAGAATTAGATTTAATGTAGCATATAGTCATAATAATATCAAGAATACTAATATAAAAGATTTCTATTTCATTTACTATTGGATAATTTGTAGTTAACATTTTATTTTAAAATGTAATTTTACTTCCTGAAAAATATAAAATGTATAGTAAGAATATGGATAATTATAGATTAATAAAAAGTGTTTAGATGTTTAAATACAATGGAGCATATTTTTATTTTTAATAATAATCAATTAGACAATAGATACATATAATTAATTAAGTCTAAGTTTTAACTATATATTAAACTTTAAAAAAAAACAAAACAGAGATTGTCTTGGATTTGAGTATATAATTTATAATTACCGACACATACACACAAGGAAAGCTTAGTTGCAAATTTGATAACATAATAACAGAAACTGCAATCCATTGAATTTTCTTATCATTTTATTATTTATTTTAAAAGATACATTATTTTTACACAAAGATTGAATATCAGTAACAAAATATTTATTTGAAATCAAGGTTTTAATCAAATTTGGAATTCTACATATTCCATTAACCTATCTTTAAATTAGAAAATTGCTTAAATATTCAATGTCAGTTTAATGTTTAATTTTTAATGATTCATTAATAGCATTAAATTATATTTGTAGTGATTAAATCCAATTATTGAGGCAAAAGTCCAATAAAAAAAAAGGAACAATCTATTTTTATACTGAAGGTCTGTGCTTAAGATACATATATATATACAAGAGTAAATTTTCTAAATAACCATCACCATTTTATCATAGATAATCACTACTTATTATCATGCCATAATGTGCTTACATGTAAACTATAATATAACTGCTCCTGAAACAGAAGCTGTGATTACACCCAGCACACCACTGAGAACTTCCATCTGAATAAATACCATTATAGAAAATCTTATACATGGCATGTCCTAGTGAAAAAATGACTGATTCTCTATCTCTCTCTACTGTCTTCAGTGCCATTTCTGAATCAATTCATGTATTACAGACTGACATAATTTAGCTATTTATCACAAAAATTTTAAGACACTTGCAGATTTCAATCATGAATTATGATAGGGAATGTGAGTGCATTTTATACATTTGTGGATCATCTTCAATATTCTCCCTATCACAAAATCTTGCAAACCATTTAAAAATATTCTTACAAATTACAGCTTCATTGCCATACACAGTTTAAATTATTTCATGTGCTAATTGCATTAAATTTAAAATGAAAATTTAATGTTAGTGCTTTGATTTATCATGGACTTTCTACAAAAATATGAAATACAGTATCATATTTTATGCCCCTAACTTACCATCCAGATATGGTAAATAGCCAAAACTATATCACTATATAACATATGCATTGCAGGAAGCTCAGAAACAGAACCAGTTATCTTTACACTGGAATACACTGTGTATTTGAAATTATAATTGACAAATAATATTAGACTTATAAATATTAGCAAACAAATAAATTTGACATCTGTATGTAAACATTATTGTTAAAAAAATAAAATACAATTAAAACATTTTGATTTGTATACCTGTCATAAGACATAACAGAATTGCTATGGTTGACTAACTATGTACAGCTACAAGAACCGGGAATCACAATTGAGAAAATAGAGGGAGGGGGAGGTTTTATCATCATTAGCAAAAAAAAAAAAAAGGTAGTGAAGTTTCTTTGAAAGTTGCAATGAACAAAGATTTCAATCAGAGGTAAAAAGATTGCTAAAAGTATTTTTTTACTGAAATAAATAATTAATATATAATATAATATACATATAAATAATTATAATGGCAAAAATGGGTTCTGTGAAAGACTTTAATTCAAGCTGCCTCAAAAATATTACGAGGACTTAAATAGATTAAATTTTTTCTGAAAGTAAACTAAAAATTTAAAACCAATCTGAACATTTGTGGCATTTATAAGTGGGAAGAGTTATGTGGAATTGAAGAGCTAGGCAATGAAGAGAATGGCATGGAAAAATGAATGAATTGATAACATGACTACTCTCTGGACCTGTCCATTTGACAGAATACTGCTCATGATAAGTATATGTAAGTCTTTTCTTCTAGATCTTGCAATCTCAGACAGATCCAACACATTCATCAGAGTTAAGGTTAGAACAGGTTCTCAATTTACTTATTCACCATTTCTTCCCTAAAAAAATAAATAAAACAATCAAATAGTTTTCTTGCTCTAAAATTCATAAGAAGCTTGAGTGTCGAGAATTCCAGAATTGGAATAAATTCAAGATCTTATGCTCTAGAATTTGACACTGTTTTACTACATTAAACCATCCAGAGCAGTTCTTCCTTAAACCCCTACAAATAGTATAAAGATATCATTGCAATCTGCATAATCAGAGAAGTAATGAAAAGATAGTAAATTATGGCACTGAGCTCAGTAAGTTATCATTGTTTATGAAATAAAAGATTTTCTAGCAATGCCCTTAAGGATCAATTCATCTGTAGTAAGAAAAATCATGATATATGGGTCCAAATTCTAATAAACTATGGTACCACTTTCAACTCTGAAATTAATCAGAAATTCTAGTAAATATCAGATCAGGCATTATTATTAGAGATATCTTTGTCAAAGTTAAACAAGATGAGTCACAAAACTGAATTACCATACTAATCTGTATCAGAACACAGATCAAACATAACATCTGTAAATCCCAAAAAGCATATTGCAGATGTAATAAAAAATATGTATAAAAACAATGCTCATATATACAAATGGTTTCCAACTACTGCAAATTGTATTGGATACATAGAAGCAACTTGTTTTATGAAAAAAGGAGCAATTTGTTCAAAACAAATGACCTATTCCTGATTTCAAAATATATAATAAATAGTTCAATCTAAACCACAATAAAAAATTAAAGAATTCAAATTTAATCATCAGGATCCAAATCATAATAAATAATATAATTATTATAATGAGACTAAATTTTGAATTTATAGTATTAATTATATCTAAAAAAAAGTGGATTAGTAATTAACAGAAAACAACAACTACAAACTTATATTATTTTCATTAATGAAATAATAATAAAATTTACAAAAAATTAAACCCTTTATCTATGAATGTTTTAAGCAAAAACACAACAATCCAATAGAAAGATTCAATCAGGTAAGTTATACAGAAAGTGAGGTGATCAAGATCAGCAATATAACAAATAAATAAAAATATATCCAGAAATGTTTGATTAAAAAAATAAGGATATTATAATAGATCTCTTATCTATTTAGAAAAAAACAAAATCATCAAGCTCATTAGTGGTTAATATAGAACCCTTTGCTATTGTCTTCTAATTTTAAAGCTGTTGTTGCCATAGGAGAAATATTGAGGGTTCCTACTGTTGTTAGCATATGAGTATTACATTCATATACTATAAAATCTTGTGTTTGGAAATCTTCATTAAAGCCATAAAATTAAGCAACGAATAGACTTAAGAGCTTAAGATATTAATATACAAAGGCTCAGCAGAGAAATTGATTTAAATCCAAAAGATCACAAGAGAGAAAATAATACAACCCAAAAACAATGTAACAAAAAAACTTATTTCAACTCTGAAAATCCAGCAGAGAAACTAATTCTGAAAGCAGAAATTCTGTATTATTATAGAAATCAATGATAAACCCAACAACAAAAATGAGACTTAAAAAACTAGATATCAGCTACAATACTTCCAAGAGTAAAAATGCTATAAAGTGGAAGAAATAAACCAGACATTGAAAAAAAAAACCAAATAATCAATTGGTTAGCATACAAAAACAATGAACAGACTAATTACAATAAAAGATTTTAAAATTTAGATCTGGGCTTATTATATATTTATATATAAATACAGCTCCTAAACAATCATTATTATAACATCACATGTAAAAAATGCTTATATGAAAATCATGAAGCACCACAACAATTAATAAGTGGGATGTTACAACTTGGCATTTGATCAGTCAGCATACTATTCATTTGGGCTCTCTACTATAAATTTCAACACTAATTAAATTCATTTGTGGCAAATCTAAATTATAATGAAGAAAAGTGAGTAATATTCTACTTGTTGATTTTTGCAAACGAATGAACCTAAACTGCTGTGTATGTAAATCTTCTTTTATTATTAATTAATAAAATGTTATTAAGCATATTTATGACTTTGTATTAATTATCAGACATGACATCCTTTTATAGTCTAAGATCAATTCCAAGTTTTTTTTTTTTTAGGGAATATTTTAATATGCAAATAATCACCTTTTTCAACAAAACAAAAAAAAAAGGCCAGAAATTGATTATTACCCAAATCTTAATTGTTTTAGGGGAAATTTTAATTAGGATTATAGGAAAAAAAATATTTTTTATCTTTATGTAAAAATGAATAAACATGGCATCTATTTTTTTCCATATTCATATGTTCTCATTGTACTAAACCAAAAAGTCTCATAGTGGCAGCAGAATCAGTAGTGCATCTGCATATCATGTGTCATGTTTATAATCTGGCTTCAAATTCCAAATAGATAAAACTAAAAAAAATATTGTTTTCAATAAGACATGATTTTTCTTTCAAGAAAATGGCCTACTACTAACCCAACTTATCAATGAATAAATAGATATTTAGCTATTTTTAATTAGAGGATAAAACAAAAATAAAAAACACTCAAACCAATATACCCAGCACTTGGTAAGCATTCGCTTTTACTGTCCCTTGATGAGGGAATTGATAAAGTTTTTAACTGCAATGGAACATTTAATGGCTATTCTCCCCCCCCCCACACACACTTTTAATCTATTAAACAACACCAAAAAATCTCCAATATGCAATAAAAAAAATTCTGAACTAAATTCAGTTTGTTGTTGTTAGCATGTCTTATTGACTCTTAATCACATTAAACATTTACATTCCATTCAAAAGCTTCTAGATGGGTAAATGGATAAAAATGCTTATTGTTCTCTTGGGCATATTTTATGATAAATAGTTTTATTTTCTCAATATATTTATTAAGGCTTTATATATACATTGATGTTTATTGACTGGTCTGTTGAATCTTGAGATCTATATTATGCCAGTGTACTATTTGGTACTTCGTTTGATCTTCCAAGTCAATCTTAATTTATGAAGCTCCATGTATCTTTGTATTTATTAATAGGTGCCACAATTAGATATCTCCTTCTGAATTCCTTTAATTTGTTGCTAATAAAAATTTCTTCATTTTGATGTGGGTGGTTGAAGATTTTGTTGCAACACACCAACCATATTGCCATTATTATGTAAAGGGATAGCCTTGTGGTCGCGAAATGCTTAGATTGGATACTTTGTTTTAATGATGTAATAGTATAGTAGTCTGCTTTAATATTTCTATAGATGTATTGTTTTGTTATTAGTAGTCCATGACAGTTCTCAATGATATGATTAAATGTCTCTTCTGTTCTTTCACAATTGGGGCACACTGGGTTGATTTTAGATAAGCCCCTTTTATAGTGTAGGAACCAATTGGTGGATATGGCATCCATATTTATTTTTAAGGTAAGATCTAAATACTTTGGTTCAATTTCCCAGTATTTGAAGACTTTTGTAATTTTAATAGTTTTAAAACTTAAGTTATAACTACAATTCTACTTAAACACCTGATTTTAAAATATTTTTTAGTAAAATAAATTGAAAATCTATTTGCTTTGTGTCAAATTAGGATTTTGTAAATCGAGTACTGTAGTTTATTTTATTGTATATCAAGCCAGAATTCTTTTAATATTGGAAGGGGAATATAATTAATTATTTTGATTTATTGTCCTATTTAATTATTCGTTTAGTAGATAAATAATGAAAAAAACTTTGACAAAGTTAACAGAGTATATTAATTTGTAATTTGAATGTTGAAGAAAAAAAGTAGGGAAATATAAACTTATTATGTCTTATTTATTTTTTATACAGTAATTTTGAAGAAATAAATTTTTTGAATTCCTTGATTTTAATTAAATAATATATATTTTGATGTAAATAAATCTATATGCCTGTATAAATGAATTTATATATATATAACACAATTTCTTGCAGTAATCTATGTGTATTAATTACAAATAATGCAATAGTATTTACACTTATCAAGCAGGAATTAATTTTTTATAACTTAACTGCAATTAAAAGTAAAAACATAGTGATAACCAAAACTGAAAAATTTAACACTGGCAAAATTTAATAATTAAAAAGCAAATATGAATGTTTTTATTAATCAAATCAATCACATCCACATAAATTTGTTGCCTATATATGCATCATCATCATCATTATCAACCATTATCAATCCACTGCAGGATGAAGGTCTCTCCAAGTTTAATCCATCTTCTCCGATCTTTAGCTTCTCTTCTCCACATCACCCCTACACATTTTCTTATTTCATCCATCCATCTTACATGTGGTCTCCTTCTGGGTCTTTTATAATCTCTTGGAATCCAGTTTAAAATTTCAATTGTCCATCTATTATCATCTCTTCTAGCAATATGTCCAGCCCAACTCCACTTCAATCTTTTAATTTTTTCAATGAGGTCAGTAACACCTGTTTGTTCTCTTACCCATACATTGCATTTTCGATCTCTTCTTGTTATTCCCAACATACATCTCTCCATACTTCTTTGAGTGGTCTGAAGTCTCTGTATTGCTCTTCTATTAAGTGTCCAAGTCTCAGATCCATAAGTAAGAACTGGTAAAACACATTTGTTAAAAACCTTTCTTTTCAAACACATAGGCATATTTCCTTTTAATATCAAGTTATTTCTACCAAAAGCACTCCAACCAAGTTTAATTCTATGATTAATTTCCTCTATTATGTTTCCATCTGTATTAATAATCTGACCAAGGTATTTGTAACTCTTAACTTCTTCTAATTCATCATAATCAATCTTTATTTTCATATTTTGAGCAAATCGATTAAACATTACTTTAGTCTTTTTAACATTTATCTTTAGTCCTACTTTCCTACTTTCATCTGATAACTCCTGCAACATTTCCTGCAGCTCGGAAGCATTATTTGCAAAAACAACTACATCATCTGCGAAATCTAAATGACTTAAATAATCTCCATTTACTTTCACTCCTTTAGTTTCCCATTTTAATCCACAAAATACTTCTTGCAGCACTGCTGTAAAAAGTTTTGGAGATATGGAGTCACCTTGTCTTACACCTTTCTCAATGTTGACTTTCCCAGTATCATTATATAATCTAATTGTTGCTGTTGCATTTTTATAAATATTCTTTAAAATATGACAATATCCTGGATGCATATTTATTACTAAATCACATTAAAAATAGTCAAAATATATTTTTAGAAAAATCTCCTCGTTTTCCACATTTTTATTTGAATGATTATGAGTCAGTAACAGAAAAATAATACATAATTTCCCAATTGGAAAAAAATAACTAAAAAAAATAAAAAAGAATAATGTTGTAATATACACAGATATGTAATAAATTAAAATGCAGACACATATTTAATATATTTTCATTAATCTAGTGAGATAAATTAAGAACACTAGCATATATAATATTTTTTCAGTATTTTTAAAATACATATTTACTAATTTGCTTTTTATAAAAATAAATAGATAATTGCGCTTATTTGATCCCATAATTCAAAATATATACTATTAAAATATTTGGTTTACTCTATTTTTTACTACAAAAATTTCAGCCTTTCATATTAATCAATCAATGATATATAACTTGGACAATTTATTTTTAAATACACAAACACACACACAGATAAAAATCTCCCTAAAGTAATGTCCGTATTTATAAATAAAAACAGTTTAAACAAACATTAACTACATATGAATAGTAATATAAAAAAAAATTCCAACAGAAATAAAATAATAATATACTATAAAATACGAATATTTATTAACAAAAAGAGAGAGAAAAGTTATTTTTGTTAATCAAAATTGAACAAACAAAATGACATCACTGCAATATATAAAAACCTTTGAGAGAGACAAAAAAGCAAAACAAAATGTTTATTAATTAAGATATTTTGTATTTAAAACAATATTAATTTTATTCTATTTCAAATTTAAGCACTTGTAGTTAGAATACAATTGCTACTGAAATACATAGCTACTGATATATAAGACTTAATAAAATTATATAAGCAAGTTGTATTTAATTTTAAAACAATGTTGCATTGGCACTGCATTTGAATTCCAAAAAGTTTGAAATGTGGTCTGACAATAAAAATTCAATTTTACAATATATGTTATTAAAATAGATAAATGAGAATTGCTTTTGGTAATGTTATCAACTTTGTGTTGACACATGTATTTTTAGTATTTAATGCAATTATTTCTCAAATAAACTGTGGAAGTTTTATTATATTTATGTATCACGAAAAAAAAAAAAAACTTTATAAATTAACCCCCCCCCTTCAGATTTATAAAACTTAATATATAAATAAGTCAATTATTTTATATAGCACGATGTTTTTTACAAACTGTAATATTTAAACAGCATTAAACTGTTGCACATGCGCTTTGGATTTTAACTATAAAATGAATGAATACTAACACTTCAAACACATGATAAAGTCTTTGGAAAAGATAGAATGGCCATCTATCTTTTCGAACCCAACCGCTTTTGTATGGGCGAATCTTAAGTGTTTGAAAGTGAAAGTGTGAAAATATTAAATAATCACTTTAAATTACTTTTACATGCTTGAATGAATGATGCCGGTGAAATTTACTAGAATTTTTGATATGTCATTCTTATTTGAAATTAAATGTATGTAAATAAGTCAATTATACAAAAGCATTTGGGTTCAAAAAGATAGATGGCCATTCTATCTTTTACAAAGACTTTATCATGTGTTTGAAGTGTTAGTATTCATTCATTTTATAGTTAAAATCCAAAGCGCATGTGCAACAGTTTAATGCTGTTTAAATATTAAAACTTAATATATGTAAAAGAGTTCTTGACAAATAATGAAATACATAATTAAGTGTAAAAGATTGAAAGGGACTTTTAAAATGATACCTTTTCTAATGTAAAATTTATTTGTTGTCTTTTTAAGTTGTTATAAAGTACAACTTCTTATTATGAAGTTATGATATTACTAGAAATCATATTAATATTACTAAAATTTAGTAGTTTCTAATAATATTATCATTTTGTATATTTTCCTTTGATAGGGAATCTTAATTCAAGTATAAGAACAGATTTTAATATAATTCAACATTTTTTTGTTCTATTACAGATATCAACTTTGTATGTGCAAAAAGACATATTGAGCATTCTTTTTTAAAAAATATTGCAATTAATAACCTACTTATTTAAATTCTATAATTTTTTATATATAGGGTGAATTTTAAATTATTTTTTTACTTATTGACTTGTGTATTGGTTTTATTATATTTTTAGAAAACTAATTTCTAATTATTGATTTTTTTTTCCAAGAAAGTGGTATAATTTAATTTGTTTTAGAGGTAATCTTATTTCAAAGTAAATTTATCACATAAAATAAAAACTGAATGTATTGTTCCATTACTTAGATTGTTTTTTAAAATATTCATTTAAAATAGATTTGAAATGTCGTTTTGAAGACTAATATCTATTTAAATAATTAACCTGTTGTATTATCATGGTAGCAGAAGTAAAAAGTATTGGCAATGTGCTGATTATACAACTATTAATGAAGATAGAATGCACATTCAAGTATTAAATCTATACTTTATTTTTATCTTTTTTTACAAGAATTTTATAGGGTAGTTGTTAGGGCATTTGCATTGCTAAAACAATTTCATTGCAACTTTTTGTTTATCTAACTATACAATATTGGATAGTAAATATCATTCAGTTATCTATAGCTGGAAACTAGATGAAGTTATTGGTACTCAAAGTAAAATTAAGCCAATAAACATCACATTATCACCATTTAAAGAACTAAAGACACCAAAATATATAAGTACTGAATTGAGTTCAGACCTATATGATTATACAAGCTAATGAGCTTGGATTGAAAATATTATTGTTTTTAATTTGACTCATAGTTTTGTAAGTAGCTATAAAAGGTGGCTGCTGGAGGGTTGCATTAGATCCTAAGTTCTAAGTGCAGTGCTCTCAGATTCAAGGCTCCTCACTGATGAAGATCATATGCCAGAAACTAGTATGGGAATATTGGATGAATAGGCACTAGATGGAGATTTTATGCACAAGCCTTCTGGCATCCATTGATTACTCTGGCTTGCACTGAGTGGCAATACTGTATGGAAAAGTTTGCTTGTTTTAACAAAGTAAAATGAGACAAATGTGCATTGATAATATATATTGTACCATTACAAGGTGTATTAACATTCAAAGAGGGAGTTAAGAGATTGTTGAAACGAAAAAGAAAATAATAGAATATGAATATACTTACCATTTCAATATTGTATTAAATCTATTCTTTTTGGCCACGAAAAAAATGTGTAATAAAGATTAAAACTTAATTTAATTACCTATAATTAATAAAAGGAATGTCTTATCTATAAAGACATTTTTTTGATTAAAGATGGCCAATAGGAATATCAGATTATAATGAAAACTAATTAGAGAAAAAAAAGTTTTAATCTTGTAATTCATATATATAAATAATTTTTTATTGTATTTTATTTCTTTGTAAAGTACACATTAGGAGATAGAAATGCATACTACATATAATACTGATAAAAAATATCTGTTTAGTTGTATAATTTATTTGGAAAGAAAAAGATAATAAATATCTGATGACAACTATTGTATGGGATTGACTACCCACAGAAATAAAGAAAGAAAAAGTGTGATAATTTACATTAGAGAAATAATCTATATGCAAAGCTAAATCCAAAGCACGTCTATTGATACTTCCTTGGACCCTACTGCTAAAATAACGCTTTAAACCAAATTTCCATATATACATTATCTCTAACATCCAAACAACCTGGTAAATGAATGAATTTCTGAAATAAATTGTGGACAGTAAAGGAAAATATGCAACATTAAAACCCATAACTATGGCTACATTACGAATCAATTATATAAAAACCCATGGCAAGATTTGAGAAGTAGCTATCTTTTTATTTGCTGCTAGTTATTTAAAATACAGCAATGTAGCTACATGGCTACAATATATATATATATATAAGGGATTTGAACTCAGACTTTCAAGCTCCCTACAGCTATCCACTCTATCTTATGCAACAGATGCATGATTACATACATGTAAAAAAAAAGATCTCCAATATATAAATTTCATGCATGCTACCCTCAGCAGGTCTAGATCATCATCATCTCTATCATATATACACCCATATATAATAAGTTCTAAAATCTTCAAACATTAATGGACAAGCTTCACTCATCTCCACCTTTTAACTTTTCAGGCATCCATATCACTAAGTCTGATGATGGAATGCTCAAAGCCCTTGTTGGTGCCAATGTTTTTGTTATATTTACATGTTGACTTTAAGTCACTCTGATCCATCACATATAGCACCTTAATATATTCATTTAAATACATAGAAGGGGGATAGGCAGAATACAGGCTAAATATGTAATATTTGAATATAAGTATATTTTCTATACTAAACTTAATGTAATTAGAAGAGATTTGAACTCAGACTTTCAAGCTTCCTATAGCTATACATTTCATCTTATACAATGAATACACATGACCATTTACATGGGAAAAAGATAAATAATCTCCAATATGCATATTTCATGCTGAACCAGCACTCATCAGTTGGTCCAGATCATCATCTCATATATATATATATAATCAGTGCTCAGTTTACATTAAGATAGCAAATCTTCAAACTTTAATTGACAGGCTTCAATCTTCTTCATCCTCTAACTCTTCAGCCATCCATATCATTGAAAAATCTGTATGTCACTCATATAAGATGGAGTGATAGTTATAGGGTGCTTGAAAATCTGAGTTCATATCCCTTCTAATTACATTAAGTTCAATATAGACAATATACTTGTATTTAAATATTATACATTCAGCCTTCTTCTGCTCACTACTCTTCAGTGTATTTAAATGGAAATATTAAGCTCCTATATATGAGAGGTCAGAGTTACTTAAAGTCAGTATGGGTATGAAAATAATATTGGTATCAACAACGGCTTTTAACATTCCATCATTGGATTTTCAATGATATGGATAGCTAAAGAGTTAGAGAGTGTGAAAAATTGAAGCCAATGAATTAAAGTTTGAAGAGTTTCTATCGTAATATAAACTGAGCACTGATTATATATATAAGGGAGATGATAATCTGGACCAAGTGATGAGTGCTGATTCAACATGAAATACATATTCAATCATTTATCTATGGTCATGTGTATCAGTAGTATAAAATGGAGTAGTAGATATAGGAAGTTTGAAAGTCTGAATTCTAATTACATTAAGTTCAGTATAGACAATATACTTCTATTTGTGTGTTTGTATATATATATTCTATTGCTGATGGCAGTATCAGACATTAGTGTTATTAAAGGCATATTTTTATATTTTAACTAGAACTTTCAGGTTATTACAGTTATTAAAAAATTAAATTTTTTATCAGCAAGTTCAAACTAAATACAATTTGGAAGATGTTTAGCTATATATGTAGGCATTATCAATAAAGATAAAAGCACAGAAAGTTTCTCTACAACAATTCATTAAATTAAATTGTTTTCAGTAAAGTACAGAAAGTAATAACATAGCATATGAATCTGTGATAAAACTTTTGTTGTGGATCATAGTTTATTTTTAAGTTCTTTTTTTTTTTACAGCCAGACAAATTTCTTTTTTTTTTGCCTGATTATATTAATTAGATGATAGCAATTCAAATGCTCTCTCACTAAGGATATAGTGATTTGAAACTCAGCACAGCATTAGTGAGAATACAAACTTTTGGGTGACATCATATTACTATACTTAATGAGTGATATCTTGCCATATCTGACTCTAACAATATATATTGACTTTCTTTATTGTATTTTATCATCATTTATTACTTAATCAAAGAAACTGTGGATCTCATGTACAACTATGCTTCTTTTGTAACTTTTTAAGTATTCTATCATATGATAAATGGAATGGATGATTGTTTAACATATATATATATATTATATTTCTTTACTTTGTCACATGGATAATTTCTTAAGTATTTGCATTAAGCAATTGCATTGTTTGTATTATTCTTCATATATTTTCCATGTCCCCTATAATTTTGGGACAAACCTAGAGTCTCAAAAAATTGCACCTGTTAGCCCTCTCGTCCAGGTTTATTTTTTGTTTTATGATGCTACCTTTTTGTAGTTATTCCTAGAGACTTAATGTAAATATTTTAGTATTTTTATCATAGTCATGGCTAACAACCTTTTGTCAGATTTATAGAGATTCTCTCCCTCTATTCTCTTTAAAATTATATAGTATTAATTCCCCATTTGCCTATCATATTCTGGTTTAATCCATATCTTTTTTCTATCATATTTGTTATAGTACATATGGTATATCATACTGTTCTATGCAGTGTGTAATATTATTATTATTATTATTATTATTATTATTATTATTATTATTATTATTATTATTATTATTTAGCTTTTTTTTTAATTTTTAAGTTTTATAATTTTAATTTTATAGGTTGTTTTAAAGGTTAACAAGGTTCATATTGCTATTACCATCATCCTTTTATTATTAAAAGTCATTTGCAAATAAAATAGGCCAAAAACCAAAATAGAAAGACAAAGAATAAGAAATTTATTGATTGTACTGGATAGTGTAAGATCTGCATTCCCAATCTGTTAAATATATTCTTGTTTAGAGTATTAGAAAAAAATATATAGTAGTAATTATTAAGTATGAAATTAAAGAAATGAAAATATGATTGTATAAATAAACAATTCAATTGACATGAGTGAAGGCATGAGGGTCTAATAATAATTCCCCAAAGATAATAAGTTAAAAAAATATTAAACCATTAAGCATCACATGATCACATCTCCTATACTAGCACATTAATTGTTGATAAACAGAGCAAAACTCTCCATACAGTATTATCACCTGTGCTAAACAGAGTAATCAATGGATGCCAGAAGGCTTGTGCATAAAATCCCTATCTAATGCCTACTCATCCAATATCCCCAGACTAGTTTCTGGCTTGTGGCCTTCGCCAGTGAGGAGCTTTGGATCTGAGAGCACTGCATCTAGATCTTAGGATCTAATGCAACCCTCTAGCAACCACCTTTTATCTCTACTTAACTACAAAACTATGAGAATGAAATTGAAAACACAAAAAATATTTTCAATCTAAGCTCAATAGCTTATATAGTCATATGGGTCTGAACTCAGTTCAGCATCCATACATTTTGGTGTCTTTTATGCACAAGCCTTCTGGCATCCATTGATTACTCTGTTTAGCGCAGGTGGCAATTCTGTACAGAGAGCTTTGCTCTGTTTATCAACAATTAATGTGCTAGTATAGGAGTTGTGATCATGTGATGCTTAATGGTTTAACACCAATCCTGCCTAATAGGATAGTGGTGGCTATGGTTGTAAAAAAGCCAAAGACACCAAAATGTATGGGTGCTGAACTGAGTTCAGACCCATATGACTATATAAGCTATTGAGCTTAGATTGAAAATATTTTTTGTGTTTTCAAATTTCATTCTCATAGTTTTGTAGTTAAGTAGATATAAAAGGTGGTTGCTAGAGGGTTGCATTAGATCCTAAGATCTAGATGCAGTGCTCTCAGATCCAAAGCTCTAGATGCAGTTCTCTCAGATCCAAAGCTCCTCACTGATGAAGGCCACAAGCCAGAAACTAGTCTGGGGATATTGGATGAGTAGGCATTAGATAGGGATTTTATGCACAAGCCTTCTGGCATCCATTGATTACTCTGTTTAGCACAGGTGGCAATACTGTATGGAGAGTTTTGCTCTGTTTATCAACAATTAATGTGCTAGTATAGATGTGATCATGTGATGCTTAATGATTTAACACCAATCCTGTCTAATAGGATAGTGGTGGCTATGGTTGTAAAAAAAGCCAAACACACCAAAATGTATGGGTGCTGAACTGAGTTCAGACCCATATGACTATATAAGCTATTGAGCTTAGATTGAAAATATTTATTGTGTTTTCAATTTCATTCTCATAGTTTTGTAGTTAAGTAGAGATAAAAGGTGGTTGCTAGAGGGTTGGATTAGATCCTAAGAACTAAATGCAGTGCTCTCAGATCCAAAGCTCCCCACTGACGAAGGCCACAAGCCAAAAACTAGTCTGGGGATATTGGATGAGTAGGCATTAGATAGGGATTTTATGCACAAGCCTTCTGGAATCCATTGATTACTATGTTTAGCACAGGTGGCAATACTGTATGGAGAGTTTCGCTCTGTTTATTAAAAAAATATTATGAAGACATTTAAAAAAAATATAAAGACAAGGCAAAAATTCTGTTTATACTGGAAACAGTTTTGAGTTATTCATGAATCAACATATTATATTGTAAGACAGCAGAGAGATTCTTAGTGGGCACTATTTATTTATGATTTGCAATTAATTTTTAAAATATACTATCTTCCAAACAGTCAAAATAAGAGTCATAGATCACATGACCCTATTCTCTTAAGCTTGTAAGTTATAAACAATGAGGATTGCCAATTCCTCAACAAGCTTTGTGATAAATGCTTAGCCAGAGCCAGCATTTAAAATATCTCTGTCAGGACCCCCCAAATCCCTGACCATGGTTTCATGCTTTGGAACTCCTCAGAGAGGTGTCAGGGTAGGTTCAGACACTAGATCTATCTTCCATCTGTGATTTATATTAAAGTCTTTTAAAAAATGGTCTATATTTTTGCATTTAAAGTAATTTCTCACTTTTAGTGAAATTTGATTCATGATTTTCAGACTTTTAGTTGCTTTACTTTTCCTCCTTAATGCTCATTTTCATTTTTATTATTGTTCAGATAACATGTCAAATATTTTTCCTCTAATTTTTATTTTATTATAATTTCTTAAATAGATCCAATATATTATAGCATTAAATTCTATCCTCATAATATTTTTTTTGTTTATTGTATCCACCAAATAAATCTCTTTCTTTTTTTTATTTTTTAAAAAATATCTTTTTATATTTTTAATTGATGATGTAAGATTTCACAATTTTAGCATCTCCATATTTTTCTCTAAATTCATATTTATCGTGACTATTTTTTATTTATCTTAGGTTTTTTTCCCCACCATGTGATATGTATAGCTTTGTGTAGTTGGTGGATTGATTCTAGAACTCGCAAGTCTGGCACTCAAACTTTTTATGAATTCCTGAGTGATGAAGTCATGTGCATTTTTTCCCAACATGTTTCTCCATATATATATGCTTTTTTATTCAAGCTAAAACCCTTAGTGAGAAATAAGAAAAGCTTAAAATGAAATTTTATATAAAATGAGTGGTGAAATGGAATTCTTATATGCGTAATATAGTAAGCTGATCATACTTTTGATATCTTTATAACAATAGTATAATCATATGCTTTTTGCAAATTAATGCAGCAATTGTTGATTTACAAAAGCCAAGGCTCCATGAGATTCTAAGCTGAATAACACAATTTAAAAAAACTCAGCTCAGATTAACTAAACAAAATCAATCTGCCACTAAGGTGTTGAATGTCACATAAACTTCTAAGTGATCTATTATATAATTATATATATATATTGTACCAGTATAAATGGGAGCAATGGTAATACCATTTTATACCCAAATGAAGGTATCAACATATTGTGTAAAGAAAGTTAAATGATATGCAACTCTTTGATAAGCCTTATGAATTGAGGCAAAAAATTAATGGTGTCGAATGCTCAAGAAGATTTATAAAAAAAAAAATATTGAAGAAAAATAAATGGAAGACTTTGTTTATATGTCCTGATTACAAAAATCTAATTTATACCAATATAATTTAAATGAAATAAAATAATAAAGAATGCTAGCTCTTGTGGATGTCTTAAAAATTGTAATGTAAGTACTAAAAATGATATCAGTCAAATAAAATGAATGTGTGATAAATATAAGTTAAAATTGAAAGTGCTGTATCAATCAGTGACTTGCTCAAATCAAATAAGAGAATAAAGGTATAACAGGTTTTTTAAGATCACATTAATATATTATTCAAAATTTAACAATATATTTATAAGTGATATTTATTTTAAATAACCCTTAATTTGCTGTATACTCAATTTATGCTGTATTTTAAAAATGTAAAATACTAAAATCATGAAACCAGGGAATACTTAAGAGTATGTTAGATTCAATCAATTGTTAAATAATAATAATAATAATGTTTATTTTTCCAACTAGTTGAAGTTTCTGTATTCATCTTTCCTTAAATATAAATTATAATTATTGTACTTAAATTATAAAATAAATGAAATTCAAAATTACTATTTAATAAAATAATGATGATAATTTTTTTTACAATAAATAGTAATGAACAAATAAAATGAAGAATATATTAAAAAAAAATAAAATTCTATGTGGTGTATTGTGTTGTATGTTTATACCAATAAATGGTGCTAGACAAAATACTTATTACAAAATCAAAAGAAAATATTATTTATAAACGAATTTTATAAAACAAATATAAAATTATTATATAGATCTAACTTGTTATAGTCTCTCTACCACAAAAATATTGGCAAAACCTAAACACATTATTAAATAGAATCTATTTAATTATTATTATTATAAATTTTAGAAAACTATTGCAGTTTTCCTTAGATTATTGTACAAATCTTGAACATTTGTTCACATACAAAACATACATTAAATTAACCATTTAAATACAAATATAATAATAAATTTTAAATAAAATTAAATAACCTGTACAATGATAAAATCAATACTGATAAAATTTTATTATAAAGTTTATTAACAGCTGTGACCACAGTGAATACATGTTAGATTAGACTCAACCAATTGTTAAATATCAATATTATTATTATTATATCTAGAAGAACATCACCTATACATCATCAGCATTGAAAGCAACACTATGATACTTCACAATATTTTTCCCCAATTTCTGCAAATTATCTTTCCTTTCCTCAGTTTCTGTTTTATCACTTTTCTTTTTTTTTATTTCCTTGATCAAAAGCATAACTGCACCTTGATTTGGGGGACTGAATATCATGATCAGATCTTCTTTAATAACTCTTAAATTGAGTGGTGATCAGTCTGCTTTGTCTAATTGTTCTTGTTTTGGCAGGGGTTGAAAAACTGTATTCCTGATTAGCATTTCTTAGGTAAAGATTTGATCCAGATCTAATTATTTGGGTTCTGGTAGGACTATGGATGCTACTTGTTGATCATCACTTTCTCTTTCATGGCAGAACTTCATCTGTTCTTGTATCATGGTAGTGACTTGATTGTTCACTTTCTGTATAGGATGGCATTCATATGTGTTTGTCTCTTCTGTATGCTGATTTAGTTGGAGGTTTAAATTCCACTTCTTTTTCAGCATATGCAGGTCTGCTGTTGTCAAATGCATTTAACAGTTCAGATATCTGCACAATTGTAAGCCTGTTTGTCTGTGCCAATTAATAATTTTCCAATATGGCTTGGAAAACTGTGTCTTAATATTCTTATTATTTGTAATTCTGGTAGAGAATCTGCAATGAGCACCCTAAATTTTGTCATCAAAGTGAGTGTAGGACTTACCAGGATACGTTATGATTAATCTCTTCCTGGTAATACTCACTCCAGTAGCACTTCATGAATGCTTGCTTAAACTTAATAAAATTATGAGGGTGGATGAATAATGAATCCCATCATGCTTGTGATGCACCTTCAAGATGAAGACAGCTACTAGATATTGCTAGAATTGCTTCTCCAATCATGGTATTAAAGCTGAAATATCTTTATAGACTGTTGACAAATTCAATGGATGCCTCACCAGCACTTTGAAAAAATCCTTACTTTAAGAGACTTATTTATAATTTCAGGCATCTGGTCTGTATATTATATATCTATATTTGCCTCTTCTATTTTCTTCTTTTCAGGTTCTCTTTTTTAATGTAGACATATGTTTTTTTCAGTTTGGCTATCTTGTTTATGGTCATCTCCAACTTTTTACTCTTTTCCTGATTCTATCATTGTCACTGACCTGCAGGAATTTAATTTGATTTGTCCTTGTACATATTCCAGGATTCCTTGACTTTTATTATTCACAGATTTCATTGCCTCCTGCACTTGGTTTATTTATTATCCATTACTTCTTATATCGGTTTTCTTTTTACACTTTGTTTCTCTTTGTATGGTCTCACTTCATTCAGAGCCTCTCTAATTGTTTGATTTGAGCTGCTATTTCATTAGCCATCTTTTTACTATTTTGATCTATTTGCTATAGCATATCTCCTTTTATTTCTTTCAAGATTTCTTTTATTTTTCTACTTTTTGTGGATTCTTTTTATTGCATTCTCTTTGTTTATTATCTTCTTTGTTTGTCTTTTTTATTATCTTCTCATTATTGGTCTCTTTTTATCATCTTCACTTTATTATCTTCTCTTTGTTAGTCTCTCTTCTTATCTTTGTCTATTATCTTCATATTTGTTGGTATCCCTTTTATCTTCTCTTTGTTTATTATCTTCTCTTTGTCATTCTTTTTATTCTTCTCTTTGTTTATTATCTTTTTCTCTCTGCTTATTATCTTCTTTTTGTTTCTGTCTCTTTTTATTATCTTCTTTAAACATTTCTAATAATTGGGATAACATGGAAACATCTTTTATTTTCTGAGTCCTTCCATTAGTTGCTGATCATTTTCTTTTGGATCATGTTCTTTTTCCATCTTTTTTATTTTTTCTCTTGTCAGCATAGATGTTTCTGTTATAGATTTTTATTCTTCAAGTAAAACAGTGTTAAATAATTTTTGTACACAGAAAATACATATATGAACTTTTAAAGATACCTCATAAACTAAGTTTAACATTAACTCCTCTTCCATGTGACCATATTTCACTCTACACAACACTACTACTATACTATTATCCCTAATTTGCCTTTATTTCAATCTTCTTGTCTTAACACCTGATTTTATTTGATTAATTTATTTCCCTTGCTTTTTTCTCCAAATCTATTCTTTTCATGAGTGCATGACTGATTAACACTTCCACTGGAATTTTTATTATAAATACATATGCATGTACAAAACATGTTCATGTCAAAAACCATTTATTAAAACTTTTCTTAGAAATCTCATGAGAATCTGACAGCAACAAATGCATAGTGATCTGCAATCCTGGGATAGATACAGAATTCAGTCACTGAACTATAAGTATATAATACAGCATGAACACTCAAACATATATTTTAATTTATACACTATAAGCTACAACTCAAAATAATACAAAAATGTTTGCAATGTCCTGTATCTTTGAGTCTCAAAGGCTGAAAAATATAGAACTATGCCTTCCTCTTTGTATAGAGATTTAATGATCATGACATGACAATGTAAACTGGACTATGATAATTAAATTCTGAAAATCTGAAAGTAAGTTGGAGCAATACTTGAGAAAGAACACTCCAAGGAGTTACATGAAAACATTGTATCCTCAAGCCAACTACAAAACCCTTCATCCATCATCAAAGCTGAACATATATTTAAACAAATTTCAACAGTCAAAACCTCAAAGCAATCTTCAAAATCACACTTTGATTTTCTGTTCAACTTTAAATATAAATTCCTTAAATAAGTATTAATATTACTATTTTATAATTTATAATAAAATTATAACAATCATTCTCTACACTCCTGCCACATTTCATAATATGTTTTAAATTAGTTCTGCATCAAAATACGTAACTGTTTTAGATGTATTTCTGAACCTGATCATCAGCCCAAAGTTAGACCACCAACTGTAACAGAGAAAACAGTGGTTCCATTTGTAACAGTACTCCACCTTAGGACTAAATTATGAAGGAATGAGAAACCATCATCATCTTCAAATAAACAAAAATGAGTGATTATTACTTTATGTAAATCTGGTGAACTTATAGTTAGTTCATATTTTACATTATATTTTTGTTTATTTGGAGATGATGAATAAGCATGAGAGATCCATGCAGAACTAGCTAAGTTCACCAGCTTTACATAAAAGTAATAATCACTCATCATTATCAATGATCAACAATAAAACCAATCAATAATCAATCTTGTGATTGTATTGTGATTTTATTTAAAAGTGATCCACTATAGAGCAGACTAATTATTTAGTCACTGCCAAACCTAGTGCAGGAATATAAACAATTATCTGGATGCAGATACTTAGGTGCTACTCCATCAAAATACAACAATAAGTCAAATAATGTTAAGATACTAAAAACATCCTAGCCATGATTAATGCTGTAGCCACTTAGTACCATTAATGTACTAGCCAACTATGAATTAAATTTCTAAAAACAAAATAATGAAATGCAGTGTATGGACATTATATATCCCTTTTTCGCCAACCAAGTTCATCATCTGGATGTCCCTAACACAAAACATAAATCCTTACTCCATATAAATGTTATGCTCAAATCTATCTCAGGAGGCAAGAACTCTTTAAGCCATTACTGCAAGCTAGAGACAAATAATTAAATAATGCAGCTTATTATAAATCACTTCAAACTAGGTGTACTCGATTGTAAGTAAATAGTCTTCTTGAAATCATCTTATTTAAAAAAATCTTAGGACATTAATTTGTAATCAAATAAAGGCATACATACTGTAACTTATGAAGCAGGAATTGGAAAGAATAAAAATTAAAAATATTTTTAAAACAATTATTTAATAAGTAATAGACTTATAGTAAACAAAAAATGACATGATACTATGAACTTTTAAATATTCATTTTATCAAAAAAATATATTTACATAAAAATTATAATCAATCAGTTGATTTCTATTCATAAAATTAGCTTTTAATTATTTTTTAGAATAATTCAAAGTTGGAAAAACAACATTTTCAAATTAAAAGATAATTTTTGATTTAGCTTAATTAACCGTTTGTTAAGTTTTTAGGATGGAAAATAAATAAAAACCATGTTTTAAAAAAAATAAATTTTTTACAACCATTTCATAATTTTGAAAAGAAAATTGACTGGATTTTAAGAAAAAATATGTTTCACAATTTGGAAATATTAATAAAAATAAAGTGCATACATAAACAATCTCTTTAATCATGGTTTTATTATTTTTCAGGCTTCTTCCCAATTATAATTTCCACTTTATCCAGATAACTTTTGTTCTTAAAGGCTTAATTAATTTGTTCTTTTACACATATGCAGTATTTCATTTCCAGGTTAACACTAGCAAAATTTTATCCATTTTATTTTAATAAATCTGCAGGTGAGACTTTTGGCTGAAGACAAAGTTGCAGATTACACTAGGGAGTAACTTCTCTACATTTTTATTCCAGTAAAGGAAGATTACTTGGAAGATGATATATAGCTTTTAGCTGAATTTGGAACATGGTTTTTATTGTAGAAACTATTTTCTATGTCTAAATTCATGGTGTGCTAAAAGCTGAATTAAAACTTCTGCTATTCTATGTACTAACTTGGTTAAGGATTCTGCCCCTTTTTTCTTTATCAACTGGAATAAGGCTTGACTGCTCTCTCTTCAATAGCTAAGTTAGGAATATACTTCTTATCAGTCACTCGAATGTTCTCTCTTATTCACACCCTCATTATTTTTTAGAACAATCTTGCTTAAAAGCCAAACAGTCTGTCTCCAACATGATAGTTTTTATAACAGCCAATTAGATAATTTTTTATAAATACAATTGTTCAGATATTTCCCTCTTTAATCATAGACATTAAAAAACAAGTCAAGAACTTAAATTAACATCTTAAAATTCTTGACACTACTTTCTAATTTAAAAAAATGTCTTGCTAAAAGAAAAACAAGATAATCAGTTAATTACAATGATTTGATTTTTTTTTGTAATGAAGAGAGTTAAAAAGAAAAGAAAAATAACTATTAATTAAAAATAAAATTTACCAAAAGGATTAAAATCTTATTTTGTTTTTTCTTTCTTAAACATAAAACTTAAATATAAAACTTATCCATCTTAAAAAATTAAAATTAAATATTAAACAAATTATTTTAAAAGTTTTTCTTTTTTTTCTCATGACACATTTTCTTTAAAAAAATAAAAGCAACGGATAATTAAATAAAATTATTGAAAAAAGAACAAAAGAAATTATTTATATGATTTTATATTTTTTCCTCTCTTCTAACAACATTTACAATATATATTAAAATATGCATATTATAATTTTAAAAAAAGATTTGACAATTATTTTAAAAAATGTCTAGAATATTCCTATATTATGTGGAAAGCAAAATAAAATATTTAACTAATTTCAGACCAATTATTATTATAAAAACTATGCTATGCGTAAATTAAATATTATTTTCTTCATTAATTAAATAACCCTAAACTAACTCTGACGAATTTGCTGTCAATTATCTAATTATTTTTAATGCAGGTATGTAGCCAACTGGTTACAATATATATATTATCACAAAATTTTTGTAAAATTTAACAATTATTCCCAAAAAGAAAACCACAAAAAAATTATCCAACATTAAACATACTTCTAAGAACATTATACTATCAATCTAAAGTTAACATTAAAAAATTATAAACAGTAAAAATAATATAATTAGAAATAAAATTATACAATGCCCAAAATTTATTACAAGTTACAATGATCGTAATAATAATATTACTATAATACGCCATATACTCCTTAAATTTTACTCTACAATGCAGTTAACATATGATTTATTTTATTTCCTTCCTTACAGTTTCAACTGTCCAGCAGTCATCATCAGAGCTTTTATCCCAGTGACTGTTGGACAGTTGAAACTGTAAGGAAGGAAATAAAATAAATCATATGTTAACTGCATTGTAAAGTGTAATTTAAGGAGTATGTGGTGTATTATAGTATATAATTAAGCAATGCAAAAAAGAAGTGGAATAAAATTTAAATAATAATATTAATGATGAATTATACATTTATAGCAAACAAAAATTAAACTGCTGAAAAAAAATATTTAGGATAAAATTTATCAAATGAGTTTTTTTTCTTTCAGAAATCATACTATTATGAGCATATCTTTCAAAATCATTATAAAACTAAACCTGATTGGAGACAGTGAATTTAATTCCTTAATGACTTTTGTTCATTAATTATTAGCTTAAATTAATGAATACTCAAAAGTGATGGTAAATGGACATTCAAGTATTGAAAAATATTCACAGAATTACCCATTCTCAATACTGTTCAATAAATGGAATATTTTCCATTAATGTTTTTATATCAATAGGATGTCATTTAAAATCACAGCATGAAATAGCTGAATCACTTAAATAATACTTTAATCATTAATTTATGTATGCCATCATTCTTTCTTTAATAAACTTTTATAATACTATTGATCAACATGAATTTTATTGACAAATAATATGATCTAACACCTATGTCTGACTTATAAAAACTATTCAATTAGTGGGGATTTGGTATTAAATTAAAAGATAAGACAAAAAAAAACCAAAATGATTTAATGAATATGGCATAAGTCATACTATTACCAAATGTCCAATAGAAAACTGCAAGAATTAAATAACACTGTATTATAATAATAATATGCAGGTTCAGTATAAACTGAAAAATAATAATGATAATAATAAAGTACATCAACAGGTGTACTTATAGCTAAACCTACTAATAAATTGTATGAAATAATTATACACATTCATGAATTACTTTGACATTAATTTATAAATATTTATAGATTTTTTAAAATCTTGATCTTTTTAAAAACTTCGAAATCAAGATTAGTTAGAAATTTTATATCATCTGTATGTGTGTTAAAGAAAACAATATGAGATAGCAATTTTCTTTTACAAGTAACAGTCTCTTCGTTATCAAGCAGTGACACACAAACATGAAAATAAAAGAATACAATTCTAGTTTGCAAAGATGTTTTTTTTTTTAAAAAAATTCAATTAACACCCCAATGCTTACAAAAATATGCTTATGATACAATTTTTAGTAATCAGTTTTAATTAATTTATTTCTAGATCAAAAATCAAAATGAAGTATTGTGATTTTTGCTATTACAATATAATTGTTTTTATTTCTATTTATGGTATAATTTGTGTTTTAGTATAAATGCAACTATATACAAATAATTTTATTAAAACATCTTGTTGACTGATTAGCTTTGTGTATGTATATTCTTTTGTACTTGTTTATATATATTATTAAAATTTTTATTTAAAATTAATGTGTCAATATATGCATTAAGAAGCAACTAGCAATGATGATTAAAAATTTGAAAATTATTTCTTAACGCAAAACAAAAATTTCTCATGTGTGTGGTAAATCGATATGTAACTACTATTAACTAGAGTAAAAGTCTCAAGTTAATCTGAATTTACCAGGAAATGTTGATTGTAAAAAATATAAAAAAATTGGAAATTATATTATACCTTTAAAGTATTGAGCCTATTGTTTATCTTTACCTTTATAAGTCATGCAAATATATATACGTAAATGTATGTAATCAAAAATGTTATAGTACTAAACTGAAAAAAATATATAAATTAATTAGTTAAACAAAGTTTAAACAAACCAAACAACAGATGTGATTGTGATATGTTGAACTATTTCCATAATCTATCATTAAATGTTGAATGTCTAGAAAATTTTAAACTTTATTTAAATTCTTCAAATACAAACAACTTGTTAGTATGAACATACAAATAGATAACACAGATTAATAATTACACAGCAGTATTATTTTCCATTCTTCTTTAGGCATTATTAGCATAGGAATCGGACTTATACCTTTAAATTAATATCGAATTTCAAGGCAACTCTAACCAATTGGGTTATTCTGTCAAAGGCAAAGGTCAATATAATTTTTATATACATATCTATGAGAGTTATTTCAAATCCTATTGATTCCATTAATTTTTTTTAATTCCTAAGAGGAAGGTTAATTAGACGCTTCCAGATATTATGTATTGTTACACTGGGTTGACTTATATGATTATTAGTCATTATTATATGAGCAGCTTTTTTGAATTTTCTTTTTTGCATCTTTTCCTCTTTATCCAATATTTTTGTATTTTCCAAATTGAACATATATATTCATTAGTACATACATAATCTACTATAGTAGACATATCTGTTTTTCTCTTTTAACTATTAGCTTGTGTTCTTTTAATCATTGTTCAACAAGACAATATGTCTCACCAATATACTTCCTTCCACATCTACATATTTTATAAATGCAGTTTTTGTTTTTCAGCAATTCAAGTTTAGGCTTAGTAGATATTAGAATTCTTCAAAGTGTAGTGTGACTTTGAAAGCTGTTCTAATGTTATATTGATTGCAGATTTTCTTTATTTGCTATTCCCAGTATGTATGGATACACTACAATACCAATAATTGTTTTCTTTTTTGGTGTCTGTTTTGTTGTGCATTAAAGATTTTCTTGATGACAGCTGAGGGATCACCATTTTTCATGATTCTATCCAAATCTTTTCTTTTTCCATGTAACAAGCTTCCTTTGCTCAATTTCCATGCAGATAATATAATCCATATTTGTGCTTCTGGTGTGATTTAAAGTATATGCTAAATTACCAGTGTGTGTTGATTTTCTATAAACTATTACTTTGCCTTTACCATAAGAAAGTCTTATGACAAGAACAACTAAGAATTGCAAATTTTATTCTTATTTCATTGTCAATTTAATTAAAGGAGATATTATTGCTGTGCATTCAGAATGTCTGTAACCATGCTTCATCATGTGGCCATACAACATAGATAACAAATATCCTTCAATTAAATTCACAATGGAATCAGAACAAGAACAAAAATTTGCAAGTTTAAGGAAATTGGGGGGAAAATACAATATTTAATGGAATTATTAAAAATGTAACACAGGTGAGTAGCAAAGTATTTCTCCCATACTTTATAAATATAAGATAAAGGTATATTGTCATTGCTTATTTGAATTGTAATATTATTTATAATATATGTGTTTATATACATATAGGATTTTTGACATGATTTTTTATGTTCGCATTTTTTTTTTTAAATTTTATTTTATTATTATTTAATTATTACATTTTTTATTATTAAAATTTTTATTATTGTTTTCGAAATATTTTTCAGTCTGAGATTTGGTCTTCCAGTTCATAATGTACATTCTTTAATCTACAATTTAGTTACATATATGATCATCTAAAATAGAATCAGAATTTATGTATAAAAATTGTGTTATTTTGAGAAAAGAATAGTGTAATTATATTAAAGTGAGATTAAATAAAAATAAAATTAGCCCTGTTAGAAACTAAAAAATAGCTACTCTAAGATATATCCTAGTATATTTCAGAAAGCAAGCTTAATTTATACTAATCATACTGTAAAGATCAAGCATAGAAATTAAATGATAATAATTATTGCTAGAAAAATATAGACCATTTATTATCACATTCTTAGGTTGTTATACTTAGAGTATTCAAACTTTGTATCTCAATGATGGGTTTCTGGCAATAATCTAGCTGCTGCCAACCCTATTAAATAAATAAGAATGTAGTATATCAACTGTTTCACATTGAATGGGCAAATTACCTACCTGTGAAATCCTTATTCTATTACATAATGCTGTACTTATGTGTGGTTGTATATTTTTATACAATAATCTACTTTTACTGTTATAATAAATATATATTAAGTTTATTCAAATATTTTCCTGAGTTACTATTCAAAAATTATATGCATATATATTGAGACAGTTATGTGCCCCATAGTATACAACAACATAGTAATGTGTGTGCATGTATATATGTAAGGTTGAAAGGAAAAGTAGGAATAAACACAAACAACTTTTGCAGATATTTTCTATATTACACTAGAATAATAGTTAAGGCTCAAATAATTCTGAATTTAAAAAAAAAAAATACAAACTAAACATTTAAAAAAAGTCTGATTTTGAAGTTAAAACAGTCATGTTTTTATGTTACAATAGATATATTGATTAGATCAAGACTTTTGTTAATTATAATATATTTTGATGAAAAACCTACAAAGTTTGTTTTTGAAAGGACTAAAATGAATTAAAAAGTCATTAACTTTTTTCGGTACTCGGGTATTATTCCTGCAACCTAGGAAAGATAGGATGACTTTTTACATACGCGATAAAGGCATAATGTTGCGAACTTTAAATAAACCCTTGAGATTTGAGTTTTTTTCCTCATCAAAAAATGTGTTTTTGAACGTGCACAAAACATGCTTTGAAATGTGTCAACCGAAACTATTATATAGGTGCTTTTTTGGACATTTTGGTATTTTTTTTCTGATTCAAAAGTCTGTTTGTACATTTTAAACTTACCATTTATTATTATTTAATATAGGGTATATGAGCACAGACTTTCAGATGACCCATCACTCTCCACTCTATCTAATAACACTGATACACTCAAGCACATATATGCTGAAAAGATAAATAATCACCAATATATGTATTTCATGCTAAACCAGCAATCATCAGTTGGTACAGATTATCATCTCCCACACATATATACTATAAGTGCTCAGATATATATTAAGATAGACAATCTTCATACTTTAATGGACAGGCTCCAATCCACTACACACACCAACTCTTCAACCATTCATCCAATTGAAAATCCGAATGATGGAATGCTCGAAGGCCAACCTGAGGCCGAGATTCTTGTCACACCCATGTTGACCTAAGGTCAATCTGAACACCACATGTACAGGACATAATCCATTTAATACATATGCAAGGATAGGTAGACATCTCTACAATGTAATAACTGAAACACAGGCTTATTATATACCTGTGTCTATATATGTAATACAGGGTATATGAGCACAGACTTTCAGATGACCCATCACTCTCCACTCTATCTATTAACACTGATACACTCGAGCACATATAAGCTGAAAAGATAAATCATCACCAATATACGTATTTCATGTTAAACCAGCAATCATCAGTTGGTCCAGATTATCATCTTCCACACATATATACTATAAGTGCTCAGATATATATTAAGATAGACAATCTTCATACTTTAATGGATAGGCTCCAATCCACTACACACTCCAACTCTTCAACCGTCCATCCAATAAAAAATCCGAAGATGGAATGCTCGGAGGCCACAGAGTTGGAGTGTGTAGTGGATTGTGGCCTGTCCATTAAAGTATGAAGATTGTCTATCTTAATATATATCTGAGCACTTATAGTATATATGTGTGGGAGATGATAATCTGGACCAACTGATGATTGCTGGTTTAGCATGAAATACGTATATTGGTGATTATTTATCTTTTCAACATATATGTGCTTGAGTGTATCAGTGTTATTAGATAGAGTGGAGAGTGATGGGTCATCTGAAAGTCTGTGCTCATATAACCTATATTGCATATATAGACACAGGTATATAATAAGTCTGTGTTTCAGTCATTTATTATTATTGTAAATTTGGTTTAACATTTTTAATTTCAACTGCATTATTTACATCTGTATTTTTTTTCCAATTTCAACTTGGTTATTGACTGACTTCTGTGTTTTTGAATGTTTGAATTAAAAGTTTATTATTTAATTGTAATTGAATGAAGACGTTGACTTTGTTATTTGTTTATTCCAAAAATTAGATTGCTTGGCAGAATTCCATTTAGAGCATGTACTGGGCAATCACTTGTTCCACAAACATTTTGGAGGAGGAAGGATGGTGGGGGGGGGTACTACTGACAGTCACCATTTTGTATGCAAGAATCATCTGCATAAGTGTATATTTCATAGACTATTTTTTCTTTTTTACTTTTATAAAAATATATTTGTTGGCTTTTTTTATACAGACCACAAATTTTTTTTTTAAAATTGATCGAATTAAGTAAGTATCAAAAGTTAGTTTGTGTCTGTGTACAATTTGTAAAAGTACGTGTATATCTCATAATATTTTTTTTGTTTTTGTAAAACTGTATTGATTATTATTTCTGTAACCAAAGAAAGATAGAAGGACTTATTTGTTTATTCGAAAAATTAGATTGCCTGGCAATATTCCATGTAGAGCATGTACTGGTCGATCACTTGTTTGACAACTTTTTCGAAGAAGGAGGAAGGACGGTTGGGGGGGGGGGTTGCTACTGACCATCACCATTTTGTATGCAAGAATCATCTGCGTAAGTATATATTTCATAGAATATATTTAATTTTATAAAAATATATTTATGTTGGCTTTTTTTTACCTCCTGCAACATGGACCACATATTTTTTTTATTGAAATTCATCAAATTAAGTAAGTGTCAAAAGTTAGCCTGTGTCCATGTAGAATTCATAAATACATATTTATCTCATGTAATATTTTTTATTTTTTTTTGTCTTTGTAAAACTGTATTGAGTATTATTTCTGCAACCAAGGAAAAATAGGATGACTTTTCACATTCGTATCAAAGTATTGCTAACTTTCTAATGTTTTTCTAATGTTTGACATTGCCAAAATAACATCAAAAAGTTAGCAGTGTATTGATATGAATGTGAAAAGTCGTCCTATCTTTCCTTGGTTGCAGGAATAATACCCAAGTATCCTTTTCTCAATCAAGATAAAAAAAACTTACTTTTAATTACTGTGTTTTTCTAAATTCCCACCCTGACTATAAAAAAGTTGGAAAAAAGATTAGATGAGAAATTATGAAAGCATGATGACTATGAAGTTACAATTTGAAGGCAAGATACAGTTGATCCAGATGATGCTTCTAGTGCAATGATGGTAGTTTGAATTCACATGGAAGCAAGTCCAGTTTTTATGTAGTTTATAGCACATACATGTGTTATATGATAGAGACTAAGGGAGCTCACTGTACAAGTTACCAGATTATACCTCTCTCAAAAATGACAAGCCAGTATACTGTTTTAAAATGAACCAGCTTACCTAGAGATTCCATCAGCTTCCTGATATAGTTTATACAATACTGTTTTACACGTATACAGAGAAGCACAGATAAAGATACTGCATCATCTATATCTAAAGTACAGCTAGTAACAAGAATGTGTTATATATTTAGAATGATATTATTTAAAATTTCTAGAAAATGAATTAAATTCTTAAATTATAAGATTGTCTAAAATATTCAACTAAAAATAAAATTAGAATAGTGAAAGAAAATAATAAATGACTGTTTCCAGTTTTATTTATTAAAAAAGAAACTCAGAAACTTTCTTTATTGAAAATAATTTTATTTTGAAATTAAAAAAAAAAAGTAAACTCCAAAATTTTTTATAGATTATAAAACAAAAAAGAACTTGCTAGAATATTTTTTAAAATAGCTATAATTAATCAAGAGTAACCAAAAAAAAAAAAAAAAGAAAAACTTTTATGAAGAACTGTCAAAGAAGTATTATTATTTTTTTGGAAAGAGAACAAAAGTTACAATTAAGAATAGTGAGCCAATAACTTAGATTAGTAAGATAATATATAGAGGCATGCATGTGAATTTTATATATATTTTAAACATGTAGTTAATTGTCTTGTGAAAATATTATATGGTTTAATAAGTTTTTTTAACTAATGAAATATCAGTGTGCACATAAATTTCCATGGATATTCACATACAAATGTGACAACAGTCATTATTTATGTATCATTAAAGTGTGATAGCTTAATTTTTTTTATTATATGACAATTCCGGTATTTTACAGCATGTATTTACTTATACAGATGCATGTTATGTAGACACATATGTTAAAATTAATCATACTTTATGAATTAAATGAATTATTGAATTTTATTATTAGTTTATCCAAATCTGATATGTAATTTTCTTTATACAGGTATGTCTGTGTGCTGATACATATGTGTTTTATGTAAAACTACTGAAATATTTATAAATCACAATATGATAGCTTACATTGCTGAATTTATATTTATAGCATACTCAGCAGACCTTAATTTCATTTTATTGTTTCTATTGTTTAAATTATGCCATTGAATTCATTTAATCCTAGATTGAATTTAAAACATTATATGCTACGATAATATCTCTTGCTCACAGTAATAGTTAGAGCTTTTGCTCAGTGAGCTGGATTCATGCATAATGGTCTGTTATATAAAAGTTTATATTTATTGTTTTTAGACATCCAGGTAATCCTGAATTGGAACAAAGAGATATCATTTAAAGTTCATGCACTACATTAAATTTTATTTTAGTATAAATTAGAAATTAAGTTTATAGTTTCCCAGTATAGCCTATCTGTAGTAGACACATTATCCAGTCACAAGATTGACTTGATTTATTTTTGCTGAACATTCATGATGATGAATAATTATTACTATTGTGTAAGGCTGTGAATTTACAGTTATTTCTTTGATGATCTCTCATGCTCATTCCTCATAACATTCCTTTTATATTTAATTTTATATTTCATTTGGGGTTGATAATGATGATGAAGTGTCATCACCACAGGATCATCTATGAAGACATCATACTGTTCAATAAATATTGCAATCGATAAAAGATACACTATTTTTTGCTGAAATTAGATGGAAAGTTATAGTATTATTAATATATATTCAATATGGATTAAACGTTATGTGCAGATTTTTATCATAACTTCTTACCCTATGATTAGTGGAAACAGTCTACTTTCTAAATCATGTAATTAAAATAAACACACATTACAATAGACTATTTGGAGGGGGGTCATTTTTTTATAGAATACTTCTTTTTTTTTAAATTAGTCACCATCCATATAGCGAAAATATTTTTTGTATATACACAATTTTCTAATAGGAAATACAACCTGGGTTATGTTTGCACAAAAGAATCTCAATGGAAGATAGAAAAAGGCAACCATCACCAAACATATAACTGCAAAGTTATAACCAAAACAGAAAGTGAAATAACAATCCAGACAAACACTATCACAAAGAAGTGATAAATGCATATAGCAGAAACTAAGCTTTAAAAAACATGAACATGTTCAAGCAGCTGCAGAACCACAAGAAGATGAGCACAAAGTCATCCAATAAGCTGCAGAACTCCATCATGATAACTTGCAAGACATTCAACTCTCAAACCAGTGTGAGTCTCGGTCAAAACCCTGATTGCTGATAATCCAATCAAGACTATCATAAAAATCTAGAAGACTGTAAAGTCATCTTCAGGATTGCATGCCTAAAAACTATATCTTCTTGAGTGAAGGGAGAAATGTCTTAATACATTTGTATCTATAATTTGAAATAGAATATATTTATGTAATATAACTAAATAAGATTATTGGAATTCATGAGTGTAATAAATATGGAGAATATGTATTTATTAAATTGATAAAGCTATAAAGAATGTAAAGCACACATGAATAACTATGCAATAAAGATGTGTGTTGTTAATTAGCAGATTATCATTAAAGAAATTTTATCATTAGTGAATTTAGGCAAACCAGGCCATATACAGTCATGAAGAATCCACATATGGTTACATTTGATTAATGAATGGTAAAGATTTTAATGCAATAGAAATCAGCAAACTTTTTAACATGAGCCATTTTGTTTATATCCTCCCTCTTCTCTCTCCTTCCCCATTAAAGAGACACAAAAAGAGAGGTACCCTCCACCAACACCACCAATAGCAGAGCTAAAAGGAAAGAGATGAAAAATGTTCCTAAAAAATACAAATTTCGGAATGACTGTGGATATATTTTATTAATAGAACTAACAAAAATTTAAATTCTGTTAAAAATAAATAAATAAAATATTCATATACAATAACTACCATTCTATAATAAGACTGAATTCAAGAAAGTTTGTCATTTGCATTTTTCCTCTCCTAGAGTTATTAAAATATTTATTTATAAATTACAAAAGGAAATTTAAAAATGTATTTATGTTTTTACTGTGATAAAAAAAAAAAGCAAGGAGATTAGGTTCAAAGCTCACATTTGGCTTGCTGACCCCTACTCTAGGACAATAGGAGCAAAGGGGATATAACCCCCAAGCACAAACCCAAAGGCACTACTAGCTCCTGACTATGTTTTTCTTAGAGACCCTTTGCCTCTGCAAATGCCAAATCTAAAGACAATTATACAGGCTACACCAAATATCGATCTTATTTTACGCCCATCTTAAGGCATCTCTATTTGGCTCATTAATGTATTTGATATTACTTTAGCTCATGAACTCCAGTTGAGAGAACTAAGTAGGCCCAATTGCACGCAGTCTACTCTTGCATGGACATAGCATTCATGTAATGTTAATTTTTCACTTGGCAGTAACACAATGCTTAAAAATGACATTGTTTTGCATAAGAGCATATCCAATTTTTTATATTGTAATATTCTCACCTAAACAAAGTGTTGTGATAATCAATCTATGGGGTGAGTAAATTATTCAATAACAACAAAGCAATGATGTAATAATTATCACTGTAAAATCAAGGAAAAAATTTGTTTATAAACTTTCTGAATATAATAGGCAGGGATATGTTAGTGCAAACTAATTTTTAATCATTAGTCTTTCAATAATACATCTAAAAATTCCAAGAATAGAAAGATAATAAATTAGACTTAATAATAAACCCAAAAACTATAAGCAGTCTCCTAGATCTACTTTTCTAAAAAAAAATTGTTTAAATAAATATTTTCTTTTTTCATAATGATCTTTAGGAAATTTTACGCAATAATAAAATACTTTTTTAAAAACAAACAAACTTTTATTTAATAATTTTTAGAATAAGACTTAATATCACGAGTTTCAGAATCATGAGCAAACATTCATCATGGAAAATCATTACCTTATCCTACTATTAAGATATGAAGTTGTAATAGTTTTTCTTATAAACATTTAGTTGAAGGCGGAGTTTGGGTTTACATTTTAACATAGATTTTATGTATATATTTATAAAGAGAAAAGTAAATGAATTGGGAAGGATGTGTACATAGCAATTTAAATGTATACAATTTTGTTCAAATGTGGCTGGAAAAAAAAATTAAGATACCGCGATTTTTAACATACATTAAAATAAAAGGCAAAAATTGTTATATAATTGTAGAAATAATTTTTTAATATTTGATCACAAAGGAGAAAAACGATAATATAGTATAGGTGCGAGTTTACAAATATATACTTCATATACACTAAAATTATTCCAGCATTTCATAAAACTTAATTGTAGAACATGATTAGCACTTTGTATATCTAGATTAGAGATAATTCGTAATAGCATTAGTTAAAAATCACTCTAATTAAAAGGAATGTTAAAATTAAATACATGGGGAGGGGAATCAAAAATACTTTTAATAAGCCAAATAAAAATACTGTACTATATATATATTATTAAACTTCAAAATACACCTTATGCTAATTTCAAGGATTACTTTCCTCATTCTCATTGGAACTTCGTAATCAACTTCTTAAAAAATTTGCAGGGCCAGCATAAGCATCATCTAATGTCTGTTTTTATATGGAGCGATGTGATGCGCAATGGCTTTTCCTTTACCGAAATCAGGAATCTCTCAGCCACTATGCCCAGAGAAATCTGTTAGCCATTTTTTTATTACTAAGAAATTCAGCACCACCCTCTGTGAAATAAATATATTACAGTCTGTATTTCAAAATAGCCAGCCTCAAAATGATGCCCTCTGTGAAATAAATATACGGTATTAGAGTCCATTTCAAAATACCCAGCCACAAAATGATCGTTTTGAGGCTGGCTATTTTGAAATACTGACTCTAATATATTTATTTCACTGAAAGTGGTACTGAATTTCTTGGCCATGTGGGGTGATTTAATATTTGGATATTTATTTCAGTTTAGCGTTAAGCACTGGGATTATTAATTATTTTATTTTTTCCAATAAATTAAAAGCTGTAAATTAAAAATACCTTTTAAAATAATAATAATAAAAAAACAAACTATGTAGCTCGTTGCAGTTCAGTATTAATTGTAATAACTTTCCAGATGTTTGATTTTGCATCTGATTTTTTTTACCCTATTGTCTTTAATAGAGAGGCTGCTTTCTTAAATGACTTTTCTAAATATCTCTGATATGATACATGCGATCCAAAGTAGCGTAAAAAATTGAAATGTTTTTCACAGCCCAATAAATACTTTAACTTTCAAAAGCCAGAAAACGCAGGCAGACGTTTATTTTGACTTTATTTATTAACAAGACTTCTCTAATAAATAATTTTTTTCCTCCCTTCTTTCTTACAAAGAAATAAAGCTATAATAAAATATTTTAAATTGTTTAAAATTAATAACATTGCTACTTTTAAGCAAATCTTTCTTAATTTACGTTGACCCAAATTTTTTTATAACCATTGGCTATATACATAAAATAAATAGCATATCGTACTGTGAACAACAGGAATACTGGCGTTTACAAATCTTGCTAAAATAATCTTAATCTTAAAGTAAATAAGGCAACACAAGACTTTTTAACTTACATATTTACTTTGATCCAGAGCTTTCATTTGTAAGATTGAATAGATAGTAATATTATAATAAAATACCCAGACCAGTTTCTCCCTATTAGTTATTGATGCCACTAAAAAGTTAACTTACTATACAGAAACTAAAAATTATTGGAATTTCAGATAATAATTGTTAAAGGTAGCTTGCCTGATAAAGATGTGTGCAATCCAATAATTAGAAACTAGTCTGTGGATTTAAATATAATAATACTATTTAGTATAAATTTCAAACCCTTACTATCAAATCTATATTACATCCAGAGATCTGCTTCATGAAATTGCCTCTATATTGTTTCAAAGATCATTGTCACAAAAAAACAAAGGAATACAAACATAATATATATCTCATTGAATGCCTATTTTGTTTTAGAATTAAAAAAAAAAAAAAACAGGGCATGAAAAATTATATATTGCTTTTATTTTAAGGAAATGGCAATTACATAATTAATATACATCGAAAAAAATAAGAAAAATAATATTAAAAGATAAGTGCTAAATAGATTAAAAATAATGCTCAATAGCTTTAAAAAAACCCAGCAAAGATTGATAATAATAAATTAGAAGTCAATACAATGGAAATGCAATAAAATTAAAATTAAACAAAGCAAAGCAAAACTCCATATAGTAGTGCCACCTGTGCATTACTATATGGAGCACTTTTTCATATGTCATAACATCGGCCGGGACGCGAACCCACAACCGTCTCGCAACCAACTACTTGCTTGCAAGGCAGCTGCGATGACTTCTCGGCTAACAACCTTGCGTAAAAAGATTTTAATAAATGTATTTTACCAGTACCAATGCTTAAAACACTAAACATCACATGATCACCTGATTAGCACAAGGTGGCACTACTATATGGAGAGTTTTTGCCTGTTTACCAATGCTTAATTACAGATCTGAATATCAAACACATCAAAAATGAAACACATAGGTGTAAAACAAACGATTACTAGCATCATTTAAAGAAATAAAAAGCTCAAATGGAGTTGAGCTGAAATATCACAAAAAGAAATAACAATAAATTGAACATTAAAATCTTAAATAAGATCCCAAATGATTGAAATAGAAGTCTAAAATCAAACACACATAGATGCAATTGTCAGAAGTTTTGAATCATAAAAAACTAGTTTAAACTCGAAGAGAAAAATAAATTGTTAATAGCTGAAAATAATGATGATAATGATATTACGAATAAAAACTCAATAAAAATTATTTTAGCTTTTATTCGAACTTTCACACGACCCACTACCCTCAGTGCCATTTCATATTGCTGACCCACCTGATCACACACACACGTGTTGATAAATAATCACTAAACCAGCAATCATCAGTTGATCTAGATTAATATTCTTACACATATATACAATCAGTGCTCAGCTTTATATTAAGATAGCCAATCTTCATACTTTAATGGACAGGCTTCAAACTATTTCAACTCACAACTCTTCAGCCTTCCATTTCATTGAAAATCTGATGATGGAACGTTCAAAGCTGAGCACTGATTGTATATATGTGTGAAGAAAGTAATCTAGACCAACTGATGATTGCTGGTTTGACATGAAAAACGTATATTGGTGATTATTTATCTTTTCAACATGTATGTGATCAGGTGGGTCAGCAATATGAGATGGCACTGAGAGTAGTGGGTCGTGTGAAAGTCCGAGTTCGAATCCTGCATATATTACATATATAAATGCAAGTTTAAGCCTGTACAATGTATTAATTTAGATTATTATGTGTGCTTTAAAATTTATCATAAAGTGTGTTTTATATTTATATATAGACTTTCTGAAATTTATAAATTTTAATAATTATTAATCTTATTGGGATTATTTATTCATGCTACTATTACTCGCGGTAATTAAATATTAGTGTGAATATCATTTGAAAGCTACTGTTTTGTTTTTGTTTTGTAATCATAATTTTTAAAATATATTTTCTAAAATTAATAAATGTATTCTTTAAAAGAAATAATAAAAGATATGGGGGTGGGGGTGTCAGAAGTCAGAACCTTATGAAAATAATTTCCGAGCAATAAAAGATTTTAACACTATTGTTACAAATGACAAGTTATATGCATTTTTTTTTAAAAAAATTTACTTATTTAAAAAGTGAGGAAAAAGAATGAATATACAAATATTCCCGAGGAATTACATAATTTTGCTTTAGCTTCTATTATGTATCCAGACACATACAAAACACAAACTATTGGAATCAAGAAAGCTATTAACAACAATACTTTTGGGACAATCACGTATAATTTCTTCTGTTGATTAAAAATGTATTTAATTAAATACATTTTGAATAGTTTATCAGTGCTATTTCAAGCTGACAAGATTGAAAATAAAAAAAGAATCATTTAACTCAATAGGGATATTTTTTAAAGAAGCACTATAGTATTATCGAAAAACATAGTTATATACATAAAATTACTAAGTGAATTTTGTAATCAGTTTAGGAAGTATTGTGTTGTCTCAAATAATAATAAATATGTCCATAGATAAAATATATTGTACATTTTAGTGAAGTGTTAATCAAAAAACTATCATTTTCATGATAGTAGTGTCATCCGGTGCATTAATGGAACCAGGAAGATTTGTGTATAAAAATCCCCATCTAGTGCCTAATCAACAATATTTTCAGACTAGTTTCTAGTTTGTGGCTTTCAGCAATGAGAGCTTTGGATCAGAAAGCACTGCACGTAAATCTAAGAATCTAATACAACCCTCCAGAAGCCACCTTTTACCTATTTAGTTAATTATAAAGCTAAGAGCTCAAGATGAAAATAGATGTTTAATCCAAACTCATTTGCTTGGTAGTCATAAAGATCTAAACTACCACTCCAGCCTATGGGATGATGGTAACTGTGGTTTTGTATACATGCTGAACTGGTTTCAGATCCATATGAGGTTGGATTGAAAATATTGATCTGTTTTCATCTTGAGTGTCTAGCTTTATAGTTAACTAAATAGGTAAAAGGTGGCTGCTGAAGGTTTGCATTAAATTCTTAAATCTAGGTGCAATGCTTTCATATCCAAAGTTATTCACAGACGAAATCCAAAAGCTAGAAACTGGTCTGGGGGTATTACATGAGTAAGCATTAGATGGGGATTTTATGCACAAACTTTATTGCACCATTGATTTTTGGAGAATTTGCTACTGCTTATAACAGCTTGTGTAAGCATAGGAAATGGTGATCATGTAATGATCATTTCCATGACTTAAGATTTGAAGTGAAATTAGGACTTTTTTTTTGATTGATTAAAATGTTCAAAACAAGTTTACGAGTAATTTTTTTTCAGGTAGATTGAGGATAAACAGCCTAGTTAGATATACAATTATTGATCAGTAAATGAATATTCAGATATGCTTAATTAGATCAAAAGTACCAAACTCTCCATACAGTAGTACCACCAAGTGCAAGCTTTCATAATTAATGGATGAAGGTTTGTGCATAAAATCCCTACCTAATGCCTCTTCATGGCTTTGATCAGTGAGGAGCCTTAGATTTGAGAGCCCTGCACCTAGATCTTAGAATCTAGTGCAACCCTCCAGCAGCCAACTTTTACCTATTTGATTAACTATAAAGTTGAGAGCTAAAGTGAAAACACCATAATGTTTCCAACCCAAGCTCATTCACTTGTATAGTCATATAGATTTGAATTCAGCTAAGCATCTATTTATTCTTTGGTGTCTTTCATTTTTTAAAAATCACAGTCATCATTATCCTATAGGCAGGATAAATATAAAACCATCAAAACATCACGTGATCACCATTTCATATGCATACACATTCTGTTAATAAGAGTTAATAAGCTCTTAGCCTTATAGTTAATCAAATAGGTAAAAGGTAGCAGCTGGAAGGTTGCCTTAGATTCTAAGATCTAGGTGTAGTGCTCTCAAATCCAAGGCTTCTCACTGATGAAAGTCACAAGCTATAAACTAGTCTGGGTATGTTGGATGAGTAGACACTAGATAGAGATTTTATGCATAAGTTCCTGCATCCATTACACTTGGTAGCACTACTGTATAAAGAATTTGATATTCTTAACAAAATGTGTAAGCATATAAAATGGTGACCATGTGAGTTTTGATGGTTTTAGATCAAAAAGTATCTAAGAATTTAAATAAATAAATAAAAAATACAAAAAACAACACCACATTTGTTATAAAACTTCAATATAGTTTCTTTGGGAAAATGTTGAAGTTTTTGATTTTAGAGAACTATTGAAATCTTTTTGTATGTTTATATTGGACTATTTCCATCATCTAATATGTGTGTTGAATGTCTTAGAAAATTTAATTTTATTTAAATATTTAAAATACCTCCAACTGTTGGTAATCATTAACTATTAGTAATATAAACAAGTTAGTATATGCACAATGTTTTGAGAGGTGTTATTCTCCCCTCTTCTTCAGGTGTTGCTGGCCTGACCAGTGACAGTACTAGCATGGGATTTGAACCTGGGTTCTTAGATTCTTGATTATTGAATTTTAAGGTAACGCTCTAACCAACTGAGCTATTTTGTTTATATTACTAATAGTTAGTGCATATACTAACCTGTTTGTTGTGATATTACTAACAGTTGGTTCATATACTAACTTGTTTGCTGTGATATTACTAACAGTTGATGCATATACTAACCTGTTTGTGTGATATTACTAACAGTTGAAAGGTATCTGGAATATTTAAATGAGATTAAATTTTCTAAAGACATTCAACACACATATTAGATGATGGAAATAATCCAATATAAAAATACAACTAGAACACCATCATCACAAACCTTCAGGAAAACATTGAACTCTTTTATCTGTTACCTATGTTATAAAAATTTCATTTTAATCAATTTTCAATACTATATACACTTTTCATACAATTATGTAATTTTAATACACTTGTATTGTTCAACTTGATATGAAAAGGTTGCTTGATCCAAATATTTTTTTAATATCTATGTACAGATAGAACCCAAATACTTATAGTTTTAAAAAATGTTTATTATCCAGACAGTATTATGATCTTTCATGATACTTGACTTCTAGCAATTTATTTTAAGAATAATTTTTTCTAGCCATACAGACACAGATAAAAAAAATAATTACAGTAAAGTAAATAAATTAATATCCACTCACATTTAAAAATACAATTAATGAAATACAGCTCAATAAATATATGTAAATTAATAAGTAATTGCAATGAGTACAATATATTTTATCTTAGCTGAACAGCTTGGTAATTAATACTGTGATTATATCTAGCAACCAAATAGAAGACAGAGAGAAATCATTGAATAAGCTGACTGATTAAAAAAAAACATAAGATTTCCAGCCTTCTTGATTTTTAAAAAGATTATATAAAATTGCCAATTGAAAAAGCAGGTGTGGCAATGGAAATCACAAAATAAGTGGATACAATAAAAATAAACTTTTTGTCTTCTTGTTATTTAAAAAACATTAAAAAAAAAATCAAGTCAGATGTCACATGACCTAATTTAATAAAGCTTGTGTTTACAAATGTTATATATAGAGCTCGCAAAACAAAGCTTGTTAAGAGTTTATTTAAAAACATTATATGAAATTAATATTTGGAAGAAGTGAGGATTACTAAATAAGTTGACTCGATAAACAATAAGAATTTGTATTTAATTATGCTCCATTAAACTCATATGCCATTTGTCTAAATAATGTGTTAATCATGTGTATTATGTCTAATTGTGATGATATTGTAATATTCTCATGCATTTTTATTTTTTATTAATATCTCTATGCTTTGATTGCATCAATCACTATCTAGATGGATATTGTCCATATCTGAAATTTGTAAGTTTTTTCTTCACAGCTGTTTTTAGATGTATTTGCTTCCATTACTTCCTGCTGCTCTCCATCCTTTTTATTTTTATTCTCCATTTTAATAATCCTCAAAAACCACTAAATATCACATGATCACCATCTCTTATACTAGCACATAATTGTTATAAACAAGGCAAAATTCTCCATACAGTAGTGCCACTCTGTGCCAACCAAAGTGATCAATGGATGCCAGAAGGCTTGTGCATAAAATCCCTATCTAGTGCCTACTCATCCAATATCCCCAGACATGTTCCTAAGATCTAGGTGCAGTGCTCTCAGATCCAAGGCTCCTCGCTGACGAAGGCCACAAGACAGAAACTAGTCTGGGGATATTGGATGAGTAGGCACTAGATAGGGATTTTATGCACAAGCCTTCTGACATCCATTGATTACTCTGGTTGGCACAGGGTGGCACTACTGTATGGAGAGAGTTTTGCCTTGTTTAATCCTCAAAAATTTTAAATGCAATAAACTTATCATATGCAATAGAATTATAAATGGATACACTGACAATAACTGCACTAGATAATCCTCCGAATCACTCTGGAATGCCACATATATTTGTGTTTCTTCACAGCACAACTTGATTTGTTCTTTCTTCTTGTTGTTTTTTTGTTTTACAATATAATTACAATATAGAAAAAAAATTGTCTGGCCAACTATATCATTCATATAACTCAAGCAAATGGGAGTTAATAACAACTGAAAATTGAAGCCCTCATTCTGGGCAAACCAAAAATTTACAATAAATGGTATTACTATGTAATGATCAGACATAGCATAGTTCAACATTTTACATTTTCTCTATTTATTTATTTACATAAATTACATGGGTGTCACCTAGTTTTAAGCATTAAGTCATAAATCAACATGTTTATTTTAAAACAATATCATAGAGAATATAAATTACTCCTGATAAATTATGGTAGACCACACAATCTTACATAAACAAAGTAACAAATCATGTAGTAATAATTTATTTACAAATGTACCTATTAATTGATGTACAATATATTTTCTTTAATAAAATTAAAAAATTACATACCAATAATTTATTTACAAAGTATAATTATTCACTGATATGCAATTTCTTTCTTTAACAAAGTCCTTTAATCTTTATACATCATAATATCAATATATTCATAGATAATCAAATACATTCACCATACTTTTAACTCTGATTTCAATAAATTTAAATATAATTATATGCATATTCAAATTCATAAATTTAATGGAAAATAACTGGATAAAAAGCCAAATGTAATGGATATGAATTTCTGATCACCAACAATAATAAATATAATAGTAAATATAAAGTGATTACTAATAATGTATCCCATAAATTTAGGTAATCAAATTAATGATAAGTAAAGCTGATTGTTCAATAAATGCCTACAGATTTGGGTATCCAGAATGTAATGGAAAATATTATAAACTAAGTAGCTTTCTCTAATTATGACCTACATAATTGGGCAATCCAAAATATAATAAATAAATGCTATACATAGTCAATCAAAATATAATTAATAAATAAATAAGTTGATTCACAAATGGGTCTATGATAATTTCAATTTACATCTATAATGGACTTTTAAAATTTCTAAGGCACCAATGAATCCCAAAGATATATGTCTTTGCTAGACAAATCAAAATAAAATTCAATAAGTAATGATTTATTTGTTAATAAGGTATAGTGTGGGATATACAGTTAACTATCTTAATTATAAAAGGTAAATTATGTAATAAAATAATTTTGCATAATATAATAATTTGTGCAAGAGGTCAATCAGCAGATACTTAGATTAACAATAAAATATAACTTATTAACACAAACATTAACTCATTTAGATGGCTAAGACAAATAACATTTTTATTAAACAATTGCAATCTATCATCGGCCAATGTATATTTATAATCTATCTCTTCCAGATTGCAATTAGGTAATATGACCTTTAATTGAAAATATTAATATATACAATCAAAAAAGGGTTAATTATAGTTTCTCTCTCTCTCACACACACAAAACAAAATGTAATGGAAATTTTATTATTCTTATATATTTTTTTAATATGTATAATATCTTTCAAATCAAGTAATGCTTCTTTCTAATAATAGTTATTATATAATTTAAACTAAATTATATGAAGTATTAGTTAGGTTTTAAATTTAGATTTGTTTTCATAAAAAATAATACATTATTCATTAACTTGATTTTTTTTTACTATTTATGTGTATATTGAATGATAAAATAAGATAGCATTAATAATAAAATTATGAATAAAGAAGATTACTGATAAATATCTATCAGTAATTAACATTATACTCTTAATTATTATTAACAAGTGAAAGTTAACTGAATAGATCTCATTTAAAAGAAATTTGTCTATTTGGCATTAATTTTAGTTTCAGCTCCATTATTCTGCAACATTTTCATTGACACTCCCATGATAGCAAACACAAACATTGAGTTCCATAAACATTTTAATCATTAAAAAAAGATCTAACTATTTCTTTTGTTTGATATTAACTAATGATTTAATAACTTCATGCTGGTTAGCACAACATTTGTTGTTATAAATTCTGTTTTGTTCATAAGAATATTAAAAGAGGGAAGGAAGTTCGTGTTCTTTTCCCCCTATGTCACTTTCTAATTTCTTTGCTATTAATCCAGAATCTATTGGTAAAATATATAAAAATAAAACACAAATTCTAAAAATGAAAAAGTATAAGTATTTTTCTTGCTGATCTTCTTGTTCTCACTCAGTAACCAACAATAATGCAGTTCTTTATTATTGTTGTTGTTAATTGTTATTATTATTACTATTAAGCACTCATGAGCATGAGATTCTCCTTCAATGACTTTAATAAAGCCATTGTTATCATTCAATATAACTTATTAAAAATATTTTATTTTTAAATTTTAATAAATATATTGTTCATTCACTCCCAATTTACTCAAACTATAAATATATTTACTAAACACAAGATTTATTAACTTATTAATTATGGGGGAATAATAAATATGTGTATATCACATATTACCACCCTTAATAAAAAATAAAGAAAACTATTCCAAACAATTAATGTAAGGTCATCACTACCAACCAAGCATTCTATCAACAACCTATGATTAATTAAATTATACCATCACAATAATAAATCAAGATTTATGTATATTTAGGCTTCTTATATTTTAAAAAGATATCTAAGATATTATTTCATAGTAAGGTTTCAAATTATGAACATTATATGTTCTGTTGACAGCTTTACATTTCATCCTAACTGGATACTTGTAAAACAAATCCATAACATCATATAAGTTGTATAAAATTTGATTAATAAAACATAACTCCTTAATTTTTAATGAATATAGATACTTGATACCAAATAAACTCATGAATATAGTCATTAATATAAATTGGATATTTACTACCATATCCATAATGAATCACACATTTAATTGTAGCCTTGCAATAAGTCGTATTTTCCAAACTATAATTTTGTAAACTAAGTACATATCACTGGTCTTATTTTATGATAGAGAACAATTCTTATGTTTCCAGATGTGGTATCTACATTTATAATTATGTACTTTATGATGGCAAAATCATTTTGATTTTAAAGGTTTTTCTTTTAAGGATAAAATTTTATACCTATCAGCACTATTTAAGCTTGTGATAAAATCACTCTTTAAAGAAACTTGGTCATTTGTTTCATATTGCATCGCATCTAAGCTAATATAATATGAATGACCCTGCTCCATCTGAGTTTTCAATCTTTAGACATCTTCTTTCTGTCTATTCTTTACCTTCTCTATCTCCTTATCATTAATTTCTTAATCCTTGTTTAACTTAATTTCAAGGATTCTATCTTTATTCTGGCATTTCAATCTATATACTTTTCAATTTTAATTTCTATTATTTGAATCCAATTTTGTCCCTTTCCTATACTATCTGCTAACTTATTGATTTTTATTTGCATCTGACTTTGAGTCTTTCCCATTTTACTCTCTAGCCCATCAAAATTAACTTTCAAATCATTTATTTGCTGGTATTATTTTCTTATTTCATGAATCAACTCTGTACGCACATCCTTGATTTCTTGTCTCAATCTATTTTGTAACACATATTGATACTTTTCAATCTTCATTACAAACATTTCCTGGCTTTGGTTTATGTCTAGTTTAAGCTTTTCTTGGTTTGCTTCAGTTGCATTTGATTCTTGTCACAGTTTTTTTGATTTTTATTAACTTTAGTTAGTAAATCTCTTGATAATTTTTCCTGACTTTGTTTCAATTCTTGTTTAAATAATTCTTGGCTGACTCATTGAGCTCTTCAATATGGTCATTATAGGTTCATTTTTATTATTTTATGATGTGCTGGAGACTTCAATAATTTGTCTTCCCTGCCCTAACATATCTAATTCCTTCTCACTATCCATAACTTGTTTTTATTTATTATTTTACTTTTAAAAAAAAAAGAACATGTCTATCTTCCTTAATTCAATATCTGAGACCAAATGAAATAAATAAATTTGTTTTTCTCTACTATGCCTCATATGGTGACACCTATAATTTAATCAAATTTCTACATACACATATTTCAATTTATATGAGACCTCTTTAGTATAAAATATCATAATAGCACCATTCCTCAAATGACTGATTAACTTATTCACAATATTATTATCCCAAACTATTGTATTAAGTTTTTCAATATTCAACTTATATCTTGTACAATATGGTATATATTTCATGACTATGCTCAAAGATATGATATATTGGACTATTTCCATTACCTGAATGAATATTGAATGTAAAGAAAATTTTAAACTTTTTTTAAACTTTCCAAATACAAACAACTTATTAGTAATAACACACAAATAGACAACACAGGTTAGTAATTAACAACTTTTGAGTAGTATTATTCTCCACTTTTGTTCAGATATTGCTGGTCTATATGCACAGTGACAATATTCACTTAGAAGTTGAACTTGTACCTTTAGATTCTTGAATATCGAATTTAAGGCAAACGCTCTACCAACTGAACTATTCTGTCAAAGGCAACATATAGTAGAAATTTGATTCATTCATATTTGAGGATTGGTTCAAATCCTCCTGAATCCTTCAATTTTTTTTATGAGCAAGGCTAATTAGTTTTTATTATTATTATTATTATTATTATTATTATTGTTTAATATTTTTCCTAAGAGCAAGATTAATTAGAGGCTTCCATACATTGGGTATTGCCAAACTGGGTTGACTTATAGGATTATTTACCACTATCATATGAGCAGCTTCCTTAAATTTTCTTCTATGCATTTCCCCTTCTTTATTCAATAGTAATAAAAAAAACAACTAATTAGCCTTGCTAATAAAAAAAATTGAAGGACTCACAAGGATTTGAACCAAATTCATCGTATATAAATATATCAAATTTCTACTATATGTTGCCTTTGACAGAATAGCTCAGTTGGTAGAGCATTTGCCTTAAAATTAATATTCAAGAATCTAAAGGTGTGAGTTCAACTTCTAAGCAAATATTGTCACTGTGCATATAAGCCAGCAACACCCAAAAAAGAGTGAAGAAAAGTGGAGAATAATACTACTCGAACCATTATGTATTTACTAAACTGTGTTGTCTATTTGTGTTATTACTAACAAGTTGTTTTAATAATTATATTTATAAAGCACAAAAGTAATATTTATTAAGGCTGTAATCTTAAGACTATGCGCCTGAAAAAATGACAGTAGGGACTTGTCTGTTAAATAAATCTTGTGTTAAAGATTTGCAGAGGTCCCTACTGTCATTTTTTCAGGCACATAGTCTTAAGGTTATAGCCTTAATAAATATTAACAAGTTGTTTGTATTTGGAAAGTTTAAATAAAATTTAAAATTTTCTATACATTCAACATTCCTCATAGATTATGGAAATAGTCCAACATATCATCACATCTAATAATATACCATCATCATAAAACTTCAGACATATGTTCAAAAGACTTTATATTATACTTTTGCCAATGATTTAAACAATAAGCATCAAGGCTTTCCATTTATTTTCCAAAATAACTAGGAGAAAATATCTTCAATAAAATAAGTTGACTTCAGTTACTTTTCATTATTTATTTTACAGTTGCTTCATAAAGAGAACTTAATAACATCTTTTGGTAATTATCCCATATTCCTTTTGCATTTTGATAACTTATGGTATATATCTGGTGCTTTTAATGGCATAAATTCTTACTTTTATTATTATCTGGCAAGACCAGGCATCATCATCTGGTACTTTGCATTCATGTGCTTTTTTGGCATATTTACAAAATATTTTATAACATATTTTACAGCTCTGTTATTTCTCAATTCATGTATTGATGTATCTATTTTTCAGAAAACAATTTGACAACTCACTCTAAATTTGAACTCTTAACAAAGCACAATGACAAAATTAAAATTACTATTTATTGAGTCACTAATCAATTTAATCTAAAATGTTATATTAATTACGATTATTAAGCAATATTTTAACTTTATCTATTTATTATTTTACAACTCAAAATCTCTCATGAGTTATACATAAACACTCATGGTGCGTGTTGGGCAACCAACTGTAATGAGAAATATTAAAACTAGATAAAACCTACCTGACTTATAAATGCTCCATGTTGGACACAAAATGTAATGGAAAATAACTGCATAAAAAGCCAAATGTAATGGATATATATTTGTGATCACTAACAATAATAAATATAATAGTAAGTATAAACTGATTACCAAGAATATGTATCATAAATTTAGGTAACCAAATTAATGATAAATAAGCTAATTGTTCAATAAATGCCTTACAAATTTGACTAACAAGAATGCAATGGTAGAAATTCTAAAACAAGTAGTTTTCTCCAATTATAAGCTACATAATTGGGCAATCCAAAATATAAGAATAAATACTATACTTAGGCAGTCAAAATATAACTAATAAATGCATAAATAAATAATGTGATCCACAACTGAAGCTATATAATAATTTATATTTACATCCATAACAGATCCATAATATTTATAAGGTGGCAATGAATCCCAAAGATACATGTTTCTGCTTGGCAAAAAGAAACAAAAATTCAATATATGATTATTTACTTGCTAATAAGATATCATATGTGATATACAGTTAACTATCTTAATAATAAAATATAAATTATGTCAAAATAATTTTGTATAATATAATGATTTGTGCAAAAGTTCACCTAACAGATACTTAAATTAATAATAAAATATAAATTTATTAAAGCAAATGTTAACTCATTTAGTTGTCTAAAATAAATAACATCATTTTTATTTAACAACTGCAATCTAGAATTAGTCAATGTATATTTTTAATCTATCTCTGCCAGAGTACAATTAGAAAATATGATCTTTAATTGAAATCGTTACATATAGTCAAAAAATGATTAATTACAGAGTCTCTCTTTCTCTCACACAAAATAAAATGTAACAAAAATTATTATTATACATATATTGATATGTATTATATCTTTCAAATCAAGTAATGCTTTTTTATAATAATAGTTATATAATTTAAACTGAATTATATGGAGTATTAATTAGATTTTAAATTTAGATTTGTTTCTATAAATAATGCATTAATAATTGATTTAATTCTGACTTACTTGATTTATTGTACTATTTAAGTATATATTGAATGATAAAATAAGATTGCATTAATAATAAAATTATTAATAAAGATTTTTATTAATAGATCTATCAGTAATTACCATTATACTCTTAATAGTTATTAACAAGTGAAAGTTATCTGAGTAGATAATTTTAAAAAAATTTGTCTATTTGGTATTTGGTACCAAGATTAGTGTATAATTTTAGTTTCAGCTCCTTTATCCTGCAGTGTTTTCTTTAGCACCTTCACAATAACAAGCATGAACTTAGGGTTCCATAAATATTTTAATCATTAAAAGGATTCCAACTATTTCTTTTATCAATATTATGATCCATGGCAAATCTAATGGCATTTCTATTGGTAAAATATATGCAAAATTAAACACAAATTTTAGAGATGAAAAAGTATATGTATTCTTTTTGATGATCTTGTTGCTGTCACATAGTAAACAACAATAATACAGTTGTTGTTGTTGTTGTTGTTATTATTATTATTATTAGAAGCAGCAGCAGCAGCAGCTCATGAGTGTAATATTCTCCTTCAATGACTTTAATAAAGCTATTGTTGTCATTGAATATAACTTAATAAAAGTATTTTATTTTCAAATTTTAATAAATAAATGTTCAGTCACTCCCAATTTACTTAAACTATAAATGTACTTAGTAAACACAAGATTTTTAATTTTCATTATTTATTCACTTATAAACTATATGAAGATAATAAATGATGGCATGTATATATCACAATAAATATAACATTTCTTTGACTCACATGTCTCCTAATACTTACACATATATATGTTCTATATGGAATATACATTAATGCTATCTTTATAATAATCATAAGGAATGGACTTTTTTTAGATCCTAATCCTAAACAGAACCACTTATATAATAGTAAGTATAAAGGGATGATTTTTTGATCCTAATTCTAACTGAATAAATCTTTTATACAATAATTATAAGGAATTGTCTTTTGGTCTTCAGCCTAATTTAATGTAACTACAATTTATACAGGGATGACTCATTCTGAGAAATACTTTTAATTCATTAAACTGATAGGAAAGTATTAGCCCAATATGAATGTGAATATATGCAAACTATTAAATATTGAATAAAAAACTGGATATATACAAATATATCTATATAAAATCAAATTTTCAGTTATCAAATATTATGAATGAATGAGACTAATGGAAATAATTACATTGTTACTACAGTTATTTGAGATTTAAGCAATTTATATGTGTGCATTGCATTTACATAATTTTTTTTTATCTTTCCCTCTTATTAATAACTTATACAAAATTCATAAGCTTAGCATGTATATGTGATATATAATAATTATTTTTTTTTTAAAATAAAAAAATTTTTAACAAATAAAAGGAAGTTATTACAAATTCATTTTTTTTTAAACTAATAGTTTCTTCAAAATAATATCAGGATAACAAGTGTTATTTACAAATTCAGATTACTTAAAATAAGGTATAAATATAAAACCAAAATAAAATAATTGGCATTTGCTTTGTTTCTGACAAATATTAAAAGTTCATTTATGTTAATAATATAGTCATAATTTCAACTGTCATTTAAATAAGCCTATTTCATTTCAGCTGGAGTTAGTCAAATATTATTCAAAAGTGTTGCAGATTAGATCTATCTAACCTGTTAGTAATATTCTTTTTATTTTGAAAACATAAGTGTTTGTTCTGTGAAATTTTAATGAAGTAATAATATCCCAATCTTCCAAGAGAAAAAAAAGCTTTTATCAAAACTTAGTTTCTTTTTTAAACCTCATTTTAGTTTTTTAAACCAAATTTTCATATCATTTTGCTTAGAAAAAAAAATATTTTTATTGAAGTGAATAATGAACTGTTCAATATATTGTGATATACACATGTCATCATTTTTAGTCTTCTTTATAGTTTATGAGTAATTAAACAAAGAAAACAATTAAAGGTCTTATATTTAATAAATATGTTTAGTAATTTGGGATAAATGTAGAGTGAATGGATACTTTATTTATTAAATTTAAAAATGAAATATTTTTATTAATAGTGAATGATAACAATGCTTTATTAAAATTAGAAGAGATAATAAAATGTTCATGAGCTAATGTTTAAACCAAAAGACTGCATAATTATTGTTTTTGTTAGTTGCCAAGTGATAAAATTAGTTCAGAAAGAAATATATACACATTTCTCTTTAAAACTTGTTTTACTTTAGCATATATTTTATCAATAGAATTTACAATTATAGTAAAAAAATGATATACTGTCAATAAAAAATCACTTAGAAGGGAAGGAACACAAACTTTCCCTTGTTTGATATATTTATGGTTAAAATGGAAAGATTAACAACAAATCTATGCTTAATTGCTATGGAACTCGGACCATTAAATTTATCATGGATTATAACATTATCAAGAGAAATACAGCATCTAATAATTAAAATGCTTATAGATCCTAAGTTTATGTTATGCTAGCATGGAGATACCAAAGTAAACACTTCAGGATGAGGAAGCTTAAATTGAAGTTACAAATATGTTTAACTTGGTAACAGACATTGACAGACAAATTTCTTAGAATTATCTACTCAGAGGTCTTCACTTACCAGCAATAATTAAAAATATAATGTTAACTTTCAATAAATATTTATCAAAAATCTTTCTTCTTTATTAATATCTTAATTTTAAAGCAATTTTATATTTCCCCCCTATCATTGGATATGAACTTTAATTTTAAAAAAAGATAAATCAAGCAAGTTAGGCTTGAATTAATTATTAACATATTAATTTTATAAAACCAATCAAAATTTAAAAATATAATTTAAAATTTATAATTGTTAATTAGAGAAGATATTAATTAGTATTAAAGTTTATCGGCTTAACGTTTTTGAGGATCCATGCCTCATATTCATAGCCTTCATAAAATGTATAATAAAATATGCAAATACAAATATTCAAATAAGCTAGTATTACGTAGCCCATTTCTTCGAGATCTCGAAGCAAGTATCCTTTCTATTAATGGCATGGATGTTTCCATTGATGTAAAATGCCTCCTTTATTTTTCTTTTGTGATCATTTGATTCTGAGCACAATATTATGGGATTGGCGGGTGTGAAGTTGTGTCCAGATTGTTTAGCATGCTCCAAGAATACAGAGGACGTGTTACATCAATGGAAACATCCATGCCATTAATAGAAAGGATACTTGCTTCGAGATCTCGAAGAAATGGGCTACGTAATACTAGCTTATTTGAATATTTGTATTTGCATATTTTATTATACATTTTATGAAGACTATGAATATGAGGCATGGATCCTCAAAAACGTTAAGCCGATAAACTTTAATACTAATTAATATCTTCTCTAATTAACAATTATATATTTTACATATAGTGAGAAGTAAAGCTATATTTATTACATAATTTAAAATTATAAAATAACGTTTATTATCAGAGCATTGCTTGATTTTGAATATGAGATATTTTCTTTAAATAATAAAAATAATGACATTAAAATCTCTATTATCTTTTATATTTTTTTGTATGAGAAAAACTCTGTAGTTAATAATCCTTTATGACTTGACTGTATCCTGTTAATAATTTTAATTATAGATCATATCTTTTAATTTCAATCTGGCAGGAATAAATTATAATATCCATTGTATGATGTTAGATCAGTTATTAATTTATTTCTTTTAACCACCTCAATGAGTTAATGTTTACATTAATAAATTTATATTTATTATTAATCTAAAGTATCTGTTGATTGACCTATCACACCAATCATTCTATTATATGAAATCATTTTATTACACATTCATTTTATTATTAAGATATTTAATTAAACATCCTATACTATATCTTATCAGCTTTGTCAAGCAAAAATACTTATCTCTGGTCCCATTGGCACTTTACAAATTCATGAGTCTACTGCAGATGTAAATCTAAACTATCATAAAGTCATTTATGAATTGATTCATTTATTTGTTTATTATTAGTCTTTTTTTATAAGTATATTTATTCAGTATATTTTAGATTGCCCAAATATGTAGTGCATAATTGGAGAAAATTACTTTGTTCATAATTTTACTTATTACTTTTATTCACCCAAATCTATAAGACATTTGCAGGCCAGCTAGCCCTGTTCAATTATAATATTCTCTATTATATTTATGATTACTCAAATCTGCAAACTATTCAATGAACAGTTAGTTTAGTTTTATCCATATTGTTGTAGGTCGATTTTCATTTATCATTTTATTTATTATTATTGATGACCAGTATTTTATTGTTCCATTACATTTCTAGCTTGCTCAAAATACATGGGCATTGGTAGATCAGACAGTTTTTAATCCATTATTTTATTAAATGTCCATTATATTTTTGGCTTGTCTAACAGGGGAATATTACTATTTATGAAACAATGTTCCTTTGTTATCATTGTTCTATATTTTATTTTTTTCATTACAATATATATGTTGATATGAAGATTTTAAAATAGAATATTTTAAAGATGGTCTTGTAGAGGCTCTGTAAACACTGGTTTATAACAATATTAAAGCTAATAGAAAAAACAACAACAACAGATATATAAAGCTGAAAAGAAAAGCCAGAAATTTTTTAAAATAATATGTAATATTAATATGTATATCATATTACCCTAAAAATTTTCTAACTTTTTTAAATTTTATATATATGTTTTTTTTCTATTGGTAAAACTTTAATATTGTTATAAACCAGTGTTTACAATGCTTCTTCAACCACTTTTAAAATATTGTATTTATCTCCCAGTTAATGACTTGTGTAAGCAAGTTGAAACATCCGTATTTTCATTATCAAAATTATACATGGATAAATCCACAAAATATATCATTTTTATATATAAATTATGTAGAGCATGTAGCACAAACAAAATAATGATCTGCATATGCAGGCAGTTTTCTAATTTATAAAAATCCAATATAAAGAAATCCATGCTTACATAATACGTTTTTGCAAAGAAAATGCAAAACCTTTAAAAAAATGTAATACACAAATCAATATAGATCTTAATTCTCATCATCAATTTGTGATATGATGTAATGTTAGGTTTATTTATTAATTCTTTTCCCAAGTTCTTGTATTATGGTTAGTTATAAAAAAGTATCTCTTAAAAAAATATCTGATTTAGGTAAAGTTCAACTCATCTATAAAGTCATGGAATGGATTACTACCATAAGTTGATAACTGTCTGTATTTAAATATTAGATTTATCATTTTATAATTAATCTTAGACATTATGGCTATAAAAACATTTTTTGTTAAGGATGAGAATGATCAAATTCTCTTTGACAAAAGACTTTAAAATTAATAAAGCTGCTTTTTCAGAAAAAATTTCAAACATACATGCATGGATATATATTATGGCATTTTTTGCCACATGATGATAATAATTATGTTTCATGATGAAATTAGTTCATATTCTTTATAAAAAAATATATTAAAAATACTGTGTGTATATATATTAAAATAATTCAGTCACATCTTTAAAAACTTACAAATTTATTCTAATGATTAAAAGTAATTGTAAACAAGTTTTTATATTTTATTTATTGGAATGAACATAATTAATTTTAATCAAAATTATTATCATAAAAAATACATTTGAACAAGATCAATGTGCCAAGTTTTTTTTTTATTATTATTAAAAAAGAGAATTAAATAAGATAATCCAAAGATAATAAAAAAATAAGAAAAACATATTATTTAGTAAAAAAGATAAAAAACAACTAGTGATAACACTAAGTTAGTTTTTTTTTTTCTATATTATTCAGAGAGGAATAAAATCGCATCTTGCCTTGGAAACATTATCTAAGCTTGGAAAAGCATTGTTTGCTTAGTTGGGCAAATGTAAAAATCAAACATCTAAAAAATCACTAACTGGATCATTTATCACTTTATCTATTACAATGTCAAAGTCAAGCATATGCCTAATCTTTATATTTTCAAACTATTCAATATTGACAGCTATCTTATTAAAGGTACAATCTCAATTACAGAATAAAATACTATGAATATCAATTGAATATTGAGAAAAAAAATTTTCACCATGAATAAAAGCATTAAAGATATATATTAATAAAAGCTAAACATTAACTTATTAAACAAGCCATATCAAAATATTAATAATTATAATACAAATAAGCCAATAAGCTAATGCACATACCCTTTGTAGATGTCACTATATAAATGAATACTCCCATTTTTTCAAACACAAGATAAAGTCTTTGGGAAAAGATAGAATGAATCCATCTATCTTTTTGAACCAAACGTATATGTATATGTTTGAAAATGAGAGTGTGAAGTAAAAAAGTAATTTAAAGTGATCAATTAACAACTTCACGTTCTCATTTTCAAACACTTAAGATTTGCCTATACATATACATTTGGGTCGAAAAGATAGATGGATTAATTCTATCTTTTCCCAAAGACTTTATCTTGTGTTTGAAAAAGTGGGAGTATTCATTTATATAGTGACATCTACAAAGCGCATGTGCATTAGCTTATTGGCTTATTTAGATTACAGTTTATAAAACATCGCGCTATATAAAATAAACGTCTTGATTAATAATTATAATTATATGAATAAACTTAAGTCAATCTTGTCATTCCTTTTACCTCTTCTCATTTATTAACTTTATATATATATATATATTGTTTGTTTGTTTGCATAATGTAAAATAATATATTTATATTACAATTCTCTCCCTTTAATTTTACCTGCATATGTCAAATGTGCATTAATGCTACATTATCTATATATTTGTTTCACAAGGTTATATGTTCAATTATATTAATGAGTTATTCTTCCAATAATCTGCTTTGAGGCATACATAGAAGACATTTAACACTTGTTCAAAAAATAGTTTTGTTATAATTGCAATGAATTAATGTGAAAGTTAATTTGCTAGAATTAAATTTATAGGTAAGATCAGTAATTGTATTCAGAATTAAGATTTATTAATCTCAAAATTACATATATATTCTAGTCTTTTAACATTGATAATCATATGGGTTTCTTTAATATTTTGCTGTTTAATAATTTGATTGAATAAATAAAAATAATTCTATGTGGATTAATACAATGTTAATGGAGATTCTAAAATTCAAGGTGCAATGAATTTTTATGAACACCAAGTAATTATTTGCTTAAATAATATTTTTCTTCATATATTCATTATCCATGATTTCATTAAGATTTAAATTAAATATTAACTTTTTAAAAAAATCATATAAACTTAGCATTTGTTGATTCATTATCTACTTGTATATTTTTACTATATCTTGAATCACAGTGACATAGTTTTCAGCATAATTCTGAGAAATGAACAATATACATATCTATGTAAAGTGTGATTATATTCATCTCTTTGTAAATTATCAGTCATTGATATTCTGTTGTGGTTTTCATTTAAAATAAATTAAAGCTGGTTGTCATTGGAAAGTATAATTCTTTTGATACTATTGCTTCATAGTGATCTCCCAGGAAATTATCAATATATTACATAAATTATTTATAAATATGTAAACTAAATATATCAGGTATATACATGTATTAAAATCATAAAAAGAGTCATCTCAGTGGCAATAATGTGGAGAAAGCTAGTTGAGATGTTGCAATCTTGATTGAGATGCATCAAAGTCAATAATATGGAAAAAGAAGTGTGACATCTACCCCTCACTTGACTTGCAATTATTAGGCATACAAATTTTATTTATTTCACCATAAATTAAAGAAGACACATAATCTTATTCTTATTCAATTTAATACTAAAAATCCTTACAAATATATTGCTTCTTACTATAAAAACTAATTAAGAGTAACTCAATCTGCATTTTAAAACTAAGGTTAGCAATTTTAAATATAAATTTTATTAATGATTTATCTCAGGGTTATAAAAAAATAAATGCATGGATATAAAGTGAGTTTATGCATTTTAGGATATGACAATATAAAAGAAATTTAATGTACATTATTTTACTCAATAATTTTATATGTAAGCTAATATCTCAAATATAACCTTGTTTACATTGTGAATATATATAGTGATGATGTTTCTTTAATAATGATAAAAGAGAAATATTAAAAATTAACAATTACTTTATTATACAATATAAAATAAATGATAAAAATGGATAATAAGAATAAGAAAATCATATAAAATATATAATATTATTATTTGCTTTCTAAATCTAATTTGAATTTGGTATATGAAAAGTGTGCTATCAGAGAGTGTTGTGAAGACATCAAAAATAAATAGCAATAGCTTGTTTATTATTTTAAAATAATCCTCAATTTTAAATACTGGAGGATAATAATTATCTTTATCATAAAAGATGTTTTTTAGTTTGTTTTACTAATTAATCAATTATTAATCAATCTCACTTAATAATGCTGGAGAAGTTTTTAGACTTTTACGAGAAGCAAATGCAAATTTTTGTTTAGCATAACTAGATAAAATTTACATATTGGGCTTATTTATTTTGCCTCAGGATCCTTTACTGGATTCATTTGCAGGCTTAAATGTTAGAGTCCTACTCCACTAATAAATTTAACTAGATTATTAAACACCTTGTTACAATACTATATAATTGTGAAAAATTAATACTAATATGTGAATGCTGCATTTTCTTACAGATTTACTCATCTATATAAAGATGATTAATTCCATTTTAACTATGAGGTTGAAATTAAGAACCCATAAAACATACAATAATTGCTATATAGCACAGTTTTATATAAGTTTAATAGTTTATGTTTATACAAGTTAAATCACATTTAATAATAATTCAATATCACTAATAACAATATTAACTAAAATATAAGTCATACTATCTCTCTGTTCATCCTTCTCATTATAACAAATATTACATATTATTAGAAAAATATATTCTCAATTAAAAAGGCCAGTTTGGAACAATTGTACAGCATCTATCTTACTCAATCAACTACAATAACCATTAAATCTTAATGGACTTGGATTACATATGGTTAATACATTCAAAATACAAAAAAACAGTGAACTTCTTTATTTACAAATTATTCTCACATATAATAGAAACATTAAAAATTATGCCAACAGACAAACTACCACCACTACTCAAATTCTGGGGAAAATCTTACCACTTTGCACAATTCCTAACTTTAATCTTCTCCCCTCCAATCAAAAATACAAATATTGGCAAATATCTATCCTCATTCAAATCCCTACCTTAAATCATGAAAAGAAACCAATACTTAATATAAACAATAAACAACTGACTAAAAAATTAAATTCTGGTCACTCAAACCTAAGAACTTGGATTTTCTTATCAAAATAAACATAAAATCCTTTTATATTAGCAAGCTATGATTATGAAGGCAAGATCCTTTGAAAGCGCTCAGCTAGTTTATTATTTTTAGTTATCTATTTTATATTAATAGCTTTTGGGAACAGTTGTGCCACACACACACTCATGCTTGAACACATAAAAGCAGTACAATAACAGTGATGAACAATGCAGCCTTTGCTATAAAGACTCTGAAACTCAACATCATCTTTACTTTGAATATGAGGGCCTTGAGAACATATGCAAAGCAATACCAAAACTTTTTAACAACTCCAAATACAATATTAATACTCTATTCCAAACATTCAAAGGAGGAATTTATGCAAACATTCATGCTAGCACATTAGTGTTATATGCTGTCTGGTGCATCAGATGTAATGCACCCCTTCTGGGATAAACTGGAAACTTTTAAAAAAAGAGAAAAAACTATCACCCCACACAATGTTTGAAGACATTTGGTCTTTAATGCAACAACATCTGAAATCATAATAAGATATAACCATTCTCTGAAAGTGAATGCAACAATGACATGTCTTTTTTATTTATTTATATATCCCCTCCCCCTTAACAAACTTTCAAACTATTACATATAAACAATAATGTATAAGACAATAATGTAAGACCACATTTTTTAATCTATAATATCACTAAACATCACATGATCACCATCTCATGCTAGCACATAACTGTTAGTAAACAGGTAAAAACTCTCCATATAGTAGTGCCACTTTGTGCTAACCAGAGTAATCAATGGATGTCAGAAGGCTTGTGCATAAAATCCCTATCTAGTGCCTACTCATCCAATATCCCCAGACTAGTTTCTGGCTTGTGGCTTTCATCAGTGAGGAGCCTTGGATCTGAGAGCACTGCACCTAGATCTTAGGATCTAATGCAACCAATATGACTACATAAGCTATTGAGCTTAGATTGAAAATATTATTGTGTTTTCCAATTTCATTCTCATAGTTTTGTAGTGAAGTAGAGATAAAAGGTGGCTGCTGGAGGGCTGCATTAGATCCTAAGATCTAGGTGCAGTGCTCTCAGATCCAAGGCTCCTCACTGATGAAGGCCACAAGCCAGAAACTAGTCTGGGGATATTGGATGAGTTGGCACTAGATAGGTATTTTATGCACAAGCCTTCTGGCATCCATTGATTACTCTGATTAGCACAAGGTGGCACTACTACATGGAGAGTTTTTGCCTGTTCACTAACAGTTATGTGCTAGCATGAGATGGTGATCATGTGATGTTTAGTGGTTTAACATCAATCCCACCTAATAGGATAATGGTGGCTATAGTTGTTAAAGAACCGAAGTCACCGAAATGTATGGGTGCTGAATTGAGTTCATACCCATATGACTACATAAGCTATTGAGCTTAGATTGAAAATATTATTGTGTTTTCAATTTCATTCTCATAGCTTTGTAGTGAAGTAGAGATAAAAGGTGGTGCTGGAGGGTTGCATTAGATCCTAAGATCTAGGTGCAGTGCTCTCAGATCCAAGGCTCCTCACTGATGAAGGCCACAAGCCAGAAACTAGTCTGGGGATATTCGATGAGTAGGCACTAGATAGGCATTTTATGCACAAGCCTTCTGGCATCCATTGATTACTCTGGTTAGCACAAGGTGGCACTACTATATGGAGAGTTTTTGCCTGTTTACTAATCTGTAATATGTTATAGGCTCTTTCTCATTGTTAAAGCTGTTTTACTTTTGTTTTTTAAACCTGATGTAATAGATTCTTATAGAGCAATAAATGCTTTTAAAACATAATTATTGAAGAGAGAACAAAAAGTTTGCATTATTTTATACTTTTCTCTCTCTTTTACAACCTATTTATAATACATTAAAATAACATTCACAATTATTATTATTTATAATCCATCACCTTATTACTGGTTGATATCATGCAAGATTATAAGGGTATTCAGGTAAGTATTGTAATCTATGCACAATTGGTGATTTTCTCATTAGTCATGCTGTAATAGGGTGATAATGATCTACTAAAATTATCTTTACTCTCTGAAATCCTAATAAACTTTTTTGTCATCCAGGTCTCTCCCTGTGGATTAGTCCTGCTTTTAAAAATAGATTTATTTCTCATTTTTGGGGACTCTTCTATTTTTAAAGTTGAAAGAGCCAAAATCTGTTTCTCCCAATCCTGTCAATTAAAAACTTAAATATAATATCTGGCCTTAAAAAAGCTGACTATAGATTTCTTTGATATCTACTTTGTATATATATTTTGAGTCTGTACTTCTCTATAATTTTTTATACATTTTGGCCTATCATCTCAATTTTTTTACTCATTTTTTTGATTTATTATTTCCATATACTTTGTTCATTTTCTAGCTTTTCTTGTAATTCTTTCAATCCAATTATCCTTTGGTTTTAATTTATATAATTTTTTCCCTCTATATTAACAGTTATTTCATTGAAGAATCAATTCAGTTCTTTTCCATCATTATATTATCTACCATTTTCCACTTTTTGTTTATCACATTTTTTGTCATTTGTGTTTTCATCCACATCAATGACATCAACATCTCTATTATCACTACTAATGGTTTCAGCATCTATGCTATATTTATTTGTAGCAATATCATCATTCTATTTTCCTCAATTATTTGGATTATATTATCATTATCTTCTTAAATACCTTGGTTCATTTTTTGATCACCTTTTTTCCTTTCTGATTAATTCCTCAATTGTAATCAATATCTTTTCATGATTTTCTAACTTTTCATCCTGCTCTTTCTTATCTTCAGTTATTTTATCATCGTTCTTAATAATTTACTCCTCTCTGCTTAACTTCCTCCATTTTATCTAATATTATTTGATTGTCTTCTATTTTCTTGTCTTGCTTTTTCATTTGTTGTAATATTGAACTTATAGTTATCTTCAAAAACATCTTGGTTCATTTTTTGATTGCTTTTTTTTTCTTTTCTGATTAATTCCTCAATTTTAATCAATATCTTTTCATTATTCCTTTTCTGATTAATTCCTCAATTTTAATCAATATCTTTTCATTATTTTCTAACTTCTCATTCTGCTCTTTCTTATTTTCAGCTATTTTCATCATGTTTTTGATTATTTTTTACCTCTCTGCTTAACTTCCTCCATTTGATCTAACATTGTTTGACTATCATCTATTTTTTGTCTTACTTTTTCTCCTAGTAATAATGTTGCACTTAAATTATAGTTATCTCCATGATCACACTATCTCTTTTGATTCTCTTGATTTTGTTGACTGATTTCCACTATTTTGTTTTGCAATATTTCTTTTATTCCCTGATATATTACATCTATTTTTCTTAGCAGCCTTTTAAGATTTACTTTCTTTCATTTCCTTAAACAGCCTCTGACATTGTTGACTGCTTTCTTCTATTTTCTTTAGCATTATTTGAGTATCTTCTAGTCTATTTTTATTATCTTCTCTTTGTTGATTATTTTCTTCCATTCTCTTAAACATTTCTTCCAATATATTTTGATTATCTTTAAATTTTAAAATGTAACCCTTTTTAAAAAATGTAAGATTTTACATCACTTTCCTCTCCATGCAAGCCTTCACTATTACCTAATAATACTAATATTACTTCTAATCTGCCTTGTATTGAGATAGTCAGAGTCATTTTATTTGTTTACTTTAGTTTATTACTCCTGCTTTATTCTCCAATTTGAATCTGATAATGTGTGTGACTGATACATGTGCATACACAAAATGAAGTTTATAACACAAATCATTTGCTCAACATTTGTTTCAGAGATCTGACCAGCATCTGACACTAAAATAAATAGTGACCTGTAATCCTTGATAGATACAGAATCCAACCAATGATTGGACTATAAGTACCCAATGCAGCATGAATACCAGAAGGTTTATCTCAATTTAGATATTATAAACCTCCTGCAAAACATAATAAAAACAATAATGTAAAAATATTTGGAAAGCCTTGCTCATTTGAGTCTTAGATGCAGGGAAATACAAAACTTCAAAATTATTCCTTGCTCCTTTTTTAGAGACTTATAGACTGGGATTTGTGGAACAGGACTATGTTAACTCTACATGATAAATAACTGGAAGTATTAGAACTTGAAAGTGGGCTGGTATAGTGTTGAGAGAGAATACTCCATAGAGTTGTATGAAAACACTACATGCTCAAGCCATTGAGATCCTTTATCATCATTAATACTGAATGTTAAAACAGGCAAAAAATCTTCATACAGTAGTGCCATTCAGTGTAAGCCAGAGTAATCAATGGATGCCAGGAGGCTTGTGCATAAAATCCTTATTTAGTGCCTACTCATACAATATGTCCAGACTAGTTTCTAGCTTGTGGCTTTCATCAGTGAGGACCTTGGATCTGAGAGTACTGCACCTAGATCTTAGGATCTAATGCAACCCTCTAGCAGCCATCTTTTATCTCAACTACAAAACTATGAGTCTAAAATTGAAAACACAATAATATTTTTCAATCCAAGGGGTTGCATTAGATCCTAAGATCTAGGTGCAGTGCTCTCAGATCCAAGGCTCCTCAATGATGAAAGCCATAAGCTAGAAACTAGTCTGGTGATATTGGATGAGAAGGCACTAGATAGAGATTTTATGCACAAGCCTTCTGGCATCCATTGATTAATCTGGCTTGCACTGAGTGGCACTACTGTATAGAGAGTTTTGCTTGTTTTAACAACAGTTATGGGCAAGTATAAAAAATCGTGATCATGTGATGTTTAGTAATGTACAGCTAAACATACTCCAACAGTCATGAGCTCAATCCAATCTCCAAAAACTATGTTTGATTATCTATTCTACTTTACATATAAAATTCTAAATCTATATACCACTATTTTCATAATTTAAAATCAAATTATAATTTAAGCTTCATTTATCCTCTTGTCACATATTTCACAGTAATTAAGTCTATATCAAAGAACAGTTTTTTTTCTCAAATATATTTATATTTGAGCTTCAAATTATGTGGCCCTTTTGTATACTGATGACCAGAACTTGATTATCATTAGACCTCACAATTGAGTTGCCATTATATATATATATAATCAATAAAAGCAAGTCATATATCACGTAACTTGCTTTAAGCTTATATTACAGATATGAAATATAAGAAGCATGCCAATAGCTGTAACAAGTTTTTATTGATAAGTACTGCATGAGAAAGCATTCAAAAATCTTTATCTAGAGTTATTCCTATCCTCAGATCAGTTTTGAGCTTTTGGATCATGCTAATGAGGTGCTAGGACATTCAGATACTAGATACAAAATACTAACTCAAAAGCCAGCACTTATCTAATACATACTATGAAGTAAAAAATCTGAAATTTTCAGATATGTAAAATCTTTAAATCCAGCTATCTAACCTAAATAGTTATATGGGTCTGAAAACAGTTCTGCTTCACCATATATTAAATAGCCTCAGCAGTATAATATTGTCAAAACCTCAAGAGCAAAATTTATAATAATCAATAAAAACAAGTCATATATTGCATAACTTGCTTTAAGCTTGTATTACAAATCTCATGCCAATAGCTCTAATACACTTTTATTGATAAGTGCTGCATGAGAAAGTGTTCAAAATCTCTATCTAGAATTATTATCTTCATCTGGTTTCAAATCTTTTGCTCACATCAGTGAGGTACTAGGACCTTCAGACATTAGATCAAAAATACCAACTCAAAATCCAACATTTATCTAATATATAACTATTAAGTAGAAAATCTGAAAATTTCAGAAACTGTCTTCAAATCCAAATTTCAGAAACTGTCTTTAAATCCAGCTATCTAACTTAAATAGCTATATGGGTTTGAACACAGTTCAGTTTCACCATATGTTAATAGCTTCAGCAATATAACATCATCAAAGCCCCAAGAGCAAAATTTATAATAGTAAATCAATAAAAACAAGTCATATATCATGTAACTTGCTTTAATCTTGTATTACAGATATGAAATATAGAAAGTGTGCCAATAGTTCTAACAAGCTTTTATTGATAAGTAACCACATGAGAAAGCATTCAAAATCTCTATCTAGAATGATCTCTAATCTCAGACTGGTTTCGAGCTTAGGGCTCACATCAGTGAGGTGCTAGGACATTCAGACACTTGATCCAAAATACCAACTTAAATGCTAACACTTATCTAATATGTAACTATGAAGTAGAAAATCTGAAATTTTCAGACACATAAATGTCTTTAAATCCAGCTATCTAACTTAATTAGTTATATGAGTCTGAAAACAGTTCAGTTTCACCATATATTAATATATTAAGTTATACAATATATGACATTTTTATTGATTATTAAAATTTTGCTCTTGGAGTTTTGGCAATGTTATATTGCTGAAGCCACTTAATATATGCTGAAGCAAAACTGTTTTCAGACTCATATAGCTATTTAAGTTAGATAACTGGATTTATACATTTACATGTCTGAAAATTTCAGATTTTCTCCTTAATAGTTACGTATTAGATAAGTGCTGGTTTTTGAGTTGGTATTTTAGATATAGTGTCTGAATGTCCTAGAACCTCACTGAAATGAGCCAAAAGCTCAAAACTGGTATGAGGATAGGGATAATTCTAGAGAGATTTTGGATGCTTTTTCATGTAGCACTTATCAATAAAAGCTTGTTAGAGCTATTGGCACATGCTCTATATTTCACATATATATATATATAATTCAAAACTGCCTAATACTATACTAGTAACAAATAAAATACAAAACCATAAAACAATACAATGCTAGTTTCATCTACTAAACAAATAGACCTTTTCAAGTGAAAATCAAACTAAAGAAGTAACATATATATACAAAACAAACAAACCTTCCCATAATTCATTTCAAAAACTAACTTCCTTTTATATCAAAAGATGTCTTCATAAGATTGATAGATTCAAGAAGTTTTATCATTAAAGTTTCCTTTACTCTTCTCTTTAATTCATTCTTTTTATAAAAAATAACCATTGCATTGTCAAACAATATACTAAACAAATAGACCTTCTCAAGTGAAAATCAAACTAAAGAAGTAACATATATATACAAAACCAACAAACCTTCCCATAATTCATTTCAAAAACCAACTTCCCTTTATATCAAAAGATGTCTTCATAAGATTGATAGATTCAAGAAGTTTTATCATTAATGTTTCCTTTACTCTTCTCTTTAATTCATTCTTTTTATAAAAAATAACCATTGCATTGTCAAACAATATTTTATGACCTGTATTCAATTCATGAATATATAAAGCTGAGTTATGATACCCATGTTTAACTCTACTTATATGAACTTTAATCCTTTCATTAAGGCCAAATCCACTCTGACCTATATAAATCTTACTACTATCACAAGAAATCTTAAAAATAATGCCAGGAATAGATTTACCATCAACTAACTACCCTGAAACATTCAGTAAAGAATTCAAACCAGAACCCTTCTTCCATGAAACCTTCATTCTTCCTAACAAATGACTATTCTTATAAACCAAATTTATAAATTGATGACTTAAATGGTAAAGACATAAACTCTTTAATCATAAAATTTTTCCTATTAGTATCATGACTGTAAATATTATTATTAAATACAGCATTTCTAATAAATTCATTATTATAACCTAATTCTACATAATCATCAGCAAATTGTCCTTTTTGAATATCAGCGTTACTACTAAAATTATTAAACCTTCTATTCCTACAACAAAAATTCAATAAAGATATGTTTTTATGCATAAATGATTGATAACTATCAGGCCTAATCATATTTCTCAAATTCTTAGATTTTATAAAATGACTACAAAATCAACCTCCTCAATACTTTATCCAAAAATTTTAATTTTACATAATCAAAACTACACCCTCAATAGTAAAATTAATACTAGAATCAAAAGCATTCAACCCATCTAAAAACTCCTCTAATTTTTCTTTCTGAATAACAAACAAACAATCATCAACATATCTAACAAATAATTTTAAAAAAAAACAGAAAATTGATTAATAACACTACATTTCAAAAAATCAATATAGACAGAACACATTAAAGGAGAAATAACATAACCAATAACCCAACCCTAAAAATTTTATAAACACATCATCATTACACCTAAAATACATTGAATCCTCTAGCAGCAAAAGCAAATCATGAATAATCTTAATCTTATCTACAGAAAAACATTCAAATTTTTTAAAAATTGAAAGAAAAACACCAATATTTTTTAATCTATCAACTGATTGATACATATTTTCAATGTCTAAACTACCCAAACCCAATTATCATCTAAAACAAAGCCTCAAAAGAAGAAGAAGCACAAGATTGATCTAATTTATCATAGTTTTAAAAAAATCATTAATGATAAAATTTCTTGAATCAGAGGCTATCAATTTAATGAAGACATCTTTTGACATAAAGAGAAGTTGTTTTTTGAAATGAATTGCAGGAAGGTTTGTTTGTTTTGTGTATATATGTTGCTTTTTTAGTTTGATTTTCACTTGAGAAAGTCTATTTGTTTAGTAGATGAAACCATGGTCATGTAAGGATTTTGGTAAATTTGGATTTTATCTAGTATTGTATTATATAGGGTATATGAGCATAGACTTTCACATGAACCATCACTCTCCACTCTATATCATAACACTGACACACTTGAACACATATATGTTGAAAAGATAAATAATCACCAATATATGTATTTCATGCTAAATGACCAGCAATCATCAGTTGGTCCAGATTATCATCTCTACACATATATGCAATAAGTGCTCAGATATATATTAAGATAGCTGATCTTTATACTTTAATGGACAAGCTTCAATCCATAGTAATAGCTACAACCCTTCTTCAAGATGACCTCTTGATACCTTATAAATGATCAAAAGCTATAATAAATAATAAGTGCTAAAATAATAAATAAACTCTATGGGCCAAGCTCTGAAAGGTTTTACCACAATGGTATATGCTAATACACAAAGAGCCATATGGGTATAAATAGAAATAAATAAATATGTAACATTTAATAAACTTTACAGGGGAATACATCATGAAGTGGTTAGGTTATATTAAATTATTTCACAATGCCTCCAATACAATGCATCTAATAACCATTATCAGCATCTCATGATGATCAGATTCACATTTCAAATCTTCTGATAAAGAATAATAGATTTCTTATATTTTGTGTCACCTTGTTTATTAAAATGATTTCTTTTGCAAAACAATTTCTTTAATATTCAATTAAGTAATATTGAATACTCAGGATTCTTTAATTAAATATTTACTCTTTTCTTTCTTTTAAAAATTTTTGGGCAATGAATTAAATCCTAGTAGAAATATGAGGAGACATATTCTTACCCGTAAGACAATATCTTCCTAACTAACAATAATAATAATAAATTTAAAAGAAAATATTTTATTAATATAAAAATACAAAAAAAATTCTTACTAGAATTGCATTCAGACATAATGAATGGATAAGGGATTTTATGGTCACTTAGGATATCCTACTAATAATTCCTATTAAATCTTTCTTTATAAATTTAAGATCAATAATATGAGTACTTAATCAACTATAATCTTCTGAATAAAACAATAATTTTGTCACAAAAACAGACTTCTCATAATGATTAAAGTGATTATTTTTTAAAAAAATGAATAATTTATTCCTTAGATACTTTCTTAACATCTGCAAACCATTTGAACAAAGTGATTACTATATTCAATTTTGTGTTCATGTACTTTTAATGACCAACATAAATATAATTATATAATAGGTTTTATAATGTCAAGATTTTTGGATAATATGTATTAATGATGATATGAATTCTAAGACATACTGAACAATAAAAGCATTTATTTTGACAATAAATACAAATAAATAATTTTGGAAATTACAATATTTCAAAGCAAACTATTCAGACACTATGCTATACAATTCACTGTATAGGAGAAATACTTTTTAAAGTTTACATATAATGATAAAAGTAAATTTACAGATTAAATGATAATTGACTATTATTAACTTTGTTCTGACTAATGAAAATTTTTCTTAATATTAGCTTTATCACAAGAAGTTCTACACATTTGCATAATGGTCATACTATTATTTCTAAACACAAAGCATGTCTTACCAATCCAGCAATGAAATAAATGCTAGAAGTCATGTATAATATTTATTGAGGCTCAAAATACAATTTTAATTTTTAAATATACACTTTTAATTTCTAAATAAATATTTATCAGTTTTATGTCCTGCAATACTAGCAAAGCACAGCAAAAACAGCCTACATATCAAAAACATCCATAACCTACTCTCTGAGTATTCCAGAGTGTAACAGAAGAAAAGATATTTCTCAGAACAAACAACAATATCAATTGCCAAAAATATATTCGTGATGGTATACCAAACATTACATAATATACATGACATAATACATTTGAGAGATAAATATAAGTAAGACAATGATCCTAAATGATGGCATGAATGCAAAAGGGAGCACCTAAATTTTGAGGGCAAAAATTATGCTAGGATTTTGTCTCTGAACATAAGAAAAATGTAAGGAATCAAAATATATTATGAACAATAATAGCTCTTTTAAATAAAGCATTTATGCTTAAATATAAGACAAGCAAGATGTAATTCATGAAATATACTATAATGAGAGACACATCTACAATTTCTAAAAAATGTGGTAACAAAACAAAACTACAATCTCTTGGAAAAATATAATAAAATAAATATCCATATGAGAGACACAGCTAAGATCTCTTGGATAATATAATGGTCAGATAAGCATGCACAATAAATGCATACAAGAGAGAGACATAGCTACCATCTTTTGAAAATATAATGCTAACATAAAACAAAAGAGAGACTAGTATTACAATCTCCTAAATATTATAATAATTAACTGATATGTAAAAATGACAATAAAAATTATTTGCTAAATCTGGCCTAATCCTTACTGAATTGGATCAATCTTCCAACATGATTAACTTCATTGGAATAACTCTCACCCACTAACAAAATTCTGTTATAATTCTGACCATGATTTATAAAAGATGATTGGTACAATTTCCAAATAGTTAGTTGCTGATATTGAGAATACATTATATAAAAGTTCTAACAAAATCTTGTAGATGGAGACTGCCAACCTCGTTCTCAATCATTATCAATGCTTCCCTCATGTAGACAATGGAACAAACAAGTCAATAATTTTAATACAATTCTCATGCACAATAGAATTATTTGCCTCAAAGAATATGAAGGCAACTGCTTTGTGTGTTATTACAAAAATCCATTTACCTAGAGAAACTTTAACATCAGATTGATTCCTTAAAATTTAAGCATACAGCAGACTATAACTTCCAGCATTTAAAACACAAGTTCATTTCTAACATCCTAAGGAAACACAATAACAGAGCATCCACACACTTTGACTATCTGTTTATTTATCCCTCTGCTTCCACTATGCCTCGGATACTTACAAATATAAAGTGCCATAAGCAGAATCATCCACTCAGGCTCATAATCAACTTTGGCTGTGCATATTACAGCACTGACACAAAGCTAATTAGACTGGATTTAATTCGGGTTCAGACACCTAACAATAAAATCAACATTCAACTTCATAAACATTATTAGAAATGATAATGTCCACAAATTTTAGAATGGTCTCATTTGATGTCATCAAGCTTTACATTACAGTTCTGTCACCAGAATTTGGTCCATCAACATTATTCAGGAAATGCAAAACCTGAATACAATTGGCAACAAAAAAGCCCACTTCACTAGATATATTATGGTGAATTAAAAATGACCTACATGCTACAATTAGGGAAAAGATTTCCTCCATGATGACAAACTGGCCTATGAGACTATCTGTCAGCAGAGTCATATGTAGTTTGGCCATGATCTTTAATGAAAAACATGCAATTAAACCCATTAACTTTTCATACAGACATCATTTACACCAAATGTGTCACTATTTTTGTCTGCACACCCCTCCATTTGATCCTTGAAATGTTTGAGAATATAAACCAGTTCTCTGAAATCAGATGGACATGTGAGCATGAAGATCTCCCATAACATATTGAATACCTTGACCTATATTTAACCAGCTAATCTCACTGCATCAACTATGCAATGGTAGTTAAGCCTGTCAGTGTTAGAAACTACTTACAACCACAATCAAAAATGCTATTTCATCACAAGATAACTGACTTCAAAGATTTCTTATTTAAAAACTTTAAACTATGCAAATTTATAACACATGCCAAAGAGAACTTGGAAGCTTACAAGAGTGACCTAATTCAGGCAGGCTACTCTGCCCCTATACTTTACAATCAAATTAGAGCATTCTATAATAGACATAAATACGCCAGACTATCAGATCTGAAACCCTGAATAAATATGTCATTTATCATCAACATCCATTTGAAATTAGTCAGTTATTTCTGAAAACTTCGATATTGGCTTCAGATACCCTCCGTGCCTCAACACACATCAATTATTCAAAGGATAATGCTTGCAGTGATGACAAGACACACTTAGCTTATGCCACAGACTATGTATATAATAAAGCAAAAATAAATCCATCATATAGTATAGTGTTTTTTGAGCATGAGAAATTTGCTAGCTATCCTTTTAAATCTGCATCTGCCAAGATTGTATGCCTCAAGAGTAACCACAAAAAAGCATAAGATTAAAGAGGCTTGACACATAATTAATTCTACATATGCAATAAATATACAAACCAATAGTGCTCCCTTCAATAGACATTGATTGTTTAATCTGACAATGTAGGTGGCATTTTGCAATTTATCTATTATATATGCAATCATGCAAATCTATTGAACATTGCAAGTTTAATCTTTTATAAGTGAAATTACTATCATACTCTGCTATTTGTCTATCAGTTGTATCAAAAGTTAATCTATTATTAAAACAGACAAAACTTACAGTTATAAGCAAGCATAAGAAATGGTGATCATATAATGTTTATTGGCTCAAATGTTAACTAATGAATAAATTTATTTTAACTTAACTTTGGCTACATTTATTACTTATTCTCTAATACATTCAAATAAAGATATGAATTACTCATGCTAGAGGACACATAACACTTTAAATTATATAGTATCATAAAATAATAAATATTCCGTGAACTTATGGTTTACAAATAATGCATAAAATATATATCAGACAAAAATGCATAATATAAATAAAATACATGGTAAATTACAATAGAATAAAATTAATTTTAAAATTATATCCTGTTTACCAAAATAAATAATTACAAGTACTTTATCTTGGAGATTCTATCATATGACAGGATACTGTTTCTTCAATTATCATTCTGCAAACACAAAAATCTCTTATAAGGGATTCAAACTCAGACTTTCACACAACCCTCATCTCTTCATGCCATCTCATATTGCTGACCCACCTGATCATACACATGTCGAAAAGATAAATAGTTCAAATCCCTTATATTTACATTATATATGTGCAGGTGTGTGTAAGCCTGTACAGTGTATTAAAAATCTCTTATGTTGAAAAATGCAGCAAATTTAAAATTATATGTACAGCATTCAAAATATTTTCTATAAGCAACAGATTTCCTAATGAACATGAGTACACAATACAATTAATGGTCATTCAGTTTTTCATGAAGAATATTAAATAGAGCACCAGCAATCTTTTATATAATATAATATTAACTTTTCACTAATTCCATGGAAAATATAATTAACACTGAATATACAAGAGCATAGATATTCTTGGGATATAATACAAATTTCATTGTAGAGCAAATTTTTTTAACATTATTAATTATACTAATGATAACAATAATGATGAGATATATAGAGCAGACTCATAATAAATTTAATTGCATAATAAACTTGACTAACAATTCAATAAAAAGCATTTTATATTTTTTATAGAGTATATAACTGTTCCAGTTATTTAGTACAGACCATAAATAAATGAAAATATTAGCAATAACATTTAAATAAGTCTTCTATTATTATTGTAGAATATTAATTTTAAAATAAATAGTCACATAATAATTTTCAGATGAAAAAGTAAATCAATAATTTTAATTTCACAGACTTAAGAAATATTTTCGTATCTCTAGTCTGAAATAAATACAAGACAAAGATTTCACAAGTGAATGCTTTCATTCTATTACTAAAATAACAATAAGTAATTAAAATGTCATTTCAAAATTCAAATGGATAATTTATCAAATTTCATTGATCAATAAATAGGTTCTGCCATCCAGAATTCAAATAATCTAATCATGGAAAGATGAATTATTATGAAGAAAACCATTATTTAGAGATATGACAAGACAATATTAAAATAAATATACATTGCTGAAGAATAAATGTTTTAAAATCTTTTAATGAACTTATTCTTTTCAGCATCTTCTAACATTTAAGCTAATACATTTTAAAACTATTAAGAACTGTTAGGACATTTTTAGAGCACAAAGTCTTAACAATCTTAATATTACTGCATAAAGAATGTTTGTCTGATAATACAGTCTACTGTAAATAATGAAATAAGAATCAATAAAAGATCTTACATAAGTGTGGTGAGCCATAGAAAATTCCCTCAAACTACCAATTTTTCATAAAAATAATTTAGCAATTGTTGAAAGATAATTATTTAAACTTCCCATTATGTTTAAAAGTAATGTAAATTTCAGACTTCTTAGTAAACTTTATTTTAGGATTTTAGCACCTGGATAAAAATTAAATTAGCAATACATGTTTAACTTTAAGTAAAATAAAAATTTGTTATAAGCAATTAAACTGAATAAAATTAATTATTAATCAAATAAATGTTTTTCAGTAAAAATTATTAAAGGAAGAAATAAGAAGTAAGTAAACAAGTGTGTGCAGGTCTTTATCTTTTATACTCATGATCATGTGACTGATTTGATGATTAAAAACTGACTTTTAAATTATCTACTTTTTTTTTCATGTGTCATAGCATCGGCCAGGAAGCAAACCTTCCAACCTGGGACAACTGCTTGTAAGGCAGCTGTGCTGACCTCTCGACGACCAATGCTTGACTAATCATGTCCTACTTGACCTAATTCATTACAGTTCAAAAATTAATTAGTATCCTGGGAAACAAGGCTAAAATACACTCATTTACATAATTGTCTAGATAGTAATTAAATAGAATATTACTTTTTTTAAGACAATTATTTATAAAATAAAAATTATTATAATGAAAATAAAACAAAATATATTATAAAATATATTATTTTTAACAAAACATTAATCTAAATTACTCTTTCCAACAATGTTACACACTATTTAATAGGTGCAAGTTTCCAGAACATTTAAAGACTTTTAAATAATTTTAAAATATTTTTTTTAACATTGCAAACAAGGAAGTGAAAGATAAAATTTATACGTAAGCAAACTCACATGCAATGACTAATGCTTGTTTATTCAAAATTAATAGTAATAATAAATCAGCTCTATCTTTTTTAACTAACTATCTTAAAACCTATTTATTATAATTAATAAAATACATTTCTGATAAACATTGGTGGCCTAGCGGTTAGCGTAGTTGCCTTCCAAGCAGCAGGCCTGGGTTCACTTCCCGGTCAATGCTTTGCCATAAAAATAAAAAATAAAACACATTTTTATTAGCAAATGATTTAAATAAAATGCTCTTTTTTTAAGCAAGTAATTTCAATATTAATACTCAGCATTAAAATTTTAAACTTAGTTATCAAAGTTTAATTTTAACATTGACTTTTAACATACTCAGAGTCTCGAAATAGTTTTAACTCTTAATAGATTTTCACATTAATTCATTATTATACAGGGTAAAAATACCCCTAACTTAAGCAATTTGAAATCATTTACAATTACAGATGGGTTTAAATCACTAGAGTAAAAATATAAAAATGATTTTTAATACTATAAGACTTATAAAAGTTTTTAAAAATGACATAAAGAATAAATTAAAATTAAAATATTAAGCCCTGATAAATTGGCTTGCAGTATAAATTAGCTTATTAAATTTTATATATATACTTAAACAATTAGATGATTGGAAATTTAGCTTTATTGACAAAGCTAAAGATTACAATATATATGTAATGGTAAATATTTTAATATTGATTAAGTATAATGTCATGTAAAATTTACCAAATCTATTTTATTAAATAATTATTTTCAATAACTTTTTACAGTAAGAATATGAACCACTTCTTACAATATTTTAGATTTTTTTATTTGGAGTTATTAAGATGATAACAGCTAGAGACCAAATTTAAATCAACCTATATATTTTAATGTAAACTGATTTTTAAATAACTGACATTAAGTTTATCAAGTGGAGATATTTCACTCACTTTTAAAATTCTGTAATAAATAAACATATTATATGTGTAATGATAAATAATAATTTAATATTAAATAAATATAATGTCATGTGAAATTTACCAAATTTATTTTAAATAATTGAACTTCACTATAGCTGCCATATTATTTAAAATAGATTTGGTAAACTTGTTATATTTATTCAATATTAAAATATTTAATATTACATATATAACATGTTTATTTATTATAGAGTTTTAGAAGTGAGTGAAATATCTCCATCTATAAACTTAATATCAGTTATTTAAAATCAATTTATATAAAAATATATAGGCTGAATTAAGTTTTCTCTCTGGTTGTTATTGTTCTTAATAACTGCAAATAAAAAGATCTAAAATATGATAAGAAATGGTCCATTTTCTGATTATAAACAGTTACTGAATACAGCAGCTAAAAGCAGTTCAATTATTTAAAATAGAATTTGTAAATTTCACATGACATTATATATATTGTACCAACTAAAATTTGGTGTAATTTCAGTATTTGAGATGAGATTAAACATACATTTTTTTAAATTTTCTAAATAGTTTTAATACATTAATCTTTAAATATTGAAATGGTTGCTATGATGATGAAATATTAAAGCAAGAAATTTGTTATTATTGCTACATAAATTAACAAATTGATCCTATTTGTTTAAGGTATGTGCTTATATAATAAAATTTATAATCTTAATAAAAATATTATTGTTTCTTTATTCTGTATATTTTCATTTACTATATTCATAAGTAGTCAATTATAAACATTACAAACGTTTAATGTTCTAAGTGGGCATGTTGTTGTATTATGTTATATGTGTAATATTTAACTTGAAATGATATATATATAAAGTATACATTTCCAAAACAATATTGTGAGAATGTAGGATAAATTGTTTTGATTTGTGTTTTGAAAGTGTAAATATTTTTTATATGTAATCATTATGAAATATTTTTATTACTATTATTATTATTATTATTGTAAAAGAAATTTCAGTTTTGGAATGTAGAGTAATTTAATATTAGAATGAAGAATGATAATGAATATGATGTCAATTATGGAAGGTCATAAATAAGACTGAAAGATTCGAATTTGCTCTCTACCATCATGACTTTCATTGAAGCAAATCCAAAATCTTTTGTATATTGTATTTTTATTTTATAAGTATTAGTTTGATAATTATGAACTAATGGAGTAGACAGGATTGTGTTCAGAAGACTAGGCTGGCTTTTTGAATACTTGTTAAAAAAACAAAAGGAATTTATATCATTCAAATTTATCTTAATATTTCTCTGCTGAAGGAGGATTGATATGTATCAACAAAATGTTGTCATTGTGAAACATTAAAATCGACAATGTATTTCTATATATGAGTATTATTTAAACCAATTTATTTTTATATTGCGTGCACTATAAATAGAGGCTGGCATCTGCTTATTTATAATGCTATTACAATAAGTGTTTATTAAATAGAGGATATACATAATACTTTGAGAGTGTTGAAATTGATAAATATACTTGATTTTTGAATAACTATTATAATATATTTTACTTTATTTAGATTAATGGATATTGATGAACTATTTAAAGCTCACAGAATAGACATTTGAACTATTATTTCTTTGAAGTGCCTGCATAGAATGATAGTATTCAAGCCATATATTAATGTTTTATTTGCATATTTATTTATATTATATTTTATTAACAATATTGATTATTATATTATAAGTTAATTAAACATTTGTTTATATATGTGAAATAGAAGAAAGTTAAGTTTAGTTTAAATTTAAAATTTATATCCTAAATTTTAATGGTTTAAATTCTAATTTGAAATATCATATGTTTATTCATTGACCATAAATTATTTTAAAACAGGCAAAACTCTCTATATGTATTGCCACTCAAATATACTTTTTATTATAATTTATTTTAATAAATTAGTATATTGTGAATAGTATATAATTATCCAATAGTCAATTATGTTTAAAAATACATATATACTATAGCCAGACATCAAAGCAATTGGGAGAAAGAGCTAAAGAACACAATGATGCTATTGCTAGGAAAGATGATAGATCTGCGTTATATGTTCATTATTTGCAGTACGGACATAAAATAAATTGTATTGATAATATAAGTGTTCTTGATTATATTAAAAATGTTAATAGACGTAAAATATATGAAACAAACTACATCATGTATAACAAAAACAACTATATGAATATATACAAAACATCCATTAAGTTAAATAATAAGTGGTTAATGGATAAAGAATGGATAGTTAATTAATTAATATATGTGGATATATATCCATTCAATATATATAACAGAGTAATTTTGTAGTAGAATTGAGAAAAAAAAATCACATAATAGATCGTGTCAGATATCCATTTGTTTATCTGTCTTCTCTCATGTATTGATATAGATGTCGCTGTATGTGCTTTAAATTGTGGAGACATATTGAAAAGGGCAAAAAAACATAATTTGCGGAAAAAGGCTTTTATATAATAATTTTATAATTTGTAATCTTTGTTGCTTGTATATATGTATTTTTAAACATATTTGACTATTGTATACTTGAAGTGCAACATAAAAAAAGAATTGGTTTTAATTCTGATTCATTTTCTGTATAGTAATTTCGATATTATATAATTATCATAGCTTTCTTGTATCTTAAATTATGTGTGTAGTAACATTTTTGTCTTACTTAAATTTTAAATATCATATAACAAACATTGAAATAGATGAGTTTTTGAAGTATAAATATCTATTTTTATAAATATTAATTTAGATGCAGGATGTATATCATGATAGTTAATCAGAATGTATGTCACAAACATTGATTATTTATTTGTTATTTTTATATTTACTATTAATAAATATCATTTTAATTAAACAAATAAACTTGCTTCAGTCATCATTTCAATTGGTAATGGCTAATAAAATTTTAATATGTAATGGTTATGTCTTGATTTACATTTTATATTAAATAATTATTAAATGACCCAGAATCAAACAATTGGATTGGTAAATGTGTATACTGTTATGTATTACATTCTTTCTTATAAATTCAATATTTTACATAATAAACTATTTAATTAATTATAGCTAGATGTTTAACTAATTAGAAAATCACCATAATTATTTTAAGTTATATATAATAATTATTTTGGATAAAAAATTCACATTTGAACTAGTTTGTTAGTTTATAAAGTATCAGTACTTTAAATTATTTAGAGTAAATAAAGGTGATTATAACTGAATGTTGTGTTAGAATAACTTATTTAGTTAGAAAGATGATAATTTTATGATACTATAAATTAATAAGTGTATACATTGAAATTGATATTTTAATTATATTAAATAGAATGAGTTAGTTTATTTAAATTTGAAGTTTATCAATGTAGTTTATATTTAACTTAGTTATTGAGTTTTTAATATTCATATTTGCTTAAATACTAATAATTCTAGGGTAATATGGTAGTTATAATTTATAGGGTTATGTCTAACTTTTTTATTGATTTGAAGAATAACTTTTTGTAATTTCATAAATTGTATTTGTAGGAGTATTAAATAAGAATCTTTCATTTATTTTATGTTGTTACAATTTAAGTGCCATAATTTGTAGGATTATTCAAAGTATTGGTTTTCATTGTATATCATTATTATAATTTATAGGGTTATGTCTAACTTTTTTATTGATTTGAAGAATAACTTTTTGTAATTTGGTAAATTGTATTTGTAGGAGTATTAAATAAGAATCTTTCATTTATTTTATGTTGTTACAATTTGAGTGCCATAATTTGTAGGATTATTCAAAGTATTGGTTTTCATTGTATATCATTATAAGTTTGCATAGGTTGTGAGGTATATTAGATACATCAATCTTGTATATTTTGTTTATATTATAGTTTTAGCATTGTGAACATTTTATCTCATTATAATTTGGTATTTCAATTCATGGGGTGGTCTGAAGTATTGGCTTCTCACATTTTTAGTCCATTACAATTTGGCAATCAATGTTTAAGCCAGATTTATCCCATTGCTATTTGACTCCTAAATCTGGGGAGCATTTAAACAGAAATTTTTAGATTTTATTAATTGTAAGTTAAAGCACATAAATTTTCATAATAACAATACTCTTTTTATCTCCAATCTCATTTGTATTACCATTTTATTGACACCATAAATTTATAAGATATTTAGAGAGAATTATATATGTTGTAATAGTTATAAGTTAGTGTATACAAGTTTGTAGATCTTAATGAAGTTTTTATCATTAACACTCTATGTATTTTTCCACCATTACAATTTGGTATCTCAAACTGAGAGTTTTAATATGGGATAATCAGCAAATCTTGCACATATTATCATTACCATTTTATTTTATTACAACTGGTATTACACTTTGTAGAGTGTTATTAAACTAGGATCATTTTCTTATTGATCATTTTTAGTCCATTACAATATATAATAACAATAAAAATAATAAATATAATGGTAATTAATTATTATACACAGTCTTTCAACCTGAAGTACTTTCAATTAATTATTTAACCCTCTTCAATTGCGTTAAATTCAAAAAACATAACGGAAGCAAACATCAACAACTCAAATCCCAGGATTACCAAATTTTAATGTTAGTGGCTTGTCTATTAATTGTATTCATTTTATTTCTATTTATAAAAATTGCCTCCTTAATTTTTCTTTTATTATGGTTTCTCTCTTCATAATGTTAATAAGTTAATGAATAATTCTAAAAGTGTCATACTTGTTAAGCAAACATGTAATGTTGTTTATCAAATTTTTTTGTGGATGTATGTTATCATATATAGGTGAATCAAGTACAGTATAGAGAAAAGATTAAAGGAGCATTAATTGTTATACAAGCATATAAAAATAAAAATAATAATGATTTAATGACTGCTTATTCTTTTGGATCATGAAAGGAAGTTTGATCTTGAAAATGTTAGATTCTTCATGAGAAGAGAAACCACAATAAAAGAAAAATTAAGGAGGCAATTTTCATAAATAAAAATAAAATGAATATAATTAATAGACCAGCTGCTAACATTAAAATTCTGGAACCCTGGAATTTGAGTTGATGATGTTTGCTTCCAATATATTTTTTGAATTTAACCGCAACTAAATCGGGTTAAATAATTAACTGAAAATATTTCAGATTGAAAAACTGTGTATAATAATTAATCATCATTATATTGATTATTTTTATTGTATGGAAATTTTATTTGTATTACATATATACTATACAATTGTGAATGAGATCAGACACCCAAGTAGTTTCAAAAATTTCAGTTGATGCATGGGTCTGGTCTCTCTTTTTAATATTATATAATTTTTTACAAAGGTTTTAGTATTGTGAGATATGGAGTTAAAGATCAGGTAGCACTTAAGAAACAGAATGAGAAAAGAATGAACATGGTGATTCTTATATTAGAAAAAAAACTTCTCTGCATATTACAAATGAGATTGATGATTGTGAATTTGAATGAGCAATTTTAGTGAAAAAGTGTATCAAGAAAATAAAAGAAACAATTCAGAAGAAAGTGTTCCAAGGTTTCATCTCTATGACAAAGAGTACATAATAGATCCATATTTGTAAAGTGTCGCTTACAAGACACAAAGAACAAGTAGAAAGGATTTTGATATTTATTTTAATTAAGATTACATATTTGGGTTCTAGGTACAAATATTTGAACTTTTTTATAATGTATTTGTTATTATATAACAAAAGAGAATGAATACTATTTGATATATATATTCATGTGTTTGCTAATAACTCATTTTATTTAAAAATAAGCTATATTACTACTATTATTATTATTACTACTATTCAAAATCAGATAACAATTAAAATCAATATTTTCTTTTATTTTTAAGATATTTTTTATTGGCAAACAAATTTAATATTATTTAAGCAGTTTTGTCACAAAACAACTACAATAATATAAGCAGATAAGTGGAAATGTATTGAATATCCTCAAGCTAAATCTCATGCACATTCATAATGGTCACATGAACTTTATTTTGAAAATTCTTTGACTTATTTATTAGTAATATTAAATTATAAATTTACAATAACACAATTTTTTTTTGTATTTTAATTAAATTAACTAAGATAAAAAAAAATCCATCTTAAATTTACACAAATGTCATATGATACATTATTGGTTAAATTAAATCAATTGCTTAATTGAATGAATGTGCAAAATCAATATTGTCTGAAATTTATTTTCCTATAAATATTAATTTAGTTTAATTTAATAACTGTATTATAATTTTATTCTAAAAAAAATTAAACTATCATATTACTGTCATATGGATAATATGATTCAAATCTCTAAATAGTTCATTTCTGATTTAAAAAAAAAACTTCTATTATGATCTAAAAAAACTTATCAGAGTGAATAATTATAAATTCAGAGCCTTATAGTTTTAAAACATAACAGAATAAGAAAATTGAGCAATTTAATATTTTTAGAAATTGTCAAGAATTGATAAGGGTTGATTATATTAGAGAACTTTTTTGGCATTAGATAACTTGATCATCATTATTTTTTTTTAAATCTTCAAAATTTTCAATATAATCTTAATTAATATTAAGATTATCTTTTAATTTTATAGGACTTTTAAAATGAATATTGGATTAAAAAGACTGATGTATTTGAATCTCTATCAAGCTAATCATGAATATGCTGAATTATTTTTCATATGTCTATAAATTAAAACAGTATTCAGAATTCAAATATTTATTTAATTAGAAAAATGCAATTTATTAGATAGGACAATTTGAGTTCATTAATCATCACATTCATTATTAACTTCATTGATTTTTTTTTTTTTTTGAGCCTGACTACTTTTGCTCAGTTTTTCCTATTTATTCATAATGGCACAGTAATAATAAAGTATGAAAACAATTTTTTGTATTCATTAATATTACATTTAAATCAATATAATCTATGTGATTATAAAAAAATATTTTGATAGTTTTTTGTATGTGAAACAGGTTTACAATATTACTATTTTTTATAGTAAGGAATCTAATGATATACTTTATCATTTTGATAATAAACCACAAATTACATGATTGCAACATATAGTAGTCTAAAGATTAACAGTGCTATATATTTATAAATTTTATTGCTTTATTTATTACTTATCAATTTTATAATACCTTTTTTTGTTGAATGAAGGACATAAGTATGAATGCACATAAAAGTTAGAGAGATCCCATCTTTTGATGCACAATAAAGTTATTATTCACAACATACATCTTCATTGTAATTTTCAATTTGTATAGTAATAAGTACATATAGTTTATACAATCATTTTATATATTAGTAAAATCTAAATATTAGTTACTATACATTTTCAAACTAATTACTAATATCCACAAAATTATTGAGGAAGTTTACAATATTTCAGAATATGATTAACTTAACAACTACTTTAAATGTTGACTTCCTAACAAATTTCTAAAAAAAATATTTGACATTTGATAATACTTTGTTCATAATTTAATCAATAAACTGCATTTTTCAAATATTTATAGTAATCAGCTCATCCATTTCTTGATAAAAATTTACATGAAAATATATTTATGTTCTTGTTTCTGGTTATTTGGTAAGTAATGAATGTTAAGTTCTAGATCCAATATTTCAGTTTCAAACAATCTTTTTTTATAAATAAGTTACATTTTTATCTTCTGTCTCCTGATTTAACCTATATTAAGTTTTTTTAACAAATACAATACTGGCATTTAATGTACTGAATAGTTCTGACAATGAAGGTTAATGCTTAAAACATACTTAGAATGAATTAGTTATATATAATAGAAAAACAATACTTTTAATAATAAAAATAAGTTGGGAAAATGCTGGAAGTCTATACTAAACAAAAATTATTAATTAAAATATCACGTGATATGCAATCCACTCTAATTTATATACAATGATTTGTAAATATTAGATATTTATTTGCAAAATTTAGATAGAAATATAAAGAAAGGTTATTAATATTTATTTAATGACAAGCTTGATCCAAAGCCTTGAAACTGTCAAAAGAAAATTATTAAGAGATGTGTTACTTCAAATAATGATCATCAAAAGATCGATGATATAAAAATATGCTATCTATAATTTAAAAATGGAAATCTTTAAAAAAAAAGGGAGACAATTTAAAATATTTTTTTGTATAAGATTAGATAGAATGATTCATAAGCAGAAGATTAATATGTAAAAGAAGCAATATAAGCATAGGTTGGTATAAATAATTAGCTGACAAGTAAAAAGATTTTAAAGTTGTATGAGTTAAAATCAAAACAATAACTGAAATTTGTTTAGCTTTGACAATATAATAGAATAACATATTTGATAAAAAAATGTTGAAATATTATATTATTAGCATAAAAGATGTAAAATAAAAAGACTATAGTGTCAAAAACTTAATAGAGTGTTAAATAAAAATAGATTTTAAAATATAAAAGTTCATTATTTTTTAAATACAATTTTAGAAAACTGTTTATGACAAAGTTTGAATCTGTGACTTTAAATGAATGGTTGAGTCAAATATAAGTAGTTTCATTGACATCATTTTGTCATCACTAATAACAATTGCATACTTAGAAGAATGTTTTAAAATTAAAATAACATCTTAAACATAAAAACAGAAGATTGTTATTTCTATAGATTTAAAATGCCAATGTATTTGGAAGCATTAACTTTCATTTTACTATGAAACAAAATAACAAGAATATTAGCAGAATGGAAAGTTATTTCAGTATATAAATCAGTAGAAAATAAATTACATCATAAACAATAGCAAAACCCAATGATTCTCTGAGAAATATTAGTTCACCAAGAATATTTAATCCAACTAAAACATGAAAATTAAAATACTATAAGCTACAATTTGGGATGATAAACAGTCATGTTTGAAAAATTACTGTTTGAATAAAAAAAAGTTCATTAACAGATTGCACAAACTGACAGATAAAGATGATGAAAAAAACAACAACTTTTATATATAATATCTACATGTGAAAAAAATGATAAGATCACACTGACCATATTTACAGCATATAGATATGTAAAGGTTATATAAAAAATTAATAATCATATAAAATTATTAACTCTTTTCATAAAACTATATAATTCTTAAACACACATTGACCTAGAACTATTATGAAAAGGTACAATAAATATAAGCTAATTAAGTGCACTGAGCCAACTTTTGGCAAAACACTGCCAGAATCATAGTGCTGAGTAGAGTTATACAAATAGGTCCATGATAATCACCCAACATGTATATTGTACAATAGAGCAAAACAAAAAAGTGAATACAAATAGACCTTTCTTGATCACGAACATGCACATTTTCTCTAACCAATGTTAGAACAATTTGCATGGAAAGAGATAAAAAAAAAGAAAATACAAAGAGGCTTGGGCAATTGAAGAGGATCAATATTCCATCAATAAAAAGGATTAAATACATCATTATTGTTACTGATGCTATCTGAAATACAAAAGTATTGGATAAGATGATATACATAAAATCCCTTTTACATGGTCATATCCTAAGATTAGCAAACACATTTTACATCCCATGCACTTATTTTCTTATTTTATATAACCTTGAGATAAATCATTAGTCAACTTTATATTTAAAATTGCTAGCCTTAGTTTAAAACACAGATTTAGTTACTCTTAATTAGTTCTTATAGTAAAAAACATTATACTTGCAAAATATTTCCATTAAAATATAATAAGACTAAGAGTACATGTATTATAAAATAACATGCTATACAACCAATGAGAATTATGAATATTTGCTTACTTATAAAAAATAAAGCCAATAAAATTTTTAGTTTTTGATAATCAATTTAAAGAAGTATCTGTAAGATTACAATATTTATTGTAAAGTGACATCTTACATACCATTAAAAACCCACACCCCCACATCTATCTTAAATATTACTATCACCAATAAAAAACAATTTAGGTCACAACTATACTGAACACTAATTAATGATTACCCATTTAAATAAACCAAAAGCATATCATTAATTATGTATTAATAATTTTGTTTCAATTCATTATTCAAAATTATATTTCTAACAATACTGACTAAAAAAAAAAAAAATCAAACTTCAAAATACAAGCAAATAATTCACAAAAATCAAAAGAAAGAAAATAACAATTAAAAATTTTCCTGTTTATTAATCCATTACAGAAACCAGGCATATATTAAAATGACATCAATAATTGAGATAAAACATGAACTCAAATTGACATTAAAATAATAAAATATGAAACAAAATGGAACAACTTCGCTCTGAAAAAACAGCATTAAAAAAAAACGAATGTTTTCCCCCTCAGGAGCATTTTAAAAGAACATTAGCTATTCAATAGCTTCTCTTCCTCTTTCCTATTAGCTATTCAACATATCTTTTGGAAAAATCTAACTTCAAATCTGCCATTTAATACTATAGAATGAAAGCTGTTGAAAATATCATATATCTAAGAAGAATATAATAACAGAAATTAAGAAGAAAACTGCTTGAATTAGTATGGATAAATTACATATTTTGTAAAAATGTTTACTTTACATATCTTGGAAGCATTTTACTCATAATAGTCTGAGAATTTTAAAAATAAAAAACTACTATTAACTTGATAAAACCAAGAACTTCAAGCACATTCACAAACAGAGATATGCAGTTATGTCTGGCTACAATAGAGAAGACATCATGGAGATGAAACTGTTTGTTACAGAACCATAAGTGTTAAATCTGAGTTTCAAGTAAAATCAGCATAAACCCATCCATGCTGAATAAGACATCAAAATTATGCTACAATAAACAAAGGAAACTACTTAGATTGGAATGAAGAACTGTTAATGAAAGAATGCAAATCATAATCATGAACATTTGAACGGCATTCGAACATGGCCCCGTGGATTATAAATTAAAAAGATAAAAAGGAATGAAGAACTTTCCTAAAATAAAATTCCTCGGATATTCATTAATAAAAACCGCTTTCAATTGGAACATCGCCTCAATTACACCGGATTAATATTATATATATATTTTATTTCTTCTTTTTGACAATAGTTGAAATTCAGATTCTTATAGAATAGATTGTAAATATTATTGTTTCCAATTTAGTAATAAAATATAGCTGATAATTAGTTTGACCACTTATAGATGAAAAGATAAGACTTTACTCTTTGTGTAATATTAAATATTTATACTATGACTATTACAGAATTAAACATTAAATGTTAAATGTTTGTTACAGCTAACTAATCTATTAGACTGTCATTTATTCAGGATACATAACTAAATCAATTGTATGATTGACTTGTATAATTGATCTTTCCTATCATATATTATCATATCATTTGAAAAAGGTTCCCAAACATTGAGTAACCCTCATTAAAAAAAAAAGAATCAAAAGCTAATTATAGGTAAATAGGTTAACTGAGATATAAAATCATTTGGATGAATGTTTAAATTTCTTTTATTGTAAAGTTCGAATTTGGATAATGAATGATTATCTTTCATGGGTAAAATGCGATTGGATCATCAGATATTCAAGAAATAACATGGAGGTTGATCACATTTATCCAATCGTGAGTTAATAATTATATGAAACATATTTCATGTTAAAATACAATAGTGAACAAAATTTATTTATGTTAATGATTTTATTAAATATTTAATATCAAAGTCGCTGCCAACTTCTTTATTTATCTACTCCTCATTTCATCACATCACATATAGATATTTTGCATATTTAACATGATACAATCATACTCTGAAACAGGGTACATATATATTCTTCCTGAAATTGAATACCATGGCATAACATGAATAGAGTACAGAGAAAATAGAAGGTATATAAAATCGATCTAATTATTAATGCTCTCATTAGCTTGACAGTTAAAAAAATGATTGATCATAATGAAACATGCTCATCATTGAGAAATAAACCATTCTGTTACAATGTATATATATATTAATAAAAAAACAACATACAATTACTTCTCTATAAAGCTGCTTTTATATTTCAACCAGCAGACTGATAAAAAGCAGACTAATGAAAACAGTCTGCTGGTTGAAATATTAAAGGAACTTTATAGAGAAGTAATTATGTGTTTTTCTTTTGTTAGTATTTTTTATATTTCCTTGAGTTAGTGCATATATTTATTGTTTTCATGAATATATATATATAATATTTAAATATATGTATATTGTCTACACTAAACTTAATATAATTATAAGGGACTTGAACTCAGATTTTCAAGCCCCTTACATCTATCCAACCCATTTTATACAACAAATACACCTGTCCACATATATGTGAAAAAGATAAATGATCTCCAATATATTTATTTCAGGCTGAACTAGCACTCATCAATTGAAACCAGATCACTATCTCCCACACTTAATAATCAGTGCTATCTTATTATAAACGGAACACTGATTGTATATATGTATCAGGAGATAATGATCTGGATGAACTGGTGAGCATAAAATATATATATATTGGAGGTCATTTATCTTTTTCACATGTATGTAGTCATGTATATCAATTGTAATAAGCTACATTGGATAGATGTAGAGAGATTAAAAATCTGAGTTCAAGTCCCTTTATAATATATATCTGAAGGGAGCTTGAAAGTCTGTATTCAAATCCACTATATTATATATATATTAATAATTTTCATCAGATATTATTATTGAAGTATTTTTAAGATTGTGGAAATATCTGTTCTATTTTATTTTTAAAAAACCAGACAAATGGCATAGACAGTGACCAATGAAAACTGTTAAACATTTTTTATATCTACATTGCATTGTTTTAGATTCAAAAACATTATAGTTTATTGTCTCATTGGTCAATGTCTATATCATCTGACTGTGATTTTTCTAAAATAAAATAGAACAGATATTTCCACACTCTTACAAATATTTCAACAATAACAACTGTTAAAAATTATTAATTTATAACTCTCAAATCTTGATGGAAGAGTATATTAAAAAAAGAAAAATAGGAAAAGTTGTGAGACTGTTTCCTTAAACAATTATATGTATACTGTAGCAGTTTATCTCTATAAATATCAAGAGACTGAATTTAAAAGAGGTAACTTTCTAGATGCAAAAAGTGTACTGTTTTCATTGGTCACTGTCTATATCATTTGACATTCATTTTTCTAAAATAAAATAACAGATATTTCAGCATTCTTAAAAACATTTCAATACATATATATTGTTCCATTAATATGTACAAAGTGTATTAACATTCAAAGAGGGAGTCTGAGATTGCTGAAAAGGAAAAAAAAATAAAAGAATTTACCATTCAGTGTTGTATTTTAAATAATTATTAAATCTACTTTTTTTGACCATCCAGAAAATAAATGCATAATTAAAAGATAGAGATTAAAACTCAATTTAATTACCTGTAATTAATAAAAGAAATGTCTTTATCTATAAAGATAGTTTTTTAAAAAAAAAAAAATTAAAGATGGACTTGATATAGATATCAGATTATAATGAAAAGTAATTAGACAAAAAATCAGTTTTGATTTTGTAAAAAATATATGTAAATATTTTTTTTTGTATTCTATTTCTTTGTAAAGTACACATTTTATTCTGCTATTGAAAGTATTTTATTTCACAGCCAGAAATGCCTACTATATATGAAGTAGATGGAAAATGTCTGTTAGGTTGTATACCTTATTTGAAAATAAATCAAAATAATATATATGATAATAACAATTGCATGAATTAAATACCCATAGAAATAATGAAAGAAAAGGTGTGATAAAGAACATGCAAAGAGGACAGCAGGAGGGTATATAAAGTAATCCTCAGACTTTTTAGTGAGAGCTCAATGGAAAAGGAAAAATATTAACTAACCAGAGGTTAAGCTGTTATGGTAAACTTCTGTTCCAATTTTTGAGACTCCCCAAGACATATTAATTGAGACCAAAATAGTTAACAATAATGAAGTCTATACTGGAGAAATGATCCATGTGTGTAGATAAATTAAATATATAGATATGTTAATGCCTTCTTCTGAACATTACTGCTGAAATGATGCTTTAAACCAAATAGCTCTATCTATACTAGTGCCCAATTAACTCAATATCAAAGGAATTCCTGAAACAAATTATGACTAAAATAACATAAAAGGTGCAACTTTAAAACCCAAGACCATGGCTACATTATAAATCAAGTATATAAAAATCTGGATATGAATAAAAGCTTTTTTATTTGCTTTATTTTTGTAAAATGTCCAAACTTAAAAAGAACTTAACAGAAATTTGCTAATGAACTCTTTTAAAGAACTTTAATTATTACTTTCTATAATATGTAAGAGTAACTTACAATCTTATTAAACTCATTTGTTTATGTGCAATATAAAACCATAAACTTAAAAATATAATTGTAAGTTTATACACCCATATACACATGTATATAACTTAAACATTATATTATAAAATTTTAATAACAAAAGTATATTTATATTCCAATCATTCATATATATAAAATATTTATACTTATATTTCAATCATTCATATATATATAAAATATTTATTAAGTTAACTAACATCACTAATCAAGATGCAAAACAGAGGTAACCTTTTGTCAAGTCATAACCTAGCAACTAAATGTGAAAGAAATAAAATTAGAGCTCAATTATACAATTATTAATTATGATGCATTCAACAATAATCGAATACAAAATCATGAAATGAAATAGTAATTTAACACATGCTAATTACTTGGAGTCAATTCTATTATAAAAGCTAAATCAACTAATTTCCAAATCAATCTATCTTTTACAAATGAACTAATCACTATACATAATTATTTTGCTGTATTCGAATACTGAACACGTTAAAAAGATGAATCAATAGTTTGAACGAATTTTCCTTATTTATAAAATCTTCATTAGCAGTGAACTCTAATATCACTCAAGAAAAGAGTAAATAAATTACTCTTTACTATCATTAATAATAATTTTAAAAATGAAATTATCTTTAATATAATAATTAGAGAAATTATTAACGATATTCTAAATTTAAATTTTAAGGAATATAAATATCATCAAAAACATTTATATATCTAAATAAAATTGTTTTAAGATTTCAAGTTATAGAAAATGCATTGTGAGTAAAGACAATTTGCCATAGGATCTAATGCTATTGTTTTTTTGTTTTTTTTCATATGTCATAGCATCGGCCGGGACGCGAACTCACAACCGTCTGCAACCAACTACTTGCTTGCATGGCGGCTGCGATACCTCTCGGCTAACAACGCAAGACAAAACAAATGCTATTGTTTTAACCTAAAACAGTGTAATTAATCATTTGTACTGAAATGCCTGATATATAAATATTTCACCTATATAATTCAATATCTAACTTCAATTTATATCAAAATAATTTACAAAAGGAGATGTCAACATCACATGAGAGAAGCATTTATAACAATGAAGTATACTGGATTGCCTTACTGACAATTGATGACTGGAAAGTAAAAGAACTTTATCCTTAAGGAACATTATTACTCAAATTATGGAAATGAATAGGACAATATCATAAACTTTCAACACATTATATCATCTTTGCGTATCAACATCCATAAATATTTAATTTTATTTCCTTTGCTTCTAAAATCTATATTATTTTTTTTATTTAATAAAATTTAAGCCTTCCTTACAAAGCGACTTGACCAGGTTAATAAGTAAACTTAATATGGTTTTTTGTGTTATGATACATATCTACTATAGAATATGGGAAGGTATCATTTTAAAATTTATATACTAATATAATAGAAATATATTTAAAGCATTCATAATAATAAATTTTGTTATATAAAGATAAATTTAAATTGTTTTAAGTTAATAAATAGTTAATTTTTATTTTATTTTAAGAAAGTCTCTAATTTATTTAAATTATTTTATTTTCATAATAAAATAATATTGAATATGCATATCCATATATATATATATCATCCTGACTTAACATTATGATAATTTGGTTGAAAGTAATTTTGAGAATTTATTGAAATTATATTAAGTATTATTATTGCTACAGGATATTGATGGACTCCTGAATAGAGTTAAGTACAAAATTCATCCTGAGTTCGAATACTGAGCATAACAGAATAATCAAGAGAGATGAAGATTGGATGAACTGATCTAAGTTGTATCTGTATTGAATATTTAAATATTAAATTAGCTTATTTGAAATATATGCAATCATGGATTAAACATTTATCGTATCATTTATGGCATCCTATATGAAGACCATAAGTCCGACTATAGTTAGATGCATTCAACCTCATTCTTTAAGGGAATGCGGACCATTACAAACTTTAGGAGCATGAAACATAGTTTACCACCAGACTACATCTATAAAAAAAAATTATAAATAATGTTATGGAATATAACCTTGATCGATTGATTCACATAACAACAATAGATAATTTCACCCATCAAAGAATTATATAATTTTCATGTGAAATCTTAAAATAATAAATAATGAATTAAATAGAGACCTTAAAATAAAATAATAAAGTATTAAATAGATGAGTCAGGCACTTAAAAAGAAAATTTAAATTAGGTATAAAATTAATAACATCTAAAAAAAGTAGGATATGGCATGAAATCCTATGACAAATAATCTTTCTTAGTAAATAAGGAATAAACAAATTTATAACCAAGATAAAACTTAATTTATGATTACAAGAAATGGAAAGAACCTAGTCAATACAATAATTAAAAGCATTGAAAAAGTACAAAATATTAATATTAGTGAAGAAGATATTAGGAATATTGAAGAAAGATCTTCACTGATCCGATTATCAAGAATCACTATGACTGAGAGTAAGTACTCTACATAAACACCCATCCCTGATGAATCCATGTCTCAAAACAAGTTTATACTGGATGATGAAGTAACTCAAAAAACCATACTTGAAAAAGCACAAGCTACAACAAATAATGTGACCATAGAATAAATGTTCCAAACCATTATAAATATGAATTATATAATGTGACCATAGAATAAATGTTCCAAACCATTATAAATATGAATTATAATTTAGAAGAAAAGTTTAACCAAAACATGAATAATTTAGAAGAAAAGTTAAAAAATAATATGAATAATTTAGAAGAAAATTTGCAAAATAATATGGTAAATTTTAAATCAGAATTAAAATTGGATACGAAAAATGTTAAATCAGAATTAAAATTGGAAATGAAGGGTTTGGAGAATAAATTATCTAATGATATTAAACAGTTATCAATATGTCTAAATAATGCTCAAAGAGATAATATTGAGATGAGACAAGTCTTAGAAGAAATAAAAAAAGATGTTGAAAAAAAGATACCAGATGTCAACAAAGATTCAAAGAATTTCAGACTAATATCATTGGTCAAATGAATATTCAATGCAATGAATTGTATAGAACCAGAAAATTTTTTAAAAATGAAATAGATGAGAAACAGGAGAAAATACGAACAGAAATGCAAAAAGAATTACAAGAAGTAAACCTTAAGATTAATCAAATCTATATGAAACAAATTAATGATTCAAACATTAATGAAGAATCACTGAAAGAGTTAGATAAAAATTTCAAAAAGTTAGAAATTAAAATAATTTGTATAGAAAATGATAGAATATCAGAAAACACCACATTAGAAAAACCAATGGAAGGCCCAACAGAGATACATGATAAAGTAAATAGTATGGATGAGGCATTTAAACAAAAATTCAAATTTATTGAATTACAAATATCTCAAAATACACTTGCATGTCAACCACAACATAATGATGTCCAACATAAAACACAGATAGATAAAAAAGGAAATACTAGAGAAAATAAAATAAAACTCACTTTTAAAAATCCATAAAGATTAAGTGATTCAAATACAGATACTCCCTAAATTTCAACATAGAAGGAATAATTACAAATACATTTACTAATAATTTAAATACAAATATATTTTAGATTACCGCATCATAAAGAACATATTTAGTTTATTTAAATTATTAGTAAATACAAATCCAAGTCATAATCATGCTACCATTCGCTGCAATAAATCAATTTGTGAGAATGAAAATATTTAAAGGACCTAATAATTAAGCATCTAGAGAACATTTGAGAAATTTGAACCTTTACTTTGCAGTAAATCACAATTTATCTGAAGGAGAGAAAGTGATTATTGCATATAGCCACCTCCAAGGAGATGCTTTAATCTGGTGGGAATCGTTATTCCAAATTCCATCTACTTTTAGCAATTACCAAACACTATTAATAAAAAAATTTGGAATAGAGATAAACAAGAGTCCTTGTTATATCAATTATTCCAAAAAAAAATATAAAGCTATACCAGAGAAGATGTTCACAATTTTTTCTGGCGACAAACCACTAAACTGAGAACACTAAATACTTATCACCTCAGTTAAAGTGAGATGATAAGGATCGTGAAAAGGAATTTACCTTTGAAAATTGAACAATAATTTTTAAGTACTAATGCTAAAATCATAGAACAAGTCAAGTAATTATTAGCCAGTATTGACATAAATACTTCAAATTTATCAACAAGAACAATTGAAAAAAAGAAAGAAGTTGCTGTTAATGCTATTAATAAAAAAATGACCCGAACCATTGGAAAGGAAAAACTTTACGGCCTAACTCTATAGATAACCAGTCATATAATAAAAACTGGAATCATAATGATCAACTTATATTCAACCCTACACATAACAGAGAAACCCCCAAAACCAGAGTGTAGTAATCACACTCCCAAAATTCAGCCAAAATCAAACTAAAAAGATAGTTGAGGGAATGTTCCTCACCTCAAGAGACCATATTAATATTAAGAAACAAAAGTATAAATCAAATTTCAGACTGAGAAATTACCAACTTAATTGTGTTCATGGGAAGATAAGGCTCCTAATTTTGCCTTACAAAGCTGCTCTACGATAGAGATTATGTTTGAGGGTGTATTGGTCAAAGCCCTATTAGATTGTGATAGGCAAATCTCAGTTATATCAAATAGGTTTTATCAAGAAATATTAATTAAGAACCCTAATATTAAAACATTATCTCTCAGATCAGTTGAGGTTATCATGGCTAATAGCATAAAGGCCAAACTTACACCTAAACAGATTTGGATTTAAATCGAAATTGGACAAACAATACTCTGTCATATAATCTTAATACTGAATGGTTTAATAGATGATGTCATTCCAGGGGCAAACTTCCTACATCTGAACACATGTGCCATTGATTTTTCTAATAAAACAGGATAAACAATGAAGTCTTGGAAATGACATTGCTTCCAAGATATGATTTATTTGAAATTGATTGTATAATATCTATCATCCCAGAGGCATTCATAGAAGAGAAAATCACAGAATTCAATTTACTTGGTAATAAAGATGTGATAAAATTACATCTGTTATTAAGAAATTCAACCCAGTTTTCTCAGACATACGAGGAGTGATAGAAGGTTTCTAGCAAAGAATTAAATTAATACATGACCAATCATTTCAATCCAGATTGTATCCTATTCCATTCCAGTATCATGCAGGAATATCCAAACAGATTAATAAAATGTTGGATTGGGGAATTATTTCCAAATGCTCTTCACCCTACTACAATACAGTTGTAAATGTGAAGAATAAAGATGGGTCGATGAGATTTTGTTTAGATGCTTGTCAACTAAATAAGATTACTGTTACTGATAGGAATATGCCACCACCAATACATAAATTATTTGTGAACTTTGGAAATAAAAAGGTGTTTTCCACCTCTGATCTAACCTCTAGTTATTAGCAGATTGAACTTCATCCAGAAGTTTGCTAATACATTGCATTCTGATATGAAGGTTCTACTTATCAATTTAATAGGATGATAAATAGTGATGCTGATCTGATAAGATGCTTAGATAAAACTCTTATCTCTTGTGCTTAAACAGATAATTACCATTTATGTGGATGATGTGATAATTGAATCTACACAATTGAAGAACATCTTCAACATTTAAATGTATTTTTGAAGAATGCCAAAGAAAAGGGATTAAAATCAATTTCAAAAAAAGCACCTTAGTTTGTAACCAGGTAGTCTTCTTAGGTCACATTGTTGGTTGCAATGGGATAAGACCTCATCCAGATAAAGTCAGTACCATTCAAAACTTTCATAAACTCACCAACAAAAACAAATTTGGTCATTTTAGGCTTATATAATTTTTATAATCATTTTTTATCAGAAGTTTTCTGATTATATAGAACTGTTGTTGAGGCTCATTAGGAAAGATGAGCAATGGAATTGGGCCCAACAATATGACAAGGCATTTACAAATATTAAAACAGGATTCTTAGAGCAAACTATGTTAGCATTCCATGATTTTAATAAACCATTCGTTGTCCAAACTGATAGTAGTGGTTACAGATTAGGGGTAACACTATCAAAATCCAGGAGGATGGCCAACCTGGAGTCCTATACTTTATTAGCCATTATCTGAAGTGTCCAGAAACAAACTATATGGTCACTGAGAAGGAAGCACTAGCAACAGTGTGGGCTTTCCAGAAATTTCAACAGCTGTTTCTCATATTGGAGGTTATAGTGATCACAGACCACAAAAGCTTAGAATTCCTGAATCATAGCTATTTGACCAATACATGGTTAGTCAGATGGAGTCGATTGTTACAGGAATTCAACTATACAGTACAATACTATAAAGGATCTAAGAATGTTATGGCCAATGTGCTTAGTTGAAATCCATGTAGGTCAGAACAAAACCATCTATTCATAGAGAATGCTTACATTACAAATATCAATATGATTAATAGTAATGTAGAGAATGATTTAGAAAAATTACTGAAATACAATTTAATGATCCAATTTTAAACCCCATCATAAGAGTTTTAAAAGGAGAGAAAGTTTTTAAATGCAACAAAAGATCTCAACCATTATAAGTTAGAAAATCTGGTCTTACTTCATAAAACTAATAAAGATATAGATGAGTGGAGGGTAATAATACCTAAAATTTTACATATCCCATTCATAAAGTGTATCCACTATTTATATGGACATTTCAGTGCCCACAAAACAGAACACACTTAGAAAAATTGGTTTTACTGGCCAAAAAAGTATAAAGATATCTTAAAATCACTTCATGATTGTATTATATGGTTAAGAGCCAAACTAGTAAATCAAGATTTCAGTAATATGTTAAAACCTATTATCCCTGAAAGACCAAATGAGATCTTAACAATAGACTATTATGGACCATTGCCTTCATTTAATAAACAAAAGTACTTTAAAAAAAAAAATTTATTAACAAAGTTTACATGGTTTCATGATACTGTTTTCATACATGGTATACTGCATCACTGATTGCAAAAGTTCATAAGATCAAATGCTTGGTAGATCAATCCTGAACCAAGTCACTTTGTATAACCATTCTGGTGTGAGCAGCCGGTCCCTGGCACTTATGCTCTTGACAAGACCTATAAAGATCTCTGTGACTGAAGAGCCTGAATGACAGAAAACACATTCGCATCTGGTCAACCAGACTGCAAAGGTAAGGAAGACTGAGAATCGGATAAGAGAAAAAATTCCTGTCTTGATGGCCTTCTGGATATTTAAGGCTTCTCTGATGTCAGATGTAACTTTCTCTGTGATGAAGTTTCTGATTTGGAAAAGAAATGGACAATTATAAAGTAAATGTTGGATGGTAATGTTGGATGGTTTCATCAGCAGTATTACATAGCTGGCATTAAGGATTGATTGTGGTGAATCCTCTTTTCCATATTAAGAAATGGTTAGTGGGGTAAGGATGAGATGTTGAGCTTTAAGATAAAGTCTATGTATTTTGGTTCAACAAACCAGTTATTCAATTTTTTAAGCAATGGTTTATTGTCTATGTTCAATGTGGTCAGGAGGGCAGTCTGGTTTTGAAATATGAGGTTATAGACCTGCCAGTAGGTTATTTTACCTTCAAGGGAGGTTTTAGATAGATTTGTCAGCTTGGTGACATGTAACCAAATAATTGTAGCCCATCTGCTAGCAAGAGGTGGCAGTGTGTCTGTAGGTTCCACTGGAGTAGCTAAGTTTGGTTCCGGCTGTTTTAAGTGAATTGCACGTAGAACTGCAATTGCCTTCTGTAGATAGATTGTTGAAACAGAGTGCAATCCAAGTCCATTTAACTCTCTGGGCATCTGCATCTTACAGATGCTGATGGCAACAATATTCCCATTCTACATAAGCTTTGATCACAGTGAGTTCATTGATGACTGAAATGCTTTAGTAGGTTTAATTATGGGAAGATAATAATTCAATCTCGGGAAAGAGAGATTCGGGATAAAGATTGAACCACTTTGCTAGTTTTTTCCAAGATGGAGTGTTGGATATCTTTTTCCATAGCAAGTCTGGACTTGGGCATAGGAAAACCGAGGAAAAGTTGCGGCTCAGCTGTAAAGACTGACGGAATCACTGTGCCAGTGCTGATTTTCCACATGGAGGACTTACTATAGTTGATGTTCAGATTTAGTTTCTTTGAATATTTATCAATGATTTGTGCGTGTTGCAAGGTGAGTTTTATCAGGGAGGAAGATGGTGACATCGTCAACAAAAGTACTTATGATCTCTTTTCCAAACACATTTCAGCCTACCCGATACCTCAAGCTAATACTAGACATACTGTCAGAATATTAGATACTCTCCATTTCATAATGGTAGGAAAACCACCATGGTACCTTTTCTATCTAAAAACTGGAAGAAGTGGGTAGAAAAGTCACAAATAAAACATGTTCTACATTCATTAGAAATTAACAATCAAACCTTTGCAAATATGTAATGCAGGAGCTTGGATGTTTGTTTAGGATTTACTTGGAGTATGAGCATAGAGGATGGGTAAAACAAACAGAATATGTAGTAAATTATATTAAATGGAGTCTAAATCAATCTACTGGATTCACATCTATTAAATTATATTTTAATAAAGCAATTCCAAATTTATTTGAAAATTACCAACCTCCAATTAAACCCAACCAGACATATAAATTAAGATATACAAAAAACATATCAAAGATTAATAAATAAATCAGAACTGAGAAGTAATAAACAGAAAGAAAAATAGCTACCAATTCAAAATAGGAGACAAGATTTTTATAAAAGACCCATAACCTTAGTAAACAACTTTCAAAACAAATGCCATAAATTCTATAATCCATATAAAGGACCATTTACTATAATAAAACAAACAGGTTCAAATGAATTCTGGATGTAGATGGAAAAATAAAAGGTACATATAATGCCCACATCCTTAAACCATATTTCAGTCAACAATAAAGTTTAGATAACCATAATATGCAGATTATTGAAGGAGAAAGAGAAATGAAACAACACTGAATAAAAACCTAGGGATAATCATTTCAATGATGAGAGCATCTAGGCTAATATTAAAATAATAATAATACAGATAACAAAAAGAGCGGATATGAAATAAGTTGTATGACCTCTTTATAAACAAAAATTGAAAAATATACATATAACACAAGTTTAAGTGTTGAAATTTTCTTATAATAGAAAATTGTAACCCTGTACAGAAAGGGAGTTGTAAGGGTAACTTACAATCTTATTAAACTCACTTGTTTATCTGGAATATCAAACCATAACCTTAAAAATATAACTGTAAGTTTACAAATAGTAAATATGGTATCCTTTTAAAATACCCATATACACACGTATATAACAAACATTATATTATAAAATTTTAATAATAAAAGTATACTTATATTTCAATCATTCATATATATGTATAAAATATTTATTAAGTTAACTAACATCACTAATCAAGATAAAAAACATAGATAACCTTACATCAAGTTTTACCTTAGCAACTAAACACAAAGGAAATAAAATTAGAGCTCAATTATACAATCATTAATTATAATGCATTCAACAATAATCGAATACAAAATCATGAAATGAAAGTAATTTAACATAAGCTAATTACCAGAAGTCAATTCTATTATAAAAGCTAAATCAACTAATTTCCAAATCAATTCTATCTTTTACAAATGAACTAGTCACTACGCATAGTTATTTTGCTGTGTTCGAATACCGAACACATTAAAAAGATGGATCAAGTTTGAATAAATTTTCCTTATTTATAAAATCTTTGTTAGCAGAGAACTCTAATATCACTCAAGAAAAGAGTAAATAAATTACTCTTTAATATCATTAATAATAATTTCAAAAATGACATTATCTTTAATATAATAATTAGAGAAATTCTTAATGATATCATTCTAAACATGAATTTTAAGGAAGATAAATATCATCAAAAACATTTATACATCTAAATAGAATTATTTTAAGATTTCAAGTTATAAAAAATGCATCATGAGTATAAAGACAATTTGCCATAGGATATTTTCATCTATATAATTCAATATCCAACTTCAATTTATATCGAAATAATTTACGAAAGGGAATGTCAACATCACACGAGAGGAAATTTTGTGAACAAAGGAGTATAATGATTGCCTTACCGATGATTGATGACCGGAAAATAAAAGAACTTTATTTCTAAGAAACATTATTACTCAAATTATGGAAAATGAAAAGGACAATACCATAAACTTTCAATCCATCATATCATCTTTGCATATCAACATCCCTAAATATTTAATTTTATTTCCTTTGCTTCTAAAATCTACTTGGAATAATCCCATTTGGAAAATGATTAGATAAAAAGAAAGTGGAAAGATCATTGGGTTAAATATATATTTTTTATTTAATACAATTTAGATCTTTAAGTGACTTGACCAGATTAATAAGTAAACTTAATATGAAGGTAAGATTTTATTTTTCTTCGTATTAAATTCATTCATTTATGACTAGACAGAATTTTTGTTTATTACTAATTTAATTAATTTAGTAATATTTATTTATTATTCTGTATAAAATAACTAATATTCCTGGATGAAAGGTTTTTTCTTTTAACAATAGGGACCATATATAGATGGGAGGTCTTATAGAAATTGAATCTCAAAAGCATTGTATATTACAAAAGTTTTCATTTATATTTATACTGTTTAATTTAAATTTAGTTAGTTAGTATAGGGGATTTGAACTCAGATTTTCAAGCACCCTTCAACTATCCACACTATCTCATACAACTGATACATATGATAACACTCATGTAGAAAAGATAAATAATCACCAATATACGTATTTCATGCTAAACCAGCAATCATCAGTTGGTCCAGATTATCATCTCCCACACATATATATAATCTGTGCTCAGTTTATATTAAGATAGCAAATCTTCATATTTTAATTAACAGACTTCAATCTACTCCAACCTCCAACTTTTTCAGTCCTCCATATTATTGAAAATCTGATGATGAAAACCCAAATTCCATGCTTATGCCAATATTGTTATCATGAGTATCAGTTGTATGAGATAGTGTGGATAGTTGAATGGTGCTTGAAAATCTGAGTTCAAATCCCCTATACTTACAATTAAGCTCCAGGTTTGTGAAGAATGCCTGCTTTTCAAATATTTAGTTAGTGTTATTATAATATTTGGAATTACAATATTTTTTTTACAATCCATTAAATATTGTTTGTGTTATGATACATATCTACTATGGGATATGAGAAGATATCATTTTAAAATTTATATACTAATATAGTAGAAATGTATGTAAAGCATTCATAATAATAAATTTTATTATATAAAGATAAATTTAAATTGTTTTAAGTTAGTAAATAGTTTTAAAAAAAATTATTTTAAGAAAGTCTCTGATTTATTTAAATTATTTATTTTATTTTCGTAATAAAATAAGATTGAATACACATACCCATATATATATAATCCTGACTTAACATCATGATAACTTTGTTGAAAGTAATTTTGAGAATTCATGGACTCCTGAAGAGAGTTAAGTGCAAAATTCACCCGGAGTTCAAATACTGAGCATAGCAGAATAATTAAGAGAGGTGAAGATTGAATGAACTGGTCTAAGTTGTATCTGTATTGAATATTTAAATATTAAATTAACTTATTTAAAATATATGCAATCATGGATTAAACTTTTATCGCATCATTCATGGCATTCTATAAGAAAACCAAATGTAATTTAATAATTTGATATTTCATGAATTATTTTAATTCATATTAGTGATTGTATGTTATATATATGTTATTAGTCTATAACAGGAGTAGGCATGCATGAGGTCAATGAGAGACACATGCCAGTTTTTCATATATTGTAAAGAGCCACACCATATTATTTAAGTAGTCAAATTTTATTTAACTTAATATGATGGCATATTCTACACAAATTTTAAGTATAAAATACAAAATAATTATTTCAAAATTGTAATAATAAAAATAAAATATAAATAATTATTTCAAAATTGTAATAATAAAAATAAAATATAATAAAAGTATAACATTTAATGAAGATCTTTGGTCAAATCTTTGAAATTTGGTATATAATTTGTTAAAGCTGTTCACAGGAATTCTATGAGATACTGATTGGTCAATTATAAATGATATTTCAACTTCACGAACTTCATTGTAGAGTACAACAATTCCCAGCAATATATTGTAACAAAAATCAAAATTAGATGGCAAGTAGTTTTCTTTTAAGTGTGGATATTTTGATTCTGCACAAATTTCCAAAATTCAATTAAAAACTAGATTTGTGATATGTTTACAATGCCTGATCCTCTTTCATCTCTGAAAACTCCAATTTCCCAGCCATTTTCTCAACAAGTATTATTTCAGAAATTAGAAATCCATCTTCACTAATATCATAAATAAATGTGTTCACAACATACACAAATGTAGATTTAAAACTTTTTAAATCTTCAAACCTACATTTGAAATCCACTTGCAATCCTTCCAATTTTTCTTTATATTCATCTCATTTTTCTTCTTTGACATTGATTATATTTGTTTTACTCATGGAAAATGATTAAATATTCTGGACATAAGATTGTGCACAGAAAGCTGATGTTTAGCTTCAAGATTAAAAACAGGTTTTGACAAATTACTTATCATTTTTTTCTTTCTATGTAAAGCCAAATTAAGTATTAGCAAATGTTCCATAATGTCTGTAAAAAACATTAAGTCAGAAAGCCAAGTTTCATTTTCTAATTCTGGGTATTTTTTTCTTTTTTTAAAAAAAATGTTATGACAGGATTTAGAAGTTCCCACAAAACAGCTCCAAACATTGTAAGTTGGCAGCAATCTTATAATAGACCATAAGGAGAGATCACTGAACAATTCACCTGTTTCATCTAACAGTGTGTTTTGGCATTTGTTCTAATTAAATTCACAATCTATAAAACATTTCTACACATTTTAATATTTAAAATACTTCGCTATCAAATGCTCGTGGTAAATTATGCAATGAAGAGGTAGAAAATGTGGAATTTTAGGATCATTGTTTAAAAGACCAATAAGACTTAGATTTTTCCCTATCATTGGAGGGACTCTGTTGGTTGCAACACTTACAAATTTATCACAAGCAAATTCAAACCTATTCATTATCTCATCAAGCACATTTTTGATATCGACACTGTGAGTTGTTTAGATAAAAGCTAGTAGGTCTAACATTTCTTCCTTCACATTTCCATATGCAGATACAATTGTGGAATATCCTGAATGACTGTAAACTCATTAAGAGTTAAACTGAATGCTGTACAATTTTTCAAATCACACATCAAACTATTTGTAACATTTTTACTAATTTCACTAATATGATGCTCAGTTATATGGCATGATATAGAAACTTGTGCAATCAATTTATGCAGTTTTGTATTATCTGGACCCAAAACTTTAATAACTTCTTCCAAATTTCTTTTAATAAATTCTCCATCTCCATATGGATGTTTGGAATATTCCAAGCTACCAAAAAAACTAGCTTTGTTAGTCTATTAACTTCATGACTGCTCTGTATTCAGGAGAGTAGCTTGCCCAAAAACCAATGAATAAATAAAATATAAAACAGGATGAGGTAATAATATATTTATTATTTAGAAACACAATAATAATAATCATAAGATATAATGACAGTAGGAAATAGTTAATTCAAGACAGGACTCAATAGTCATGTCTCCATAATCTTAATATGACACTTGAATTTCACATAGCTCTGTAGTCTGTAATTTATGAGTTTCATTATGCACTCATTTCAATTAATATAAGACTTTACCTTATTCATTGTGGCTCTTGTATTCTTCATTGCTGAAGACTTCCTGAATTCTAAATTTTTAAGTCTTAATTTAAACAGCAATATAAAACATTAGATCCTTTCTTTTCACGTACTTCAGGATGCTGCTAATTCACATAAATTATATTCAACAGTGAGAATTCATGCCCTCTAGCGGATTCTAGAATAATCTTACTACTCAGAGCACTCCCCTTATTCTACAACATAGTCCTTAAACCTCATTGGTGGTCCATGCTCTCTAGGAGTTCAGACAATATGTGATGCTTCAACTTTACTGTTTAGGTTAGTTTGCCCAGTGCCAGGAGAGTCCAAACTTTTTTCATTCAAACTTTGTTAAGTGAGACAATCTTTTGTCAATATTACTGGGGGTAATGATTCCCTTTCTTCTTTAGGAAAAAACATCCATTGGTTGTTATTTTACATTGAAATTTCTTTTTCATCTAATGGTGCAGCAACCTTCTCTGTAAATGGTTTATGTGCCTTCTAACAGATGAATCATTTTGTAGCTTTATCATATGTATAACCTTGGACACTATATTAGTAAGAATGCCAGGTATCCATTGTTTCTTAAGCATATCTTGCACCCATATTGCTTCACCAATATCAAATTTTGGGAGAGTCTTTTGGTTATTCAGATTTTCTGAATTTGTTTTTATTACTTCTGATTGTAGCATGATTTTAGCAAGATGAGTATGACAGCTCTATTAAACAATATATCAGCAGGTGATTTTCTATTTTTTGTACTAGGTAAAAAATGTTGGAAGAACATGATTTCCATCAATACATCATCCATTTTTGTAAAACTAGTTTTCTTTAAACTTGACTTGAGAGTTTGTACTACTTTTTCTGCCAAACAATTTGAAGCAGGATGATAAGTGGGTGTTATTATGTGTTGTATCTCCTTATCAGATAAAAATGTTTTGAATTCTGACATAAAACCAGTTCCATTATCTGATACTATAACATTTGAGTATCCGTGAATGGAGAAAATCTCTCTCAATGGGGCATTTAGTATTAACTAAAGGTACCGGACAATATTCTATCCAATTTCTAAAAGCATCCACAGCCACAATTATCATAGATCTGTTTATAGGAACAGTGTGATCAATATGAACATGTTCCCATGGTTTATTCAAGTCAGTTGAGGAATTAAATGTTTTTTCAGATAGATTGGATGCTATCTGACAATTTGAACATGTTTTTAAGTCTGTTCATTTGAGCACCATACATAAGAGTGTGCTAGGGTTTTCATCTTTATTACCTCAGGGTGTCCTGTATGTAAGAGTTTAAGCACTTGAGAATCCTCTGGTATAAAAACACAATAATTTCTAATAACACAGTTATTACAGACTGATAATGTCAAGAATTCCATATAGCTGGATGTATGGAATTTGGCTGATTAGAGCATCCAAATCTAATACAGGTCTTTAGTTGATTATACCCTAGATCCCTTTTAGTCTACTTTACTATTGTAGCACTATTTAATGGGTCTCCCATTTTTATAACTTCAAGTAAGTTTCCTTCAATAAATTCACATGGCTTATCCACCTTTATAAGTAAGTGTGAAAATGAATCGGCAAGTGCTATTTTCTTTCCAGGTTTATATATCAAATTGTAATCATAAGCAGCTAAGATATTGATTCAGCATATCATTCTTTGACTGGAAAAATCAGGAGTATTTTATTCTTAAACAAAATACCCAATAATGGTTGGTGATCCGTATAAAGGATAAAACTATGGCCATATATGTACTGGTGAAATTTTTTTTCAGCAAAAATGATAGCAAGAGCCTCTTTGTCCAGCTGGCTATAATTGATTTCAGCAGGTGATAAAGTACGAGATGCATATACTATATGTCACTCAGGGCCATTCTCTACGTGGGAAATGACAGCACCAATACCATATTCCGAAGCATATGTGGTTACAATAACTCCCAAATCACATTGATTATAACTTAACAGTGTTTCACAGGATAACAAGTCTTTTGCCTTTTCAAATGCAATCCGTTATTCTTATTCCCATTTCCAATGCTGTTTCTTATGTAAATAAGTCATAGAGTGGAGTTAAGACATATGCCTTGCTTTTTAAAAAAAAAACATAAAAAAAGCAGACCCAAAAATGCTTGTAGGCATTTAACATTTTTCAGGATAGATGCATTCCTAACTGCAGCCACTTTATCTGGATTTGGGCATTTTCCATGTTTATCTATGATGTGCCCCAAAAACTTAATTTCAGGTATAGACCAAATATATTTATTGATATTAATTCTCATGCCAACCTGATTCAATTTTGAGTGCACTGTTGAAACACATTTTTCTAATTCAGTTTCAGATTCAGCACAGATTAGTATGTCACCCAAATATGAAATCACACCATTTAGACCATATAACAACTGGTCCACTTTAGATTGGAAAATCTTTGAAGCAGTTGTAATCCCATAAGGTAGTTTATTACATTTAAACAGTCTGCGATGTGTGTACACAATATTAATAGTCCAGCAGTTCTATCTGTAACTGAAATCTGGTGTAAAGCTGAACGCAAATCAATTTGGTGAAAACTCTAGCTTTTTGTAACGAAGCCAAAATTTATGTAACACTGGAACCGGATAAGCACTTTTTTTCAAGTAATGATTAATTGTGACTCTATAATCACCACACAAACACAAACTTCCATCTGGTTTAAGTATAACTACAACTGGGATTGCCCATGTTGAGTCTTCAATCATTGATAGGATGCCTTCTTTTACAAGTTCATTGATAGCTTTCTCAACTTTCGGCCTTAATGCATATGGGACATTATGATATTTACATATCACTAGCTGAGCATCATCAGACAATTCAATATCCACTGGACTCATATTTAATGTTGTTAAATGTTTTGAAAACAACTATGGAAATTTTTCCCGTATAACAGTTTCTACTTTAACTGTCTTAATGACTTACATAGAGATGCCTAACAAAAGAAACCAGTTTCAGCCAAGTAAAGGAAATGTTGCAGGAGTTATCAGATGAAAGTAGGAAAGTAGGACTAAAGATAAATGTTAAAAAGACTAAAGTAATGTTTAATCGATTTGCTCAAAATATGAAAATAAAGATTGATTATGATGAATTAGAAAAAGTTAACAGTTACAAATACCTTGGTCAGATTATTAATACAGATGGAAACATAATGGAGGAAATTAATCATAGAATTAAACTTGGTTGGAGTGCTTTTGGTAGAAATAACTTGATACTAAAAAGAAATATGCCTATGTGTTTGAAAAGGAAGGTTTTTAACAAATGTGTTTTACCAGTTCTTACTTATGGATCTGAGACTTGGGCACTTAATAGAAGAGCAATACAGAGACTTCAGACCACTCAAAAAGTATGGAGAGATGTATGTTGGGAGTAACAAGAAGAGATCAAAAATGCAATGTATGGGTAAGAGAACAAACAGGTATTACTGACCTCATTGAAAAAATTAAAAGATTGAAGTGGAGTTGGGCTGGACATATTGCTAGAAGAGATGATAATAGATGGACAATATAAATTTGGAGTGCTTTTGGTAAAAATAACTTGATACTAAAAGGAAATATGCCTATGTATTTAAAAAGGAAGATTTTTAAATGTGTTTTACCAGTTCTTACTTATGGATCTGAGACTTGGACACTTAATAGAAGAGCAATGCAGAGACACTTCAGACCACTCCAAAAGTATGGAGAGATGTATGTTGGGAGTAACAAGAAGAGATCGAAAATGCAATGTATGGGTAAGAGAACAAACAGGTGTTACTGACCTCATTGAAAAAATTAAAAGATTGAAGTGGAGTTGGGCTGGACATATTGCTAGAAGAGATGATAATAGATGGACAATTTAAATTTTAAACTGGATTTCAAGAGATTGTAAAAGACCCAGAAAGAGACCACATGTGAGATGGATGGATGAAATAAGAAAGTGTGCAGGGGTGACGTGGAGAAGAGAAGCTAAAGATCAGAGAAGATGGATTAAACTTGGAGAGACCTTCATCCTGCAGTGGATTGATAATGGTTGATGATGATGATGATGATGATGAATGGTTTGATATTCCTTTTTAATATGTACTGTAGTAAGGTCTTATGCTTATAATTTAATTTAATTGGGACATATATCTTGCCACAGGTTTGAATGTTATTTCCTTTTACATCAATTGCTATTATGCTAGTCTTATTTAGGCTGAATTTATTCTCAGCTGTGGAATTTAATTTATTCCAATCATCAAGCAGTAAGAGAGATAATCCAGATCTGCTATCTATTTCCATAATGATTTCAGTTTCAGCAACAATTAATTCTCACATAATTTGCTCACTCAAAGAGCCCTTACACATTTTTATTTCTGATTTCTTTGTTGTAGGTACAACCAATTTCTAATTTGACTGTTGTTGACTTGAGTTTCCTTTTTTGAAAAGTGTGCCAGATGGCCTTTAATTTCATAAATATAGCATTTCTCAGTTTTAAATTTACATACAAAAATAACAAATTAGATCTTTACTTGGAGGTTGACAAGATGACCTTTATTTCCACAATAATAACAAATTAGATCTTTACTTGAAGTTTGAAAAGATGAATGCATAATGTTTGAACTGAAAATAGTCATGGCAATGGCTTCCTTCTTACATCCGGTTTGGAACTCTAGTGCATTAGTCAATGTTAATTCATGGGCTACACATTTGGCAATAGCAGTTTTGTAATCAATATCCGCTTCAGCAAGCAGCATTTTTCTTAAGTTATGATCGACCATACCGAAAAGAACTTGACCTAGGAGCATGTCGTCGAGGTCAGAGAAAAATTCACAGTCCCTTGCTAAAGTACATAACACAAGGTTAGCACAAGTTTTCCATGGCTGTTGTTTATGCATTCTGAAATGTAGACGTGCAATTCTTTTATTAATCGTCGGCTGGAAATATGCGGTTAGTTTCTCCACTAAAGTAGTATATGGCAATTTTTCTGGCATCCTCACATCAGCAACTTGTTTAGCTATATGTAAAATGTCTGTTTCTGATGACAATAAAGTTAAAACTTTCAAGATATCATTTTCTATTTTATTTAACCTCATATATCTCTCTAATTGTTCAACATAAAGAATCCATGTCATTGGATTACTGATAATGAATTCTTTAATATTTAGCAAAGATAATGACATAATTTTTTTTTTCAAAAAATTTCTTTCTATTTCTCTACTAGCTGACAAATTTTGCCATCTTGCTTTTACATTTCTTCTAATTGTCTACCCCCTCCAATCGTGTCGGATTGTGCCATCTTGCTCTGTAGTCAGCAGAGTTGTAGCTCACCCAAAAAGCAATGAATAAATAAAATATAAAACAGGCTGAGGTGATATATTTATTATTTACAAACAATAATAATAATCATAATAAGATATAATGGCAGTAGTAAATAGTTAATTCAAGACATGACATGATATTTGTGTCTCCATAAGCTTAATATAACACTTGAATTTCACGTAGTTCTATAGTCCATAATTTATGAATTTCATTATGCACTCATTTCAGTTAATATAAGACTTTTCCTTATCCATTGTGTCTCTCGCCTTCTTCATTGCTGAAGACTTCCTGAATCCTACCACTTTTAAGTCATAATTTAAACAGCAATATAAAACATTACATTCTTCCTTTACGTGTACTTTGGGATATCACTAATTCACATAAATCATATTCAACAGCAAGAGTTCATGCCCTTTAGCAGATTCTAAAATAATCTTACTGCTTAGCCACTGACTAAAAGAAGAGTCCTTGTTGCTTATGAAGACCTGATTCCACTGACTTAAGTTTCTCTATTTGTAATTGTTAATTGTGTGGCTATTGAATTGAAAAATGGAGATGACTTATTTGTAACTTTGTAGTTTGTAATTGTAACTTTACAAATAAGACAATGACTTTCCATTATTGTCAACAAAAGCAAATTTTTCTACTCATTCTTTCTGAAACCTTCTATTTTCTTATTAATATTTTTGTAAATAATTAAAATTAAAATGTCTAAATGTTGATTTTTGTTTTAAAAGATTCGTAAATGGTACAATAAGTTGCTAAAGAAAAGTGGCTTCTTAAAATAAAATAAGAATAAAAACAATTTTGAACAATTAAAAGCAATTTTGGACTATATTTATTTTTGGTTGATATTTTCCTGATAATTCTTAAATACTGTATCTGTTTTATTTTTTATTATCAAAGATGGAAACAAAATAATCAAAATCAAGCAAATGTTTGCTAGGTTTATTTTCCAAGAGTTTTTTTTCATGATTGGTTTAAAAAAACATGAATCTCTGCGCGCGCACTAACTATAAACAATTAAATAATTTTCTTAATCTGCACACCTGTCTTTAGAAAGCTTGCTCTGAAAAAAATTACACATCATAAAGAAGTTTAAATTGCTTAATAAAACAGATTACTTTTAAAAAAAAAAACAGACAGATTACTTACCAGATTTTTTGAAAAAAATATGAAATAGGACATTTAGCTAATAAAAAAGTATCACAGAAATATTCAACGACAAATTGCACAAATCATAAAGATTCACGTGATAATGCGTATGTAGTAATTTTTATAAAATTCGGAGGATGTCGTTAATGTTAAAAAAAAGTATATACATACATATTTGATGTAATAAGTAATAAAATGTTTGATAAAACTTTTCTATCGTATTATTACTTTTTGTGCAATTAAAAAAAAAAAACTGAAATAATAAAAGTAAAATAGCATTTCAATGGGAGCCACACTTAACTCGACTAAGAACCGCATGTGGCTCTGTGAGCCGCACTTGCCCACCATTAGTCCGTAAGAAGGGTGTATGAAAATAAATAAGCAATAAATTGTATTACTTTGTTGTTGTTTTTACTTCTATTAAGTGTTTGTTTTAAAAGTAGAATTTAACAATCTTAATTCTTTCTTTGCATTTAAAACTGTTAATACATTTAATTATCCTGCAATATTTTGCTTGGGAGAGATTCACTAAATATAGATAAAATAAAGAGCAAATTAGTTAACTAAAACTGAAATGGTATATTAGCGAATTAGTTCATGATTGCTGGCGCCTAAAAAAAAATAAAAGCTGTTTCAGATTTAAAATTTCATATTAATCTATGCACTATTAATTCTGCTGGAACATGTAATATTAATACTCGGAGTAGTGGTTTCCGAGTAATTCATTAATTTATTTGTATGAAGCCATAATTTGGTTATTCTAAATTTATTAATGATATATATGCGTATAAGGTAAAAATAAATGTATACGTGTGCTGTATGTGGGTAGTTTAACATATATATATGTTAACACCCCATATGACACGAATATGTTATCACCCCGTATGACACGTGCAATATAAGCATTTTAAATTAAATGTACATACGAAAGTATCTTATTCTAAAATATTATTTTATTGTTAAATCTTTAAATTTTGCTACTAATATTTTAATCATAGACGTTAGCTTGAAATGCAATCAATTGTAACAAACTAATTAAACAGATAACAAAGAACTTTAATTAGCAGAACCCAATTTAATTAAATCCCACCTTAATTTATAAGAGTTACTCCAGAAAGCAAACATATAAAAAGGGTGCCATGTTGAAAAGATTAACAGAGCCTTTTTAAGTGAATTTGAGAAGAGCATAAGTTGCAAAAGAACAGCATGGGAATTGCGTATTACCCTCATGGAGAAAGAAGAGAAATTAGACGTAGAAACTATACATTCAGAATTATTGTGCGAGTATTCGTTATCGTGTGTACATAGTGTATTTTTCTAACACAGCTCGGCAGGAATCATAACTTTGTATAAACTGTAAATCTGTGTTGAGAATTAAACCAACTAATTCACAAATTAACTTTTGTGTGCAGTAATTGAAGAGCCAATATACTGCAATCTGGCGCAGTTGAACCTAAAAACCACAGTGAATAATCAGCTATTAATAAGAAAATGTCAGTTTTCGGACAAAACTCTATTGGAGAGTTCGACGTGGAAAACTCGGTCGATTGGCCACTATACTTGTCACAAATCAAAAATTTCTTCATTTTAAATGGCATTGAAGACAACAAATGGAAAGTAGATGCCCTCTTATGTTTCTCAGGGAAAAAAATTATTGAAATCGCCAATAAATTATACCAAAATCCTGTAGATGAGAATGTACCATTCAAGGAATTATCCCAATGGCTAAACAAATTTTTTTAGCCCTTGCCCATCCTGGCATATAGCATACCTATAGTTAAGAAACAGAAAACAACTAAATAGTGAAACAATCAAACAGTATAATTTAGCTCTCAAGGAGCTAGCGAAAGATTGGGTGTACGGTGATTTCGTAGAAGAAATATTATTAGATCAACTGTTATGGGGAATGTCTGATGACAGGCTCAGACAACAGCTGTTAACAGAGGCAGACCTAACCGATGAAAGTGCTATAAAGAAAGGAATAACATTTGAGCTAATCCTAGAACAGGCACAGGCCTTCAGATCAAAAGAGAAAAGTTACGAGCAAGTTTTCAAAACTGATAAAGCAGAAATATGTTCGTTTCAATGGGAACCCCAGAGAAATAACAGAATTTAATGCTTCTGCTGTGGGAAAACAGGCCACATAGCTAAAGACTGCAAATGGAAACAAGAAATGAAGGTTATATCCGCACTTACAACTGTGCGGCTATCCAATAACGTTCGCTAATGTTCAATTCCCATGCTGTTTTCTTGTCACTAATGCTCTGCTGCATATGCTCTCCAATGAATGCTCTGAATATACTCAGTATTCTCTGCACTGTGTGATCTCCAAACAAATGGTCTGCAAGTGGTTGCTCTCCAACAAATTGATCTCCAACGAATTGGTCTGCAACGAAAGCTTTCCAATGAATTGGTCTACAACGAATGCTCTCCAATGAAGGCTCTGAATATCTCTGCTGTGGTCTCCTTCAGTTATACCTGTGAACTACATTACCACTGGGCGCTGGTCATTAACCGCAAGCACTAATGCGAGATATCTCTGCTGGTGTTAAACAGACGTCTACTCAAATAATGCTACTCAACTACTGCTCTGTTTAGATGTTACACCATCCTCTTATCACTCTCTGATAACTGCAACAATCAATCAATACACTGTCCAATAAGGCAACGTCTCTTATCCAGGAATATTTGTAATCAGCAAATATTTCTTGGAATTGTCGATCGCCATTACGTCAATGCATTAATTAAATTCCTCAGTTATCAGAGCACGATCTAAAAACAACCTCTCGAATAAATTCTAGTTTTTTCTGGAGTGCACAAAAATGTCTGCCATTTTTACAAACACTACAACACGATAAACATAGGAGACTTAGTAAATATATACACAGTACTGTCTTCAGGCTCAAGAGAGATATGGATTTAGATTAGAGATGCAATTTGTTGTGTTTAATAAGAATAAATATATTAATTTTAAAATTTATATCTAGACTAAAAATAATATGATAATATTTAACCTAATAAATGATTAGTAATAATCATTTATTTATTTATAGAGGAGTTGTCAAATACGTGAGTAGAGAAATTTGGTATTTATAAAATAATAATTTGAATTTTGCTTTTATATTTATCAAGATACTTGCTTAACAGATTTTTATAAAAACTTGTTTAATTTTATATTGAAATGTACAAATCCTCAGATTTTACTTTTAAAAATCTTTCAAATAACAAAAAAAAAGTATATTAGATGATCAAAACTGGCATAATTTCATATATTAAAAATTAAAGATATTTTACTCTTTTAACTTCTCAAATTTCAAAAATATTGACATTGGATACTTAATAACTATCTGATCTATGCATGAAGTGGTAGGATTTTAGTAAAAGCTATTTCATATCTTAACATTTTTTTTACAATGTTTATGTGCAAATAATCTAAAAATAATAGACGTGCACTAAATAAGAATAAAAATGTATAGGGTCCTACATGTAAAGTTTTTTTAAATCATCTTTCTTATTGTATAGAACACATATATTAATTGACTTTATAAGACTAAAATAAATAAAAAGTTATGTGCAGGTTTTGATTTTATTAAGTTAATATCCATTTTCTATTCAACAAATCTATGATCAATTATTTTTCAGGGTTGTAAAGTAACCATCAATTATACTCCAACTACAATTTCAATACATATCAACGGTGACTTAATTAAGATATATAATAATCAACATGGGCATGACAATGATATTGGCATTGACAAGAGATTTGGATGAGCCAATATCAGATTTTCAATGGAATGAATGGCTGAAGAGTTGGATGATGGAGTAGATTGAAGCCTGTACATTAAAGTTTAAAGATTTACTATCTTAAATATCAAACAGAGAATTGATTATATTGCAACTGTCTAAATTGCATAACTCATATGCAAACCACATGAGGGCAATTCACATGTTCATTCCACATTCTGATGCCATAGAATACCAACTTTTTCTTTTACAGTCCACTAAAGTCAGGGAGAAGAGAGACTCAACTAATTTTACTCGTCATTGATTGAAATTAAAGATTATAAACTGCCAAAATTAATAAAACATTATTATTCACATATATACAACACAAAACATATGTGACTTTAATCACTTGATTTAATGTAAATAAAACTTTCCAAATTTTCTTAAGATTAATTTACTTCTAATTATGTACAGGTATAGTATATGGTAGTGTAACAATTCACTACTTTAAAATAATTCCCATTTAACACTATCAATGTAGACTATAATTATCATTAATTGCTTGAATGGATTCCAATCCATTGCATAGACACCTAATTGTTCTACTATCCTTACTGCTTTTCTAATGCTAACTGATACAAACTTATAAATTAAAGCTGATTTTATTAATTGTGATCAGTCACAGGTTATGATATTAGTGAACAATACATAATAAAATAATTATAAAATACAGGAATTCACATGTGTACTACAATGGTATCTATATAAGAGCAAATATATGTGATAATTGTATGCCTATGATATGAATTAACCATCTACCACATGTATAAGTCACATACTATGACATGTATTAAAGAAAAAATGGATGACATATTGTGGGACTTAATCATCTACCACACATCACTATTTAAATAAGATAATGATTGTAAGGGATCAGAAGTCACAAATGGTGTTACAATCATCTAATACTAACATGTTACATAAGAATGAGAGTCAGATGTAACTAGTAACCCAAACTGATGGATTACCAACCATACATTCTTATCAATAATAATAATTCAAATACAAGACTAGTTAGATAAAACTGACATCTATTTAACAGAATCCCAATCTAGCTTGTCTATGCAGCAGGCTTGTCTCCCATTCATAACTTTAAAATTTTATTGATTTAATGTACTATTCTTAATTAAAGTGGAAATAACAATTTAATTAATATACAACTTTTAGTAGCATGGCAAGAGACTGCAACTAATTTATTACCATTAGTGCCAAATAAATTGTGGCATGATATTTGAATAGAACAAATTAAAATTTCTTGAAATACCTGCTTATAAACATTAAGTAAATAACTATTCAACATATTTAGATTGGAGACAATAATTAACTAAAGATTTTAAAGTTTATACTTGTCTTTCAAAAGTTCAGGTTCAGGTTTTAGGTATTGGTAGAAATGATTCTATGGTGGATGGAGGTTATATCACTATTTCACATTCATTATGAATATGCAGATATCAATTAAGTCTTGTTTTTGTGGCTGGTTCTTCCTGGATTCCAGGTCATTAGCTTTTTCCTCTTCTAAGGTGGATACATAGAGGACACTATTTCACATTCATTTTGGATATACAGATATCAATTAAGTCTTGTTATGGTGTCTGGTTCTTCCTGGAGTCCAGGTCATTAGCTTTTTCCTCTTCTAAGGTGGATACATAAAAAACACACATTTGTATGGTTTCTTCTGATGTAGACAGCTTCTTTGACATAGTGATGAATTTTCAGTTTGCCATCTGAAACAGATAATGATTTTCTACTCTTGCATGGTAGACTTTTTGGAACTATCAGATAAGAATTAATTAGAGCAGAATAATAGTAATGGCAGAATGATAATCACTGGCAGAATAATATTCACTGGTGGGATCAAAATAGAATAATAGAAAAATAATATATGCAGAATAAAAACCAACAATTTTCAGCCCTATTTGTATGGTTTGGAGTGATCTTATTTGTAAAATTCAAATCAATCTCTTGTCATTTGGATCCTTTGATCTATTGGGTATAGATAACTCCATTACTTTCACTGAGGTCCGAGTTTATTTATCCAATATCCTATTTGCAAGCTAATATTTTTGAGCAGGAATAACAGCCTTTTTAATTAAATTATCTTAATTATTTATCTCATAAATTTTAATCTAGCAATCTGCTTAGGAGTATTTTAATCCACCTTTTTTATTGTTAAAAGAAAAACACCGTTTTCTTCTATTTTTCATAAGTCATAGCATCGGCCGGGACGCGAACCCACAACCGTCTGCAACCAACTACTTGCTAACAACGCAACACTGTTTTCTTTTAAACTACTTTTAAGTTAAACTTAGAATGTATTATCTTTTTAAATTTTAGAAAATATTTTGCATTTAACACAAAATACCTTTATAATTAATTAAACTGTATAGATTATTTGTACATTTATAATACATATATTTAATTTTTATTAATTAAACTTTTGATCTTAAATTTTGTTCTGTTTTTTTTTTTAAATAAGCGAACATGAAATATATATATGTATGGATATATATAGCTTCAATATATATGTGTGGGAGATGATCGATTCAGCACGAAATACGTATATTTGAGATCATTTATTCACGTGTGATCATGTGTATCGGTTGTATGAGATAGAGCGGATTGCTGAAGCGTTTAAAAGCCTGCATTCAAATCGCTTATGTAATTATACATAGTTTGTGTGTATAAAAGCATGTTCTTTGAAAAACTATATGTGTGTATGCAATATATATTAAAATTTTAAATTCCAAAATTATTTCCGTGTTAATAAAAAAGAAAAATACTTCCACCAACTAATCTTCATCAATAAAAGTAAATTATTATAGGAACAAAAATTCTCATAGGAAATTTTGGGAGTCAGATATAGAAAGTCTTTAGATTATTTTTACAATAATTGGAAAATGAGCATCATTCAAATCTCAGTAGGTTACCAAATTACCGATTTTTCCTAATTACATTCTTTTCTACGTGTTTTAATTAAAACATACATTTCTGAAATAGTTTAACGAAAATATTTTACTTATTTGCAACTTGCTATTGTAATTAAATTTAACATCAATCATATAAAATATTTAAGGTATTCATAATTCTCAATTTATTTGTTTAACAATAAGGGTTTTACCTTTATCAAATTTTGTTTGACTTTGTATTTAAAATATTCGTTAAATCTTTTTAATACTTAATTTCATTTTTGAAATGTTTTAGTTTAACAAAGAACGTGTTAGATAATCAAATCCGATATGATTTTAAATTACGAATATTTATTACATTTTAAATTCTAACTTCTCAAATTTCAAATATATATATATCTCCCTGAATGAGTTTTAATCAATTGTTTGAATTAAAAACTATTTAAATTTACAGCGAACATCCTATACATATATCTAATAAGGTTACTTTTTAAAAAATATTCCACTTACTAAAAAAAAAAAGGGTATTAAAATTTTTGTCCAAAATAAATAAAATAATATTAAATAAATAAAAAAAGAGAGACCTGATACCGTATGGGTAAGATAAAGAAATGGAGTCGAGACAAATGAGAATTGTTTGTAAAAATACCATTCATAAATAAGAAAAGTGGGGAAAAAGTAATGAAGTATTAAACGTTCACTCTTTATCGACGGTATAGTAAGTCAATTTTCAGTTATTATCCTTAGGTTATGTTCTTGAAACTGACTAATCCACCTGACAGTTCAATAGAAAAAAAAAGGGGAGGAGGATTATATTGCTTTCAGAAATTTGTCTCATCTTTTTCTTTTTAAACTTAGTTCAGCGTCAAAAATATTTATTACTACAGAATAGTTATAGTTAAGCTCCAGGTATATAAAGAATACCTGTATTTCAAATATTACACATTAAGCCAGCATCCTTCCCATCCCTCTTCTATGTGTTTAAAATGGATAAGGTCCTATATATGAGAGGTCAGAGTGACTTGAGGTCAACTTGGGCATAACAATAATATTGGCATCAGCAGGGGATTTGGGTTTTCAGTCTACTAAAGATTGAAAATCTGCTATTTTAATATAAACTGAGCACTGATTATATATATGTGTGGGAGATGATAATCTGGACCAACTGATGAATGCTGGTTCAGCAAGAAATACATATATTGGTGATTTTTTATCTTTTCTACATGTGTGTGATCAATGTGCATCAGTGGTATGAGATAGAATGGATAGTTGAAGGATGCTTGAAAGTCTGTGTTGAATTCCCCTATATTTACAATTAAACTCCAGGTATGAAGAATGCTTGTATTTCAAATATTATTACTACCGTATATAAATTATATTATTCTTCATACTGTATGTATATATTATCCTGCAGAATATTCAAGCTTGTCTCAGTATTTCTCTTAGATTAAAACAGGCAAAACACTCTATACATATTGCCACTCAATGCAAGCCAGAGCAATCAATGGATGCCAGAAAGCTTGTGCATAAAATCCCCATCTAGTGCCTACTCATCCAATCCCCAGACTAGTTTCTGACTTGTGGCCTTCATCAGTAACAAGCCTTGGATCTGAGAGCACTGCACCTAGATCTTAGGATCTAATGTAACCCTCCAGCATCCACCTTATATCTCAACTACAAAATTATGAGTCTTAAATTGAAAACACCATAATATTTTCAATCCAAGCTCAGTAGCTTATATAGTCATATAGGTCTGAACTCAGTTCAGTACCTCTACATTTGCGTCTTCAGTTCTTTAATAACCATAGCCACCACTATCCTATTAGGCAAGATTGGTTTTAAGCCAATAAACATCACATGATCACCATTTCTTATGTTTGCTCATAACTGTTATTAAAACAGGCAAGACTCTATATGTTTTTGCCACTCAATGCAAGCCAGAATAATCAATGAATGGCAGCAGGCTTGTGCATAAAATCCCCATCTAGGTGCAGTGCTCTCAGATCCAATGCTCCTCATTGATGAAGCCCACAAGCCAGAAATTTTAGTCTGGGGATATTGGATGAGTAGGCACTAGATGGGGATTTTATGCTCAAGCCTTCTGGCATTCATTGATTACTCTGGCTTGCACTGAGTGGCAATATATATAGAGAGTTTTGTATGTTTTAATAATAGTTATGAGCAAGCATAAGAAATGGTGATCATGTGATGATAATTGGCTTGAAACCAATCCTACCTAATAGGATAGTGGTGACTATGGTTATTAAAGAACCAAAGACACCAAAATGTATAGGTACTGAACTGAGTTCAGACTATATGACTATATAAGCTACTGAGCTTGGATTGAAAATATTATGGTGTTTTCAATTTAAGAGTCATCGTTTTGTAGTTAGTAGAGATAAAAGGTGGCTGCTGGAGGGTTGCATTTGATCCTAAGATCTAGGTGCAGTGCTCTCAGATCCAAGGCTCCTCACTGACAAAAGCCACAAGCCAAAAACTAGTCTGGGGATATTATTGAATAAGTAGGCACTAGATGGGGATTTTATGCACAAGCCTTCTGGCATCCATTGATTACTCTGGCTTGCACTGAGTGGCAACAGGTATAGAAAGTTTTACCTGTTTTAATAACAGTTATGAGCAAGTATAAGAAGTGATGTTCATGTGATATTTCTCTTAGACTTAACTAGTAATTATAAGATAATCTAATTATACAAATAAACTGAATTTAAAAATGTAAAAAAAGTTTCTAGCAAATTTTAACTGCAAGATAAAATAAGGAAGAAAAATCTTGAGCTCTGGCCTAGTTGAGACTTCTTCACTGATTTTTTTTTTGGGGGGAGGGCAGTCGAGAGATCTTTCTCTGAACTATTTTATTTTATTTTTACTTTTATCTAAGTAAAATTGAAAATAGCTGTAAGCTCAGTTTCTATGGGAATTTACATTTTTCCTATGAGGATTAAAATGGTATATTACAGTTGCACTTTTGCTTTACAATCGGTGTGAATATTCAACTAAAATATCTAGAATAATCTATGAATCTTTATTTCCTAACCAAATGTATACTGTTTAATTGACTAATGTTTGGGCATGAAGCTAGATTAACTGTGGCCAGCTATCTGGAAAAAAATCCAAAGTTTCTGTTGAAGCTGAAAATAATCCTAAGGTTTTTTTTTTTTATAATAAATATTGCCTAACTCTACACTAATAATAAAAATAAAAAATATATAATACTACAATATTGGCCAAAACAACAAAATGTTACTATAATTCTTACACATAGGCTTTCTCAAATGAATTCAACTAAACATACAACAAATATATACTAAACTAAATACTCTTTCTATCATTCATTTTAACAACCAACTTCCTTTCACATCAAAAGATGTCTTCATATGATTGATGGCTTCAGATTCAAAAAGTTTTATCATTAGCTTCTTTTACTCTACTTTTCAATTCACTTTTTTTATGAAAGATAATCTCTGCATTGTCAAATAATATTTTATCATCTATATTCAATTCATAAATATATAAAGTTGAGTTTTGATATTTATTTTTAACTCTACTCTTATGAAATTTAGCTCTTTCATTAAGACTTAATCTACTCTAACCTATACAAATTTTATAACAATTACAAGATATCATAAATTACCCCAGCAATAGATTTGCAATAATTGATTGTTTTGAACTATTTAGTAATGAACTTTAAATTCAAGTCTTTATTCCAGACCACTTTCATACCACCCAATAAAAAATTATTTATATAAATGACTTTATTAATTGATACCTTATAGGGCATAACATATTATTTGACAATGCAGAGATTATCTTTGATGAAAAAAGTGAATTGAAAGGAAGAGTAAAAGAAACTTTGATGATACATTTTTTTAAATCTTAGATCATCAATCTCATGAAGACATTCTTTGATGTGAAAGGAGGTTGGCTGTTGAATGAATGATGGGAATTGTATTTTGTTTTGTATATATGTTGTATGTTTAGGTGAATTTCACTTGAGAAGATCTATTTGTTAATAGATGAAATAATTGGGTAAGAATTTTAATAAAATTTTGTTGTTTTAGCTAATATTGTAGGGTTATATGAATTTCTATTCATATCCAAATAAAACTTAAAATATACTAGCTAAAACAACAAAATTTTACAAAAATTCTTATACAAAATAAAACTCTGTGTGACAAGTGACTAAGATGATCACTACAACAATAAAGCAAATTATTCAAGGCTTTAATAGGTTTATAAATATAAATGATAACAATCAACCAATCAACAATCTCAACCTGAAAGGCAACTTCCTTTAACAATAAAGGTGGTATCATATTTATATATGGTCTAATATGTTTATATACCCACTAAAGATTAAACTTGACCAACAAGTATGAGAATAATGCAAATAAGTTTAAGTAAATATCATTAAGCAGGCAAATACAACCTGTTGTTAAAGCAGACTAATAAATAGTCAATTATATACAGATTCTGGAAGACATTGTTAATATCTTATGAGTTGATTGTTATCATCTACATATATAAACCTATTAAAGCCTTGAATAATTGGCTTTATGGTCTTAGTAAATATATACTTTATATGGAAATTGGAAGTTATAAATAACAATTTATTAATCTGCTTTCAGAATCTGAAAGTTATAATTGACTATTTATTAGTCTGCTTTCAGAACAGGCTATATTTGTCTGATTACTGAGGTTTGTTTAAACTTCTTTACATTATTAATTTTTCACTCCTTAGTCAAGATGCAATCTTTAGTGTCTATATAAATATATCAGACCATATATAAAGGTAAGCGTATCAGACCATATATAAAGATAGTACCACCTTTATTGTTTTTTATTGTTGCCTTGACTATAGGTTGAGATTGTTGATAGCTTAAGTATTGATTGTTATGATCACTATACTATAAAGGCCATTATACTTTTCTTTTTTAAAAAGATAGAAATTGTTCATCCTTCATAATTTTAATTTTTTTGTGTCTATTAACAGACATTTCTTGTTTTTTAAAACTTATAAAGCTCTGATTATATTATAATAATTCTTCAATGATGATAGAAATATTGACATTATTTGGTTTATTTATTAAAATCCCAGGATACCAAAGTATTAAAAAATATTTCAGAGTTTAGATAAAACTTGTAAATGTAAAATTCCTTAATTATGCTAAAGAAGTGAAATTAGTTTATATGAAATAATTGAATAAATTGAATTCTAGTTAGAAGAATGATTTTTTTCTCAAATTTTTCAACAACTTTTTTGAATATGCCTTTTATATATTAAAAGAACTTGTACATTTAACAATAAAAGTGAGATATGAATAGCCAAAAAAAAACAAAAAAACAATAACATATCAATACCACTGCAAATAATTGGCATTTTATATGCAGATAAAAAAATTTAAAAATAGCGTATACATATGTTTCCAAAAAATACTATAAAGGAATATGTTTTAACAAACTATAATAAATAAAAATATAAAAAATAGTAGCATAAGTGATATAAGGTGTTATCTAGTCACATATACTACAATCTTATTGAAAAATCGTGGACTATATTTTCAAGCAATCAAGATAAAAATATACATATATCAAGGAAAATTTCAAATATTCTGTTACAGAAAATATAAAAAAAAAAGTACTAATACTTACATCTTTGCTTACTCTTTATGATCATTTATCCCACTTTATCAAAATATCTAAAAATAATGTAGCATTACAAATTTAAAACAAATAAATAAAATAAAAATAAGAAGTACTAGAACTGGAATCAATCCAAAAACCGTAGCTACAGAGTCCGACATCCTACAACTACATTAAACCATGCAGGATAATACAAATAAAAATTTACAATTTTGTGTGTTCAGTTTTTTATTAAGGAATGATTTTATATACCAGTAATACTTATTATATTCTTTTTCTTTAAAAAATTCACATGGTATTTAATAAAATACCAATTAAATTGTAATAATATTACTATGTTGAGTTTATTTTTTTTTGGCTATTCATCTCTCACTTTTACAGTTTAATATGCAATATTATTTTATTTTGTGAAGACATATTCAAAAAGTTGCTAAAAAGTATGAAAAAAAAGCATTCTTAATTGATTTTCTAACAGAATTTAATTTATTCAATTATGTAAAATTAAGAGCATGCTAATAGCTCTAAACAAGCTTTTTTTTTAATTTATGATAAATGCTACTACAAGAGAAGGCATTCAAATCATTTTTATCTTGGATTGTCCCCATCCCCAGACCGGTTTCGACCTATGGGTCTCTTCAGTGAGGAGTTGGGACATTAGATCTAAAAAACCAACTCAAGCAAAGCATTTATCTAAAAGATAATTGTTAGAAGAAGATCTGAAACTTTTAGACATCTACATGTCTTTAAAGTCAGCTCTCCAACTGAAAAAATCATATGGGCCTGAACTTAATTCAGATACTCCATATATTAGTAGGCTTAGCTCTTTAATTTAGCTAAATCCACAACAGCAAAATAATAATAGTAATAATAACAAGTCAGATGTCACATGACTTATATATAGCTTGCACTTACAAATATGTAAAATTAAGAGCGTGCTAATAGCTCTAAACAAGCTTTTTTTATTTATTTATGATAAATGCTACTACAAGAGAAGGCATTCAAATCATTTTTATCTTGGATTGTCCCCATCCCCAGACCCGTTTTGACCTATGGGTCTCTTCAGTGAGGAGTTGGGACATTAGATCTAAAAAACCAACTCAAGCAAAGCATTTATCTAAAAGATAATTGTTAGAAGAAGATCTGAAACTTTTAGACATCTACATGTCTTTAAAGTCAGCTCTCCAACTGAAAAAATCATATGGACCTGAACTTAATTCAGATACTCCATATATTAGTAGGCTTAGCTCTTTAATTTAGCTAAAGCCCCAACAGCAAAATAATAATAGTAATAATAACAAGTCAGATGTCACATGACTTATATATAGCTTGCACTTACAAATATGTAAAATTAAGAGAGTGCTAATAGCTCTAAACAAGCTTTTTTTTTTTTATTTATGATAAATGCTACTACATTGAATTAATTAATTAATTGCACTTTAGGATAAGTAAGGAGTTTTATATTTACAATTTGTTAACAATAATAGAATAGTCTGTTTGCATGTATAATAAATGTGGGTTATTAACAGTATTATTGAAGAGTTGTAGGGTGACGTAGATTGAAGCCTGTCCATTAAAGTTTGAAGATTTGCTATCTTAATTTAAACCAAGCACTGATTACTTATATGTGTGGGAAGTGATGATCTGGACCAAATAATGAGTTCTGATTAAGCATAAAATACATATATTAGAGATTATTTATATTTTTCATATGTGTGGTCATGTGTAATCAATTATATGAGATAGAGTGGATAGTGGAAAGGAGCTTGAAAGTGTGTGTTCAAATTCCCTATAGTAAAAGTATTATTGTATAAAATAATTTTATTGGAGGATTTGCTTATAGTAGCATAGGTTATTAGTAATATAAATTATTACAATTATTTTCAAACTTGCAATTGCTTGAGAAGTTTGAGGATTGGAAGTGCCATAACTGGAATCACAATCACTTGATTTTTATTTTACACAATATATGATAAAACAAAAAATAATCTTCCATTCAAATGCCATTTCTAATAAATCTGCATAGACAGTGATTGTCACATCTATAGACTAATTTCTGATTTTTGCCTTTATTACTAGTTAAACAGATTTATTTGGGTTTAAAACCTTAAGATTTCTTTTTTAATTTTAAACTTTTAACTTGATTGGAGTTAAAATAATAGTTAAGTTTATAACTATGTTGCTTCCAGTTGGTAAACAAAGATTAGTCAAGTTTATTATATATTGCAATAAGTAGAGCAGTCAAATTTACAGTATCTCATGAGTTAATTTAAACTATCATAACAAAAGAAATTGGAAAGATCCTATTACTATTCTTTAATCAAGATATCCACTATATTGACTCCAGTTAGCCTTCCTTAAATTCCACCTCAGAACAAAATAATTTCCAATTATAAGAATGTGAATTCCAAGTGTAATTATTTTGGTTTATGTTACCTATAAGGATAATGATTCAATATCAGTATTTCAAAAGGTAACAATAAACTATTTTTTGTTAAAAGAAAGCATGAAGGAGGGGAGTTATTTCTGTTCCCCTTTTGCATAAAGGAAATGTTTCTTCATGCCTGGCATAGTAACATAAATGCACGTTTTAAAATCCATCTATTCTATAAGTTACCAACTTGTTTGATTATTCCCAAAAGTTTACTATGAAAATTGAAATCTTTTATAAATGCAAAAGATCTAGGGAAGATCTGGAAGAAAAGATTTATTAGAAGGTTAATAAATATTACATACATAAAAATTATTTATTTGAATTGTGGATGTGAATAATAGCTGATAGTATATCATTCCAGATAAAACAAGGAGTAGAAATGATATTTACAGCTAATTTTTATCTATCAATCATTAAATAATGTTAGAAAGAAAGGTGGACATAGATTATAGAGAAGCAAAACTTAACAAACTATAATCATTTTTATGACAGTTTGGTAGATGTAGAAATATATTTAAAAGAATTACTACAGTTGCTGCTAATCAGATTGCCAAAAATCCAAAATTGATACATTGAAAAAAAGTATCATTAGAATTAAATTGCAATCTTCTCAGTCACAGTGTTCGGTCATTGTCCAATTGATAAAGCCTGTAGATGTTGATGAACTTGAGTTTGCTTTTTGTTTTAGGCCAGAAAAGACCCAGGATTAGATGGAATACTTCCAGAATTTCTAAAAAAATGTAGATTCTAAAAGCAAAAAATAGTTAATAAAATTATTTCTAACAGTATTCATATGAAACAATTCCAAAAATTTGGCATAAAAGCAAAACTATAGCATTTTTAAAATCAAATAAACCTCAAAACAATTATTACCCAATTCATTATTATGTGTTCCTACAAATTTTTTTTGAAAGAATCATATTAAGAAAAAAATTATCAATAGTTGAGTATCATCTATTAATAAAACAATAGTCAGGAAGAAACTGACATGAATGAGTTTTATCTTTAATAACTGGTACTGAAAAAGACAATATTTTGAATAGAAGGAAGGAGTATTTTGACCATTTTTTGAATAATGGTACAAAAATCGAGATGACAACTTTTAAAATATATCAATTTTATCTCATTTAGATTTGGACAAAAATATCCATTTTAATCAAACAAAACAAATCCTTGTATTTTTAAAAATTGAAAGACTACTAGTCCTAATAAAATACTCAGAGAATTTTTAAATTATTATAGTGTTTTTTATGAATAAATGGACCCATGAAGTTGTGACACCTGTTTTAAGGATGCTTTTGTTGTTCCAATTTTTAAAAACAAAGGGAATAGACAACACTGCAGTAATTATTGTGGAAAAATCATTATTATCAATTACTGCAAAGATATTTTTAAGATTATTGTGGAATATGCTTCCAATTGTAGATGAATGATTACCAGAAATTTAGTGTGGTTTTAGAGAATTAAAAAGCACTAAAGATATGGCTTTGGTTATCAGACAAATGCAAAAGAAGTGTCAGGAACAAAGTAGTGCTTTATAAATTGCTTTTATTGATGTAGTCAAGATACCTGATTTAATTAATAGGACAATGCTATGGCATTGTTTGAAATTAGTTGAGTATCCATCAAAATTTATTCATATTATACAGCTCCTATGTACAGAAAATGAGAGAAAATATTATTACTATAGGTGGAAAATCTGAAACATTAGAAATAAAAACTGATACTAAATAAGGATGTGTACTTGCTCCAATATTGTTTCCAATTTTTGACAGTAATCTTGGGAATTGTCTAAAGGCAGATTAGTCAAGCAGAGATCAAAAATTGATACATGTTTGATGATAGAATTTTTAATTTGAATGGATTAAAAGCAAAAACAATAACTTCTTTGTAGATTTTAGATTTGCAGTATGCTGATAATTGTGTTTTTTTTTTGCCAATTCAAAAAATTATTTACAGACTGTAAATGCAACATATAAAAATGTTGACTTACTCAAGTTCTTTACCAACCAGTGAATGATGGATAATCCTAAGCAATTTTTAACTTGGATGGTATTCAACTTGAGAATGTAAACCAATTAAAATATATTGGTCGTTTTATAAATAGAAAATTAAAATTAGATATTGAAGTATACAACATAGACTTCAATTTGCTGCTCCTGCTTTTAACCAAGTTAAAAGATAGAATATTTTATCATAAGGAAATAAGTATTGCAGCTAAGCTAGTTGTATATAGTGCTCTTGCTTTGTCTAATTTAATGCATGGAAATGAAACTTGGGTATCTTATCAAGTAAAGCAGCAGAAGAAGAATAAATTATACACGAATGTGCCTGGATAATATTTAATTTATATCTGTAGATCATGAAAATCTTTGTTTTAATATATATATTTGTACTGAATGACATTTCATATAACATATCAAGTTGCTTACAGATTTTCTGCATATAGTTCATTAAGTTTTTTTTTTTTCAAAACATTTTTGGGTCATTACTCACTTTTAGACAAGTCATTAAGAAGATCCAAGTTAAGATTTTTTTTTCATTTATGAAATTGGTGTTAGACTTAATAAATATGTATTTTGTTTTGAAATTTTTGAAATTCAACTAATGATATTCATTTTGATTATGAGTCTGGAATAATAAAATTTTTATTATTTGGATCAGTTATTTTTAAGAATATTATTTAATTCTGGTTAAATTTCTTACATATTTATTTAACAATTTATTGTCCTGGTTGCTCCATTTCAGTAATGAATTATTTTTTTTAGAATTTAATAATCCTGACCTGTATGATTCCTAAAGCATCATGGAAGTAAGCACATGCATATTTTTTATTTACATATTAACAATGATCGTTTTCTATTGAAAAGAGTTCCATCTTAGAGTTTTACTTCTAGAATTTTATGCTTTTTATGACTTGTTTGTAATCCTTTTACTTTTCTCATATATCCAGAATTTTATTGAAATGATCTTTTCATTGTTTTTTCATTTTCTTTTTATGATGTTCTTTTGTCTTTCTTAACTATAAATCGATACTTTTATATTTATCACAGCTGCCAAATATAAAATATTTGTGATATCATATAATCTAAATATTTTTTTAGTAATTCAAATGTATTAAATAATTAATTCACATGTCTTACTTAAAACATATTTAGAAAAAAATAGATTTATAATACATTACTAGTGATATTATTAGTATTAATATTCTTATTATTTCTATTGCTGACATAAGTAATCCATCAGATACAACAACATAGCCAGATTTTGTGACAGAGGCCATTTTAGACCATATTTTCTAGCCATTCAATTTCCATGATAGGCAGGGAGATTACTATGTAGGGCTGCCTAAACACAAATCTTTCTCAACTAAAACTCCTACCACACTGAAATCTAGTTCCAAATTGATTTAAATCTACCACTAGAGATTGTACTGCCTTGAGCAAAGAGTACAATTAAGAACTTTCAGTCTATTAAGTCTGTCATATTCATTGTTTTCTTAATTCTCAAGGGTATGAGGGAAATGGAGTTCAGAGATGCTATGTGTGAAGTTAAAGGGTGAAAATATTACACAAACATATCCTATTGTCACAGTTAATATAAGGAAGTGTCTGATGTTATGACAGGCTCATGATAACTAGCCCCTACAGTAATTCAAACAAATGAAGAAAGGAAAGGAGGGAAATAGAAAATGTGTACCAGAAACAGTATTTAACATTTGATGAACCAACATCCTTTTTAAAAGGCAGCAAAAGCTCTTGGTCAGGCATTATTTATTTGTTATTAACAGTTAGTCATCATATAAAAAGATCTTTCCTCTATCTGGTAGTCTGAGCATAGCAAGCAACAAAAATACATGACTGGCTTTATTACATGAGACAACATTGAAATCAATTCTAGGTGTTGACATCCCAAAGCATGACACTCTATACTGCATTAAACAGAGCAAAATAAACTCTGATAAATATATAAAATTTTCAAAATTATATCTGATAATTGTCAACTGGTTAAAATAAATTATATTTTTTCATTAAATTAAAATCATTAAATAAAATAATTACTGTCCCAAGTATTGACTTTGAAAATCACTATCAAACACTCAAAAATCTAAGAAACATATATATGTAATTGTATTAATATGTATTTTCTACTTAAAACATTTTATTTGTGTAATTATTTTTTTTTCCACCAGTTTTTAGTTTATATTATTATAATTAATTCTAATTTTTCAGTTTTGTATTGATATATGTGAGTCACTTATAAATATTTTTTTTATTTTAAAAAAAGCAAACATATATGCTTTTTTTTTTTTTTAAAAAAAAAAAATGTTTTTAATAATTTTGAGACTTTGGCTTGAAAAAAAAGAAAGCATATAACTTCTTCAGAAACAGTACTAATTTATTTTGGTATCTTTACAAATTTTTAAAGTTTTTATTTAAGATACCAACCTCTGTTTGTTTGATTGTAAACATTTGTAAACAATTATATTATTTAAGTTAGAATAAAATTTTAAGATTGAGGTTTAATAGATTTGAATTCAATATAATTTGTTGAAATTTGATCAATTTAAATCACTACCATAATGATAGGGCATTATAATATTTTATGTAGATGACTTAGTTCCATGGATCTGAAACATTGGCTAGAGAAATTTAAATATTTTGATAGCAAATTTAAAATTCATTTTCAGAATTTCAATGTTTTAAGTAAGATCTATAAGAGGGCAGTATAGAAATTTTTTTAGTTTCAACTGAAAGCTTGAATAAAATCATAATATTTTAAAATTGAGGTTTAACAGATTTAAATTTAATATATGTACAAATTTGATACATTTTTCTACATCAGTGAAAGAGCAATATATTACTTTAAGTAGGTGACCTAATTGCTTAGATATGAAACACAGGTAGGAAAATTTTGTATATTTTGATACCAAATATAAAAGTTTTTTTAGAACTTAATATGTTTTAAGTAATTTGTGCTATATTTTTGATTTCAATTTAAAGCTTGATTTAAATTAGAATAAAAATAATGTTAGTTTACAGTGTAGATTTGTTAAGCTTTTTTTAAAAAAAATGTCAAAACACTTTTCAGCAGAAAATATGGCTTCATATTTTCAGTATGTACATCTACTAAATGTGATACATACATTACTAATATATATATATATAATTTTAATGCGCAAATACGCGCACAACAACTGAGCTTCATCAGGATTAAATAACAATATATTATAAACTCAAAATAATTATAATATTTAAAGAATAATGCCCGAGCGCTTTCAAGAGAACTTAGCTCTCATAATCATGGGCAACAAAGAATAATCATAGTGTGTTGGTATATGCTAAAATATGCTGATATATGTAAATTAGTTGAAAATAAATGCGTCAGCTCTAAATGATCCATTTCTTAGAGATTTTGTAACACGCATCTTTCCTATTCATAGCCTTATCATCAATAGCAATAATATATTGTTATTTAATCCTGATGAAGCTCGGTTATTGTGCGCGTATTTGCGCATTAAAATTATATACATGTATAGTAAGCACCTGAGTTTAATAATTTTTTATAATATATATATATTAACTTATTGCAGAAATATCTAGTGATATATTTAAACTGTGTTATATCAATTTAAAATAAAGTCATACATAAGTGAAGGTCGTTTACAATATAATTTTGTTAAGCTGTTTTTTTTTAAAAAAATTCAAAAGAAAAAATGTCAAATATTTTTCAATAGAAAGGATGTCTTTATATTTTAAGTTACTTGATGTTTTAATATACATATATATATAATTATCTATACATAATAAATATGATATATGCATAAGGGAAAAATATTTATATATATAAACTATAAGTGTCAAGTAGAATTTAAGTACAATATCATTTTACATAAATAAGATAAAATGTTTTTTTATATTAAATGCTTTTATTTGCTATGCATTAAAAAGCAAAAAAAAAAAAAAATTGTTTCTTCAGCCACATTTAGGGTTTTTAGATCTAACTTGAAAGAAAAGCATGGGGGAAAGGGTTTCAGAAATTAAGTCAAATCTTATTTTTTATAATAAAGGATAGACTTATTATTTTTGGACTCTCATGCTTTTTATTTCAAGTTAAATCTAAGATCCTCAATTGTGATTAAAGAAATAACTATTCTTTGCTTTTTAGAGCATGATAAATAGAAGCATTTAATATATAAAAAATTATCTCTATTTTTTAATAATTTTCCATTCCAATTATTTAAATTGAAATTTTATATAAAGTACATGAAATATTTTTGCTTTAGTTAGAGACTACATATTAAAGTAGAGATCTTATTGTAATATATTAATAGTTCTTAAAAAGCATAATGTTAAAATGAGACAAGTCTTGGATAGACATACCACGTGTTACTTCTGGTATTAAAATGTCACATAATCTTTTGAAGAACAAACCATTTCACTATATGTTAAAAAAGTAATATATTTGGGCCAGATCATAATCTCCCACACACATATATACAATCAGTGCTCAGCTTATATTAAGATAGCAATTCCTTAAACTTTAATGGACAGGCTACAATCTTCTTACTCTTCCAGGAATTTAACCATCAATTTCATTGAAAAATAATAATGGAACACTCAAAGATTTTGGTGGGTTTGATATTGTAGTCATATCCATGTAGTCACTGCATCAATCTAGCTCCTTATATTATTGGATCATTACATATCCATTTGTATTAATAGGAGAATGGGTTGGACTTATACTATGATGTAACCTATTTCAAGGCAATATATAATTAACCTATTCATTCATTATACTGAATGTTTACTATAGTAAATACAGAGATTTGAACTTACGATTTTCAGTCTATATTCATCCTCCACTCTAACTCAAACAACCAATACACATGACCAAAATAATCCCCAATATATGTATTTTATGAAGATCTCTTACACATACACACAATCAGTACTCAGTGTATATTAAGATAGCAATTTCTTAAATTTTAATGTACAGACTTCAGTCTTCTTACCCTTACAGCATTTTAACTGTCCATTTCATTGAAAAACCAATGATGGAATGCTCATAGGTCTTGGGGTATTTGATATTGATAGTCATACCCATGTAGACACTGCATCAATGTAACATCTCATATTATCAAACCATTATATACCCATTTACATTAATACAAGAACTATGATGTGACCTATTTCAAGGCAATATTTATTAGAGGAATTTTAACTTAGGATTTTCCATCTATGTTCATCCTTCACTCCATTTCAAATAACCAATGCACATGACTACAAACATGTGAAAAAGATATAATCCCCAAAATATGTTATTTCATGCAGAACCAACACCCATCAGTTGGGCTCACCATAATCTCTGAACCATATGTTCAAACAGTGCTCAAATTATATTAAGATAGCAAGCAATTGCTTAAACTTTAATGGACAGGTTTCCCTCTTATGCTCAAGATTCTTGGTGGATTTGATATTGTAGTCATACCAGTCTAGATTGAATGTTCATGCTCAAGATTCTTGGTGGATTTGATATTGTAGTCATGCCAGTCTAGATTGAATGTTCAATCATTAGTTTTTCAATGAAACAGATGGCTGAATTTTGGAAGGGTGAAAAGATTGAAGGATGTCTATAAAAATTTAAGGAATTACTATTTTAAGCCAAGTTCTGATTATATATATGTTTGGGAGATTATGATCTGGACCAATTGGTGAGTGCTATTTCAGCACAAAATATTATATTGAGTATCATTTATCTTTTTCACATGTGTGTGATCATGTGTATCAGTTGTTTGAGATGGAGTGGAGACTGAATTTAGACTTAAAATCTTAAGTTCAAATCCCTCAATTTACTTTAATAAACATTCAATATATTGATTGAGTAGATTAATTTTACACACTGTTCAGAAATAAATTACATCATAGTATAAGACCATCCCATCCCTCCCCTCTTAATATAAATGGTATAAAGATACAATAATATGAGGGATTAAACTGATGCAATGTCTACATGAATATGACTACAATATAAAATTCACTAAGGACTTTGAGCATTTCATCATTGTTTTTTCCATGAAATGGATGCATGAATTGTTGGAAGGATGAAAAGATTGCCTTTTTTCTAAATATTTTACAATCTCTTCAAAACCATTTAAAAATTTCTACAGTTTATCTATTGACATTTTTTCAAGCAATATGTGAGCCCAATTCCATTTCAGTCAATAAATTCTTTCAATGATTTCAGTGGTACCTATTTGCTTAGCTTTTGATAACTTTTGTTATTTTTAACATATCTCTCCATACTCCATTGAGTAGTTTAGTTTCTGTTTTGATCTACAGTTAAGTATCCTAGTTTTAGATCCATAAATAAAAAAATGATAAAACAAATATATCAAAAACTTTTCTCTTTAAATACATAGACATTATATTATTAAGAAATATTCTCACAATTAAAAATAATCAAATGACATTATTGCTTGGATGTTCATAAGAAATGCAAACATTGAAAATGACAAAGCTGAGAATGATCCATACATCTTTAAACTCGGCAAAACTCTCCATACAGTAGTGCCACCCTGTGTCAACCAGAGTAATCAATAGATGCCAGAAGTTTTGCCTTATTTAATAATTATGTGCTAGTATAAGAGATAGTGATCATGTGATGTTTAGTGGTTCATCTTTAAACTCCAGAGTTTGCCACACTTCCATTGTATTAAATGACTAACAATGATATATTGACTCAAAAGTTCCATGATGGTTGCTTAAATCAAAGATACATGGTTCAATTTTGAAATCATAGCATTCAATACATATAAAAAAGTTTCTTGAAGTAATCAGTGTGGATCTTTTTTGTTTATTATATTGTGTTTAGTATATGTAAAGTAATTTTTGGACTGATTTTTATTTAAAAGTAGGGAAAAAGTGAAATTATCAAGTTATATTATGACACAATATTTCAGTTAATGGAAAACAATCTCTATTTACAAAAAAAAAATTGAGTAACATTTGTAAAAGATATATATATATATATCTGTGTGCTGCCAATATGATTGCATTATTACTCATTGTAACAGTTTCATTTAACATGTAAATTTAAATTTAATTTTGAATTATATCCCTTATCATAAATGTCATGCCTTTAATATTTAGAATGGTAAGCATAAGCAATTGTTTTATGCTTGCATGCATTCTGACAAAATGAAATAAGTTTTGTGATGACTATACATATCTATACTGTAAAGGTATAAAAATGAGTAACAGGAAAGGTTTTTTTATGTTCCATGAATTGAAGAGCCAAATCTCTAACAGTATAAAAATGAGAGCAATGAAAGACTTTATTGATATGCCCAAACTTTGGATGCCAAAATCTGTAAAGGAATAAATTATACAATACCAACTGTATTTTTATATTGGACTATTTCCATCATCTAATATGTGTGTTGAATGTCTTTAGAAAAGTTTAATTTTTAGTTAAATATTCCAAATGCATTCAACTGTTAGTAATATCACAGCAAACAGGTTAGTATATGCACCAACTGTTAGTAATATCACAGCAAACAAATGTTAATATCACAGCAAACAGGTTAGTATATGCACTAACTGTTAGTAATATCACAGCAAACAGGTTAGTATATGCATATACTAACCTGTTTGCTGTGATATTACTAACAGTTAGTGCATATACTAACCTGTTTGCTGTGATATTAACATTTGTTTGCTGTGATATTACTAACAGTTGGTGCATATACTAACCTGTTTGCTGTGATATTACTAACAGTTAGTGCATATACTAACCTGTTTGCTGTGATATTAACATTTGTTTGCTGTGATATTACTAACAGTTGGTGCATATACTAACCTGTTTGCTGTGATATTACTAACAGTTGAATGCATTTGGAATATTTAACTAAAAATTAAACTTTTCTAAAGACATTCAACACACATATTAGATGATGGAAATAGTCCAATATAAAAATACAGCTAGAACACCATCATCACAAACCTTCAGAAAAATATACAATACCAAATCTGTAAAACTATAAATGGGCTAGCTAAAGCAATAGAGTCACACAAATTAAGTAAACCATATCTGTAATGGAATAAATTGAAATAACAATTTTATTTAAGCTCTACTAATAAAGTATTCCAAAATCTACATTGAATAATGTTACAATTTATTAATAATATTTATATATCAATCTAACTGGATGCCAATATTTTAATACCCAATATAAAATAATGTATTTGAAAATTTATAATAGATATATCAAATAATAGTCTATATTAGTATTCATTCATAAAATAACTTTTATTATTATGTACTAAAATTGTTATACTAGTATTAAAGAATGAATAAAATTATTTAAGCTTAATGATTATATAAAATTTTATTATAAATAATTTATTGATTGGCTTTCATATGGGAATAATATCAATTGATGTCTATGAAAACATTAGGTCCACTTTTGCTGATTACTGAATTCTAATAAAGAGATAAATTTATATTATTTTATTCACCAAACTTTATATGTTTATGATAGCATTAAGACTTGAAATTATTATTATTATTATATTATCTATTTACCAGATCGAATAAGACTATTCAGTCACATTTAATAATAAACAATTTTATTTACAAATAAATAATAAGACATTAATTAATATGTTTTAATAATTTAAATCAATATAGTGTAAATATTATACTTGTTTAAAGTGTAAGGTAGTGCTAAGACATTACACATTTTTAAACCTCAAAGAAAATATTTATTTATTGTCTCCAATAGACAATATATATATAAAGAAAATACTAATTTCTCCCAGTGTGCCTATTGATCATTTATAAACAAACAAAACAAATTATTAAATAATATTTATTATAATTGTTTAAATATAAATTTAGAATTAGTAATTAAAATTTTCTTTTTAGTTTATTATATATCTATATTGTAATGGAACGGGTCTTGATCTTCCATGATAGTAGACTTGTTAGGTCAACAGAGTAGATAAAAAAGTTTATATATGGTTTCTAAATATATAGACCCCTGACCACCCTGATATCATTCCTGGGAAATGATGTATGAATATACCAACATGTGAAAATATACTTGAATACTTATTTATTTCATTCCTTCTTCAGCTTCCATTATTTCTAGAATTCAAATTCAAAAAGAATATGCATAATATTCTACTTCAGAGTATATCATTATCACTAGTTATAATGTGCGAGTATATGAATATATGAGAAATTGAGAACTGAATATAGAAAAATAAAAACAACAATCTTTGATTAAAAATTATATATTTAACAAATTTATTTACAGTTAACATAAATTTGATAATGAAGTTATAACAAAAATAAATAAATTATTTGAACATTGATGCATATTCTTTGATTATTACTAATAATGTTTATTGATCCAATCCTTTTACCCTTCAAAGAATAAACATTTAATGTCAATATTAACAAAGAAATTAAATTATAACTTGCTACTTTATCATAATCATAATTTATTATTATCTCCAATAATATGATTGATTAGTTGATGCCAATCATGTGATAGTGAGATGGGATCCCCCTTTTTATTGTGCTTGGTTATTACAAAGACAAGAAAGACCATTTACACTAGAGACAATTAATCATATATACCAAAAACAAATAAATAAATAATTAGTAATAACAAACAACAAACAGATAACAATGTCACTGTACATGTCGATAGGTTAAAGTCTTACATTTCCCCTAAAAAGGATTAGATCTATTTGCAACCAATTTCATGTCTGCACCTATATTTTATTTTAATTTACAATAAAGCTCATAATGCTTATCTCTTCTCTAACATATTAATAAATTATACCTCCCTTTCAATCTATAATAAAGGAAAGAGATAAATGAAGCATTTTACATAAAATAAAAATTATGACATCAATTTAAAGATAAATTGAGAGTCCATAAGAAAAATGTGATAGAAAGGTTATAACTGTCCTCCTTAATCCATTTCAAGTGTTACATGGTAGAGTTTGAGTATTCTAGAATGTCCATTGTGATGATTGTAATTTCTCTCTTAATATGGCATGCTTTGAGATGTTGAGTTTGCTGTTTCATTTCTCAATAGTAGAGTTGGTGTTTTGCAGCATAGATGAATAAATGTTAGGTTGAACTAATTTTGGTTTTGGCAATTACAGCTCCATGGATGATGACTTTCTTCCTCCAATGTCACTTTATGCTTCGGAATGTGTGGTTGTATATGTTTCTATATATGAATTTAGTAAAAGCTTGGATGAATTAAAAGAGCAAGATATTTACTATTAGATATCTTGAGTTATAATTAATTTAATCTCTGGCTTAAAGTTGAAAACACACTGGAGACATTGAGTAATTTAAAGCTATTTTCAGGGATTTTAACTTTAGAATCCCTTGATTGGCTAGGTTTGAATCAGTATGCCTTTAATTTTAGCTTCAATAAGGATCCTAAGAGCTATTTTCCTTTAATGCTTCACTTTAATGGTGGCAGACTTATTTGTTCAAACTGCAAGTTCGATTTTTCTGTTCAAATTTTGTGCCTCTTATTTAGCCAATGATAGTTTTTAGTATGATTTTTGAGAAAGTCTTTTGTTTTTACCTTTTTCTAATCACCAAAATTAGGATCTCAAACAGCAGGTTCATGGTCATCACTTGAATTAATTATTTATGTCATTTTTTATAATTAATATATATATATATAATATTTTAATAACAATTAAGAAATTGTTTGTTATTTCTTTCCTTTATTAAACAGGCAAAACTCCCCATATAGTAGTGCCACCATCTAAATCTAATCATTTTGCTCTTGCATTGTTATAATGTATACAAGTTAAATAACAATTGACAAAAGGTTTTTCACAAAGATAAGCATTAATGTCTAAGTTTAATAGTTTATGTATTTATCATAAAATTAGATTAAACGTTTAATTATGGAAATGATTAATTATTTCTTAGCTACAATGCTTTGACTATTTTCATTTTTTTTGTAGTGAATTACAATTGATTTGCATTCTCAAATGTAGAGAATACTGTTATAGTAGTCTTGGATTTGAATTAGGCAAAGGGTATTTTTAATGGTTTTCAAGGGCTGCAAGACCACACCTTACAATATGTATCACTTACATACATATATAAATTGATTTTTTAAAACAATAACAATATTCAAATAATAATTATATAGGTAAACATACTTCCTGCTGGTTATTAATCAGTATTTATAAACAAAGAATTTCACAGTCTTCAAATTACTTTTATTAAGTGCTTACAGAGAAAATCCATATAGAAAATTCATGAAATGACAGTATTTTAAAATACAGTAATTCCCAAGAGCTTGTTTCTTTTAAAATATTTGAAGTTTATTTATCAAATAAATCCTTAATGATTCATAATAATATTTGTATTGTATGTGGTGTTAAATAACAAATATATTTTTTATTCATTTAAACTAATTAAATAGTTATTTATCAAATTTAAAATTATTATCCATCTGGCAAATTATTATCATCATCCTTGGTAAATTATTGGTTTCTTGGCACACACATAGATGCATATATATATTAATTCACATGGTTAAAACTTTATCAGCATTTTTATATCTTTTTTTTTAGAATGCTTCTAAAACAAATTCCATTTTTAGTTGTTATTTTAGGTACCTCTCAAAACTAGATTTTTCTCTTCAAGTTCCAGCTTATATAAACATTTCAAAAATATATGCCACAATTTTTTTTTTAAAAAAAATTGTTCAGTTTAAAAAGACAGTGTATTAATTGAGTGCTAAAGGTAATATATAGTAAGTGCCTTAAGTTAATGCATGGGCCTTTTATATCCTTTGTTTACTGATATAACATTTGGATTATATGTAACTCAAATTTATCCCTTTTAAATTATTGAGAAATTATTATTCACTTTGATGTGATGTGATGTGATGTATTTGGCTTCTCCTTAAATGAAGTCAAGAATATCTCAGCAACTATGCCCAGATAAATTTGCTAGCCACTTTATTTTCCATTCCCCACTCTAAGTCTTCCCATATTCTGCCCCATCCCATTTCCACAACATAATCTTTGTCAACTGTAAGGCCTTTAAATCTAAATCCCCCTTATCTTTTCGCAAACCCAGCATAAAAACTAATAACTCACTTTCTGTATTGTCACTTTGTTCATACCTATTCTCCCATAACTTCATTATCTGTACCCTTTCTGCTTTCAAACATTTACATTCAATCAACAGATGCCTCAACAGATGCCTAATATTTTCTATACTTTCCTTACACAATTTGCACACTAAATCACCCATAGTTTTTCATTTACATGTATATTCTCTTGTTGCTAAAGATCCCATTTGAGCCTTAAACAATAAACTACTTTCCTTACTATTATCATAAATTAACTCGCTTCCAATATTCCGTTTACTTTTATATATATCTAAACTCTTCTTACTCTCCATACTACTTCTCCATCTCTCCAACTCCCTATTTTTTATTAATGCTTCTATTCTTTTATCCCATTCCTTACCATTATAACACTCAACAATTCTCCTAACACAATCATCCCACCTTTTATATAAGTATACTGATATAAATTCTTTATCCAAATCTTTTGCATACCGCATTACCTTTCTCACCCATCTTGTTACCTGCCCTTTACTCATAACCCAATTAAACACTATTTTGGCTATTCTTTTACTATCCATAAACTGCAACCTACCAAACATTTTCATTTTACTTTTTGCATCTCTCATATAGAAACTTGACCATCCCATTTCTCCTTGAATTGCCTCCTTTGCTGTCCACATCTCTGCATCTAATGCATGTCTTCCTACTTCCCCTTTGTACTTTCTCTAAATAATCTAAAATCCTTTTACTAACACATAATGCATCATTACCATATGTTAACCCTGCTACTGCAACTCCCTTTCATACAATTATAGACACATCATATTTATTATATGAAAATACTGTTACTAGAGTTAATTCAAGTACAACCCAATGTCCCAAATGAAAAGTTTTTTTTTTAATTTAAAAATAAAAATATTTTAAAACAGTTCAAAATCAAGATAATAACAATAATTTTACCATTTGTTTTTTAAAATAAATATACATTTGTTTGTTTAACAAAAAGAGTATTACAGATAATATATCTTTAATAATAATATGACTTTTAAAATATACGTGATTTTAAATTTATACAATAATCCAAACATACACACACACATAGATCCATACACATATAATATAAAGAACTTGTCATTTTTTTCATCAAAATAAATGTCTTTAGATTTATGAATATTTTTATAGTAAGATATTAAGTCCAAATCATATTACATTAAAAAATAAAAGAAATATAAATCACAAATTACTATTTTGTATTTGGGTGAATGGTAATAATAAACTTATGATAAACATCACTTGACGATTTTAAATATTTACTAATTTACAAAAGCATGACAATATTTTTTTTAATATAAAAATACCTACATTAAGTCTAATTCAGAATGGTACCTTGCATCGACTTGTGAGAAATAAAATTATATTAATCTGTAATATACAAGGATTAACTTACTCAAAATTTTAGTTCTAAATTTACATTTCTTTTCCTTTTTATTATCTCTCTATATTACAAATATATTTTACTATCTCAATAACACTTCTACTGTTAATAAACATCACATGACCACCACTTCTTATGCTTGTGTGGCAATACTATAGTGAGTTTTTCCTGTCTTAACACATCTATTGTTGTTCAGTACTATCACAAAATTAAATTACCAAGTGATTAAAAATTCCCTCATTTATTACATTTCTTATTTGTAATTGCAATTAAACAGTTTCTCAAGAAATTATATGTATCTTAAGCATTAGAAATAAAAAATAGTGACAAACTGAATTTTTATTCAATAATTTTATTTATTAAATCTGTCATTCTACAACTGTATTTAGCTGTGCAAAAAATAACATTAAAAATGTTTTATTATTTAATATTATGATAACTAATAATAGTGATAATAATTATAAGATTAAACATATTTTAGTGAACTAAAAAATTGAAACAATTATTCATGGCTAATGGAATCTTTCTGATTAGTACCTGACTTTTTTAAGCTCATAACAAATTATCATAAACATACAAGCTGAATTTTCTTAAAAAATTTAATTACAACATTAAATGGCAAATATCCTTTATCATATGATCAGGTTTTTTTTTACTTTAGATGAATTTGAACTTCTTAATGCATACTGTAAAACATTTAATAATTCTTATTGTGACTATAAAGTTTCTACTATTGTACTATCATTGACACTTAAATATACCGCTGTGCAATCTTCAAAAACATTTTATCAAATTAAAGTAATTTTATTCTTATAAATTTATTAAAATTCCATTTTTTTTTGTTAAGTGATAATTCATAATCTATATATAATTTAGTTTCATATGCTTTCTGAGATGCCATATTATTCTAAATTTCAAAAATAAAAATACCCATTTTACCTTTAAGGTTTTTAAGGTTATGGATTTTTTTTTGAAACTTACCATATTTTAAACTCAACAACTATCATTATTTAAAATTCTCATACACATATTGATTTCATACTACTTTCATTCATAAATACTTTTCATAAATATACAAGAGGTTGTTATACCTCTGGGTACAATCATTTATATAATTTTAAATAACCATTTGGAAAACTCTGGAATAATACAAATAACCCATAAACAAAACATTCTACTATATATCTTACCCAGTCCATCTTATGAACTGTGTTTGTACAAAAATATTTATAATATAATTAATAATAATCATAATACATAAATTACAGCTATAATAATTCTAAACATAAAGAATACATATACATGCTAACTATAATGCCTTTTTAAAAAGATTAAAAATTGTTTTCATTTTTATAAGGAAAACTATCTCTTTTCAGTCTTTTTGTTTTTGCTTGAAGTAATATAGGAACACATACACAGTCCATTAAGATAGAACAGACACATATATACACAAAAATAATTTGAAAAAAAAGTTGACAGTGAAATTTCATAAATGTAAAATAACAGGAGCTGCTGGCAAATAATTCTAATAGCAAACAGTTTCTTTTAAAACACATTTTAATGGCAATGAAAATCAAAGGATAAAATGATAAATCTTTTTTTTATTTCTCTTTATAAAGTTTTATTAATATACGTCAATTGCTGTAAACTTAAATTATATTTATTCCTTTTCTAAATATAATATGTTTGAAGCAATCAGAAATTTACAAAAACTATTCAATTAAATAGATAAATCATTTTAAGGTGAATAGCTATGTTATTTGTTTTAGCATAAACAATCTGGATACAGTTTTTTCCTTATAATAATTAAAAAGTTGGTTTCCATAAACTTTTCTTTTATGATAATTTTATTAGACAATTTTAAGTAATTATCCCAGCTTTTTTTTTATAGACTTAATACTTTCATAAAAGTTCATCATTCTATATTTTAGCTCAATAAAAATATATTGTCTATTTTTAATAATAATTAATATTAATAACTAATTGAAAGTTAATTAAAACTTGCCAGAGATAGACTTATAGCACAAGTTCAGAATTTAGCTAATATTTATATAAAATGAAACAACATACTTTTTCTTACATGAATTCTTTTTTCCTTTGGCTTCTTTTGAAACATATTAATTTTTTTAGTATCCGTTTAAACTTAGTGTTTGATGAATCAGTTGGGCATATGCTTTCAGGAGATATACTGCAATGAATAACTTATAGTTTTTTTATTCAAACATAATGATAATGAAATATAAAACTTAAATTTTTTAAATTAACTTTTTAAAAAATAATTAGTTAACTAAAACCAGTTAATCAAAATAAAATGAAGTTAAAATTGTAATAATAATAATCATAATAAAATTTAGATTAGGATTCCCTTTTTATATTATTGTTTTTTATACACCCATGCACATGAGGATTTTTACTGTACACCTTTACTCCGCTTAGCAATGGCAATTGGTCCTCCAAAACTCACCGTTAAGCAAGAATATCATAGACAAAATACGTAATTATAATGGAGGTCTATGGGAAAAAATTGGTCGGTTTCAGTGATGTAAAATATCCACATTGATTTCCAAGCTCAAAGATTTTCTTGATTTTTTCATGACAATGATGACTAAATACGGTATCTAAAAAGAAAAGTTTTATATCACTAGGAAAAAAATGCATATTTTCACTTTAAAAAGTGCAGAACAGCAATGAAACTAAATTTGAATTTAAAAGTTTTTATATTCTCCTGTGAAAGTTTTTCATCGTAATGAAAAAAAAATCTATACTGAAGTGCTTTTTTTTTAAAATTGTATTACAGTATATATTACTACTATACATTTATTTTATTACTTATGTGAAATTATTCAAATTAAAAAACAATGTTTAATTATTAATTATTTAATTGAACTTATAGAAAAAAATCAACTTATTTTCAAAGTAAAAAATCTAACTTCTAATTTTCTAAAACATACAGGTAGGTTTATTTTTATTACTGTATATTTTTAATAATGTAATAATGCCCCCCCCCCCCGTTCGAGTAGAAAGATTTTTAATTAAATGCAATCTGGGTTTTTTTTAACTTTTCTAATTCGACATCCTTTTAAAATGTTTTTCTTTTGATTCGAAGCATCTTGAGTGTAAACAACATGTTTATTAACGAAGTTACAAAATCAATAACTATTTTTACATAATTATCCAGGTATTCTAAAAATAATATATCGTATTTAAGAAACACACACACGCAGTTTAATATTCATATTTAGTGTTTTCCTGAAAGTTTGTGATAATGGTATTTATATATTGGAGTATTTGTATACAGTATTATCAACAAATTAAAAATCCTCCTTTTTCTTTTCAAAAACTTTATTTTCTTATCTCAATACTGAACATATATATATACTGTATATACAGTATTTATATAATACAAAACTCCGTTTCAACTGTTTATCTTCATACAGTCATTTTCAAGGATATCTCTCCACCACTGCTATATTTTATTACTCTTTCTTTTACATTATTTAATTACAAATCAACATTGAAACGGAGTTTTTGTATTATATGAATATATATACTGTATATGTTCAGTATTGAGATAAGAAAATAATGTTTTTGAAAAGAAAAAGGATTTTTAATTTGTTGATATTATTGTAGAGCATATATACGTATTTTAAAAGAAAAAGTGGATGAACATTTGCTGTGTTATTTATTATATATGATGTATACAGTATTATAGATAAAGTAATTATAGATATTTTAAGGGTTTTATGAATAAAATATTGTATATGTATACAATTACAGGAAAGTCATTACCTGTATACATATTACAATAATATACTTTTGCTTTTGGGAAAAATGAATTTAATATAGCTATCTCTGATGTCATCAGTGACACAAAATTCAAGATAGCAGCCAAATTTTTTTTTTTAATTTTTCCCGATCGATCGTTGTAGTGAATAATCGATTGTACATCGAAGTAGTGGGTACAAATTGATGATGATCGCTATTGCAAAATATCGCTAAGTAGACAATCGCTAAGCGGGGTAAAGGTGTATTTCTGATATTTAAAACCAATATTCTCCTGGTATTCATTATAATATTTAAATTATTAGTGTACTTTTTCTTGTTAATTGATATGACCTTGATCTCTATCAATCCAGACAGGTAAGATACTGTCTAGACTGAAAATGTACTTGTTAATTATAGTTTAATTACTACAAGAAATGATTTATTTAATACTAATAAAAATTATTTATTTTCAGATTAAACATTCTTTTTATTAAAATACATGTTTTTTTACTCTTTTCCTTTTATTATTTAAATGCATATTTTTTAAATAATTAAAAACTGATTGACTATACCCAATTTTTAATATACATTTACTTTTAATAAATTTTTTCAACTGTCAATATTTCATCTGCTTGCATTAAGCATTAATTTACACACACACACACATTAATTATAACCATTTTTAATGCATATATTTAAACTAATTTAGAATTAACACTAATCTCAAACAGTTATCCTTACTACCTTTAAACTCTGGTTTTTAAATACCCTCCTTAAAATGATATTTAATAAATCAAAACTATTTCAATAAACATCACAAGATCATTTCTTATGCTTGTTTATTTATTTTAAAATTAACAACTAAAAATCATAACAAAGATAACTAACCATTTTAGATAGCATAAAACAACTTTATTACATCTATTTGAAACATATTAAACTCTATATTAATTCTACTTTAGTTTAAATATTAATTTAATTTTTTAAGCAGATAAACAATCTAAGATAACTTTTAAATAACTGATAACTAAATAGGCTAAGTAATTTACTTTAACTCATACTATTGAAACATAATTTAAGACTTTTATTATAATAGTACAGATAAAGAAATTTACTTATTATAAACAGTTAAAGAAATTTATGTTCACCTGGGTCTCATTTTATGTGAATTATTTTAATGCGATTTTGAAGTTATGTGATTCATGTTTCCTCTTAATATATTTCATATTTCACTATATTTACTAGATATCAAGAAATTTAAATTGTTAATAACTTATTTTGACTTGAAATACTTTTTTTAAAAAAATATGTTATATTAGCAGCTAACGTGAATATGGCCTGAAGCTATCCTAGCTTCTATGTAAATAACCTATTTATACTAATGAGTAAATAATAATAATAGATTTATACTTACATATAAAAATATCGCTATAAATATTCAAAAAATTTAAACTTTTAAAATGTATTTTGTTATATATGTATAACAGAAATAAATAAACTTTTAGATTTTTAACATAAAAAAACGAAGATTTTATAAACTGAAAATAATTTTTGTAATGATAATGTATAATAGTTTGTTTTGATTGCGATTTCATTTTTTTCATATAGAAACAGAAAACCATTAACACCGCACAAGATTGAAAATGGCACTAGTTGTATATCACATCATGAATAAAAATAGTGGCTAACAGGTTTCTCTGGGCATAATTGCTGAGATTCTTGACTTCATTTAAGAAGAAACCACAATACATCACATCACATCAAATCTGATTTCTTACCAGTTTACAAATGAACACTAGCGATAATGATTAAAATATGTATGAAAAATATAAAATTAAATAAATACTGTAGTAATAAAAAAAGTAAAAAAAGTTTGTCTTGTATTAATTTTTTTCAAATATTTGAAATTTTTTATTAGTCATACTTTATTTGCTTATTTTTTTAATGCGAATTTTAAAGTAATTTTTCCTTGCTGCTTTGCTTTTATGCGAATTCTGAAAATTACAGACCCCTATCCCCCATTTTCAAGGTAAATTAAGTCTATTTTTGTGCGATTTTTTTTAATGCGGGTTTTCTGTGGAACCTATCTACCGCATAAAATGAGACCCAGGTGTATTATAATCTTATCAATTTTTTTTAGTGCTTTGAAACATATATCTAATCAATAGAGTTAAATATATGGTTACAATATATATATATCCTTTCTATTTTGCTACATTACTCTATGATATATGAATAATAGTCAATTTTCATGAAAATTTTATATAATAGATAGTTGTAAGTTATTTAATTTATGAAATTGGTAAAGATAGACTGTTCCCTCAATATTAAAATTAAGTTAGTTTATTTTTAAAGCAATATAATTTAATTTAAATAATAAAGTTGAGATATAACACATGATTTATTTTTAGGGTAAAAGTATATAATTATTAAAATTAAATAATATAATTTTAAAACAATAGTCATAATGAGTAAAGATAATATTTTTACAATTATTAACAGTCTTATTTAAAATTGCTACTTATTTAATTATATAATAATGTTAAACTAAATAAGTGTGTGTTGATAGGTGTGTATGTACACAATTTATGTAACAATTAATTAAAATTTACTTTCTTGTTCTTAAAGTAAAAAATTGTCCCTTGTTTAAATAAATGTTGTATTTTTATTTCATTTTATCAATTTTATAAAGTGTTCAAAATAATTATTATAGTAACATAAATAATAGATTTTTATGTTTGCAAATTTAAGTTGAAATAAAAAGTATTTTTATTAAAGAATATATTTAAATATTATATTAAAATAAAATTTAAAAATATATTATTTAATATTTATTATTAAATTATTTTAGAAAACTAGACAAAAGTAATTAATATGTAAATTTTTAGCATGTATCCAAGCTTAATTGATCAATCAAGTATTGGTAGATTATTCCTATAAATGCAGGTGTGCAGATATAAAAGGAGGAGAAATCAAAAACTTTTCAGAGGAATAAAACTATATTCTTTGTATTTTTAAATCTAAGTCTAAATTTATTTTAAATTTTATAATTTTGTCTTAAAAAGTAGTAACAGCAATTTATAAAATTATGGAAAGTATTTTAACCTCATCATTGAAAATTTTTTTTATTGGCCTAGTGGATTAAAGTTTTAAACTTTTGATTGGTCAATAAAAAAATCAATAGTAAATATATATTCATCTTTTAATATTAGATTTATTTTAGTTTTGTTTGTAAAAAGCAAATTAATAATTTGTCAGATTATAAATGTGAATGAAAGTTTTTCCAAAAATAAATTTCTATATGTAATTATAAAAATATTTTATAGTGGAGAACCTCAAAAGAATATTTCTAACCTATTAGAAAATATTGATTATGGCAGTGATTTTCTTTCTCAATTTACATTCATGTAAAAGTAAATAATTTTTACTAAAATCTTAACTATTTTTCTAAAATAATTATATTTTCAGCATATTTTATCAAAATAATTTATAATATGTAAAACAATACCAAAAATACTCTAAAACATTCATTTTCATTTGAAAATCAAATAAAAAGCACAGGGCAGTGAAAATTGTTGACAAATGTAAAAACTGTCGACAAGCATTGATTTCTTTTTCAATTTATGTTGATGTAAAAGTAAAGAGTTTTTACTAAAATCTTAACTATTTTTCTAAAATAATTATATTTTCAGCATATTTTATCAAAATAATTTATAATATGTAACAAAAATACTAAAAAACACTGTAAAACATTCATTTTCATTTTGAAAATCAAAACAAAGAGGTTGGAGCGGTGAAAATTGACAGGCATTCTTCTTTTGTTCAAAATAAGAACCAACCAATCAGCATCTAAGAAAGCATACCCTCTCCCATGTTGTAGCTTCAAATGTTGATATTATTGATTTTTTACTTGTAAAATAATTCTAGAGATGGCAGCATCTTATGGTACATTTTAAGCTTTAAAACGACCATAAATTCACTAAGATAACATAAATATTGAGATTTAGAGTTAAAAAAGTTTGGATTATTTCAATATGGAATAGAACAATAAAATCTTCCTCATCAGTGTTCTATACAAGCCAAGTAGGAATCTATGGTAATTGAAGAAAAAATCTAGTTCAGAAGATAAAAATGCCTTTGGTTAAAGAACTTTGCAAAATATCAAACTGTTTTGCCTACAAAAGAACATGAAGAATACATAAGGAATTTGTATTTATTCATGTTCATATGATAAATGATAGAAAACATTTTTTACTAATTTCAACAAGTAGCAGTAGTAAAAATAAACTTTTATTCAGAAAAGCTATTTATATTTCCTATTTTAAATTTTTGAGTTATTTTAGTAGAATGTTAATTTTAAGAAGAAAGAGATAGTGTTTAAGTAGTAATTTGTGAATATTTTAATATAATGAATATGGACTATCCAGGAGGAGAACTCTAGAATTGTATAATATTCTTAACCAGTATTATTAAAGTTATTAATATGCTAAATGCGAATAATTTTAAAAACTCTAAAAGTTGATGTCTATTAGTAACATTATTGCAATTAGTAATATCTTAAATGTGAATAATTTGGAGAATTTTTAGAACTGGATCGTTTTTGCAGTGATTATTTGAATGCTGAAAAAAAGGAAACTTAAAATTTGATAAATGTCTTATTAAATAATAAATGCTATTTATTAACTTGGAGAGATTTGTTTTATCAATAATAGTAAAAAATGAACTTTTACTACAAGAACTTTTTATTTGTTATTGATAATTAACATTTCCCTAAAATTTCTTGAATGTTTTACATTCATGTTGGAAAGAATGGTGAAAATAGGCAGAGGAGAGAAAGAGAAAAAAAATCTCTCTGTTCAAGCCAACTGGTTGTTATGGAAACTAGCACTTCCTTTTGAAAATCTATTCATTTTAAGGAATGAAAGAAAACTTTTTTTATTTGTAATATGATATAATTTTAAATTGATATAAATATTAAGAATATTTTAATAGTTTTGAGATTTAAATATTTTTAGAATTTTTTGAAATAAAAAAAGGTGAAAAAAAATTAAAATGTTTTTTGGTTTTGTTTATTATGATTCTATAACATCAAGAAGTTATGTCAATTAAAGAATCACCAATAATAATCATAATAATATATAATTAAAGTAACTTTCATTTATTATGTTTAGTATAAGATATTGGTATTTCATAATGCAAACCAAAACTCAGGTAAAATAAATGTATGACATTTATTATGCTTATATTAATGTAATGGTAAATTACAAAAAATATGAATAGTTATTATAATCTGTATATGATTATATATTGTATGATAATTGTCTCTGAACAAGTTATAAGTAAAAAACTGGGTATGTTTATGATAAGTTGTATATCATAAACCATTTGTTTGTTTTTAGTTTTCTTAATGTTCAAGGTACGCAATATTTAGAAGTTTGGATATTATTTTATAAAAACATGTGTAGTATTTATTTGTGATCTTTTTAGGATTTATATGGAGTGTTTTTAATAGACAATTAGTGGTTCAGGAAAGTAGTTATTAGGAAATACTGTAGTGATAGGGATATATTTAATATTAAGTATAATACAGTTAAAGAAAGTCTGCATGTTTGTGATACATGGACAGTAGCATTTTTTCATAAATCTGTAAGAGCTTAAAGAGAAGCCAAGATAGAAATTAAAATAGACACAAGAAAAATGTGGCCTTAAGTTACATATCCATGCTATCATTATTTCTTACAGTTCCAGAAGATGTTACTACTATCATACTGGTTCCTACATTGTATTTTATAATTGTATAGTTAAGAAAAGAATAATAACTAGATTCTCAAGTGATGTCTAGAATTTAGTTAATGCAAGAAGAGTTAAATATTGAACAAATAAAATATTAAAAGAGTGTTTTAAATAAAGATTTGAGGAATGTTTTTTTATATTCCAGTTTTTTTAGAGAACAAATTATAGAGTATATGTGGAAGTGATATGAAATATTATGATGAAAATAAAGCTTGATTGTGATGTATATTATTAAAAATAATATAAAATAATACCATATCATATTTAATATTTAAGAAATTATATATTTATTTTATAATTAAGAATAGACATAATGCATATTAGAAGTTATAGAGTTATAATGAGATTATCCTATTACAGACTATTAAAAGCAAATAAATGATGATAGAGAATGTTTTTTTTAAAAAATGTAGAATATACAATTCATAAGTTGTGCATATTATTAATATGATTAGTATAGAATTATTATGGAATGTGTTAACAGTTACAGAGTTTAAGGTGAAAGATACTATTTTATAATAGTAAATAATTTTGAAGTACAAATTATTTACTTCTCTTGTAAATATTTTTTGCTTGTTGTTAATTTCTTTTAAAACTTATAACCTGTTAAGTATTTTTTAAAATATAATATTTTTTAATTTTTTAAATTTTATATTGTTATTATAATAAATTGTTAATGTTGTTTTATAATTAACCAAGTATCTATAGTTTCTTTTCTTGTTATGTCCAAATCATTATGCATTATCCTAATCACACATGCATTGTAATAATTAAATATATTTGGGTATTATTACACATAATGTAAATAAAATAATAAATAATAAGCACATTGTTATCATTAAAGAAGTTTTATCTTGGATATAAAAATTAACTAATGCAAATTTTTATTTAGTTGATTCAATGGTTATAGTAAAGATTGATGTCTAAAATGCCATATTAAAAATAAAAAGATTAGATATAATGCATAATAATAAGAGATGATTTTAACTTTATTTATGATAATAAATATTAATTGTTATCAGTTCATAATTTTAGTTTAGTTTTAGTTTACAAATAAAATAGTTAGAGTTTAAAAGTGAGAAGTTAGTGGGTATATTTATTTTCTTAGTTATTATTTTTATATAGTTAGATCTATGTAAAATCCCCCATTACATGTAATTATATCAATTAATCATTTCAAAAAGTAATAATAATGACCTGAGATTTTAATTGTGTTATAAAGTATTATTCAAGGAGAGATAAAATTATTTTATTAAATAAATAAATATAAGATAGTATTAAAGTTAAATTTAATTTAATAAATGTTAATATTAAATATAATTTATTTTCTTAAGTGAGAGTCATGGGAGTATCACTAACATTTTAGAAAAATAGTTTATTGATATTCCTATGTCACTGGGGATATACCTGAAAGTGAATTCTTAATGTTAAAATATAGGAAGGTACCTTACTGGATGATTTAAAGAATATGTCTCGTAATTTGTAATGTTAAACCATTTGTTAAGATAATTTTTAACAGACATGTTAGCTAAGCTAAAAATTATTCTATATTGTTATTAGTCTAAGTAGGGTACAATATATATATATTGTAATTGGCACACATGCCGTTACATTATTTTAAAATTAAAATAAAAAGATTGTAAATAAAAATTGATTTATTAAAAAGAAAAAACTTAACTTAAAAACTGAAAATTAAAAGTTATTTAACATATATATAGATCTCACAGATGGAAAACTTTAAAAATTATTTTAAAAATAAAAGTATTTGAAAGTATTTTTTTTTTGTAAAAAAATTAAGATTGATATTTTTTAAAATAGAAGTAAATGATTTCTATCAAGTTTAATCTTAGAAAATGGAAATGATTGTTTTTTTTTAATTAAATGATTGTTTTAAAGCAAACTAGCCCTTGGGGTACTTAAAATAATTTAAAAGGTCAGATACGAGAATAAAAAGAATTAGCTTGACCAATGGAAACACTAAGCTACAGCATGGACCAAAAAAGAGACTCTAGGATTAGTGATGTCTTGCTCATTGAATCCGAAAATTTGCTGATAAGAGGCTAATAAAAATATAAAACCCCAAATATTTGAATTCAGGGATTATTATTATTGTTATTGTCTTAGATGCTGACTATTAAGCTATATATGAACTGTAGCTGTATTGTAGATTTCACGATGTAGGAATCTGCAATAGATTTAATTTCTTGACAACCAGCTGAGGCCTCCCTATGACAGTTATGGACCAGAAAGAATGATAAGTAGCGGCTTCATTTTAAAAAAAAGGACAAACAATCTACTAAGTGATCACGAAGATGGACTTCTAAATCTGCAGAATCCAGAAAGTATAAACTTTTTTTGCTTATCTAATAGGAACTTTTTCTAAATTTACAATGAGTAATTGAAATAAAAACTCTCATCTGACCTAAAGAATTCAAATCAATTATTAATATTTTTTTCTGCACATGTTTAATTAATCATTTCCATTTCTTTTTTTGTTTGTTTGTTTTTGTTATGTGTTAATTAAATTATTTGACTGTATTTAAATTTAAGTTGGGTGTGGATGACTATATAGATTCGTTAAGTTTGTTAGTTTAAGGGAGGGTTAATCTTGGGTTAGTTGTTTTGCAGTTAAATTGGGTTAAATGTATTGGATATATTGGTGTAATTAGTAAATGTAGTATGAAGATCAGCTACGTGCATGATCACATATACACCGCACTTGGGCAAAATAAGTCCCAATTCTTAATGACCATCAAAGCAGACATATTCCCTGCTCCTTGGATCACCCCTTTAGCCTATGGAATGGGATAGTAAGATGGCAAAAAGGACCGGAATCCCTTGCTATGGAGTTTTCTTTTTTTTATTGTTCTTGCCAGACAGATGTAACATTCCTGTACTGGATGAGAGACAATTTCTTCTCTATAACCATGCTGTTCAGTTGTGCATTCCTGACAGTATGGTATTGTGCTGTTGTATTCATGCTGCATTGAATACATCGATGTATCATATAGATTGTCATTGGTTTGACTGCGAACTTTTGACCTAGGGTTAAATAAGGGCTATAGGATATTTTCTTTTTCGAACAAATTTGTATAGTGTATCTATACTCAACATTATAAAACAAACTCTTATTAAAATCCATCTGTGCGGATTGTTTAAAATAGTAATTTAAATTTAAAAATTAATATTAAAATATAAACAAGATAAATTTTATTCCTCAATTTTAAATACTTATATGTGCATTAATAAATGTTTGTGTGTTATTACTGGCAGTGGCTTATTTTTTTTTATACTAGAGATATATTTTTAAGAAGTTTTATATTAAATCTTTTTCTTTATTAAAATATATAATAAGTTTATATTATAAATCTCTGCATCTCTTTAGCTAGTGGCATGGGCTGATGGTCGGAATAAAACATATATGTAAAAATTTGGATCTTAACACTTACATATCTGCCTACTATATAAATTTTCCAGGTTCAAATAGCCTGGTGGCACCCTGTATGGCAGATACGGATGACTCATACACCCCAACCATTATAATATATATATCACATAAAAAGAAATGCTAATTTGTTCCCTTCTGCCTATTGATCATTTATAAACAAACAAAACCAATTATTAAATAATATTTATTATAATTGTTTAAATATAAATTTAGAGTTAGTCATTAAAATTTTCTTTTTGGTTCACTTACACACATATATACATTAAATGACCTTTTAAAATGATAACAATAATATTACAAATAATAATTGAATAGACAAACATACAATCTGCTAGATACTAATCAGTGTTTATAAACAAAGAGTTTCACAGTCTTTAAGTTATAAAATGCACACATAGAAAATCCATGAAATTATATTTTAAAATACAGTAATTCCCAAGAGCTTGTTTTTTTAAAACAAATTTTTGGAAGTTTATTTATCAAATAAATCCTTAATGGTTCATAATAATATTCATATTGTATATGATGTTAAGTAACAAGTATATTTTTTTATTCTTTTAAAATAATTAAATGGTTATTTATCACATTCAAAATTATTATCCTTTGGCAAATTATTATTATTATCTTTGGTAAATTATTGCTTTCATGGTGCATACATAGATTCATCCATTTACTTCTGTTTAAAACCCTCTAATCACCACTCCATCCTTTTTTTCTTTTTAAAATATACATTACATATAAACATATAATTTTATAATTAAAACCCTTCAAGCAATTAAAAGTCTCATTTTCCTCTTGTCTTTACAAAAACTTTATTTCTTGTATATATATATTCAAATGACTCAATTATTTTTAATTTATAGTCATTTTCAAGGATCTAGAAAAAACATATTACATTATAACAATCTCCACATAATAAAACCAAAACGACCAAAAAAATATTAAAAATATATAAAAAAAAAAAACACAAAAAAATATATAAACCCCATAAAACTTAAAGTAAATAAAATACATTAAAAATAAATTAAATTAAAACATAAAATATACACCACACTTACTTGCCTCCCTTCTCAAAAAACTTTCCCTTTTTACATTTTCTTTTATCCAAAATCCAATTATTACAATAAAACATTTATTTCCTTCTTCTTTTCTATACTCTTCAAAAAAAAAAAAAAAAATGTAAATGGGGAAAGTTTTTTGAGGAGAAGGGAGGCAAGTAAGTGTGGTGTATATTTTATGTTTTAATTTAATTTATTTTTAATGTATTTTATTTATTTTAATTTTTATGGGGTTTATATATTTTTTTGTGTTTTTTTAATATTTTTTTGGTTTTATTATGTGGAGATTGTTATAATGTAATATGTTTTTTCTAGTATAAATTAAAAATAGTTGAAACATTTGGATATATATACAAGAAATAAAGTTTTTATAAAGAAAAGAGGAAAATGAGACTTTTTTTTGAGACTTTTAATTGTTTGAAGTGTTTTAACATAGATTCATATATATATTAATTCACATTGTTAAAACTTTATCAGCAATTTTTATAACTTTTATTTTTCATGTGTAATAGCTGTGCTGGTCATTAGATCTCCAACGCTTGACCATTTTTTATAACCTTTCTTCTAGAATGCTCATAAAACAAATTCCATTTTTAGTTGTTATTTCAGATTCCTCTCTAAGACTAGATTTGTTTCTTGAAGTAAATGCTACTTTTCCTGCTTAGCTTTTCATTATATTATTATATAAACATTTAAAAAATATATGCCACATTTAAAAAAAAAAAATAAAGTTTGTTCACTGAGAAAACACAGTGAATTAACTGATTGTTAAAGATAGCATATAGAAAGTGTCCTAAGTTAATGTATGGGCCTTTTATATCTTTTGTTTACTGCTATAAGTCGAATTTGTTACTGAAGTTCATTCAGGTACAATCCAGTATCTTGAATGAATTGGGTTTTTTTTTTTTAAATTTAAAATATTTTAAAACATTTCAAAATCAAGATAATAACACAATAATTTTGCCCTTTCTTTCTTAAAATAAATATACCATTGTTTGTTTAACAAAAAAAATATTGCAGATAATATCTTTAATAAAATATATGTGATTTTAAATGTAGACAATAATCTAAACATGCAGCACATAGATCCATATACATATAAATCTACATATCTAAATCTATCAAAATAACAGTCTTCAGATTTATAAATATTTTAATAGTAAGATATTAAGTTCAAATCATATTACTTTAAAAAATACAAAAAAAAAATAAATCACTAATTATTACTTTGTATTTTTGTGTATTGCAATAATAACAAAATTATGATAAACATCTCTTGATGTGATAATATATTGGACTATTTCCATCATCTATCTGTAAATGTTGAGTGTATAGAAAATTTTAAACTGTATTTAAACTTTTCAAATGCAAATAACTTGTTAGTAATAACACACAAATAGACAATACAGTTTGTAATTGCACAATATTTGGAGTAGTAGTATTCTCTATTCTTCACTAACAAGTTGTTTATATCTGAAAAGTTTAAATAAAATTACAAATTTTCTATACATTCAACATTTACTGAGATGATGGAAATAGTCCAATATATTATCATCACATACTTTCAGGCAAATACATCTCTTGATGATTTTCATTTCAATAAAAATTTTATTAACAATAAATAGTGATTACATTTATTAACATACAAAATCATGACAGTATTTTTTTAATCTAGCAATGTCTATGTTAAGTCTAATTCGGGATAGTACAATACATAACGATTTGAAAACCATAAATATGTCCACATGTAGAACAGGCTGATTTACTTTTCTGTCTGTTTGATATTTTATGATATTGTTTTTTAGTTTCTCAGCAGAAAGTTTTTTTTCTGAAATCTCTGACATATTTTCCCAATGGAGACAACTGGCATTGAACTTCTTTAGAATGTCTTTGAGATAATCTTTATAATGTAGACAGGGTCTACCTCTTCCATAATCCATGCTCAAATTTACTATAAAACACCTTTTTAGTGAGTCTTCCATCATTCATGTATTTTACATGTCCAATCCAGTAAACTTTTTGTTGTATTTCGTAAAAATATTATACAAGTTTCTGCATTCCTGAAAAACTATAATTTATTAGAGAGATTTTTTTTTAGATCATGAACTGATAACTGATAAAAATTTAAAGAATTAATGTAATGGTGAGCAATAAAATCCCCACAAATATTTGCTGATTGCAAATGTTTTTTGATAAGAGACTAAATTGCCTTATATGGTAAGGAATTCTGAAGGCATAATTTAATTAGCTATGGACCTTAATACCTTACCTTATATGGAGAAGATAATTAATTGTAGGAGTAATCAGAAAGAAAGTATGTAACAAATACATGAACCATTCAAGTGCATCTCCAGTTGATTTTCCGATCTAGCATCAGTGTTTCGGTTAATGTGCAGTGCTCAGTGGTCAACTAAATAAAGATTGAGTTTCCAGCGGTTTTCAAGTGGAGTTACAGGTGGACTGTTGCAGAGACGGAAACTGTAAGGAGCTTATAGTCAGTCACAGTGCTATACTATGATGTGTTCACATGCAGCTAAACTGGACTGGGGCCAAAGTGTGCATAAACCAAGCCCATTGAGAACCGTTTTTGTAGCAGCAGTATGAAAGCAAATCAAGGGAAGTGAACATTAGTGAACTGTTGAGATATTGTTGTTGTAGAGTACTCGCTATTCAAATTACTCTTTATTGTGTATTTGTTCACTGGTCATCCAGTCTTAGTTGGGGACACAACAGTTTCATTTTACAATCACAACCAGCAAGCTCAGTCTTAGTTGGGGACACAACAGTTTCATTTTACAATCACAACCAGCAAGCTGAAGAACATATTGATTGCTTTTATTATCTTTCTATTTTATTTTTAGAAATTTTATGGGGCCTTCTTAAACATAGTAATCAAATGGTTAGGCAATCAAATGTTAAATCACTCTACTCTTATAATAAATTACTCAGAACAACAAATACAATAGAAATCATATAATTGAATATTTTAAATTTACTGAAAAAATTATGTTTTATGAACTTATAATTGCAGTATAATTAACAAAAGTATCCATTACATAAGTTAATAATATTTATTTATAATAACATATAATGCACAATAACTTGTCTTTTAAATAAATCTTGTGTTAAAGATTTGCAGAGGTCTCTACTGTCATTTTTTCAGGTGCATAGTCTTAAGGTAATAAATATTACTTTAAATACAGTAAATTAATCTTATTCAAACCTGTTAATATATTATTAATGCAAATAATTATTTGTAGATCATACAAAGAATACGTATCACCAATACAAATGAACCTTTTGATGTCAATAAATGTATGTTAAAATTTTTCACAATCATCGCTTATCTTTATATCAAAATAGTAATTTCCCAAAATAAAATAAACTGGTTTAACTTATTTAAAATAATTGTATTCACATTTGAGAGCAGCATCTAACAAATTAAAATATATTCTATAAAATATATATTTAAAGCAATGTAATAGACAAAAGTTGATCAATGTTCCAATGCTGATGTACTATAAAAGTCCATTTATAATAATTTCAAATGTATTTTATATTTATTACTGACTATGATATAAACATTTTATACTTAAATCTGTGAAATTAATATATTTAAGCTCACAAAAACAGTTAGATTTAATTGATTTCTCTAGTTAGTGCAGAATTGAAATCACATAATTAATTTGAATATATATTTATAACTCATGTTCATGTTAATAATCATGAAATAATATGGAAATTGAAGTATTTTAGTTGTTATGTATAGTGTTACTGGTTTCAAAAAAAGCTTTAAGTTTGTGTTAAATAAATATAGAAAAAATAATGTTATATAATGAGCTTGCAAATAGCTCTTAACAAGCTTTTCAGAATATCCCCAACCTCAGACTGGTTTCTGCTACTGGCTTCCTCAGTGAGGTGCTAGAATATTCAAGCATTAGATTTAAAATACCATGCCAAGCCCAGCACTTTATCTAATGAATAACTATTAAGTAGAAAATCTGAAATTTTCAGATATCCATATGTTTTCCAATCCAGATATCTAACTTAAATAACCATATGGGATTGAACTAAGTTCTGATACATCACATATTAATAGTTTTAGCAATATAAAATCACCAAAGCCTTAATAAAATTACAAAGAAATCAAGTTACAGGACACATGACCTAATTTAACAAGCTTGTATTACAAATGTTATATAATGAGCTTGCAAATAGCTCTTAACAAGCTTTTCAGAAAGAAGCCAGTAGCAAAAACCGGTCTGAGATTGGCGATATTCTGAAAAGCTTGTTAAGAGCTATTTGCAAACTCATTATATAATGTTTGTAATACAAGCTTGTTAAATTAGGTCATGTGATATATGACTTGATTTCTTTGTAAAAAATAATGTATATAAATCTTATTTTACATTTGTAATAAATATAATATATATATATAATTTCTATTCATTCTGAACAATAGTGTTTTTAAAACAGTACAAAGTTGGATTAATAGTGCTTTTTAAATAATAAGCAGTTACATTACTAATGTTTTGTAAACAACAGTTAATTGGATAAATAATATTTTCTAAATAACATTAAGTCAGGTTATAGAATTTAAAAGACAAGCTATCATTATTCTAGAGATCAATAATAAATTATGCTAAAAAATTAACTCTCCAACAATTATGATTTTAGAAACAAATATCTTTTGAATCTGATATTGATAAGAGTATTTTCTTTTAGCACTTGTGATAAGAGTGGAAAATATTCATAGAAATGAGTTTGGAGAAAAAATCAACAGATAATCTATGCTGATTCTGGCAGGTTATTGCTCTTCATAGCTACATAAGGCATGCTCCAAACATCACTTTTGTAAGCTTTTAGAATAATCATGTATTAGAATTCTAAAATAAAAGTAAATGTAATTAATACATTTATTTTATTAATTTTAAATATTTTTTTAGCATATTGTTAGTAATCAACATAATAATAAATAAATTAATGTAAATAAATAAAATATTTATTTACATTAACCAATTCAGTTTAATTTTATTACATATCACTAAAATATTTCCAAATCAATAAAGCTAATTCTAGAAATAAGTTTTGAGTATCTTTTAAAAACACTTTTTTTTAAAGTGCACAGAAGTTCTAACAGTTATTATAATGACATTGATAGCTATTGCTTTGATTCTTTTTAATATAAATGTAGAAATAACTTGGTTGATAATGCCAATAACATCCAAGTATAAACTAAGTGGTCTTTATTATCTTATCAAGATATGATCCACCAATTTAGAAGTGAATTTTTAAATATAAGTTACAAATAATATTGAAAAATAAATGCCATTTATGTATTGTTATAATTCACATTAAAACATAAATAGATTTATATAATCAAATATATTCTTTACTTGTTCAGACAAAAACTAAGATCCACCAAGTCATATACAGCTTCAGAATCAAATTTAATTACAATAACTTCTGTTAGTTTATTAATACAATCAATAAATTTGCATTCTTTAACTTTCAATATAATATGATCAATGTTACGGTCTGATACTGATGAACTATTACTATAGTTAGTAATGAACTTTCATCAGAAGTGCTTGTGCTCACAATTTTTTTTAACAACAAAAAAAAAACCCCATATAATTTATCCTTACCATTAAATGGATAATCTAATTATTTTTTCTTAAACAGAAAGAATTTTCTTTTTAATCATTCAATAAAGAACTTCCTTGAATATCCAATTCATTGAAGCCTTAAATACTCTAGAAGAACCTCATAGTACAGAGATAGAAATACACCTGCCATCCCTCTGATGTGGGGTTCGAATATGAAGTAAAAAAATATTCAAGAATCTTAAAACTTTCTCTCAAATATCCAACTCATATAATTAACCATTATTTATCAGAAATAAGTTTTTATTGATCTTCAGATAAAGGATAAAACAAGAATGGAAAAATGTTCATGCCCTCACTACTTGATAATTAGTAAGCTTGATGAAGATATTATTCCACTATGAGCTATTATTTGAGCAATGTTAGTTCTGCAATGAGATGTTTATTTAAAAAAGGCTACTGTTTTTATATAAAATACTTACTTAAAAATAAAATGACAAAAACATTTAAAATTCCATAAACTATTATAAATACATATAAGGCTTTAACCATAATACTATGTGCCTTGAGTGCTTAGTAAAACAAATATATTTTTTTTTTATAAAAAAAACTTAGGTTTGAGCATAAAAAGTGAGATAGCTGGACCATGCATAATTCATGAATCTTAAGTTTCAGAATCCAAAAATCTACTATTTCTTCAAACCATGGCTGACATTGAATGACATTTTTGTTTAGTAAATTTACTTTTTTTAAAAAAAAAAGAAAAACTTCATTAAGAGTAGTGAGCCGGTCACATGTAAAATTCATTTGTGTATTTTTTAATAATAAAATCTGCTTAAAAATTTATTGAAAGCCATCAAATACCATTTGTCATATATAAAATATACACATTATACATATTGCAATGGTGTGTAAAGAAAAATGGAAAGATGAATAGAAAATTAAAAAATAGAAAATATAATAATTTTCCATTTGACAGTATCATTTTAAATATAAAAATTTTCAAAAAAATTATAAAAAGAATCAGAGATAATGCAAAAGATAAGATTGGTGAAAATAGTACTGTAAATTTGAAAAAGAATGCTCAAATAGTATTATGGATAAGTTGATGGGATTCTTGAAGATAAATTGCTTGCTATATATAATAATTAATATAAAAGAGGAACATTCCCATTTATTAATTGCAATTGCTCTTTATAGTGAACAAGCACATACATAATTATATTTGGTGGTAATGATGTTGACCTTGATACATCTGATTAAGAAAGTTCCTCTGAAACTGGACAAGTTTAGTTTCAGATGAACTTTCTTAATCAGCTGTATCAAGATCAACATTATTACTAACAAATATAATTAATATAAATATGCATTACTCTCCAACACATGCATACAAAAATTACTCAAAGCATTCAATTCATCATCACCAACCATTATCAATTCATTGCAGGATGAAAATCTCTCCAAGTTCAATCCATCTTGATATCTAGTCTCTGTTTTCCCCACATAATCCCTGCACATTTTCTTATTTCATTCATCCATCTCACATGTGGTCTCTTTCTGGGTTATTTTTTACAATCTCTTGGAATCTAGTTTAAATTTTCAATTGTCCATATATTATTATCTCTTTTAGAAATATGTCTAACCCAATTCCATTTCAGTCTTTTAATTTTTCAATTATATCAGTAACACTAGTTTGTTCTCTTACCCATGTATTGCGTTTTGTACGTTTCTTGGTATTCCTAATGTGCATCTCTCCATACTTCTTTGAATGGTCTTAAGTCTCTGTATTGCTCTTCTATTAAGTGTCCAAGTCTCAGATCCATAAGTATGAACTGGAAAAAGACATTTATCATAAAAACCTTACTTTTCAAATTCATAGACATATTTCCTTTTAATATTAAGGTATTTCTACCAAAGGCACTCCAACCAAGTTTAATTCTATGATTAATTTCATCCATTATATTTCCATCTGTAGTAATAATCTGACCAAGATATTTGTAGTTCTTAACTTTTTCTAATTCATCATAATCAATCTTTATTTTCATATTTGAGAAAATCCATTGAACACCTTTAAAGGTACTTTCTTACTTTCACCTGATAATTCTTGCAACATTTTCTAAAGCTCTTAAGCATTATTTCCAAAACAACTACATCACCTGCAAATTCTAAATGACTTAAATAATATCCATTTACTTTTACTCCTTTAGCTTCCCATTTTAATCCACAAAATACTTTTTGCAGCACTGATATAAAAAGTTTTGGATATGGAGTCACCTTGTCTTTTACCCTTCTTAATGTTAACCTTCCTTGTATTATTATGTAATCTAATTATTGCTAGTAAATTTTTATAAATATTCTTTAGAATGTGACAATATTTTGAATCTATATCTTAATGATCCAATGCTTTAATCACTGAAGACATACTTATAGAATCAAATGCCTTTTCATAATCTATAAATCCAAATATAATGGCAATTCATATTCATTGGTCCTTTCTATAACTTCTTTCAATATTTAGATAAGATCTACTATACTAAAACCACTTTTAAATCCAACTTGTTCTTTTTGGTTGGTTGAACTCTAATGTTCTCTGCAAATGAGTTGTAATTATCTTGGTAAAAATTTAATATAAAACTGAAAAAGACTGATTAGTCTGTAATTTCTAACATCTTCTTTATTACCTTTTTTACATATTAATATTAATACTGCATTCTTCCAATCATCTGGCACATCTTTATCATTTAGACATTTGGTATCTAACTTTGCCAAAAAATTTCTATTTTTTCATCTGCTTCTTTTAATATATTGATTATAATTCCATCATTATCTGGAGCTTTTTCTTTTTTTTATAAATTTAATTGCATGTCTCACTTCTTCATTTAAAATCCTGAGCAAATCAAAAGATATAATAGTTGTAGGAGGTACTTCTTCTGTATTACTATATAATTATTGAAAGAACTCTCCTACCCATTTCATAATGTCATCTCTCTTTTAGTAATAGTTCCATTTTTTTTCTTATTATAGATGTAAGCATCCTACTAATACCAAAATGTTGTTTTATACTCTTGATTCTCTTTATTCTCTTCTACAGCTTTCCTTGCTAGTTCACAATTATACTTTGTATAAAACAACATTTTGGTATTAGTAGGAAATTATATCTTCAGTAAACAAAAAGGATGGAATTATTACTAAAAAGAGAGATGACATCATAAAATGGATAGAAGACTTCTATCAAGAATTATATAGCAATAAAGAACAAGTACCTCCTATATCTATTATATCTTCTGAATTGCCCAGAAATTTTAAATGAAGAAGTGATACATGCAATTACATTTATGAAGAAAGGAAAGGTTCCGAGTAATGATGGAATTATAATTTATATACTAAAAGAAGAAATAGAATTTTTTTTAGCAAAGTTATATACCAAATGTCTAAATGATAAAGATGTACAAGATATATTAATATTTAAAAAGATGATAAAGAAGATATTAGAAGTTACAGACCTACCAGACTTTTATCCGTTTTATACAAATTTTTTACCAAGATTATTACAACTTGTCTACAGAAAACATTGGATTTCCACTAACCAAGAAAACAAGCTGGATTTAAATATGGTTTCAATACAGTAGATCATATCCAGGTATTGAGAAAAGTTTTAGAAAGGACAAATGAATATGAGTCTGCCATTACTCTTTAGATTTGTATATTATGAAATGGTATTTGATTCTATAAACATTTCTTCAGCGATTAAAGCATTGGATCATCAAGGTATAGATCCAGGATAGTCATATTTTAAAGAATATTTATAAAAATGCAACAGCAATGATTAGATTATATAATGATACTAGGAAAGTTAACATTGAGAAGGGTGTAAGACAGAGTGACTCCATATCTCCAAAACTTTTTATAGCAGTGCTGCAAGAAGTATTTTGTGGATTAAAATGGGAAGCTAAAGGTGTGCATGGGTGATGTGGAGAAGAGAAGCTAAAGATCGGAGATGGATACAACTTGGAGAGACCTTCATCCTGCAGTAGATTGATAATGGTTGATGATATCATTATCAACTCTTTTTTGCACCATTTTATAAAATTCAAGATATTCAATCCTTCTTAATGCATCATTTTTATATATATCTTTATATTCCTTCTTTTCTTCATAAATTATCTAGTCTCAGTAGAAATTTTATTGGTCAATTACTGCTTTTCCTACTAGTTAGCTTTGTTACAGTTTTTAAAAGTGTGACAGTTATTTTCCTATTAATTGTTATTACTTTCCTATTATTTTCATTCAAATCTGAATCATGTTCGAAATCTATTAATATTTGAAAACGCTTTGCAAGTTCTAATTTAAATCATTAAAATGTTTCTGAAGATTAAGTATTCATTAGTTTGTTGTTATTCTGCCTTAAAAAAATATATCAAATTTTTCAAGAGAATAAAAACTGAACCTATTAACGTCTGTGCTTAGTTTATCTTTATTCCTAATAATAAGTTTATTTTGAAAGTAAGATTAAAATGAAGTCCAAGAGTTTACAATCATTCAAGTTTTAATAGAAAAAGTTTTAATATTTTTCAATCTGACTATTTTTAAATTGAACAGAATGAATTCGCTTGATGTAATTTATTGTAAAAATTAACAGAAAAGGGGGAAAATAAATCACATTGTGACAGTGAATAATTTTCCAATTAAGCAATTTAAATTAGATAATAAAACTGCTATATAAATTTTAAAGACAAGATTTGATTACGCTACTGTGAATGGAGGGGGGGGGGTCAGTTTTAAAAACTAATGAATTATTATAATTTAAGCAATATTAATTTATACAAATTGCTCTCAAAGTTAACAGGCTTAGCAGTTCTAAGAATAATAATGCAATACAATAAAATGTATGTACACACATTGAGAATACTAATACCAAAATTAATTACTTTCCTTATTACTTCTACAATGTGTTATACATTTATTTTACCATTAACAGTTTCAATTGCCCAGCAATCTTCTTCAGTTAATTTGTTTTCAGTAAAAATAGATGGTGCAGGGCATATTGTTTTAGTGTTTTTTTTAAAAAAAATGAATTTTAGGCTTTATTTTATTTATTTTTGCCTAATGGCATTTTATGACATGAACTTTAAATGATTCATGATGATGAAATTGGTGTTATCAAAAATGTTTTTTTTTTTTTTTGTGGATATCAACAACTTAAGCATATGTAAGATACCTAATGGAAGTCAAAATCAATGAATATATAAAAGATCGGAAGCAAAATAAATCTTAAACCTAGGTTTTTTAATTTAGAGCAGAATAGTGATAAGAAAAAACCATAATCCTTTGTTTATCATTCTGAATATGTTATTGTTGCTGAGGAAAATAAAAATTATTTCCACCCTGCTAAAGTCTATAATTAATATTTTATTATTGTGATTTACTAAAAAAAAAAAATCTATTTTTATATTCTAGTGGGTGAATATCATACTTATTTTTTTTTTTCTTAAAAATCTCTTCAGAAAACTTAAACTACTTCCTCTGCACTCTTTATTATGATTGTATATGTGCAATATTCATATTTTTAAAAAACAAAAAACAAAAGCTTTCTACCGCAAGAAATTGCTAAATGTTATATAATCAAAAAATCTGACAATTGTAAACAATTTTGGTGTTTATCTTCTAAACTATTAATAACTCTATACTATATCAATTCTATATCAGAAGGAATGCATTATCTTCAATTGATTTCTTCACTAGTTCAATTTTATAATCTTATTAGCAGCATATCATTATGCCAATATTTTACTATTTCTATCTTGGTAAACAATTTAAATACTCCATAAATTCAATATATTACTTGTATCAAATTCAAGGTAGTTTAACACATCATTCATATTCAACAAGTTTTAATGATTACTGAGTCTAGCTAGCTTTAAACCAACAGAGTGAATTTGATTTCTTTTTTATATATTAGTTTAGTAAAACTCTGCAATTTGGAGTATTATAAAACATTTTTTGAACAATTATTTTCAATTCTGATTATAGTAATTATACCATGCTTCATCATTGGTGAAGTTAGAAATATCAAAATTAAATATCAGGCTTAGAGCTTCCAAGGTATTTTAACCTCATATTCATAGCCAAAGAGTTACTGTAGTGATTTCATATTATTTGTCATTAATAAAAATGTTAAGGATGTAATTGGTCTATTAAATGATGTTTCAATAGCAAAGTATAGTGCTTAAAAAAAAATTAATTCCAAAGCCAATATGACTTACATATAAGAAAATTAACATGTTTAACATTTTCAATGCATACACTACTATTATCTATTTCTATCAGTATTATATAAATAATCAGCTGTGCATGAAAAATCATGTTAATTTTTTAACAATTGTAATATATTTTGCTTAAAAAAAATAATACTAATGTAATTCTAAATCTTAGAGCTCATTAGCATTATTCTGAAAGATATGAATGCTAAGATATTTTTTTAAATATTTAAAAAGTTGCATGTATACATTTTTACCACATTATAAAAGCAAGTTAGACTTACCCTATTGTTCTGCAGGTAACAGAAGCTATTTTTTTTATTAAAAATATGGATTTCACTACTATGCTGCCCAAATAAATGTCTAGTTGGTTCTTGACTTGCACCTTTATTTCTCTGAAGCATTTATTAACAGAATATTCTTATTTTAATCATATCTCTCAAGAACTATAAATAGACAGAAATCACTATGAAACAATATGTTTCTATTTGTCACCTTTCTTTTTACAGCATTGCCTGAAACCTCTCATCAGACTATTAAGAATAACATTCAAGGCTTTTTTACACCATGCTATAAGATCATAGTACAAGTAATCTCCAATATAATCATTCTGTGTCTTCAGATATATCATCAGGATTTACCCATTATTGACATACTAACATACTTGAAAACATTCAAACTATTATTGATTCTATTGTCAAACTTAAGAGATCATCAATTTGGTAACTTGCCCTAGAAAAAAACATTCTGAGGTATTTTCAGGATTTTCCAAAAATCTTTACTGACATCCTAATTAAGTTTTCCAGGATGAAAATGAGTTGTGAATTTATCATATAATTAATAATGTATGAAATAAAATCAATGATCTGTCTTCTACCTGAATTTTAACAAAGTTAATATTTTAACCTGATTTTCACAGGTCTTTTGAGTTACTATATTCTTTGGTTCCACATATTAAATGCAACTAATAACAAAATCAATAATAGAGATCATCCTGGTTTATAGTATCTCTGAGTTCTTTAAAATTATCAATAGTTTTGGATAAAATTACAGAAGTAGTCTTAAAGCATGAAACACTAAAAGCTAAGTTCATTTTCTGAAGGTTGTTTAAAATGAAAGAATACAAGTACTAAAGCTTTTTGTGAAGGTTTAAAAATATAATGAGTAATATATCTAAGTGCACCGGAATGCAGTTAATGATGAAGCTAAGATATGACTTGTTATATTAAATAGTTGGGTGCTTTTGAAAAAAGTAGAATATATAGGTCACAAATATTTAAATATATGCAAATAATGGATTAGAAAGTCTATTTTTGAGAAGGGAAAGCATGCTTTCTTTCAGTTTATAGCATGGATGTTGTTAGGTATATGCCATACCTTTTTGATTTTAAGTTTGGAGTCATGACATTCTATACAAGAAATAGAAGCAGAAGAAAGTTCAAACACATGGCTGGTGGACCTTTGGTATTTTGAAAAGATGTAATAAGTAACAATGTTGAAAGATGTATGGAAAAAGATGCATGCGATTTACCATAGTATAAGGAACTACAACTAGTTTGAGGGCTTGGGACACTGTATAAGAAGTCTGATCAGAGGGTAAGCAATCTTTTGAATTATTAATTAATTTATTGATCAAGGTGGAGAGGAGTATGAAAACTTAGCTTAAATGAAAGAGAAAAGGTTTTAATAAAGTTTTTAGTGAGAAAAGAGATATGTGGGAGGAGAAGGCATAATCTGTCATCTTTGGATAAATTAATATTTAATTTGTGGTAAAATTGTTTTAATTTTCTTGCAAGATGGCTGTATTTGAATCCAATGTAGGTAAGGTCTTTTAAATATTATTCAATGTTAGTTTTGCAAGTTTCAAATTTACATAAATGGTAATTATGGAAGAGAAAATGAAGAAAGTTGAAGAGTTTGATTTATGATATGTAAAGCTTGATTTCCAAAGGTTTAATTAATACACAAAATGTAATTTAATTGACTTGCATATCATTGTAAATTGATGTCTAAGTATTTAAATTCATTATGTGAGCCTTCCCAAATGATAGTGAATAATAGAGGAATGTGCTTGAAAGTCAGATTGAATATTGATGATATCTGATTCTGGTCTGGCAACAAACATATCAGTGGGAATAAATGAGGTTGGGAATAGTACTAAAGTATTTAGGAAGGAGTTTATCTTCAAAATGGTTTACGTATATGCTGGACAGGATTCCAGTGAAAATTAGTCCTATGGGCAAATCATAAGCCATGTGAAAGTACTGTCCATTGAATGTGGTGATAATATTATCATCAAGCTAGGTAAGAAATTCAGAGATGAAGTTGGTATATGTTGGCAAGTAATTGCTTTTTAAGAGTTCGACTTTGATAATATTAATAGTGTTTTAGAGACATTAGGGAAAAATAATATTATATAGATAGAAGTATATATATATATATGTTCATGTATAAGCATAATATGAACATAATATTATTGTTATGTATCTTTATATGAATAAGTAATAAAATAATATGGGGTTTTTGTTGAAGCTATCTCAAAATTAAAAATTGGATATCATAATAAATTAGGAATGTTGTTTCTGATTATAAAAATTAATAATCCAACTGGGGATTATACATCTGACAATTTATTGTAAAATGACCAGAAATGCTATATCTGGCAAATTAAGTCCAACCAGAAATTATTAAATGGCAGAAATGTCCAATATCTATATTATTGCAAGATTAGTTTGGACATACAATTTCTTAACCTTTGATGAATAATCATTCCAAAAACATTCACCAGTTAAGTTCAATATTTAATCTATTAATGAACTTTTGATAAATTTCCATACCCTCTCTTTTAATCGTTAATGCACCACAAGCAATAAAAATTTACTTTCTTTTTGTCATTCTTAGTTTTTGTCCACTGTTCTTAATCTTGGTCAATTTTCTTGGTAATATATCAATATTCCCCTATGTAATTTAATCAAAAAAACCTACCCAGACTATTCAGATACTTTATTGAACTTGGACTATCCTCTGAACATTTGCATTTGATCTTCATCAAAATTGTTTGAAGTTGTAGACATTTTTCTTTTTAGCTGAATTCTCTTTGCTTTTAATAAACATTATTGGATAAATTTATGCATTATATATATGTGTGAGTAAATATTAATAAAATAAAGGAAAAGAAAATTAAGATTTTTTTTTTATTATAAAAAAGTGAAATCAATAACATTATCAGAAGATACAACTGGGACTATTTCATAATCTTTTAATAATGCCCCATAGTAACCTTTCCATCATCTTCTCTTCATTGTCATATTGGTGAATCTTTTATTTAAGCTACATTGCAGTTTTTTAAATATGCTAAACCAAAAACTTACAAGACCAAGTAGCACATTCAATGCATAATACTTGATATAATATCATATTTGACCACATCAAATATACAACATTTTTATAAAATATTTGCTTCTCAGTCTTATACAAGATATATATTCAGTTTCCAACATATTCTCATGTATTAAATAATTTGTACTTTAGTTTAAGCAATGAACTATATGGCATAGAAGATGAAGGCTTTCTTTACCTTCTTAAAAAATGATTGCACTTTATGAACTGAAAACTAATACCTATGTTAGACATTATTATAAATCTTAAATATTTATTATCTAAAAAAATTGAAGCATATGTCCTACATTAAAATATCATTTAAAAATGATTACTCTGTTAGTTATCCATCAACTTCCATAAGAAGAAGTAAATATTTAAAAAAAATGAATGACTGAAAATGTCTTAAATTATATAAGTTATCAAAAGTATTTAAATAATAAATTTTGGGTTCTCTTTTTTTACCAATATATACCCCATCATTAGTAAACAGCTCATCCTCATGAACTTAATATATTGTACCAAAAACAATGTATTTAATTTTTTTTAAAATTATTTTTATCACACATTGTTTTAAAATAAACTTAAATAATTAAAAAAAAATTGTGACAAAATTAAACCTTATTAGGCTATAAAGAACAATATATATATATATATTGTGATCTTTGGCTTTGACAAGAAAGCTGGTGTTTCAAGTTATTGCAGATACTTAATTAGATAAAAAAAAAATTCTGAGAAAAGTTTATTAAATCAAACTATCTACAACTGATCTAAGCCTGGATTACTTAAAATAGCTAATAATTAAAATGTTTCTGTCATTAATATGTAATATGATATTTTAATTGATGGCTTAATTAAAATATTGTAAGCATATAGTTAAAGCATATGTTAATCAGTTAAATCTAAAATGTAGTTAATGATATTAAAATTAGATTATTAATATAAGTTAGATAAATAGATGAGTGCCTGAATTAATAGGTAATACTGAATAAATGAAATAGCATGTTAAAATTTAAGGAATAGCTATTATAAATTTGCTAAAATATTTGATTTAAAATCATTCAAAATAATCAGTCAATTTAGTAAATAATAGTATGAAATTTGAGACAGATAGTAAACTATACTGGTTTAATTCAGAAATAAATAAATAAGTCATTCGTAGCTAAAGAAAACTTTAAATTCAATAGTTAAAAGAGGTGGAATGATCTTTAAGAGTGTGTGAGCATGCTTGCAATAATAAATATAAACTTTATTTGTGAATGGAAATATTTCTTTAATGTGTGATATTTGATATCTTTCAATAGCATTTTGTTTGATTAAAAATTTTAAGTAGAAATTAGATGAACATCTAACATTATTCATTTTTACAATTGAATTAGCTTAAATAATATTTATTAATTTTTTTAAAAAAATATTATTATTATTATTATCTATTATTTAACCATATAACTTAGTATTTGGAAATTCCAAAATATCACATGACCTTCTGACTATTTATGACTAAATAGTGTTAAACAACATTAAAAAACAATCAGCTGTTGAATCAAGGGTGAAAAAAATCAATAGAAAATAATGTTTCTTAACAATCAGAATGATTGACAGCAGCAAGTTATATAAAGAAGCACACACATATTTGGGAGAATTATAGGGGATTTTGCATTAAGGAAGTTTGCACTAAATAAGTGTAGAAAAAATGCATACAAGTTGCAGACAAATTTTAATTTGAATTCAAAGAAGTTTAAAATTTTAATAAGTTTTTTTTTTTTTTTGCTAAAGTCAAAATGTCAACATAAGTCCTCCCAGTTACTGGATTCTCATTCTGGAGTTAACCAAAGTGACTAGAGCAAATGTTAAAGAAAGAGTTTAGAAAGAGTTTATCAGCAATATATCAATTAATGATACATGATAATGAAACCCTTGCTTTTTGAAGTTAGAATGTTACAGGTATTACCTTTAAAATATCCTGTTTTATCTAAAACTGTTATTCATTATGAACTGTTTAAATCTCTGATTTTGAAACAGATATATTGGGAAAAAAAACTTTACTTATTGCTAACTACATAATTTTAATCTTCTGCCATAACTTGTTAAGATGACTCCTAAAACTTTTTAATATTTATTATCTTTATATCATATGAAATTCTTAAATAAAGAAATGTTTATGAAAGAGAAACTTTTATCAACACTAATGGTTTTATTATAGTAATAATTAATGAATGCTTATCTTATTGACTAGAAAATGAAAAATTTTGATCCACAAAGTTATTGAAACTAACTTATGAATTGATATACCTAATTTAGAGAATTATTAATATGGAATTGTGTCTCAGATAAGTGCTAAATCATTAACAAATATTATTTTTTATAATAGTGCTAAATATACTTGAATTTAGAAGGAAAATTTTAACTTAACAGCTATGTGAGAATAATTCAATAAACAATATTATGTGTCAGTACTTTCATTCATAAAAGTTATTGAATCCTGGAATATGTAGATGTGATAAATGTTGTGTGAATATTATTTTAAATTTGATCTAAATTGAAAGATAGATTTCAGAAGAAAACAGCTGTACTATATATTGTGTGAAAAAATTGCATAAATAAAAAAAATGTTTAAAAATGATCTACAATATTAAATATTGCATTGAGAAAACTTTACTTGGATTAAAAAGAAAGAATATTTATTAAGTGATAAATTAACCATAATTTGCTACTTAAACCAAGTGGAATTGTTGTCATGTAAAAGAAATGTAAACTGTTTCTCCAGTATACAAGTGAGACAATTCGCGAAGTATTAGCCGTTCATTCATTTATTCATGTATTAATATTTGTTATATGTGTGTGCGTGAAGTTAGGAAAAAAGAGAAAAACTGGCAAAGCTAATGTGTTACAGATTATATCAACCATGTGTGGAGAACGTTGTGATGTGTTGAATTACTCGAGATCAGACCAGAACTCTGCACTTTAAGAACTTGAGTATAATTTTCTTTTTTATTTATAATATATATATATATATATATTGATAAACCTTATGCTTAAAGGTTAAGCTATACTTTATAATATATTATGGTTAAGTATACATTTCTATATTATTATTATTATATGCTATTTAGATATTGATTCTATTTTAAATATTAGACATTTTATACTTATGTGTTATGGCCTCACATGCCAGACAGTTTCACCTTCCACTACTATGACTACTACTACTACTACAACTATGATTATTATTACTACTACTACTATTACTACTACTACTACTACAACTACTATGACTACGGCTACAGTTATGACTACTACTATGACTATGATGACCATTATTATGACTACAACTACTACAACTTCTCCTTATTCTTATTCTTCTACTTCTTATTATTATTATTACATTTCAACAGTAATCTTTAGTAATCCTTTAGCTTACATGGCATTACATTACATTGATTGCAAGGATTACAGGTGCAAATCTGGTGTCATATTAAAAGTTATTTACAGTCACTAAATTAATCTTGGTTGTTGTTATTTTAATTGTTAATCCTGTAGTATACAAAGGTGGCAATTTGTAATTTATGTAGCATAAAATCAAGCCATATGTGCTGTACAAAGAACAAAGTCAATTCAGAGTAGAATTCCACGTTGTGATAGTCAGCAAAATTTGATAGATGCGGGTAAATTCTGTAGTTCAGTGGTGGATGGAGTTGAAGGCAGTTAGTGAAGGTGAGTTTTATTGAGAGTAATGGATGGTACCATTGAATGCTATTCAATGAGGTTATTGTTGGATTATGATCAATTACTGATTGGATGGTTGTTTAAGCAGTGGCCAGGTGGCAGAAAAAATATCTGGGGCAGCAGAATTGTTGTCCTGGGCCTTGATTTGTTGGAACTTATTGATGAATGTAACTGGATGTCTTCTGGTGTTATTGCCAATGGTAAAGATGCAGTGAGTGCACCAGAATGCATACAGAGTGAAAGTTGTTGCACATGCTGTGGGAGGGTGTATCTTCAGATAGGATTGAATTAGTTGTTGTATAGATGCAACTGGTCATCTATATGTGCTTAGCATGATAGTCCTGATTTGGTTGAGGACTTAACACTGCTGAAAGAGATGTTGTTGAGTTTCTTGTGCTGCATAAGATGCAAATGGATTTATATTTTTATATAGATGGTATTGGCAATGCATGCAGGTTAATATGAACTAGGACAGAAAATTTAGGCTACATGGCCCATCTTTTGAAGGAGTGGAGTAGCTGGCAGTTATTGAAAGCATGGGAGGATAATCTTTGTTGACCTCTGGATATAGTATAGCATATGTTTTCTAATATGTGTATTTATTAGTTATGGGAAATGTTGACCATTTGGATGCTGATAAGATTGATTGGTAAAGTGTGGTTAGAAATGTAGCTGATATAGGGGATTGTCTATCAGTAGGAATCACTTGTAACAGTGATTGTTGTCCTATGAATTTGTGAACAATTGATGCAATTAATTTATGGCTTTTTGGATATAGAACACTTGGGTATTGTGGAGGCCCAGACCATTATTAATAGATGGGCAACTTAGTCTCTTACCTGAGATTGAAACTGTCTCCCTGCCCCATAGTAGCTTATTGCAGACAGAGGAGATGGCAAAATTACATGATTTTGAAAATTCAACAGTAGGCAAATAATATGTAATCTTAATCATTATGAGTATATTAAATTTTTGCATAAAGGGAGAGATAAGCTTTGGTGAGGGAGTTGATCTGTAGCATTTTTTTAAGCTTGCTTTGTAAGGTGTTCATTGTAAATGATCTATGCAAATTAGAAAGCCTAAGAAAGGTCTTGCCTTTCCCTGGAATATTTGAGTGTATGGTTTGCTGGTGTATATAAATCATGCTGATGTTTTATTTGCAGATATGAATTGGATATTCAAATAAATATTATTAATTTACTCTATTGATCATTCTAGTTAGAATTGCAATGTATTGAAATAAAACTGCATTATAATTAATTATTGTCAATTTCCATTTGATAAATTTATTTGTTGTTGATGAATATTTTGAGTGGACATAAAATCTCTTTTCCACTCTTGATATTCGAATGTTCTCCTAGTAGATAATTATTCCAAATTTAGAGTTTGATGCAATTTTGTCATAGTTAAATTATTTATTAATATATTAAATTATTATTATTCAATAAGTAGACATTAGCTTGTAGACTAAGTGTGTGTCTGCTCGTGTTTATCGCTAGGATATCATTCATTTATCAACAATATTATACTAGGATATCATTCATTTATCAACAATGTGTTGTAAAATAAAGATTGAAAATTTTATATGAAATATAAAAACCCTGAGATCATAATATTTTAATTTTAAAAATAAAAAATCATATATCTATTGCAGAAGAAAGATAAAATGGCATAATAAATCAGTAAGATTTATAAAACTGATCATTTGTTAAATGTGGATCTGATCATGGAGATAAAGTAGTTAAAGATATGAGTTTATTGGAAAAGAAATGATGGAAGAGATTTATTATAAGAAGGAAATTAATTGTACTCTTGCTACTTGGTGATTTGTGATGGGAATAATGGGAGTTTTAAATTTGTTGCAAGAGTGAATTAAGATTTCTCCTCCTCTTAAATTTATTAATGATACTTTATAATGTTTATTATTATAACGCCCAATGTTCTTGACATGAATTACTGTAACAATAGCAGAACCCTCAGCCATAGTGTTGTTAACTTTATATTTAATCTTATTCAACCCATATTAGCCTTAGTGTTGTTATTATTAACTTTTATTTAATCTTATTATATCCATTAGTGGTAGCTTTATATATATGTTAAACTGGTTCAACTGGTCTAGCTTGTGCATAGTTCAATCTTTCTCTTTCCATGAGTACAATATATATATATCACTGCTCTCTATACCTTTTGTGTCTTATATGCATTCAAAATAACTATTTTATTGATTAAAAATTTACTTTTCATAAAAATTAAAATTTTTATGTAAAAAGTAAATGAAAATATATTTTATTATAAAAAAACACCTCATAAATATATTTTGCAACCTATATAAATATTTAATAGCCACTTTAATTTACTATTTACAATTTTTTCTGTATGTATAATTTTAAATATAATTAATAAGAATGCTTACCACAAAATAATTGAAAAAAATATATGAAAGAGTTTAAATTGTGTTGTATTTTTTTAGGAATATCTGAACCTATGAAGTTATGCCATTCAATCTTAAGAATGCTTTAATTGTGTCAATTTTTAAAAATAATGGGAATAGACAAGGTTGTGGTATCATGGAATACTATTATTATCCACTACAGCAAAAATACTTTTCAAGAATTTTATTGAATAGATTTCTTCCAGGTATATATGCATAATTACCAGAGAATCAGTGTAATTTTAGAGAATCAAGAAACACTAGAGATATAATTTTTGTTGCTAGGCAAATGTAAGAAAAGTATTGGGAACAAAGGAATGATTTACATATTGCTTTTATTGATTTGGTCAAAGCATTTAATTCAATTAATAGAATAGATCTATGGCATTGTTTGAAATTAGTTGGTTGTCCACTAAAATTTATTCGTATTATACAATTTCTATATGATGGAATAAGAAGTGTTATTACTGCAGGTGAAAAATCTGAGACATTTCAAATGAAAACTGGTATTAAACAAGGATGTAACTTCAATCTTTTAGAAACTTTTCTCCCAAAAAAATGTACATTTTATTTGTATTTACTTTGAATTAAACAAGGATATGTACCAGCTCCAATTTCATTTCAATTTTTATCACAGTGATCTTTGGAGTGATTTTTGTAAGCAGTTTATTCAGAGGCATATCATGTTTGATGGTGGAATTTTTAATTTGAAATGGTTAAAAGCAAAAACAAGAACTCCATCTTCTTCAATTCTGGATTTACTGTATGCTAATGATTGTGCTTTTTTGAAAGTTCAAAAGATGATTTATAAAATGTTCAAACATAATTTATAAAGATCTCAGTTTACTAATTAATGTTCAAAAAACTCAAGTTCTTTATTGGTCAGTGATGGAAAAAAAATCCTCAGTAACTTTCAGCTTGGATGGTTATCAACTTGAGAATAGAGTTTAAATACCTTGGTAGTTTTATAAATAGAAGGATGGATTTAGATGTTGAAATTCAATACAGATTCCAATGTTGTTGTTTTAACAAGTTAAAAGATAAAGTATTTCATCATAAGGAAATAACAACTACAACTAAGTCAGTTGTATATAAACTGTTATTATACCTAATTTTATTGTATGGATGTGAAATTTGAATGGCCTATCAGTGCAATATAAAGTCATTAGAAAGTTTGATTTAAAGGCACTCTGTAAAATTTTAAAATACAATGCAAGATCATAAAGCCAATCAATATATTCTTCATAGTACAGGATGTGATACTACTGAATCTACTTTTGTAAAATCATACCTTCACTGGATTGGACATGTAAAAGGACTGAACAATGGAAGATTTCTAAGAGAGTTTTATAGTGAACTTGAATCTGAGTTTCAAAGAAGAGGTAGACTCAATGTACAGTACAATTACTTCAAAGATGTTCTAAAGAAGTGCAATGTCAATTGTTGTCATTGAAAGATACATGATGTTGAAATATTCCAGAAAGAAAAATGTTCTGCTGAGAAACAAAAAGAATATAACAAGTAAACAGAAAATTGGACCAACATGTTTTATATGTGAACATATTTCTGTTTTACAGATTGGTTAGTATAGTTATCACAAAACACATTTTTAGAGTAGTTTCTTTCTCTGTGTATGTCTCTCTTTTTTTGGAGTTGAAATGGTCATACTCTTTTTTTGAATGGCTGTTTATTATTATTATTTACCAAATTACCTATAACTATTACAGAATCAATATATTAAAAAATATTTATTATTAATCTTAATTATACTGGAAAATATTTATAAAATTTACTTAAATAATAAATATAATAATGTTAAAGGCTAAATGGGTTTATAAGATTGAGATTGTTGGTTGTTATTAATTTTGGGATTGTCTAAGTATTGACTAGTTTTAATGATTAAAAAATTTGCTACAGAATATATGTAGAATACTCATATTAAATTTGTATTAATTATATAATGATAAAAATTAGTAAAAAGCATTGATAGAGTAAAATTTCATACGTTTATTTGCGAAAAATGCTTGCACTTTATTCGTAGCTTAAGCTTACACACATGTATATATATATATATCATTAAGATGTTTTAAAGTATACTGCAATTCTTAATGCTGTTAAGCAAATACCCATATATGCAGATTTATGTTAAGTTATATTTTAACTAGTATATATTGATTTAGACATAATATGATTATTATAAATAAGTAAACAAATGTTCAAATCACCCTCTCAAACATTATGGTTTTTCAGCAATGCTCTCTGTGAAGTTCAGACTTTATATTTATTCACAGAGGTGGTTGCTGAAAAAATCTAAATTTAGGAGGGTGATTTGAACATTTGTATTTGAATTTTTAGCTAGCAATATGCACTAGGATATAGGTAAATAAATATAAAGCAAATAACAAAATGCTCCAAATACAATAAAATAAACTATTAGCTTTTGCAAAATCCATTTGTAATGTTTATATCCTAATATAGCAAACAATAGTTCTAAAACATACAGATAACATGAACCTGAGAAACACATTACTCCTTATTAAAAAAATATAATCAATTCATAAAATTAAATTACCCTATTAAACAATTTAGAAAGCTAAAAAAATATAGGAAGTACAAAAATTTCTACATCAAAACAAAAAGCAATATCATCAACAAAAAAGTTTTTTTTTTTAAAAAAAACTACATGGATATATATATTATTTGAACTCAGGAAAAAATTCACAGACAAATCTCCATGCAGCACTCCTATAATTAGATCTCATGATCAAAAGATTACAAGCTAATTTGAAACTGTTTTTCAAACTCATGAAGTAATTATGAATATGATGTAAAATTTTCAGATAAAAATGAGCTCTTGCATTTAAGCTCAAAAAATCTATCATTTGCCAATTGGTTATGAGACATAAAATACCTTTTGCTTTCTTTAAAAAATGAATCTTATATTGAATAAAAAGATCATTGATAAAATACATTTAAACAAATTGGGTCCTTATCTCTACATCATTTCAGTTAGATGTTCAGACAAAAAAAAAGTACTATTACTATGGGCAGTAGTTTAACTTATGAAACATCATTATTAATAGTCAGCCAATATGAAAACAATTATTTCAACTCCTATGCCTTGCAATATGTTATCTTTTCTTGGTTTATGATAGTTTGATTTAATCTGCTACATGTGTTAATTATAACAAATCTGAAGTTCACATGTCAAATATTCAAAGAAAATATGTACTTACATATTATGTCATCAATGGAAGCTTGCCAGACATTTTTTTCTAATTATCCATTTTCAGTGATGTCAAAATATTTATTTGTTTTTTTTTCTCAAAATTATTTTACTGGTCATATGTTACTTGCTAACTTTAAAAAATATTAATAAATCTCTTATAAATTCCATTCACATCATTTAATTAATTATTATATATTTTATAACATACAAACATTAACACATTGTGATTTTTTTTATGTTTATCATAAGATTTTCCTTCAGTATTTTTGGAACATTTTGTCAAAATGAATAAAATTTGGGATCTTCCATGGAAACGAATATACAGTAGAGTATTTGCAAAATTATGAGATAAGATCTGTCTGAAAAGTGTGTGTTAATGGCATGACATAATACTGTATGTGCAAACAAAGAAATAATGGGGAGGTAATGTGAAAACATGATTCAAGTGAATATCTGTTTAGAAATGAACAAAGTTAGAAGGTTTGAAAATATCATTTCTCACTGCACTGACATTTATTTATAGATGGGGTAGGAAATAATGATCATAGAACTGGAAAAAGAGCAATTATATTTGTCTGACAAAACTGTTATGGATTGGAACAACTACCTGCACAAAGTTTGCACCTCCAGCTTTTTATTTAGGTCTATATGCAAAATCAGAAGACCTAAGAAAATAGTGAAAATAGGCAAGAGTCTTTTCAGTTAGAGAGAAAACGAACATGGTAAATACTTCCAAAGCAATGATTATTTAGTGGGAAGGGCAGAGAGACCACAGAGTGCTTCATCTTAACTGTTGCAAATAGAACTGCACTGATTTTTATGAACTCGATCAAAGAAAATGTCACTGATGGATTTATTATTTATTCAGATTGTTGACAGGAAATAAAAGAAAGGAATTATACTATGCTGAATTTGAATATTTTTTTGGTAAATCACAGGTATAACTTTGTGGATTCAGATTCAGGCTTGTGTACACAAAACCAAAAAAGGTTATAGGGTCTAGAAAAATGGTGAAACAAAAAGCATTAGGGAACTGCATGCCAACACATAGATTTAAATTTAACAGATTTTATGTGGCAACAGTTGCACAAACAAGAAGATGTATTTGTGGTAATGTTGCAGGCTAGTAAGGATTTCTTTCTGCTAATATAAATAATCCCCACTTGTTATATTTTCTTTCCTGAGTTTTTTATTTTGTTTATCCATGTTTGTTGTACTTTCTTTCCTTACATTTTTTATTTTGTTTATTGCAGTTATATTAAATTTATTTTAATTACAATCTTTTGTACTTTTGTCTAATTTCTTAAAAAAATAAACTAAAAAGAAATATTGAACATGATATCTTCTAGTGAGCCATATTGTTTCCAACATTTATTGGAAGCCCCTAAAAATGGATAATTAAAAAAAAAACCTTGACAAGCTGTTCATAATGGAATAATACTGCAAATATTTTAAATTACTTGTTTTTGTTATAAAATTAACAACTGCAATTTTAAAATCAAGGTGCTTTCACAAAATTGATCTTACCATCATATATAAAATATCTTTAACTTAAAAAAATTTGTGCTTGTTAAATAATCAATCAATAGTAGTCTGTCCAATAGACAGGTCCAGAGAGTAGTCACTACATCATCCATTCTTCCATTCCATTCTCTTCCTTGCCACTTCCTCAATTCCACATAACCCCTTCCATCTCTTATATCATCCAATAATGTCAATCTCTTCCGTCCTTTCTTTTTATTTCCACTCACCATTCCTTCCAAAACATCTTTCATTAAACTATAATCTTTTCTTAGTATATGTCCAATCCAGTTTCTCTTTCTCTCTTTGATGCTTTCAATCAATCTTCTTTCCTCATTAACTCTTTTCAAAACTTCTTCATTTGTTATTTTATTCACCCAACTGATTTTTTCCATTTTTCTCCATGTCCACATCTCAAAAGCTTCCAGTCATTTCTTAATTCTATTACTCAATGTCCATGTCTCACAACCATACATTAATACACTCCACACATAACATTTAATTAATCTTTTCCTTAATTCTCTTTCCATAGGTCCACAAAATATCTTCTTTCTTTTTACAAATGTCACCTTTGCCAATGCTATTCTTCTTTTAACTTCATCTTCACTTCTTCCATCCTCACTCAACCAACAACCCAAATATCTAAATCCCTTCACCTGCTGCACCATGTCATCATGGATTCCAATTTGCAGTCTTTTTGCATCTCTCCCTATCCATAAACACTTAGTCTTTTCAATATTAATCTTCATTCCATATGCCATACATCCTTCTTCCAATTTATTCAACATATTCTGAAGATCCTTTTCTTCCTCAGCAATAAGAGCCATATCATCTGCAAATCTTATACACTTTATTACTCTCCCTCCAACATTTGCTCCTCCACAGTCCAAATAATTATTTAGCATATCTTCTAAATAAATATTAAACAAAACAGGTGACATACTACATCCTTGCCTAACTCCACTTTCTATATTCACTTCATCAGTCTCATTACATCCAAATCTAACTCTTATTCTTTGACCATTATACATATTCCATATCAATCGTCTTTCTTTCCAGAATACTCCTTTATCTCTTAAGATAGACATTAGTTTATTCCAGCTTACTCTATCAAATGCCTTTTCCAAATCTACAAAACATATACCAATTCCTTTATCTCTTTCAATATATCTTTCTGCAATTGCTTTTCCTTTTCCGAAAACCAAACTGTTCTTCAGCAATATAATGGTCAACCTTCCCATAAATCCTTTGAGTTAAAATCCTCAATAACACCTTTGAAACATGAGACAATACACTTATTGTCGTATACTTTTCACATTTAACAGCTTTCTTCTTTTTAGCAATTGGAATCACTATAGTTCTTAAAAAATCTTCAGGCCAAACTCCACTATTATATATCAAATTGCAAAGTCCAACTATTTCCTTCATAGTAAATTCTCCCATTTCTCTCAAAAATTCTATAGGTACTGCATCAAATCCAATAGCCTTACCATTCTTCATTTGTGCGATTGCCTTTCTTACTTCATCTGGCAGTATGTCCATACCTCTATTATCCATTGCAACATCTTCATTTTCAAGTTCATAACTAATTAAATTATTTCCTCTACTAAACAGATACCGAATATATTCTTCCTATCTTTTTAATATATCATTACTATCGGTTAACCTTCTTCCATTCTTATCCACAATCTCACTTGCTACCCATGTCTTTTTCTCCCAAGAAATACTTTGTATTCTATCAAATGCTAGATCATATCTTTTCATCTGTTGAAACCTTTCTATCTCTTTACATTCTTGCTCCAACCACTTTTCTTTTGCTAAATCTGTTTCTCTTCTTAATTCATTATTAAATTTCCTATATTCCTTTTGCCCTTCCTCAGTATTTACATTCTTCCACCATCTCCGCACTTCCATCTTTTCCAACATACCTTCAGTTATCCAAGGTCTTTTAGCTTTTGTCGCATGAATAATACCTATTTCATTTTTTGCTATTTTCAAGAATACCTCTTTAATTCTATTCCAACACTCATCAGAGCTATTAATATAGTTCCCATCTTGAACAATTCTTTTAAATTCATTTTCACATATTAAACCAAATTTTCCTTTTTCCATTTGTCTCAATTTATCCAAGTCCCATCTTGTGTATCTTTTTCCTCTTTTAATTCTTTTTAAACTTAACTTTAATTTAGCCATCACCAAATTATAATCCCAATCTATATCAGCACCTGGCAAAGCATGTGAACCCTTAACAGCATTCTTATATCTATTCTGGATCAATATATAATCAATAAAAAGAAAAAATATAAAAAGAAAAATTCAAATATACAATGCTACCATCCTGATCAACTTTATCTATCTGGAAAACTTCCAAATTCTTCAAAGAGAGTTATATGTTTCAGATTATCGCAAATTTGCTTTCAATATACTAATAAAAAAATTTTGCCTTAACTTTTTTAAGTTTGATTTACACCTATTTTTCTCTTTTTTTATTATTATTATTTTTTGCTCAATTTTGAAATTACATGAATTTAAAACAATATATATATTTTTACACGAGTTGTTTTAAAATAACCTGATCAGTAAAAAAAAAAAAAAAAAACAACTTTGGGTTGCTATGGCATATTCATGATTGGAATGAAGAAATGAATGTTATTGTCTGGAAGGTTTAAAAAAATTATCTTACATTCTCAAAGTAATTCTTAGATTGTCTTAAGTTGTTATAAAACATTTTTTAAAATTCTAAATAATTTCATGTAAGTAATATAAAATTATTTATTTTCCTTTTTAGAAGATTGTAAATGTTTTTTATTTGGTGTTTATTTAGATTTATTTCTGAGGTAGAGTTAATCATGATTACATCACAAAACTAAATAAAAAAAATTGTATGTTATTATCATCTAATTAAAAAAAAGTTTTATCTTTTTATTTTTCATTATTTTAAAAATAAATCCCTTTTTCAGCAATATTCCTGCAAATGGAGAAATTTGTTTGTCTACATTGTAATGTTTTTGACATTTTGTTTTGAAAGAGAAGTACCGTTTTGGTATTAATACTTTGTTTGCATTTTGACTTTTTTTTTTTTTAAAAAAAAAAAAAAAAAATGCTTTTGTTATTGATGTTAAAAAAAATAATTTTGTTTAAATTTAATTAATTAATTTGTTTAAATTTATATTTATTAATTTTTTCAAAAATCAATAGATGGTAAGTTATACATTGCAAGTTTTTGTGATAGCAATGGTATTCCAATCATGCATAAACTTACGCATTTATTGTCACACAGTGATAGGGGATAAAATCTTGGGTACTTTTCTGTTTTAAGGACAAGCATGATATCACTCATATTTTTGATAAATGTACAATTCTGTGGGCCTAAAATTTATCTTTTCAAATGTATTAGTTGTTAAATTTAAAAAAAAAAAAAAGTTAAATGAAATAAAAGTAATAAATTCCGATAAATTACATTAATAATCTTTATTTCATTTTTTCTACTTATAACATGGATGTGATATGCTTTGAACTTTAAAGTTTTTGATGGCTTATGTAAAAAAACCAATAAGTGTTTCATCATAAGTGTTACCACATTCAATTTTTTTTATTTTTCGAATGAAATTTATGTTCTTATAACTCATTTTTTTATTTATGTTTAATGTCTATAAAGTAAAATTTGATAGCACACAAAACAAAATTTTTTATATGGTTTATTTAATTATTTTCATTGATTTCTTAGGTTTGTAACCAATCTCCTTATTTTCCATATATACAATGTATTTTTTTTAACATGGATTTCTTTTACATATAACTTTTCAGGAACCAATCTACCATATAAAAAGAGAATTAGGTGTATATCTAAATTATTTCTTACATCAAATTAAAAATGAAATATTTATTTATTTTTAAAAAATGTCTTTAAATAGTTGCAACTACAAACTTAAATTGCTACATGTTAAATACATTAGCAACATTGATTATAAATAAGTTAATTTTATAAACTCTAATAACTATTTATAATTCATGTGCAAGTTTGTATTTTACAAAATATATATATTATACCATTCTAGTCATGCATGACTAGATATATTTGTATAAATTTTTTTGAACCATTCATTTATTGGTTATAAGACTGTTAGTTATTGAAATTGTCAGTTGATGTATTTTCTAATTTTATCTCATTATGTCTAATTTTAAGTCATTATAAACACAGTGGTATACAAGATAATATTTTCACTTTGATATTTCTTTTTATTTTAATAAAGATAATATGCAATGCTTTGGCATCTTATTCTAAAGGTCACTTAAATTATTAGACAAACAAAGGAAACATTTTTTTTTTTATAAGGATCAGAATGATATCTTCTCTAATAACAATTTATGGGTTGTTTTACTTTTATTTCATCTTTTAAAAATAAGTTCACAGTTCATTTTTATTTTACTTTTAGGAGAAAACAATATGTGATAAAGTTCAGTGTCCTGTTTTAATAGTTGGTGATTAAAATTTAAAATATTTAAGTTTAAAGTCATATTTTTATAAGTCAAAATAGCATTACATTCTCATATGTGTATTAATGATATACATATATTGATTTTAAAATTACAGATATTGGAAGGGTGATATTTAATATTCCAAAATATATTGCTTGTAATAATTATTTTGAAGATAAATGAGTATTTTATTTTTATTTTGAAATAAGACATTTAAAAGTCATAATTATCTTCTTCTTTTTTGTTGTTATTTTAAAGTCTAAGAAGGAATGTTATCAGAAACATTGACCTCTGTTTATGTATCCTCAGTGATTACTCTATAATACTAAAGAAATAAGCTTGAGTGTATCAGTGGTAACGATGTTTGATATGACTTCATAAAACTGTCAACAAACAAAGAGTATACATAAGCCCATTACTTCAAATCAAGTCTCTTCTATTACTTACTCTTTACTATATAGAATGTATATTTAGCACTTTAATCAGCATAATGCATTAAATATTAATTTTTTAAAGCAAGATGTGAAACGTAGATATATTTAGAAATGTATATTGGTGACAACATTATGAATAATTAGACAGAAAAGTTCGACATTTATTCCAAAGACAAAAATGTAGATTTTTGAGACTTTTAAAAATAACAACAGGAGAAAAAAATTACCATTTTGATAATGTTGAAAGTTTTTATGAAAGGATTTATAATGTTCACTTAAATTCAATCTGGATTTGTATACACATATATGCCTTATATATATATAAGTGATAAAAAAAAAAATTGATGATTTAATAAAGATTTAAATAACAACAACTTTCTAAAACGGAATGATTATTTTCTTGAAGGAATGCTAAAAGTTTTGATCTAATACATTGTTATAACATGTCTATCGCCATCTAGTGAAGTAATTTAAATTATGAAATGTTAAAGGATTTACTACAATTTTATATATGTATTCATACCATTCTGTGCCTATGAATTATTTGAAATATTAACAGATAAACGATAATTACTTTGAAATGAAAATTAGAATAGCTGAAATATTAAATAAAGTAACCACAGAAATGAATATCAGTTTATAGTCGTGCTTCGTATATATCATTTTAATACAATTAAAACTACAAGGATACACCAAATAAGTTAGGATATAATAACAATTTAAAAGGATTAATGTACTTTAATGTTTTACTGGAAATTATTAATTATCAGTTCAATGGAATATCTTTCAAATATTATGCTCTTTCCTATTTCAATATTGCATTTTAATTATTTGATTTTGATGGATTTTATTTTGAACTTGGTGAAAGAAATCTGAGGTGCAATAAAATCTATGGATAATGAACATTCATCACTATGTATAGGTCATTTTTATTTTATTTAAGGTTTACCATTATATTTGTGAAAGATTATTTTAATTTATGTTTGTATGTGAGGGAATGTTTAGATGTATACTTAATCTAAGGAAAATTGCAATAGTCTTCTAAAGTTTATAAATAATAATTAAATAGATGTTTATCTGATAACTTGTTTAGGTTATCTCAATATCTTCATGGTGGATAAACTATAACAAGTTATGATTTATTTTATAATTTCATATTTAAATATATAAATTTATTAAGCACTAGCAGATATCTAATAATAACGTGCCAGGCTAAAACCTTCGACAGAAGTGCCTTAAAATGCTTATGTGACAGCCAATCAGATGTAATAATGACAGCACATGGAACTCTCAATTCAAGAACGCAAGCCAGAATACAAGAAAAAGATTTGTTTGATTTTGGAATAAATGTTTTGTCCAGTATCACTTATTAATACAAATATACCCAATGTAATATAGCATTGTTAATTTTATTTCCTATAATATATTAAACATTTGTTTTATTATTATTTATTATAAATAAACTATTATTATTAAATTGGAATTTTGAATTTCATTTACTTTAATAACTAGTATAACAATCAGAATTTATATTTTAAAACATGGATAAACAAGCTTCAACCAGTCAATAATATAAACATTATCATTGTGCTAATATTTGATGATTAATCTAACATTAGTAAGTTTTATAATGAAATCTTTTGGTTATTGAGTTTAATATTTTACATTTTTAAAATACAGCATAAATCCAATACACAGCAGCTTAAGGGTTATTTAAAAATAAATATCCATTGTAAATTTATTAATAAATTTTTGAATAGTAAATCAACATAAACTTTGGATTATATTATTTATAAAAACCTTCTAAACTCTTATTCATCTATTCTATTAGAGTAATTTATTAATTGATACAGAACCAATTTTTGTTCATTCTATATTCATTATATGTTTCATTATTTAGTTAATATTATTTGAATCCTTAGCTAATAATTTACAGGACATCAATAAGAGCTAATCTTCTTTAGTATTTATTTCAACTTCAATTGTATTGGCTTAAATTAGAGATTTGAAATCAGGACACATAAATATAGTATCTCAGTTTTTTTGTTGCTTCAATATTCTTTATTATTACAAATTTTGAATTTTTGATTTGATTTTGAAGAGTCTCTACCTCTTAGGCACTATACACCATTACAACTTTGATGCCTCAATTCATAAGCATTGCAAAGAGTTTTTGTATTTTATTTAATTTTCATTCCGTGATAGATTGGTACCTCAATTTGGATACATAATGATATTCTTCCCATTGCTCCCATTTATACCAGGATAATATATATAAATTTAAACATTTTTATTCATATAAATGCATTAAAAAGTGAAAAATACATTTCCTTCAGCTTTCACTCTTCTTTATGACCAAAATAAAAATGGGGAATGCTCATGTTTAAAAATATTCTTAATTACATTGTTCAGAAATAGAAAATAAATATACTTTTTAAAATTATATCTAAGTTAGAAATGATAAATTAGTCATATCTAATTTTTATTTATGTAAAGTATGACTAAACATATTTCTAAATTCAAATGCATTGTACATTTATTTTTATCTTGTGAAATGGAGAAATATTATTTTTTACTCTTTTGTGCATGTTTAGTTTTTATTTTAACATCATATTAATGAAAAGATGGAAGTATAGCTATGTTGAATGAAATTGCATATGTTAAAAATGAATTCTATATAATTAAAAATTTTAATTTTTTGCTCATTTTTAATAATTGTTTGCAAACATTGAGAAAATATTATACATACAATGTTCAAGTAAATATGAAATTGGGAAGTTGGTGAAAATCAAGTTAAAAGATTTTATCTATACAGAAAGATTTTATCTATTTAGAAAAACTAAAATAATAAAAGCATACAAAAATACATAAAATACTTTTTCCATTAAATCATCAATAGTAAAATAGTTTGAGATATTTTTAAATCAGAACTTCATTCAAAATATAAATTACCATCAGCTTCTCAAATTGCACATTATGATGGTATGATTAAAATTACCTTTAAATCTAATAGTAGCAACAATTTCAGTAAATGAAAAAGTGTCATTCTTGTTATATAAAATATTCCTTTTCTGAAGTTACTCTCTTATATTTTTATTAACACTTCATAATGAATTTAAAAAATCTACATTAGACAATAAGCAAATTATTTAATGAAATACTTTTTATATCCTATCATTATAAATGAAGTTTTTAAAACTAATTATAATTTTAAAGTTTTTTTTAAATCTAAAAACATGATGTATTACACTTGAGATTGGCATTGACAATTATTAAAGTATATTATGTTGTTCAATATTTAAAAAATGAAGTCTGCAGCTTTTGAATCATCAAAAGCGTTCAAACATTCAAAAAATGTCATATGTAATTTTTCTAACCAAAGAATTTGCCCAGCTTTTTTGAAATTCAAATACACATATAAACTAAAATCAATTTTGCATTTACATTACAAATCAGTAATGATCTGTGAAATTTTTAAGACAGGGTACTTTATTACAGTATTGCCACCAAAAAGTAAACAATGAAAACAAAGTAGAGAATTTCTACAACCATTTTATTTTACCATGTTAATCATTGTTAAAAGATCTAATGGATTTTTGGTTTTTACTAACTGCTGTGCTGACTGACAAATAATATCTGGAATAATCGACCTTTATATTTTACTTCATTTTTTCATACAATGTCAATTATGAAAATGCATTTATATAATATATATATTAGTTTCCAACCAGTAACCACTTAAACATTCACAGTAAATATAGCAACCAATATTTGTAACTGCTGTCAAGGCAACCTTCACACCTTTTAATAGCAAGAATGGAAATCCATTCTTACTAATGGTCCATTGAATATATATGGACACTTAAAGATTGCAACTTGACTACAGAGTATGAAATATTGTTACAATGAAGTTTAAATAAACCTCTTTAAACATGAAATAAACATGTCACTATAATGCAGACTAATAAATAGTCATCTAAAACATTACTTAATGCAATACTTTTAAATTGCCCATATATTATTTAGAAATAATAAGCGAAATAGTGCCTAAAGCTAATCTGGGATAATGATGTAATTAGTTTCCGACCAGTAACCACCTAAACATATATATATATATATTCAACATTAACACTCATTATGTTAAATATTTAAAATAATATTTATTTTATTATTCTGTTATATTTTTTGTGATAAATATTTATATTCTAATTTATAGATGTTAATTATATAAAAAAAAATCCAGAATATTTTATTGATCATCTTAAATGAAAACAATAAAAATTTATTCACTCTGAAGAGAAGCCAAAATAAATCAACTTATCACATCCAAATTATTACTGATGCTGCTACAGTGAGCAGTTTCAATGGCACTAGTTTTGTGAACTGATAACAACAAATGATTCTTGGTAGAAATTGCTGAATTTAACTGAGTATGTTTCTGTCATTGCTATAATTAACACAGTCTTCGAATAGTATTCCAAGCATTGGCTAAAATAATTCTTTTTAAAAATGATTTAATTAGTTTATTTACAAGCATAAATTTAATAATTAATTTTCAAATATTTTTCTGAAGGTACCATAGCGTTACCGTGCTTATGGATCAGCCATAACTGTTGCCAATACTCTCAAATTAATTTTTTCTAGTACAGCCTTTATTAAACTTTGTATTTGCAATACTTATTTAAAACTTCATAAAAATATAATAGAAATACACATTGTCAAATTTAACATTAGTGAGCAGAGTGGCAGACTTAAAAATTAAGATTTCTGGTTCCGTGTTGAACGGGAAAAAAGCCTGAGGGAAAAAAAATCTACTTAGTCAAATGAATAAAACTATTCTATTTGAAATACAAACACATTGTCTTTAATGAAATTATGCTTTCTTTCACAAAATCCTTTAATTTTATAAATTAAAATTTTATAAGGGCCAACATTTTCTATATTTAAATATTTTAGATAAAATCAAGGTATAATGTGAATTATTTTATTCAAATTATTGACAATTTAACAAAATAATTGATATATCCATTTATCTATTATGTACTATGTAATATTATGGAAGGAAATAAATCTTCACATGTGCACTGACTGTCATTAAATGTTTTAAAAGCATAAGTGCAACACTTACGCTTAGAGCTTACTCTTATACAAACCAACACTTACTGACCATGCTTAAATCAGGATTTAAACTTGTTAAGAATCTAACATTTCAATTGACAAATTATTTGTACAAATTTAGTTTATATATCACAGGGAAGAGAAAGTTTCTTTTTTAAGTGCCTGTGATTTGATTTACATTACTTTGAATATATGTAAATAAATAATTTACCAATGTATATAATTGTCATCTTGTGGAAGGAAATTAATCTTCACCCATGTGCTATTAGATAGATTTTGTTTGGAGCTTATTCTTATATAAACCAACTTTTATTGTCCATGCTTAAATAAGGACATGAATTTATTATGAGCCTGATATTTCAAATGACAAATTATTTGTACAAATTTAGTTTATATATCACAGGGAAAAGAAAGTTCCTCATTTTTAAGTACTTGCAATTTAAATTATATTAGTTTGAATATATGTAAATAAATTAGTGATGTATATAATTATAATCTTGTCCAAAGAAATTAATCTTCACAGATGCATTATTAGATAGATGTTAAATTTATGTGCACACACCCATCAATAAGTGTTATAAAAACATATGTGTAACACTTATGCTTAGAGCTTATCTTATGTAAATCAACTCTTATTGACTGTGCTTAAATCAGAACTTAAACTTGTTATGATCCTAATATTTTAACTGACAAATTATTTATACATATTTAGTTTATATCTCACGGGAAAGAAAACATTTCTCATTTTTAAGTACCCAAAATTTGAGTTATATTATTTAATAGGCAACCCCGGTATCAATTTTGTTGTTTGTATAAATATCTAAAAAAAATTGGATCTGTTGACCATGTAAGGTAGTAAATGCAAAACTATGGCTGTTTAGTCACCATCTGCAGATAAAATTTGAATACTATCTCCCATATTGGGTTCAAATACGAATCCATTTTCTTAATGAAATCTTAAGAAATAAAATTTACAAATCCTGTATAAGGATATAAGTTAACAAAAAATCTACCTAGTGGCCATTATCTCATTAAAAAGACGAAAAACAATTTCTTCAGAAAAAGCATATTTATGAGTGTCAGTTAATGTCTGACCTCAAGCGCCAATCTCACTAACATTGTAAGAATTATACTTTTCCTATCTAAATAATCTTAGAACTATTGCTAATTAGGTGCCTGGCCCTCTAGCTAGCTCAAATACCAGGGCTGGGAGATAACAATACCTATCAGGTTAAACTGAGGTAAATGGATAATTTTGCATATTTGGAACGATTTTCCCCCGATTTCTATGCTTCTCAAATTAGATTGTGTGGCATTTAAAATTAGCTACTTTGAACTCATTATTTCTAAACATTTATTACCTCATGTGCAATCTATTTCCTTCTCAAATTTATGGTTTGGAGTTTAAAAGCACGTTAATATAATTGCTTATTCAGAAAAGCATACTCAACTCATTTTGTGATATATATTGTCATGAAGGGAATTAGGCCAATATAAGTGATAAATATGTTCATTAATGATAGATAAATAATTTATTTTAAAGTAAGTATACAATTTTATTACTATTCTTCCATCTAATTAAATATTGAGACAAGAGAAAAATATATATAATTTACATATCAAATGATAACATAAAAGAAAAAAAACAAAATTTATTAAATTTAAAAGATTATATAATTAAACAGCATGTGTAAGAATGCATTTATACATTACAGATTAAATTATATTGTTTTAAACAATGATTAAACTTTTAGAGAGTAATGATAGGCAATTTTCAGTTCATTTAAGACAATAAAAATTAATCACATTTACCTTGGAGTATCCGGGATTTTATTTTTATTAGGGATAAATTTATTTCCACATAAGCTTGTTTCAATGATCCAAACGAAATCTATATATCCTTTATTGTCGATGAATGAAAAAAATCTCTGTTAATGACAAAAGTCCGGCACAACCATCCTTTTTGTGGTATTGCTTGGATATAAAAAATAATGACAGCTTATTGGAAGCTTTCTTAGTGTATACGGTTCAATATTCATCCCTTTCTGAATTATTTTAGCAGCATATCGGTAGGGTCCTTAGGGTTCTTGGATGAGCAGACATTTAACAGAAACAGCTATACATATTTGGAGCTCAGGGTGGTCACCTTACACATATTTGTTCTATCCCAGCATTACGATTATAGCGATTATATAAGTTGATATTGCTAAATCCATTTTCTTCTCGAGAGGGTTGATTGAAGGACTTTTAATACTTCATTTTTATAATGTGAGTATAGCTGCATCAATAAACTTAACAAAAAGAGAAAAATATTAATACAACATTTCTGTCCAGAAAACACTTACTCTATCTGGCTCCAATTCTTTTTTCAAAAAAATAGTTTATCAGCATTGAAATCTCTATTTTTCAGGCATGTTTTTTAACACTTTTCCTTTGGGTTTCTTTTTTCTTTTTTTGCTATACATTTATTTAAGATTTCCTGGAATTTAGAGTGGTTAAGTAATTGGGACAAAAGGCACAAAATTGCTTCAAGGTAGATATATCAAAGTTCTTTCATTACTCTCATTAAAATACTATGTATGATAAAACAAAACCAAAGGAAAATATACATTTGAAATAAGTAATAATACAAAAAAAAAATTATATATTTGTGTATAACTGCATTCAAACAGTATCTATGTGGGACAAAGCAAAAATTTCTGGTAAATAGTTTTAATATTTCAGGATTTTGAAATTCAGACTTTTAATAATATTCGTAAGTAAATATTTTTTTTTATTAAGTGCAAGCAGTTGTTAAATATTATTTTTTTAAAGATTGATGCACATTTACATAATGTGAATTTAAGATGTTTGTGCGCCATTTGTCATGTGGTTTCATATGTATAACTGGATGAAAATATAATTATTTCTTAAATTTCAAATATTTGTGAAATAGCGTTTGACAATTTTAGTCACATGATTACATTTTTTATAACTATGAAAATTGTTTTTTTCATTACCAAAAATGCTTGATAAACTAGAAAACTTAAATTTAAACTAGCAATTGGTCACCATCACTATTTTTAACATTCGTATTTTATAAGTTATAATCTTTTGGCATATAGTATAATTCATATTTTAAATCTATCAATTTTAGATCATCTTTTTGATTATCATGAGTAAATGGTTTAATAAACTAAAAACTTAAATTTGATGATGCTGATTTTTTAAAGATGTTTGTGTGCCATTTGTCACATGATTTCATATGTATAACTGGATGAAAATATAATTATTGTTTAAATTTAATTTCAAATATTTGCGAAATAGCATTTTACTTTTTTGTGTTTTAATATTTTAATCACATGATTTCATTTCTTATAACTATAAAAATTGAGTTTTTTGGATTTCTTAAAATGGCGATTTTGTGTTTTAATATTTTAATCATGTGATTTCCTTTCCTATAACTAAAAAAATTGGGTTTTTTTGTTTTTCTTTTTTTCTATGAAAATGGTGGTTTTGTGTTTTAATATTTTAATCACATGATTTCATTTTTTATAACTACGAAAATTGGGTTTTTTGGTTTTCTTTTTTTTCTATGAAAATGGTGAAGTTTGTGCTTTAATATTTTAATCATGTGATTACATTTTGTTTTTTTTTTATGAAAATTGGGTTTTGGGTTTTTTTTTATGGAGATGGCCATTTTGATCGATGTCATTTATCGGTTGGATGTGCCAGCATGTTTTTGGATGGTTCTTATAATTCAAAATGGCGGCCGTGAGCGTGTACTAAATTGTTACCCATAAATGATTAAAAAAACATATTCAAATATTAACATTCTTTTTATTAAAATGTCATACAGTTTGCTTACACAACCATATAATATGTTTAATATAATGTTCTTTTTCATATACTGCATTTTGCATTTACTAAAAATATAAGATAAGTTTATTCTAAAAGTTTTAAAGTAAAATTTGATTTCCATATTTAATTTTTATAGTAATAAATTTAGTTTAATGTCCTGAACATAATAAATAAAATAACTTTTTTTATAGCATTTGCTTAACTAGTTCGTTTAATTATTGATATTAAAGCATTTTCATTTCTCTGAGTTTCTCATTTCTTCCTTTATGCATTTAAAATATGCACACACACTTTTATATCTATAAGTAAAATATAAATATTTATTAATCTTATTCACTCTGTTTTAAATTTCCGATTTAGTTTTCCATCATATTTTATTACAAATAAAATATTTAAATTATATTACATAATATAACATTAATAACTTAAAATCTAACAATTACAGTGGTATTGTAGTAGCTTAACCAAACTCCAAGTAGCTGAAAAGATGTTAGGTAGAGTGAATGCTTAAACTTTATTTTTTATTATAGAAAATTTGTTATAAAAAAGTGATTGAAGCTTGTCAGATGTCAGATTAAAACAAAAATGACACCTCAGAAATCATAGTACAAAAAGAATAAATGTAGTTATTCATATGTTAGGGGAAAGCCCTCTACTTATAGTGCTTATTAAATAATTGAGAGAAGGGACTTGAGATCTAATAATTGAAATTATTATGTTTCAGTATGTTTGTAATGCTGAACAATTATTAAGAAAGTGCTTCATAGTTTTTTTTTCATTGTAGCATAGAGAACAAATTGTGTTTATGTTTGAGAAAAAAGCTGCTTTGGTCTAGAAAGGCCTTAGCTTTAAGATTGACTTTAATTAAAAATATTTGGCTTTAAATTCCAAAATTTAAATCTTTGAATTATCTAGATTGTGATGGGTTAATTAGCTCTTCTTAATATACTATTCCATAGGGATCCCAATATTTAATTTTTGTTGCAAATAATTTTTGATCTGGTGAAGATTTTAAACACAAAATAAGGAAATTAAAGAAAACATGGAAAGCATATTTAAACAAAATAAAGAAACTAAAGAGAACATGGATAGCATGTTCATAGAAATGAAAAGCCAAATGTAAAAACAAAATGAAGAACCTAAAAGTCAAATTGAGAGTCAGACAAAAGAAAACAAAAAACAGAGCAATTAACTGCATAAATAATAGGTAGGTTGGAAAATCATTTTGTACAGTTAGAAAGCAAAATTGGTTAAGTAAGTCTCTAAGTTCAATTGAATAAAGGTGATCACGATAAAAAATTTAATCATTTCCATGGGATAGTTGAAGAGATAAAAATAGATTATAGGCAAGGGTTGACTCAAGCAAAGGTAGAAATTAACTAATTAAATCAAGCAATTGAAAATATTCAAATAAAAGATGAAAATCAAATGAAAATGCAGGAAGAGATAACAGAAAGGTTAGTGAAAATAGAGCTATATATAAAGGAAAAGAAAACCTCATCTGAGGTAGACTTGGCTATAGAAAAATCAAGTATTGCATATGAAAATAGTCAACCAGATGTTAGTAGGGATGCATACACAGATGCTGATACACACATATATAATTCTAATTCCAGTTTTGTTAATCAATTCTTAAAAATTATTATTTTTTTAGGACATACAGGAGAGGCTCCAACTGAGTATATTAGCAGTGTAGAAAGATATTTTAGTTTAAATAAATTGACTGAAGAAGCTAAAATTACAATTGCTTGTAGCCATCTCCAAAGCGCATCTCAAGCATGGTGGGAATCATTGTTTGACAAACCTATAAAATTAGATCAGTTTAAACAGGTTCTGTTAAATTCCTACTGAAGTGTGAATTGTCAAGAAGGAATAAAACACCATATTTGCCAAAAGAAATGCAGGCCCGGAGAGCCATTCCTCCATTTTTTTGATGGCAAGTAGTGAAATTAAGAGCCTTGACTACTGATCCATTATCTATAAGTCAGATTTTACACATAGTTAGATGTAATTTCCCTAATTACATTGAAGAGATGTTAATAGACACTGATAGAAAAATGGTAGAACCGATAGCTGAATTATTCAGAGTGTTTGATAGCAAAAACTTGCAAATGAAGGTGATTGAGATTGGGGATTTAAATTCCAACTCATAAATTCATTTAAAAGGGGATCTGAACCCCAGATATATGCCACTAGATACAAAAAACTATGATAGAAAAACCCAAAGGTTAACCTTCATGAATAACTACCTGAAATAGGTCAACAGGTAGTGCTCCAGCCCCAATAAAATGAATAATTGATAGGACAGGAAGTGAAACTGATATCACCAATCAGATTATAAAGCTCAGTCACTCATTAGGGGAAATAAAAATATATTTTACAAAGATAGAGAGTAAGCTTGTTGAAATTTGATCATGTTGCTTTCTATATTAATGATGAATGAAGAGTGCTTTATTTTGAGATTGTCATGTTTTATTAATACTTCAGAGTTTTTACCTCAGCATAATTCACACCATATTATATTTATATTTGTCACTCTTTAAATCTCAAAGGTGAACTGGGCATAATTTTATATTTATCAGCCTCTAACTAAGCATAGTTGTATATTTGTCAGCCTCTAAGTCTCAAAAATAAACCAGGCATATTTTTATATTTGTCAGTCTCTTAAGTCTCATAGTAGAGCAAGGCTTTATTTAAATGTATTGTTCATTATATGCTTTGTTTGATATTATATTTGTACTCAAGATGGCTCTCTTGATATTCATGTTGCATGACATACTCTTTGACAGTGGGGGATTTCTTTGTTCATTTCACATTGCAGGGAGATGATCAGGTCCAATAAATAATTTTAATTGAATTAATGAAACAATTTTTTTATATGAATACCAATGTACTGGATTTGTAAAGAGGATATTATTTATGTTTGTATCAGCTTGTAAGTCTGTTACCATGACATTATTGTAAAATTGAAAGAAATTGTCTTTTTATGTAGAAATAATATCAAGCAATATTTATGGCTAAATCAATTCTACTTTTTTCCTAAATGGGGGGGGGGGCAATGTAACCCACACATTTGAGCTTACAAACATTGCTTTAATGTGAATATTTTTCTTTATTATGTATAACAAAATATTAAAAGTCATGAATATAGAATACATTTTAAAGTATTTTAAAATGATAATAAGTGTAAAAGATAAAGAATATTCTTTAAAAAAACAACAACATTGTTATGGGAACTGACAGCCTTCTAAAATCATATGCATTCCAAGAAATGGTGGGAAGAATTGTAGCTACTTTATCATCCTGTCTTTTCTGTATAAAATTTTGAAAGGATTTTAAATTAATATGCATTTTATGGAGTAGAAAACCATCCAGAATGCTTTCCCTGATTTTTCCAGTATGCTGAATATGGAGCTGTAGGACAAAGAAATGCCTTAAAAATTAACCTTAATTCTGCCAATCTTATCATCACTAATCAATATTGAAGGGATATTTGACATTTACTTGCTACAAAAGAAAGCTAGTCATCTAAAATAATTATCCCATAGAAATGTATTTCTATGATTTATCTGAATCTACCTATTTTAAATGCTAAGAAGAAAATTGCAATGGAAACTTTCATAGGAAAACTGCCACAGAATGAACCAAAAGAAGCTAAAATGTTATATTGCCCATCAACATTAACATTTAATGATTAATGGCAATATTTCCACATTTATGGAAACAAAATATATATGTGAGCTCACAAAGACATTAAAGTAATTAACTGAACTTTCTATAGCTATTTTCAAAGAATTATTGTAAGCTACAGAGATTTTTTTCCCTCTCACACATGATCATCATATAATTTTTTAATTGTAAATATCTACATACATTTTTTATTTTTATTATTATCATATAATTTAATTTTTAATTAAAGTTATTGTTGTTAATAATAATTTTGTTGTTCTATTTCTCATTCAAATCTAAGCTGATTATTTATTTTGTTAATGGAATAAAGTATTAGATAGAGGGGAGTAATGAATATGCATGGTAATTTGTTTTTTTTTTATATGGGTTCAATTTGATCATTGTTTGTGACTATTATCAACTTCTCAATTAAAAATAAGTTGCATGTAGTCACTCCATCATCTACACATTCACTTATTAGGTAACTTTAAATGCCCTTAGACTAAAATTAATTTGAAAATATTGTATCTTCTTCATTTTATTGTTAACTTGATTATTACCAATTGTCAAAAGAGCAGTTATCATTATAATATACTATTACATCTGCATCCTAGTATTTAATTTTTGTTGAAATAATTTTTGATCTGGTACAGCATATTTAACTATGGATGTGATTAATCCTTTAATGAAAGGATTTTCGATTGGTGGTGAAGTATCCAATGGATTAATCTCTCTGAAGATAGTACACTGAGATGCAGTGTAATGAGAGTACATTGTTTGCTAAGCTTTTCAATTGACTTGATCCAAACTGATATCATTTTCTTGTTCTAGATCAATTTATTTCATAATGAATTTATTTTTTTCATAAAGAATATAGCATATTTGATGGTAGGCATAAGTTTTTGAGAAAATCAAAATATTGATGAGAGATACTTTTGCATGTATAGACAAATATGCTTTAGATAATGAGTTAATCATATAGAGATAAGAAATTTACTTTGGATTTCATATGTAATACCATGTGGTAAGGCAGTGAAAGGAAAGTTTATTTTATTGCCTGAGAGAATATTCCAGGAAGATGACTTTTCTTTGTTGATTTGAGATAGTAATTCTCTGCACAATTGTTTAGAATGTCAGTTAGTTGATACATTTTTTTGATAGTAATAAAATGACTAAGTCATCCATATATGCATGCGATTAATTGTTTGATTTATAAAATGGCTATAAATTTTGGGGAGTTTATTGTAGATGCTTGATAATAATGAATTAATGTAAGTCAGAAAAAGAAATGAACTTAGGGAGGGATCCTGTGATATAGAGTAGTACAAATGTCCTATTTTTTTTTAAAAAAAACTGATTTGACATTTTTATTTAAATTTTCATTAAGTAATAAAAATAATTGTTATAATTATATTTATGTGTTTTAATTTTAATCTTTTTATTATTGATTCTACATATTAATAAAGTGACATGCTTAATTTTATTTTGTTCATTCTGCAACTGTTAAAAATGATATTATTTTAGTAATAATTACTAATTCATTCCATTTTTCAAATGATTATCAGTCATTCATTCTTATCAATATCAGTCTCAGTTTTACCATATAATCTACCACTGCTATTACATAATCTCCAAATTTTCTACAGTAGTTTTATGGAAATATTTTATGAATTATAATGAGAAGCCAAGAAAATAAAAATTTATTTAAATCATCTACATTTTGCAAATAATGTTTTGCTTTAGGGCTTCAGAAAATATTACAAAAATTTATCAGATGAAAGACAAAAAACAGAATTAAAGATAAATATTAAAAAAGCTTAAGTAATGTTCAATGATTTTCGCAAAACCCTCTTTTCTTCCAAAGAGTAAGCTTGTGGTTTAAGACTTGTAGAGGTCCCTACTATCACATTTTATACACATGTTCTTGAGGCTACAGCCTTAATAAATATTACTTAAAAGAATTTAATAACTGCAAATATCTTGGTATAATTATCAATGCAAATGAAAACAATGAGTGAAATTTGTTAAGAAATTAAACTTGGATAAAGTGTTTTTGATAGAAATAATATTAAAGAGAAATAAGCATATAGATCTGAAACTTGAATATTTAACAGAAGAACAATCTAAAGAGTTCGGTTCACACAAAAAGGTGGAATTAAATAATTAGGAATAACAAAAAAAATCAAATGAAAAATACATAAGTCAGAAAACAAACAAGTATTATTGGCATGAAGTTGGGATGAACACCTTGCTAAAAAAGATGACAATAGGTGAACATTGAAATGTTACAATTGGATCACAAGAAATTGTAAAAGCTCTAGAGAAAGAAATAGATAGATGAGATAAAGAAGTTTTCTGTAGTACTATGGTAAAGGATGGAACCCCATTAAATTTGAAAAGCTCTTCATCCTGCACTAAATTGATAATAGTTGAAAATGGTGATAATGATAGAAAATAAAATAAAAATATTTTCAAAAAGTTATCTTAAGAAAACTGGTGAGGAAATAAATGTAAAAAAATATTTAAAAAAATAAGTTTAATTAAAAAAAAAAAGTTAGTATGCATAAAACATCTATTGATCAAATGTGAAAAATTATTGTTAAAAAATATTGAAAAAATTGAAATATTGAAAAAATATTATAGTGATTGAAATATTAAGCCTGAATTTGTAAATTTAAAAAAATAGAATTAATTTACACAATATCAAATAAAATTATTAGTAAAAATTATAATATATATACATTCTTCCTTTTTCTTTTCAAAACTTGTTTCTTCAACATTTTACTATAATTTTATTTTTTTCCATCATAACATTTCAACTACATTCTATAGTCATTATCAAGTTTCCTTAAACAAAAACAAAATAAACATAAAAATAACAACAAAATAATAAATTACTAATACATCATATATATTCAAATAAAATCACAATATTATTACATTTACAAATATAATTATTTACCTCTTCCTCATATTTAACTATTTCTTTTAAAATACCTATATAATTTAATATTCCTCCCATCTAATTTTATTATCTATTCTCTAAATCTGTACCCATTAACATTCCTTTTAATCCCTATATTATCTTATTTTCTTATTTTTATTTATTTACATTCTATTTAATACTGTTTTATATTGATCAATATGTTTCCTTTTCTATTATTCTCTCTTTTAATTTTTTTAAACATTCCAATGACCTTATATCAAAATTTTCATGTTTAAATTCCTTTTTATGAATATATATATAGCAGATTTTTATCATATAAATGCTGCCTTAATCTAGTCCTTAATTTATTCTTACTTGTTTCTATATAAGTCATATTTATATTACCTTTATAACAATCCATACATTTTATTATATAAACTGAATTCATGCATTCCAAAACATCAATTTTATCATAGTAATTTATTAAGTCACTCAAACATTGTTTCCTTTTATAAACCGGGCAAATTAATGTATTATACTTCCTATTAAAATACCTAAAAAATTTATTATTTTTAAAAAATAAATATGTTGATAGATTAAATCCTATATAGATTATTTTTTATTTTCTCTATTTTATTCATATTAATTTTCCTTTTTATCTTTTCAATATTATAACTAAATATTAATCTTTTTATAATACATTCAGGATAATCATTTTTAATACACTCCTCCCTAATATTATTTATTTCATTTATAAAAGAACATTTCATTTGAACACACCTTAATAGTCCTAATAATTTTATTTTTAACAATATTAAGTTTACGTTTTTCAATATCAGAATACCAATTATTAGTTAATCCAAAATATGTATTCTTTCTAAATACTGTTGTATCAATATAAACTATCCCATCTCTTTCAAACTTTTTAAAAAAAATTTATATCCATATAATCAATATTATTATTATTATTTTCTTTTTCAATGTAAATTTTATTTTATCATTTTTCGTATTTATATACCCTAAAAAATCATTTGCTTTTCTAACATTTCCATTAAAAATCAAAAAATAATCATTTACATATCTATTATAAAAAAATTGGCTTATTTTTACCATTATTAAAAAATTCCTTTTCAAAATTACACATATATACATTTGCTAAAAAAACCCACTTAAACTATTTCCCATACTTAATCCATCTTTCTGTTTATAAAATTTATCTCCATATCTAAAAATAAGATCCTTACAACAAATAGTCAATAACTCATTCAAAATATAAATCTCAATCTTGTTTTTAATATCTTTATCTTTTCTATATAAATCAATTATATAATCAATTGCAATTTCAGAATCAATATTAGTATACATATTAACAATATCAAATTTAACAAAAATCATATTTTTAAAATTGTTCTCCTTTAAAAAATTTCTTAATCTATTTATAAATTATATGGAATTACTTAATTTTTTTTCTTTTCAAATAAACCTATTTATCTTTTAAATATTTTATTATACACCCATTTAGATATATTTTCATAATATGAATACATACCACTAATAATTGGCCTCATTGGAACACCTTCCTTATGAACTTTAGGAATGCCTTTTGTTTTTGCACAATTTACACCCATTCTTTTTAATCTAAACATTTCCAATTTATCAACAAAATCTTTTTCATACATTATTGAAATAATATTATTAATTCTTTTATTCATATTCATACTTTCATCTTTATTAATTCTTTCAAAATATTTATCTTCCAATAAATTTAACATCTTATAATTATATTCTTTATTCATAACAACCATACTGGATGTTTTATCTCTTCTTAAAAAAACACAACTTTATATTTTTTACCTATATTTTTACCAATATCCCATTCTTCATATTTCTTAACATATTTATTATTATTATTATTATATTTTAATTCATATTCTAAACTTTTAAATTCATATCTCAAATCATTTAACAAAAATTCTTTACTAATCCAAACTATCACATTTATTTTCAATCATTTTTAATTTTGTCCTAATCTCAATAACTTGTTTATTAATATTAATATATTTTTCTGACACATATTTTAATCCTTTTTTTAAAAATTTCAATTCTTCATTATTAAATTTTTTATTAGTTAAATTAATAACAAATTTTTTTTATTAATAATCTTATTATATTTTATAATCTCATTATCATCTTTATCATAATAATTTTTATTATAATTATTTAATAAAATATTAAATTTTTTATTATGCCTTTTTTATAAAAGGCATAATAAAATATATTTTGATAAAAATATAGGTGAAAAATATAAAGATGTGTTTCTTTTAAGAAGAAATAAAACATCCAGTATGGTTGTTATGAATAAAGAAGAATATAATTATGAGATGTTAAATTTATTGGAAGATAAATATTTTGAAAGAATTAATAAAGATGAAAGTATGAATATGAATAAAAGAATTAATAATATTGTTTCAATAATGTATGAAAAAGGTTTTGTTGATAAATTGGAAATGTTTAGATTAAAAAGAATGGATGTAAATTGTGCAAAAATAAAAGGCATTCCTAAAGTTCATAAGGAAGGTGTTCTAACGAGGCCAATTATTAGTGGTATGTATTCATATTATGAAAATATATCTAAATGGGTGTATAATAAAATATTTAAAAGATATATAGGTTTATTTGAAAAAAATTTATTTAAGTAATTCCATATAATTTATAAATAGATTAAGAAATCTTTTAAAGGAGAACAATTTTAAAAATATGGTTTTTGTTAAATTTGATATTGTTAATATGTATACTAATATTGATTCTGAAATTGCAATTGATTATATAATTGATTTATATAGAAAAACTAAAGATATTAAAAACAAGATTGAGATTTATATTTTGTATGAGTTATTGACTATTTGTTGTAAAGACCTTATTTTTGGACATGGAGATAAATTTTATAAACAGAAAGATGGATTAAGTATGGGAAATAGTTTAAGTGGTTTTTTAGCAAATGTATATATGTGTAATTTTGAAAAGGAATTTTTTAATAATGGTAAAAATAAGCCAATTTTTTATAATAGATATATAGATGATTATTTTTTTGATTTTTAATGGAAATGTTAGAAAAACAAATAATTTTTTAGGGTATATAAATACAAAAAATGATAAAATAAAATTTATATGGAAAAAGAAAATAATAATATTATTGATTATATGGATATAAAATGTTTTTAAAAAGTTTGCAAGGGATGGGATAGTTTATATTGATACAGCAGTATTTAGAAAGAATACATATTTTGGATTAACTAATAATTGGTATTCTGATATTGAAAAACATTGTAAAATTAATATTGTTAAAAATAAAATTATAAGGACTATTAAGGTGTATTCAGGTGAAATGTTTTTTTTTATAAATGAAATAAATAATATTAGGGAGGAGTATATTAAAAATGATTATCCTGAATGTATTATAAAAAGATTAATATCTAGTTATAATATTGAATAGATAAAAAAGAAAATTAATATAAATAAAAATGAAGAAAATAAAAAAATAATTTATATAGGATTTAATGTATCAATGTATTTATTTTTTAATATTAAGAAATTTTTTAGTATTTTAATAGAAAGTATAATATATTAATTTGCCCGTTTTATAAAAGAAAACAATGTTTGAGTGACTTAATAAATTACTATGATAAAATTGATGTTTTTGAATGCATGAATTCAGTTCATATAATAAAATGTATGAATTGTTATAAAGGAAATATAAATATGATTTATATAGTTACAAGTAAGAATAAATTAAAGACTAGATTAAGGCAGCATTTATATAATAAAAAATCTGCTTATATATTCATAAAAAGGAATTTAAACATGAAAATTTTGATCTAAGGCCATTGGAATGTGTTAAAAAATTTAAAGAGAGAATAATAAGAGGAAACATAAATTGATCAATATAAACCAGTATTAAATAGAATGTTAATAAATAAAGATAATAAAATAAGATAATATAGGAATGAAAGGTGTTAAAAAGAATGTTAATGGGTAAAGATTTAGAGAATAGATAATAAAATTAGATGGGAAAAATATTAAATTATATATGTATTTTAAAAGAAATAGTTAAATATGAGAAAGAGATAAATAATTATATTTGTAAATGTAATAATATTCTGATTTTATTTGAATATTATATATATTTATGATGTATTAGTAATTTATTACTTTGTTGTTATTTTTATGTTTATTTTGTTTTATTTTGTTTTTGTTTAAAGAAACTTGATAATGACTATAGAATGTAGTTGAAACATTGTTATGATGAAAAAAATAAAATTATAGTAAAATGTTGAATAAACAAGTTTTGAAAAGAAAAAGGAAGAATGTATATATATGTTATATATTTATTATGTTAGTGCTATAATTTAAAAAGAACAAGAAGAATTGGAAAGTTATATATAATTTTGGTTAAAAATTATAACTGAAATAGTATTAATTGTGGAAATAAAAAAGATGTTAATTGAATTAATGAAGATTAAAATATATATATATATATTCGAAAAAAAGTCTTAACAATTATAATTTCAACTAACGAGTGATTGTAAGATTTTTTAAGCAGACATTTTTTGACAAAAGGCTGTTATTCAGTAAAGCTACTGTGAATAGCTAAATGTTTCATGTACCTATGATATTGTTGATTTGAATAACTTGAATTCAATAGAAAAATAATTAAATAATTTATGCTCAGGAATTCATAAAAAGTTCAAATATCAAAAGTGACAGAGCTGGGCCATGATTCATGGATCTTGAATTCCAGAATCTTCCATCTACCACAGCAGCAAATGAAACAGAACATGGAATTCCATGATTAGTGTTTTATTAATAAAATATGCACATTGATAAAAAACACTAGTGTACATTTTAGCATTTATTTACATGAGATAATAAATAGAGTTTAAAAAACTGTTAATTTTAAATGTAAAGTAAAATTTATCCCAGAGAGAATGAACTTGCCAAAACTGGGAAATCTAATTGATGAAAAATGTAATAAATAGAAATGAAAATGAGTAAAACTAAACAATGGGGAAAAAAAATTAAAATAATTAAATCTAAGAAGGTGAGAATTTATAAAAAAATAAAAAAATTCATTTATAAATAAGATTATTTAAATTTAAAAGATAATGAAAAGAGAAGTTTTATTTAGAAAATAAAAGTAATACATGCTCTTAGATAAATAATAAAAGATAAATAATGAATTATAATGGTAACAAAAAAAAATTAAAAAAGAAATTATATTTAAAAGAATATGGCGTGAAGTGACTTATGAATTTAGATATATTCCAGTACAATAATGAACATTTTTACTTTTTTATTGCTATTTATAATAATTTATCAATAATAGTGACATAGATAATTTAATTAAATTAGTTTTACATAAAATTGATTCTTTTTACAATTTAACATGTGGAAATAAGTCATAGATTCCATTTTTTTTTTAAGTGTCATAGCGTCGGCCGGGACGCGAACCCGCAACCTGGGCAACTGCCTGCTAGTGCAAGGCAGTCGTGCTGACCTCTCGACTATCAATGCAAGACATAGATTCCGTTATTGATGCTTCATTTCAATACAGTAAATAAACTCCTTACTAGTGTATCATAAAATATATTTTTAAAATATGTTAGAAAATTATAAGACCAATTGGCACATTTTTGAATCCTACTAGGTATATTAAATGAAAATTACTATTATAAAAGCACATCTTTATTGGATTGGGCATGTGAAGGAAATGATTGATAATATGGTAAATTCAATCATGATTTCTATAGAAGAGGTAGACTCCATTTACATTACAGTATAAAGATTATTTCAAGTAATCTTTAAAAAAATATGATATTGATTATTTTCATTCATAAGATTAAGTTTTGAGAATAGAATAGAATAAAAACCTGTAAATAAAAATGGAATTGAAAAAAAAAAAAAAGTTCACAAAAAAGAATGTCAAATGAACAAAATAAAGAATCATAGTATTATACATGTGAGTGTATTTGTGGTTCAACAATTGATTTATATAATCATCCCAACACTCTTCTTTATTTTATTTTTTTTATTGTTTGTCATTTTATCATTGATTTTTTTTTTTTTGGAATAGAATGGCCATTGATAATAAATATAAAGTCTATATTTGTTGCATAAATTTGATATTATAAGATTCAATATCCAAGAAGCATTCTTTAAGCTTATATAATATTTTATTTATTCTTTAAATATACTTATCAATTTTTTCACCTTCCTCATTTTTTTTTCATCTATTGCAATTTTTTTCAGTATATATCATAATTTTTACTCTTATCTACTTTTAGTCTTTTTAAAATATGTTTATACCAATTTTCTTTTCCAAATTTCCTCACTCTTTTTGTTTTAATATTTTCATATTTTTCATTTCTAACTTATACATCAATTTTTATTTTTTATTTTATTATAAACATATGACCTCAAAACATCCAAATAAAACATATAATAATTTTTTCTAAAATCTCAAATTTAACTTATTTACTTAAAAAAAAAAAAAAGATTATAAAAGTGCTATTTAGCTATCACAAGCCTGATTTCATTTTGATCAACTTTATCATCAGCTTTTTTTTCTTTCTAAATATTTAGCAATAAATTACCTAAAACTTTTATTTCCCAATAAAACATAAGATGAGCTTTTCTACAATTTCCAATTTCATTGATTTATTAAAAATAATAATAATAATAATTAAAATTCTGTTAAGTCATTTCTAGTTTTTTTTAATCATCTTTATCATGAACTAGCCCATTTATTAAATATTTGGAAATTACATAGTTCTATTAGTTTTTACTTTGTTCCTTTTCCATACAATTTTATAACAGAAATTTATTTTAATTCCAATTTTAACTACAAATTTCATTATTTATCATTACCTTAAATTAATATTAACTTTCTACAAACACTATTAGGCATTGAACAAGCAGAATCTTTATTTTTCCACTTGTTTTAATCACGTGTTCTAATTTGTATATATAAAAATAATCCTTATTTAACAGCTAATCTAGCAAAATTACTTCTTTTTCTACAAGTAAATAAAATATATGGTATAAATATTTTTTCAACTATATTAAAATTTTCTAATAACATATGTTGTGCATTATGTTTTATTAACATAATTTATTTATAGTGAAATTTATACAATAAATGTTATAATAATTATTAAAAAACAATATTAATTATTTACTGACAGTAATAAAATGTTACTATTGTTATTATTTGTTGACAGTATTTAATGCCAAAAATCTTTTTACATTGAGCAAATTCATTATTTAACCTGATCATCCTGGTGCAGAAGTCATTATCATTTTTTACCATTATCAGAGTTTAATTTAATTTGTATAAACAATAGCTTTTTTTTTCATAACAACTTAGACATTTTTTTTTTATATCATGTAGCTATTTTGAGGTCTTTTATAAAGTTATTATTACAGTTTAAAATTTCAATTGCCCATCATGCTTAATCCATCTCAATTTCAGCATTTTAATTCTTTCCTAGACAACTCATGATCTACTAGTCATCATCTTACCTTTGTTTATATATTGTTATTCATTCACATTCACCACTTTCATACTGACTCTAGGATAATCTTTAGTAATTAGTAAATGCTACATAGTGGTGCTTAATAAATTCCTATTGGCTCTCATCAGTGGGAAACTTTTTGGAATTGTTTGTAGTGCAGTTGAACCTTTAGGTCTAATGTCCTCTAGAAGCTTTTTTTTAAATTATACTATTAATTCACGAACCCAATTGATTACTAAAGCTTACACTAGATTGAATAAAAATGGTGAAAACACAAGATTATGCTAATGACTAGCAAAATATAAAAAGTAATATGATGATTAGTTAGTTATATGATATCATAATGGTAAGTACCTTTCTGGCCAAAGAATAAAAGTATCTAAAGATATAAAAAACTAAAGCCACCATAATATATGAAAACTGAACTAGATTCATATCTATGTAACTATACAAGCAGATTCAGATTCAAAAAGATTTTTTGGTTTGATCTGCTAACTTGATAGTATGTTAAAAGATAAAAATATGGCTGCTAGAGGAAAGGGGCATTAGATCCAAAGGCCTAAGTGCACTATTCAAAAAAATATCCCAAAAGCTTTTCTTGATAAAAGCCATAATCAAAAACGAATTTGGGAAAATTGGGATAGGACAGCATCTGGCATCTACTAATTTTTGAAGATTATACTAGATGGATCAAAGTGGTGAGAATAAAAGATTATGCTAATGAATAGCAAGATATAACCAAAGTTAAAGTGATGACTAATTGGTCATGTGATGTTTTAATGGTATACCAAAAAATAAAGGTGCCTAATGTTACAAAAAAAAAACTAAAGCTACAAATATAAGGGGACTAACTGATTTCAGTTCTGTATAATTATGCAAGAAAATAAGCTCACATTAAAAAAATCATGTTTTTCACTTTGGGCTGATAAAAAAATTGGCCGCTAGAAAAAAGGATTAGATTCAAAGACTTAAATGCACTATTCAAAAATGTCTCATTGATGAAAGCCATAATCTTAAAAACTAATTTGGAGATATTTGGATAAAGCAGCACTGGACAGAGATTTATTAAGCATTACTATCTAGAATCTATTGATTATTAAACATACTAGATGGCACAAAAGTAATGAGAGTAGTAAATTATTATTTCCAAAAGAGTAATAACTCTTTGAAGTCATAACTTGGACCAATTGAAAAGTATGAGTTCAGTATAAAATGAACCTTGGAAGTGTATTTATTCTTTTTTTAAGATGTGTTTAATCACATGATAAATGTGTATGTGATGATATAGAAAGTTATAAAAATATATATTCTTTAACTTATATATTTCACCTTTATGATGTCTTTTTATTAATCCCAATATATATTTCATATTTCAGGTGTATTAAATATCCAAGTCTCAAATTCATAAGTAAGCATTAACAAAAAAACCTTCTAGATATAATCTGATTGATGTATTTATAATCATTAACTTCTGATTCATTCATATCAATATTTATTTTCTTCTTTTTTTGAAAAGCCATTTAATTATTATTTTAGTTTTTTGATTTCATGTGACAGCTTTTGTAATATTTACAAAATGTAATTATATATAAATATACAAATAAAATGTCCATTAATTAAGAAACTATTGTAATAACAATATATATATAACAATAATTAACTATTATATACAGTCTTTCAATCTGCAGAAATACTTTTGTTTTAATTCCTTAACCTGCCTCAATTGCTGTTAAATTCAAAAACAAAACAGAAGCAAATGTCATCAACTCAAATCCCTGAATCCTGAATTTTAATGTTAGCAGCTTGTCTATTAATTATATTTAATTTATTTCTATTTATTAAAATTGCCTTCTTAATTTTTCTTTTATTATGGTTTCTCTCTTCATGAAGAATTTAACATTTCCAATATCAAACTTAAATTTATATTTACATGTCCTTTCATGATTCAAGAAAACTGACACAGTCATTAAATAATTATTACTTTTAATTTTTACATGCTTGTATAACAATTCATGCTCCTTTAATCTTTTTTCAATATTCCACCTCGATTTACTTATATATGATAGCATACATCCACAAAAAATTTGATACACAACATTATTTTTCTATGTTGTGTATCAGATTTTTTGTGGATCTATGTTATCATATATAGGTAAATCAAGGTACAACATTGAAAAAGATTAAAGGAGCAGGGATTGTTGTTATACAAGCATGTAACAAATAAAAATAATAATGATTTAATGACTGCATTAGTTGTTTTGGATCATGAAAGTACATGTAAATATAAATTTAAGTTTGATATTGAAAGTGTTAAGATTCTTCATGAAGAGAGAAATCATAATAAAAGAAAAATTAAGGAGACAATTTTAATAAATAGAAATAAATTGAATATAATTAATAGAGAAGCTGCTAACATTAAAATTTAGGATCCAAGGGATTTGAGTTGATGACAGTTGCTTCCATTTTGTTTTTAAATTTAATGGCAGTTAAGGCAGGTTAAGGAATTAACTGAAAGTATTTCTACAGGTTGAAAGAATGTATATAATAGTTAATTACCATTATATATATATTTTTTTTTGTAATATATATATATAGAAATTATATTAATAATGTATAATGTACAATATATACAAAATCTAGGTAATATAAAAAACATTTCATTTATCTCTCTTAAGCTTCCCATTTTAATTCATAAAATGTTTCCCTTAAAATTGCAGTAAAATGTGTTGGCAACATAAAATTATCCTATTGCATACCAACTCTCATTTCTAATATTCTTAGTATCACTAAATAGTCTAATCATTGATTATTTTGATAACTACTTATTGAAATTTTATAATATTTATGTGTCTAAATATTAAATGTCTCAAATTTTTTAATCACCACAGAAATGCTTATAGTTAAATGTTTTTATATAATCTACATGATGAATACAAAATTTGTAACTCATATTGATTGGTTCTTTCTATAATTTTTTATAATACTTGAATGTAATCTATTCTGGGCTATAACTATTTTCAAATCCAGCTTATTCTTTTGAATGATTTAAATTCATTTCTCTGTATATGAGTTATATGATCTTAATAAAGATTTTGTATAAAACTTGTAGAAGACTGATATGATAGATTTGCTACTTTTAATATACATCTTTTTTATATCAATATTGATTTGTTTCAAGCATTTTAAATTTATCTTTACCATTTGGACATTTGATATATAGCTTTGCCCTTTCCTCATTTGTTTTCTTTAAAGTGTCTATAATAATTTCATTTTTTTTTATCTTCATATGCATGCATCTTTCATTAATACATTATTCTTGAAATTTCAAAAAATGTTGTAATTATTTGTTTTTATTTTATAGTCCTGTATAATTCTTCCACATGCTTCATAGTGCATCTGCTGTCTTTTTAATTGTAATGCCATGTTTTCTTCTTATTGTTATAATATCATCTTTCACAATACCAAGATGTTATTTTTATATATGTAAGACTTTTGTCTACAGCTTACCTTTTTATTTCAGTCATATTTCTTCATATTGTCATTATCATTTTTTGCTCCATCTCATACAGTTCAAAATAAATTATTTTAAATAGATCGGTAATTTTTTTTTCATATTTCTTTTTTCTCTATACATAGCCTTCTCCCTCCTTTTGCTGAGAATTTACTGATGAATTTCTGATTTATTGTACTAGTTATCTATATAATTGTTTTTAGTATAATATCAATTAACTTCTTATTGATTTTACTCAAGTCTGAATCATTTTCAAAGTCTGTTGGTATTTTAAAATGTTAAGTTTTTGTTTAAATTTATTGAAGTATATCTAAAGATTGCAGTTATTATGTTAATATTGTCTTTTTTAATAGCTTTTGTTTCTTTTCCAACTTTGCATTAAAGCATATCTTTCATCTTATTAATAAATAATCATTTTTTGAATACACATTTCATGTTAATTAAAATATAATTCAACACTATTATATTTTCATTTAGATATTCTCATAGCCATTTCTATTTTAAACTTTTTCTCATAATTCATAATGACAATATTTTTCTCTACAAATTTCATAAATCTAAGTCCTCTTTCATTTCTGTCATCAAGATCTAATTTATTCATAGTTCTTTCAATCATTTTCCAATTCCAACATTAAAACCTCTTATGACAATTTTAAAATATTTGATATAATAACAAGCATTCTATATATTTATATATATTTTTTTCTATTTCATTAGAATAAGAATATGTTACATTATCAGTCTTTAGAATGATCTTTATATTCAATTTGTAAGAATTCTATTCCATTTATGCCTCCAATATTTGGGCCATTATAGTAAAGTACAGATTTGTTTTTCAAATCAATTGACTTTAACTTTTTCTTAACTTCTATAATAATATTAGTTTTTACAATTCATGCAGTATAATTGAAAAATATCTGCAAATATCTAAATAAAAAGTTATTGAATAACAGCAGCTAATGTTTCCAACACAGTAATTTTTAGTTCTACTTTTGACCCTTATGACTGTTTTGGCAGGTAACTTTACAACCTTTAGAAAATGAGGATCATAATTTTGTCTGCCATGATTATAAATGTAAAAAAAAAAAATCAGTACTCTGATACATATGCACACCCTTATCCAGCCTTCAAGAAAATTCACTCAATACATCAGATAAAAATTCCCAAGCATCTGGGTATGAAGATCATGATTCATTTTTGGGCTTCAATTCAAAATAAAAGCCAAAAATCTTACCATAATACTTGTCAATGAGGCGAGCCATGCAAGTTTGTTTATTATGTGAATGATCATGTGGTTAATTGTTAATTGGGTTATTAAGAAATCATATAGTATAATAATATAATTTATGCTGAGAAGAAATATCATGTTTTTTCTTTGGTTTTCAGTTAAAAGTGAAAAGCAATAATTTTACCATGTTAGCTAATGCCTGTTAGTGAGCAAGTCAATCCATGTTTATTTATCATGTGAACAATCACATGGTTAATTGTAATTTGGGCAGCAAAAATTATGTAATTTATTTATGAGACACCTAACCTGTTGTTATACCATTTCTCGGTTTATACAGATTGTTTTGAATATTCAGCAAATGTTAATAACTCCAAATTGGATAAAGAGTTTTGAATATTTACGAAATTTATTTCTGACAAATAATATTTATTAATGAAACATTTTTATCCACATCTTACCATGAATTGAATAGAACACACTGCAAGATATTATTAAATAATAGAATTGATTTTATTAAAACTCTTTGCTAGAGAGAGGAATTTCGATAGATTTATTATTATAAAATAAATTTTCAAATTAAAAAGTAACGTTTGCTTAACATTTTATTAAGATAATAATAAATTATGATATATTATATATCATAGAATGAATGAAAATGCACGTGTCTCCTTAATTTTTTTGTAGCTTTCTCTTTCGCTTTCAGAAATATATATTTAAGGGAGGGAACTACGCAACTATTATAATATCAAGAAATTATAAAGGTGCATTTTAAAAGTTTACTATTATTATATATAAAAAAAATGCTTTTTGAAAAAAAAAAATATTCACGAAAGAAAATCATTGACGCGCGCGCGTCAACACACACAATTTTAATGTAAAACGACTTACCTGTTTTATACGATAAAATATCCAATAAAAATGCATATATTAAAAGATGCATGTTTTAAGTCTATGTTTCATTGGTTAATGTATGCATAAGTATCTTATTCCATAATGCAGTAAGTATAAGGGGAGGGGGGGTAAATCTCATGAATCCATATCAGCCAAAAAAAACTGGAAGAGCTACTTGTTATGCAGCCATGACGTCATGATCTTGGACTATTCCATTTTCAAAAGGCGAATCTTGTATGTAAATCCACATGCCGGGAAATCAAGAGCAGTTAACATTGTATCAGCTAAATTTGTTTGCTCCAAGTCGCCCTTAGTGAAGGCAACTGATATCCATAGTTTTTAGTAGTCATGAAATCTGCATTAAAAAAGAAAATAGTATAAGTGACATAGCAGCATTAGTGGGCGCGCATGTACAAGCAATATATATTAATCAATATACGAAGAAAAAATTAACCATAACTGAGAATTTCATTTTAATATAGTTTTTTATTGTATTTTATAAGAGAGTAGAGAATATTCTTAAAAATAATGTGTAATTACTATATAGTTAAAATTTTAATGTTCCGATATTCATCTTATGAATATCACACAATGAATATCAACAGATTTATTAATTCACTCTTTTATTTATACAGTACATTACTATTAAACGTAATGAATGTGTTATTAACTTTTATTAGACAATAAAACAGCACTATCATTTTGACAATTATTTAGGTCAAAACCTGCTACAAATGAATTATTAAAATGTACGATAAATAATCATTATATTATTTCTATCACTTTATATATATAATTTAATTCAAGATTATTTTAAGAATTATCTTAATATCTTTTTAAAAGAAAAATATTTTCAAATTCAACATATATTTTATAAAAATTACAACCAATATATATCTAAGTGTATGCTTCCTGCAAACGAGGCAGTAAGATGTCTCCTTGGTAACGGATGCAGTTTAGAAGCTTTAATATTTATATATATCAAAATAAAGACTTGATGCAATATTTAAATCTTTTCTTCACAACTTTACTTTTTATATACAGTATATATAAAGATTTTGTTAATTTATCAGAAAAAAAAAATCTAAGTTTTTATTTTAAAGAAAGTTTAAATAGTTCTGAAAATAATAATAATGTATTCATTAATAATAAAATACTATACTGTATATATATTTTGACACAACAATTAAAAAAATGTTAGCAAAGCCATTGTGTATTATGTTATTATAATTACTGAAGTTTTAATTATCTCTTTTCACTTTATTAAATATATATTATATAAAAAGTTTTTTTTTTTTTTTTTACATAAACTAACTCCAAAATTGAATAAATAAATATATAAGTTTCATTATATATATGAAATAATTTACCTTTATTACGTCTGCAATATTATCCTAATAAAAATGTTTCGATCTTGTAATTAAAAGTGAGAAACTTGAAATTATTATCCGATCTATAGTTATTTGAAAGTGAGAGCAAGCTAGATTTTGTTCATAACATTACATTTCGGCTAAGAAGACTAACGTCGCTCAGCTTAATACTGAAGTCACATTGTATAAGTTGTATGCGTGTGTCGTGTTCCCAGCACTTCATCTTCCGCCGCACTCATTCGCGCATGCTGTCAGTTAGATTACTGCATTTGTTTCGCCTGGCCGCACTTTTGGGATCACAGTTAGGCGTATGTCACTGGCTAATAAAAATCCAGCTGTCGGCCGACTGGCCTGGCTATTCGATTAGTCATATTTTGATTTTTATATTGTTGCTACGTTACTAATTTTGTATTATCATATTGATTTTTGCGACTTTTACCAACCAATAAGAAAACAGAACCAATGTTTTTACCTTGTGGAATGAATTGATGTTAAAATAAAGAGAGAGATCTAGAGAAAGTAGGTCTCTCGAAAGAACTTATATTTTAGTTATGTGAATAAATTAAATTATGTATTAGCAAGTGGTTTAGATTGTAGATTAATTTTTAAAAAATATCATTATCAAACTGTCAAAAAAGGTGAATGTCTGTGACGTTCTTTCTAAGTTTTATTTAATTAAAATTATTGTTATTGTGATAAAGTTTAATTCGTACAAAAGATTTACGCACACACAACCCATATATATGTAGAACGATATATATACTCTTGACAAATGATTATGAATAACTATTTTGTAAGTTGTTGTTTTTTAAGCAACTTATTAATCGGATATTTATTATTATCTATGCTTTATAGTTAAATTTAGTGTGGTTTTATAATTGTCCTTTTTTAGTTTTAGAGTTGTTCACCCAAGAAAACGTTACACATCTTAATATATATGTATTTTACGTTCGAAAAGTTGACTAATCTGGTGGTTGAAATAGAAAAAGAGAATTAAAAGAAGATTACAATAACTAAACTTTTTTTTTTTCTCAAGAGGAAAAATGTTGCCATTACGTTTATTACTCTAAACTTAAGAGAGTTCGGAATGAAGCGTTATATATATAAGCAATTGAAAGTTTATGCATAGACAATGTGGAAATTATATAAAGTATAAAGAAAGAAAATATTTGGGCAGGGATATTATTAGGCATCGAGTTAAAATTTCTATGGGAATGCGGATTCTTTATTTACAAACTTTTTAGATCAAATATATATACTATGCCATATGGTCTGCGTACCGCATATTACTTTAAAATGTTTTTACAATGGTTAAAAATTTTGGTCACAATGCAAAAATAGTTTTGGCAGTTCTGTATCTAATACTTGCCATTATATAACAATATTTTTGATAGTATTTGTATTTAAATAAAATAAAAATTGTGTTTCATTTTGTTATTTAACAAATAATAATTGAACGTATAAATATTTTAAATTTGCTATTAGTAACTAGATTTTTAAAAGAATAAATCTCAACTTTACTAATGGGCAAATTAACATTGTTATATTGCCCAATCTTCGGTTTCTCTGCCATATTATCTTACTTTAGCTTAGTGTTTTTCATAAGGTACGATTAATTTGTTTTCATTTTTACCCCCCCCCCCTTTAAGTTTAACTTTTATAATGACTAGATAAGAAATAAAACATGAGAGAAAATAGTGATTTTAGAGGAAAAGTTTTTTTTCTTTATATTAAGCAAGTTATGAAAACTAAATAAATGATAAATATTTTATTAATTTATTTTCAAATAATTTATTTGGTACCAGCAATAGATAAAAATTGAAAGTCAGTTGTAAGTGCTAACTCTAATTTGAGTTGAATTTGGTTTTCTAGTCATTCCTTCTCCAAGAGAAAAAAACCAATCAAACAAAAAATACCGCACTAGAGATGAATTTTACGATCTATGCGTACAAATACGTTCATAGCATGCTGCTATATTTTTCTGTTATTATTTAATTTCTGAAGATTTTTTTTAAAATACTTCAACATCATGTCTAATTGTAACTTTCCAATATATTTTATTATCTGCCACGATCTTATAAAGAACGCAATTAACATTGCCCTTGTTTGTATAATATAAACAGAATTTACTTCTCCTACAAAAGCCATGCTCAAATTTTTCCATTAAACATCTTTTTAGAAAGTCTTGTATAGTTCATTGGATTCAGAAGTTCAATCTAATGAAAGTGTGATTTTATAATAGCCGAGTTTATAATATTAAATTCAAAAAGTTAAATAACATATTGATTAATAATATAATTTTGCCATTGTACTTTTAAAATTTTTATTAAGCAACTTTAAAATGAAACTTTTCTAATGCCTTTATGTTACATCAATAGAATTAAATAGTCTCACTTTCATGCACTAAATAAAATAAAATAATAACTCTATAAACAGTTTAATTTTTTAAATTGCAGTAATTATTCCACAAAGGCTGCAGTAACACCTTGAGTCTGTGATGCAACTAGGCATCCACCTTTCTACTTATAAAACTATGAAGATATTAAATTAACTTAATTTTCAAGTTGAAAAACAGTCATGCTAAAAGTTGCTAAAAATTGTTATTAAACCAAAGTTCTTACAAATTGCATTCAAACTTAAGTACATTCTGTAGATTATCTTTTGAACTGACAAAAATAGCATAAACATAAGCATACATAAATCCAAAAAAGATTAACTTCTTGATTCCACTTTTAGTTGATTCAGATTAAAAATTCTACCATCTAACCTGTATCACATCTTGATTCCTGATTCATTAAGTTATCTACCTATAAACTATTCCAATAACCACTATCACAAAAACAAAAAAATAAAAAACGATGGAGTAAACATACATTCTTGTTTAGAAAGAGTTTAATTTGAAATGTCTCAGATTTTCCAATTATAATAATACATTTTCTTTCATCTCAACATGCAGAGATTATATGACATAAATATGTTTTGGTAGACAATTAATTAAATTCATACAATGCCATAGACCTGTTTGATAAAGTGAGTTAGATGCCTTGATCAAATCAATATATATATATATACAGTATTTGTGTGTAAATCAATCTTTTTGCATTTCTTTTTTGCCTGTTAATAAAATTATGTCTGTAGATTTTCTTCATTCTCTAAAAATGACACTAACCATTTATTTATGACAAGAAATAACATATTCAACAAAATCCTTGAAATTATTTTTGCTGCAGTGTATTATAATAATATTTCATAATAATTGGTGCAATCTTCTTTACTTATCTATTACCTTTATTTTTAAATATTTAATCCAATAGAAATATTCTTAAGATTTGACAGTGCAACTTTATGAGATCATATATTCCTAAAAAATTATAATATTTTGTTATCACTATATTAGGACTCATAATCTTTTCATTTTTAAGATTGCAAATATCTATTTTGACCTTACCAAGCTGGCTGTCATCTAAATGATTAAATAAAATGAATCTATCATTAAAAGTTATCAACTCAATTGTTGTATTATTATCATATAAGAGAGTGCCACTGTTGAATTTAATAGGAATGTTATATTGTTTCTTTCAATGCAGAAAAAAAATCTAAAGTAATCACAATCATTAAATGTCGGTATCATTTTACAGTTAGAATCTATCAGATATTTTAAAACTTTCTTTTTAATCATTGAACTTCTTACTGTAAATCCCTATATTTGATACAAAACCCCATATAATAATAAATACTAATAATATAATCATTGTCAGAAAATCAGGTATGATTTTTGTCTTGAGTGCACCTAAAAATAAATTTACTTGTATTCATAACATACTCCTTAAGGGAATTTCATGCTTCAGTAACATGCCAGTTCTGAAAACGTGAATTAATAATTTTAATACTTAATAATATCAATTTTCTTGTGAATATGACTGGAGTATGACATATTTTTTAATGCAACTACTTTTTTAACCATGGTACATTATTTTATGATCTACCCAACAATCTGCAATTATAGGTGTTAATGTAATATAAACTTCTCCTGTATTCTGACTATTAACTATAATGTAATCTATTGTATGCAATTGTTCTAAGTGTGACTGCATCAATGTTTTTTATAGCAATTTTTATGCAAAACAAAATATTTATGATAGTTAATCCATATGTTGTGAAAAAATTCAGAGTACTAATATCTATAGTTCTAACAACTTTGGTCAAAATTTAAATTTTGTTCCAATATATATATATTAAAGTAGAAGAAAAAATTGATATTTTAAAGACATTACTATACTAATGCTAACCAAAAAGGAATAAAAACATTCTTTTTCCAAATTCACTGAATTTAATACTGGTTGCTTATACAATAATAAAATAAGCATTGATACTATTGAGCAAGCTGAGTTTTAATACCATTAATCTTTTATTGATACAATGAAGAATTCCATAATAGAAAAAAACTACATTAGATGTTACAGGAATCCAAACCTGTACATTTTCCTTTCACTAATTGATCTGACTCTTCAAAATATGCAAACATTATGTGACCTAAACTTTCTTCTTTTGAAAAATGAGTTTCACTAAGAGCATCTATATGAATCTTAAATCCTAGCCACCAATATAGTACTTTTTTCTGGTCTTGAAGAGTTTTTCTCAAGTAAAGTTCACATATTTCATGTACCTATATTTAGATAAATATTTGATTTATAATACTTACCTAAGTATTTCACTTATGATTCATTTTTGTTACTTTCAACATCTCTCCTTACTTTGTTAAAGCATCTGAAATCTTTATTATTCTTCTATTAATTATCTATGTCTAATAAGTTAGGACTGGTAAAACATATCTATTAAACACTTTTATTTTCAAATATATATGCATTACATTATTTCGGTAATAGTATGAAAACTGAACCATACCGTCTGATGATGCTCTTTTTTACAAAATGCACATCAATATACTGTTTAAGTGGTCTTAACTTATGGCTGACAGTACAAGAGGTATTTTTTGAGCCATAACAGGCTGCCTGAGGGTGATGTATTCTACAATTTTGTAACAAAATACTATGCCCATTGCATTGTGACACTATTCATCAAGTGAGTGCTCTTGAACTCTCACTATGGTCTGATTTGATGGTGCCCATAGTTGAAAGAGACAAAACTCTGCAAAAATTCATTGCCAGAAATTTTTTAGAAAGTGTAGTGGAATTAGTATTCCATATTAAGAATTGTCATGTCATCACACATGCTTCCCTATGCTTTTGAACTGCACACAACTTGAAAAAGTTATTTTCAGCAAAGTTTTTTTCTGATTTCATGCACAAATGTCCGTTTACGCGCGAATTCATGCGAGAACTGTCAAATGTCATCTGCAAGTTGTCTGAATTGTTCAAAGCTGAGTAAATTGTCAGCTGGCCACACAAAGGACAAACAATACTGTGTTTTCTCAGAAAGAGAAACTCCTGCAAGCATACCTATGTAGGTCTGTGTAAGGGAAGTTGTTGGTTTGAAGGCTCCAAAATCCCATTACTTACAATTTTGAGGCTTCCTTGTTATTTTATTTGCGTCTTACTTTTGGCTGCTGTTTTTTATTTTCTTGTAAACGGTGGTGTTTTTTTTACTTGGTTTTATTTCTTTTTGATTCAATAAATTATTTTATGGGGAAACTTGTTGTTTTTGTTGTTCACCTGATTATAAAGTATGTAGATAATATTTGATAAGTTTCATTAACAGTTGAAGTAGGTAATATTTTATTATACCAAAAAAAAAAGAAGTATTTAAGAGTGATTCAAAAGCCCCCACCAAAAAAAATTAAATAATAATAAAGAACTGTGCAGTAACATAATAAAATATTTAAAAAGAAAATCCAAAAAGAAGTCAATAATTAAAAATAAAAACATACCTTCCCACCACCCCACCTACTCCAGCTTAAAAAAAAGTGTTCTTTAAAAATGAACTGTTTATGTCTTTTTTTAAAATTAAAGGCCAAAAAATTAAGGAAGAACTTTTTGCTATCATATAAAGCTTTCTGTAGCATAAAGATTTGAAACAAAAAAAAAAGCCTTGTAATAAATTAACAAAAAAAAGACGACAATTCAAAGTCAAATAACTGCTCTCCCCTCCACCCTCTAAAAACCCAAGTGTTGGTTTATTCAAAAGTACTGAATTATTGAGGCCTTTCAGCAGATCAAAACATCAACCAAAAAAAGAAAAAGATAAGTTAAAAGCAAACAATCAACCCCCCCTCCACTATCTAAAAACAACAAAGGGTTTGTTCTCGTATTTTTGTGTAAACAAACCGATGGAACGTTAATTGATAATTTCAAAGCAAACCAACACCCCTAACACCATCTAAAAACAAAGTATTTGTTACTTAAAAAAAATGAACCAAAAAAAATAAATCGTGTGAAAAAAAACAAACTTTGGTTTACCATAAGTAATATTATGTAAATAACCTACGGACAGTTAGTCATTATTTTACATACAAACCAACACCTCTAGACCATCTAAAAACAAAGTATTTGTTTATTAACAACAAAAAAAAAACCCGAGTGAAATAAAAAAAAAAGTTTGGTGGTTTACCATCACCGACAAAAAAAAATTAAAAACTGGTTGAAAAAAAAAACTTTTATCATAATATTATGTAATAAAAAAAAACTTTGGTGGTTTACCATCGCTGACGAAAAAATAATAAAAACCAGTTGAAAAAAAAAATCTTTTACCATAACATTATGTAAACAAACAGATGGCCTGTGAATCAGTATATTGATGAGAATTGGGTGGAAAAGAGCGCCATCAGACAGTAGGGTTTAGTATTCATACTATTACCATTATTTCTACTTCAAGCATTCCATTCAAATTTTATTCTATGATTGTTTTAATATATTAATAATCTGACAAGTATTTGTAATCATAAACTTCATCTAATTCATGTATTGCTATCTTTATTTTTTCCTTTAAAAAAACCCCATTGATTATTATTTTAGTCTTTTAGTATTTATTTTTAATCCTCTTAGTTAGTTTTATTGATAACTTTTGAAATATTTTCTGAAGTTCTAAAGCATTATCACAATAACAATCTCTTATCTGCAAACTGTAGTTGATTTTAAACAATCTCAGTATTTGTATTGCTTTAGTTTTCCATTTTATTCCACAAAATACTTTTTATAAAACTGCTGTAAAAAGTTTTGAGATGTCATCCGTAATTAAATCACTACTGTTGCATTTTGGAAAATATTCTTCAGAATATGACAATATCCCATGTCTATATCTTGATGATCCTGCTTTTAATCAGAATAGAAATTATTATAAAATCAAATGCTTTTTCATAATTTACAAATCCAAAGCATAATAGTAACTTATATTCAGTGATCCTTTCTATAATTTCTCTCAATATGTATATATGATTAATTGTGCTAATCATTTTTAAATCCAGATTGTTCTTTTGGTTGTTTTGAATATAAAGTTAATTATACATGAGATGTAATAATCTTGGTAAAAAATATGTATAGAATTGTTTGAAAATTAATAGGGTTGTAATTTCTATTATTTTCTTTATTACTTTTCTTAATCATTATTATATTTGCATTTTCCAATCATCTGATATAACTTTATCAATTAGATATTTGATATATAACTTTGCTAACAATTTTTCTACTTCTTCACTTGCTTCCTTTAAAATATCAATAATAATTTCATCTATTAATGGAGTTTTTTCTTTTTCATAGATTTAATTGTATAGTCTTATGTCTTTATTTAAAATACTTGGCAATTCAAAAGTTTTTTTACTGCAATGTTTTTTTTATTTTTTATTACTATCCTCTTTGTTTAAAATAGTAGGCAATTCACAATTGTAGTGGGTTTTAAAAAAAATTTTTTTTCATTATTATGTAATTGCATACATTTCATGATGTCATTTTTTAAATTAATAATTCCATCTTTTCTTCTTATTGTTAATTTTGATTCTCTATTTTCAAGAGAATTGTTTTATGATGAAACTTTTATTCTTTTCTATAGCTTTCCTGGCCAATTCATAATTTTATTTTCTTATATTATTAAATCTTTTTCTATTATTTTATAAAAATCCACCTATTCATTTCTGCTTCATAAGTCAGTTTTATATTTTTTCATATTTTTTTTTATTAAAAATAATTAATTTAAAACAAAATTGAAATAGACAACTCACTATAAAAAAAAATTATTTAATACATCAGACCAGCTTTCATTCCTTAATGAAATCTTTTCAAAATGTTTTTTTTTACAATCACATGACCAATTATCATGCAGGATCTCTTCCCAATGGACATTATTTATATTACATTACAATAAATATAAATATTAAAATACCTTAAATATAATTAGTAAAATACATTTATGTACATAAAATGATTAAACTTATTACAATTCCTTTTCCCCCTCATAATATATATATACATATACAAATCTCTAAAAAAAAAAAAAAACAATAATAATAATTCCTTTCTTGTATTTTTAAAATTATAATTCTAAAGTTTCCAATAATCTAACAATGCCCATTTCACCTTTAATTGTGCTGGACCTTTAAGCATGTTTACACATTTGTTTCAATTTTTTGAATATTATTTCACTGTAATTTTTAACATACTTTATTACCTGAATATTTTTTTCACAATTCATTTTATATCCAATATCCAAAAAATGTATATATCGCCCTGATTTTATGTCCTTTCTGTTAATTGTTGTATCATGCTCATATCTTTCTATAAAAGAAAAGATATTAAAAAAATTTTCAGAAATAATAATAATAATAATAATATGAAAGATAGTATAAGGCATGTGTATATGAACAGGAAGTGAGTTTCAGTTCCATATTCAGAGCATTTATATAAGACATTGATAAAAAAAAAAAACACTGCCTGATGATATTAAGATAGGATGGAAAAATAGTAAATCTTTAGGGAGATGGATATGTAATTCAGAAAGAATGGGTAATATTAAAAATAGAGACGGGTTGATTTATAAAAGTGAGTGTGACCTTCCCAATATTATATATGTCAGACAGGAAAGACTGCCATGAAAAGAGGTAAGGAGTGTGATACGGCAATTACAAAAAAAATATAAGATCAGAGCCATATTTATATTTGTTGGACACTAGACATAAAATGAATTGTGAAAAACATATTCAGGTAATAAAGTATCTTAAAAATTACAAGGAAAGAAAATCGTATGAAACTTTGTATATTCAAGAAAATTGAAACAAATGTGTAAGCATGGTTAAAAGTCCAGCACAATTAGGGGGAAATGGGCATTGATAGATTATTGGAAACTTTAGAGTTATAATTTTAAAAATAGAAGGAAGGGATTATTGTTATTGGTTTTTTTCTTTTTAGATTATTTATAAATATATATACATATTATGAGAAAAAAAAAGGATTGTAATAAATTTAATCATTTTTATGTACATATATGTATTTCACTAATTATATTTAATGTACATACTTTAATAATTATATTTATTGTAATATAAGGTAAATAATATATATTTTTGGAAGTTGCTATAGGATAATAATTGTTCACGTGATTATGTAAAAAAAACATCTTGAAAAAGTTCCATTAAGGAATGAGAGCCAGGTTGATGTATTAAATAATATTTTTATTTATAGTGAGTTGTCTATTTCAATTTTGATTTAAGTTGATTATTTTTAATTCTATATATAGAAGGCAACATTATGGACAAATTTTAACATTGAAATTTGATCATTTAAAGTCCTTATATATATATAGTTTTCTTTCAATTGGAAATATATTAGTGAATTATTGCTTTTTTGAAATAGCTATCTTGTAAATTCATGTTAGAATATCATTTATTTTCTTATTGATCTCGTTTAAATTTGAATCATTTTCAAGATCTATCAATATTTTAAAATGATTATTAAAAAAAAAATTTTAACAATTGATCCTAGCTGCTATATATTTAGTCTTTATTGACTTACAAAAAAAAAAAAAAGCTAAAATATTTTTGGTTACACAATCATTATTTTGTGTATGTATTAATAAAAAACTAGAGACAAAACCTACTAAAAATATAGTATTAGCAGTTGATCTTCTTGGTTTTCAGAAACATTCAAATTAAATTAGAATATCCTAATTTTTGTCTGTACTGTTTTTTTATTAACAAGTATCTTATATCACACTAAGTGATTTTTACTTCCTGTGTTGAGCCTATTAAGAATATTACAATCTTAAAATATATATTTTCTATTAGTTAAAATATAATTCACTTCTGCTATATATTCAGTTGAATGTATCCATATCTATTTCCACTTATCATTTTTACCAAAGAAAGAAATCATAATATAGATTTTACTTCTGCAAATTCCACAAATCTACGTCCTTTCTCATTGCTGTTATTATAGCCAAATTTACCCACGGTACTTTGATCTTTCAATCAATTTTCAAAAACCTAGCATTAATGTCCACCAGGATAATTTCAGAATGTTGTTTGATGGAAGTAAAAACCTTTTGGACATCTGTATAAAAATCCTCTATTTCTTCATCTCATTAAGAATTTGACATGTAAACATGTTTGTATCTTCTATTAAACTGAATCTTGCCCTTGTGTGTGATATATGTTCAATCTCCACAAACTGTTCTTCCATTTTTTATTTATAATGAATCCCATTCTACTTATGATTCCAATATTTGTGTCTTGTCCACTTTTCAAATCAATTGTCTTTTTATTTCTAACTTTACAAAATCCAACAATACCTCATTTATTATTAGATTAGAGATTATATCAAATATAAATCATTTGGATATCCAGGATTTAAATATACAGGATTCAAATGTTTTTTCTGCATTAATATCACAATATGTGCAAGTCGGAATCTGATAAAATAAATATTGAAAATAGACTGCTGAGATAATACATGAGGATTATAACAAATTCACAGTAAGCATGTGAAGTGATTTTATGACAAATTTAAATGAAATACAAATAAAGTTAGTGATAACAAACCTTGAATGGCCATTTTTATAAGCATTTTATTTGAACAAAAATGAAGAAATTAAATGAAAAAGACTCTAAAGTAAGTTTCTGTTCACTATTCATTTTAAACAAATAGTAATTAGATATTACTGATTCCAGAGAATATCCATATATACATTGTTCATATAATTAATTGTCAGGATTGAAGTTGCTAACTTATGATTACTGTAGTGAATCATGAGGAGAGTGTACATTAATATAAGATTAAAGCGCATATATATATATATATATATATATATATAGTGACGAAGTATGGTTGTTTTAGGAATATATATATATATATATATATTAGTGACGAAGTATGGTTGTTTTAGGAATGGAAGCACAATACATAATCTCTTTTTATAATGTTTTTATTTTAGTTGCTGCTACATAATAACTAATATTGAAACAGTATATTTCCTTCATTATCCACATTCCACCTATACTACTATACCTCTATCTGTGCCAGGTTTAAATCCTTGAAGAGTATTTGTCTAAAGATGCTAACACAGTTGTATATGTGACACACACACATATATATGCGAATATAATGTGTGTAATATAATTGGTAATATAATTTTCTTCTTCTTCCTTTTCTTATGTATTATTTTCTACTTTTATATATCATACCATTTTTTAACTTTCTAAAGTTTTGATAGAAAAAATAATATTGTTAAAGTGTTAAATAAAGCTGTAAATGGTATGATAATATAATTGGTATAGTTATATTGCAGCAGATATTTATTCTAAGGTCATCTATGTTTTAATTTATTGTTTATTTAAATTTAAAAGTCAATTTATATTTTATACACTTAAAATCGCATGTATAATGTGTAGTTCATGCACATCTGGTTCGATCATTTCATAAAATTTATAAATTTGACTTAAAATAAGTTGTAAACAAGAATCACCCACATGCACCCGTTTTAATATAGTGTGAGGAAGAAGTCCAAATTTTGGTTTTGACAACAATATTTTTTTAAAATTACATTTTTCTTGTAAACAAGATTTAGCCAACTGGAAGTATTGCTAAATCTTGGAGGGATAAAAATATTCAACCTTAGCCAAAAACATCCTGCAAAAAGAGTAAAACAAAGGATTAAAGTTATTTTAGTAATTAAAAATATCAAAGTGCGAAGGTGCTAATGGATTTACTTGTAGAATATAATTTGTTTATTAAAATTATGAGTTACTCTCAGCCCAGTATAAATAGGCTAGATTTTATTTATAAAAAATACACTATAATTTAAAGAAGCATCGCTACTATACTCTATGCCAGTTTTAATTTTAATATATTGGAGTAGGAAATAGTGATCTCTAGTCCTATCCTACATGCAAAATGCATATCATCATCTTCATGGAGATGGGAAAATGTTTCTGCCAATGGCCTACTGCAAGGAGGTTACAGCTAAAAACATGCTGCCTATCCAGAGATCAACACTTGCTATCACCCAGCATCCAGAAGTGCTGATGGCAAGCTGCTAAGAAGTCAGGTAACAACTCTTCAAAACACCACAGAGAGTTCTAAATGTACTTTAAATCTTAGTCTTTAAAGCTATAGCTTATAATTTTAAATAAACGTTCAAAATTTAACTCTTTAATTTCTTGATTAAAGTAAATATGAAACCTAGTATAAATCTTGCTTAAGATTACGTTTGTAAACTTTAAATGTACTTTTGCTAAAATAAAATAATTATAGCGGTTTGTTTATTTAAAATCTATTTTCTATTCTATACAGCAGTTGTGCCTATATGTTTATCTATTTTATTTCTCAAAATTTCATTTTATTATATTTAATTTTATAATTCTTTAGCGAAGATATTATATATTCATATCTTCAACTTAATAAACCTAGATAAGGCATATTTAGCTTATTTTGACTGTTATTTCAAAATCCTATTATACTAAGAATAATAACTGATTGCTCTGCACTTGTTATTATATTTTAGTTTTATATTGGTTAAATATTTATTATGGTTTGCACAATTAGAATTGCATATATAAGCGATTTAACCCGCTGAAGAAGAAGCTGTCAGTAGTAACCAAAAACAATTAAATCAAATTAATCTAGGCCTAGTACTTTCAAGGTTTTCCCTCATATTCATGGCCAAAATAGGTTATAAACCATTGTTGTAATGTTACTAAATAATAATGTATGCAAATATGTATGCAAATTAATTTGTCCATTTTGTTATTTCAAGAAAATGGACAAATTAATTTGCATACGTATTTGCATACATTATTATTTAGTAACATTACAGCAATGGTTTATAATCTATTTTGGCCATGAATATGAGGGAAAACCTTGAAAGTACTAGGGCTAGATTAATTTGATTTAATTGTTTTTGTTACTACTGACAGCTTCTTCTTCAGCGGGTTAAATCGCTTATATATGCTATTACATTTTTTGGGAGAAGTATTTTAAATTATTATTACAATTAGAATTATAAATAAAGTTTAAAAAATTCATCTTATCAAAGTAATAGACTAGCCATAGAGATACAGACAGTTGTATTTTGTAATATATTATTAATTTGACCCTGCTAAAGACATCTTTCCTCTCTATAGAAATCTGAGTCTAGTTGTAGCTTAAGTATTTATTAAACTAGATTAAGATGAACACTATTATTTATATATAATATAATATAGTCACATAATCTAGCCTTATGGCATACAAAATAATAAGGTGATGGCATACATTTCACTTTGGCACCTTCAGTGATAGAGATCACTAGGTCACAAAATTCATTTAGAAGTATAACATATTTTTATTTTACTTGCTGTAACAATTTTTACATAATAGCTAATATATATATATATATATATATATATTACATACATCTAGAAAAATCTGGAACTCTTTTATCTGTTAATCAGATCATGATTAGTTTAAATATAGATAATACATTATCAATATATTTTTATTTTGCAAATGCTTTGAACATTTTAAATTGTAAATTAGATTTTAGCATTGTGTGAACATTTTATAATCAACTAATAATGAATTGGTCAAACCCATTCTTTGCCATATATAAAAACAATTCAACTATTGGTAAAAAAATTGAAAGTCAACAGAAATTCCATACAAAAAAATGAGTTTGAATTATTCATTCTTTTTTTACGTTAATCAGACTGATTAGTTGAAATATGGATAATACATTATCAATAAAATGTTTATCTTGCAAATGCTTTTAACAGTTTTAATTGTAAATTAGGTTTTAGCATTGTGTGAACTTCTATATCAACCATTAATGAATTGGTCAAACTCATTTCTTGCTGCATATAAAAACAATTAAACTGTTGGCAAAAAATAATGAGTTTGAATTATTCAATCTTTTTTTCCAGACTGTGATTAGTTTAAATATAGACAATACATTATCAATATATTTTTATCTTGCAAATGCTTTTAACATTCTCAAGTTTTAATTGTAAATTAGATTTTTAGCATTTTGTGAACTTCTTATAATCAACCAATAATGCATTAATCAAACTCATTCTTTGAACATATATAAAAACAATTCAACTGCTGGTAAAAAATTGAAAGTCAACAGAAATTTCATAGAATAAAAAAAAAGGTTTGAATAGTTCATTTTTCTTTTTTTATGTTTAGCAAAATAGTTGAGATTTGTTTATGCTTTGCAAAATAGCTTATATACACTAATGTTCTTATTGTTCTTACTACACAATTATATGTGCAACTTGTTGGACCGATTTTGTGAGGTTGAATATGTACATATTTTAGTAAATTTTTTAAACTGAATTTTAATTAAAGCTTTTGAAAGTTTTAGTGAATTTTTCTATGGAAGCACTAATTCCATTCAATACATGGATGTTTTGTCCCTGGTATATATATATCACAAAGCTAAAATCTTACACTATCATCAGTATGTTTAGGATATGAAAAAATATTTAGTCATGCTTTAAACTTAAATAAGTATAGTTGGTTAACTTAAATAAGTATAGTTGGTTTATACTAAATATAATGATAGGAGACATAAAATTAAAGTGGTATAGTTCATTATTAAGTAAACTCAATAATGAGCAGAAAAATCTAATAATGTTTGAGTGTATTCTGAAATGTGCACTTAAATGTATAATTTTGTATTTCCATTTTTACTTTAAATATAATGGCTGACTTTGGCAATGGTGATTTTGCAACTTTTATGTTTATAACTTAATATTTTGAAATAAAATATTTGTTTAAAAAATGTTTGAAGATATTTTTTAAAAGATTATTTAATTTTTGTTGGTGAGTAGCAAAATACCATTCATCTAAAGGCAGCATATATTTTTGCAGTGATCCTGCAAATCCTTACCATATAACAATTAGTAAGCTTAGTGAATAATAGTTTACTGTTTACCTAAGAAAAGCTGTTGGAGAGACTTTGCCAATTTTATTTGCATGACAGTAGGGATAAACCATTTATATTGTACCAACTTGGTCAGTCCTTGAATATTAAAAAACAATTAACTTTAGGGATTATTTATTTTATAAAGATATTGATTATTAGAATCTTCAAATGATATCTGAAATCTTTAAATTATTAAGAAACACACCCAAATACAAACGGTAAAATTTCAAATCTTTTTATTTTATCTTCTTAAAAAATAATGCATGATTGATTATTTTTTCTTTTCTTTAAGAAAATAATATGATATTGTAACTTATTCATTAAAGTTAGAATTATTTATAAGTTTGAAAGAAAGACATAAATATATATATTGCTTTTAATAAAAACAGTGATATTAATAACAATAGTCTCTTATAGGTAAATATCAAATGACATTTTCATGTATATATGATTTATATAGTGTGCAAATATTGATTTTAAATTGGGAATATTTTAAAAGATAACATTTGCTTTTTTTAAAGATAAATAAATAAATAAACATGATGTTTTGTTTTTTGAGAAAAAAAAAATTAAGTTATGGTTATTATATATTATTTTTTAAATGTTTTTGTTGTAAAACTTAAAATTCAAAGAAGTCATGTTAAAAATGCTGGCCTGTGCAAATGACCTCAGTAAGAATTCTTTAGAAATAAAAAGGATAAACTTGAGTGTTTCAATAACAACCAAGATATAAGCTGATGACCTCATTAATATGTAAATAGAAAATAATATAAATAAGCCCATAATATTAAATTGGTTCTCTTATTCATCTTATTTTTTTATTCTTGTATGTGTATCGGTCACCATAATGAGTGCTACATTCTTATAGCATTTTTTTTTACAATAAATGTTTAATATATGGCATATATATATATATTGTAAAGTTGTTTTACAGAAAACAATATGATGAGAAGATAGATAAAAACTGATGTTTACCCTGGAGAACAAACTTAATTCTTTTGAGGAGCTTTAAAACAACAGCTAAATAAAATTTATCGTTTGCTGTAGAGTTCTAAAAGTTTTATAAAAAAAATTTTTAAATGCTTTCTTAAGTTTAATGTGGATATATATACACACGAGCCTAGATAATATGTATATGAATGCCAAAGGATATGATTTGTCAAGGATTCAAAGATAATAATAATTCATTAGTGGAATACTACAATTACAAAATATTAATAAGATGTTGAATGCTAACCTATGTATATGTGTTTATCTATACCTTGTTCCTATGGATTATTGACACACTGAAGGATACAGTAGTAATTATTTCAAATGGAAAATTTAATAGCTGAACTATCAAATAAAATCAATATGAAAATTATATATAAGGATACATATAATATCTTCTAATGTGATAATAATCATTAAAAAAGATTAATATCTTACTGAAAATTACTAGTTGTTAGCTCAATGGAATAAACTTCAAACATTACACTTTTTTATCATTGGCTAACTTGTTCTAACTATGAAATTCTCTTAATAGATCATATATTTTTTGGAACTTGGTGAAAGCGATCTAAAAGTAGTAGAATTTTTGATGAAAAACATTAGTCACTATTTACAGGTTGTTTGATTTTATTTATGATTTAATACTATTATTATATTTAAAGGAGTTACTTTTCTGTATGTTTTAGGTGTGAATAAATATTTGAGTGAATACTTAATCAAAGGAAAATCATAATAGTGTTTTAAATTTTATGATCAATGATCAAATTATGTTTACTTAATAACTTGTTGACAAATTGTAACAAGTTAGAACTTATTTCATAATTTTAAAGTGGATCCATCTGAAATTAATATATAGATGGGTATTTTCCTTTGATTTTGGAATGAATCTTTTGTCTAGCATCACTTGATAGTTCAAACATATGTAACCTCATATAGTTTTTCTTTAATTTTAATTCCTATAATGTATTCATCATTTTATTTTTTTAAATTTTTTATTTGTAAATAAATTTATTCATTAAATTTGTGTGTTGGGCTTTATTTGCATTAACTAATATAAAGTATAGCAATCATAATTTATATTTAAAGAGCAAATGTGGATCCACAAGATCAAACTAGTGAGTAATATAAATATTGTGATTACACTGGTGTTTGACAATTCATCAAAATTAATTTAATATTTCATGAGTGCACATTAATGCCAAAGTTATTAATAAAATTTGTAATAAATATATATTAGTTATTGAGTTATTTCATGCTTTTGAATATAATATGAATTGAACACATAGCAGCCTAAAGATTATTTGAAGATAAATACCAATGTAAGTTTAATAGTAGATTTGGAATATTATACCAATTTAAATTTTAGAGCATCTTATTTATAAAAGCCTGTTAAACTTTCATCCATTTATTTTACTATGAAGTAGTACATCAACTGATATAGCACTATAAATTTTAACTTGTACTTGTATTCATTATATGTTTATGTTATTTAATTATTATTATTTTTCAGTTCCTATATTATAATTTACAGGGCATTAGTAAGAGCTAGCATTTTCTTTTATTTATTCTCAATTGTATCAGTATAAATTAGGGATTTGAAGCCAGAACATATAAACAGAGTCTTTTTTTTTTTTTTATCTCAATATTATTTTTTATCATTATAAATTTTGAATCTTTAGTTTGGTTTCAAGTTTCTCTATCTCTAGGACATTTTCCCCCATTAGAAATTTAACACCTCATTTCATAGGGCATACTAAAGAGTTTCTCTTGTATCTTATTTAATTTTTATTCCATGATAGATTGAATGATGTCTTTTCATTGTTCTCATTTTATATCATTACAGTTTTGACACCCAGACATTTGGCTCAATTAGAAATCACTTGTACATGAAACTAGAATTTATGGTATATGATATTTTGCATGTAAAGTAAATAAAGTAGTAAATATCAAAGGAATATCCTTGACTATTTTAAATAATATAGTCAATAATTCTATTAGATAAAAATAAGATAAGTATTTTGATAATGTGTATTTATATATAAAATTTTTGATGTAAATTTTAATTTCATAGAAGTAGAATATGAGTTTTCTTGACACATGTTTAGGTTAGAGATATAGATAGATATGTATATTTTTAGAATGCTTGGAAATGATATTTTCTCAAATGTCTCTAATTGATAGGGTTAATTTGGGGAGTAAGCATTGATAATAAATATTATTTAATGACCTGAATCATTTTGTGTTAATAAGTAGAAGTGAATAAATTTTAGTATATAGATTTTTTCTTATGCAGACCATTAATCAAGACATCGAGGCTATAACCATGAGTTCAGATGTTGTCAAAATAATTCTCAGTTGAATAGAAGAATTAAATAAAAAATTAAAAGTTTATGATAACATTTTCAGAGAAATAAAGACTGAGTTCAACAATAAATTCAATGGATCCAATGCAAAGTTTGAAGATTTTACATATAATTTAAACATTAAGCTAAACAATCTGAGTAAATATATGATGATGGATTTGGAGAATTAAAGGTTGAAATGAAGAAATTTGAAAATAAGCTAGACTTGGCTCAAGAAAACTTTGAGAGGACATTCAATATTTAAGATAGTAGAATTAGTGATTTTGAAAGAAAAGTACAGTTTGAATTAGACCATATTAAAATTAAAATTGGTGATATCAAAATAAAATTAAAGAAGAATTGAGAGCTGATAATGAAGCTAAAAATAATGCTGGACTTAAAGAGTTTAAAACTAATTTTAGTACTTTAGGAATTGAGATTAAAGAATCTCAAAGCAATAATATGAAAAATGAATTTACAAAAATTAAAGTAGAGTTAGCTGTTAAATATATTATTGTGAATCACAAGTTAGAAGTAGTGGTTGAATTTGGTGAATTTATGGGAACTTATCAGTGTAGCGATATTAAACTTAAAAATAAGTTTGAATAGTTTCTTAGGACACCTATCCACAATTACTTGATGTTTATCTGAAGAGATTAATTCCATATGATTTTTTATTTTGGAGGAGAAAAATGTTATGATTTTAATGGAAATTGGGAAAATTTTTATGGAATGAATATACATTTTTTATTTTAAAATAATTTAAAATATCATAAAGTTCTTGATGATGAAAGAGGCTATTGGGATGGTAAGCTTGATTGATGAAAAATATTATGAAATAGAGTAAATATGATAAGAGGATTTGATCCATGGTTTTATAATAGTAATGATAAAGAAGTTAATAATATTAATTTAAGGTTTATATGATATTATTTGCAGAATAGGCCATTATAAAAAGGTGTATGTTACTAACTCTGTTATTTTAATACTTATTAACCATTCGTATAAGTGTAGCTGCAAACCTAAAATGAGATACCCATTATAAACGAGTATAGATTAAATAGCAATGGAGTGCAAAATAATTTTGTATAGTATAAGGTTGTGATCTTTACATCTAATCAAAGGATTGAGTACTTTGCTAATCCTATGAGAAGTTGTTATAATTTAGTAATCAATTTGTATTATGAATGTTCCATTGAGTTTAAAAGGGACGTTTTATTTATACAATTTAGAATGGTATGGCTATATAGAAAACAAATAAAGTTTACATACAATTACTTAATAAAGTTGTATTTTAATAAATTTATAGAAATACTGTTAATTTCACTAATGGAAGTATTGTTAAAAACTTCAGGGTAATGCACTTAAACATGTAGCAAAATTAATATAGTTAAAACATGAATTACCAAAGATTTTGCAGTATGCCTGTATGCCTATGAGCAGAATGATAAAACTTTGACTGTTTAGAGGAGGGTACTTAACATTTAGTATTATTATTAAGATCTTTTACAAAATTTATCCTGTATTTTAAAAAAATTAGATGTCAATCAATGATATCTTATAAAGATTTATTTTAAATTCTTACTACAGTAAAATATTTTAGTATTGTTGTGATTAATTAATACTATTATTATCATGATATTAAATGCTGAAATATTTTGATTGTGTTAATGTTTTGTCTAGTTATAAATAGTAAGTATAAGAACTGAAGTTGCATAAAAATTTAGTTTACACATATTTTGTATTTTAATGTTTAAAACACTTATAGTTTATTCAGGAGTGGTTTAATTCCTATTTCAGGTAAAAAGGTAATAAAAGAAAAGATTTTAAATTACTTGGTATTTGTAATTTGATTTAATGATAACATTAAATAGTAATGGATGCATATGTTATTGAGATGATAAAATATTGTTGGAATGTATTAGAATAAAAAAGGACTATGTTTTGAATTTAAGAGTTGTGAGTAGATTGATCCTTGTATGTTAAAGGTTGGTATACTTTTTTTTGTTATCATAGTGGGAGATAATATATGATCATGATCAGTCCTTGAATATAAAAAAAAGAAATATAAGTTTAGGGGTTAATTATTTTATAGAGTTGATTATTAGAATCAGCCAATAATATCTTATCTAAAATCTTATAATTATTAAGGAAAACACAAAAATACAAAAGGTAATATTTCCAATCTGTTTTTATTTTATCTTATTAAAAATAATGCATGATTGATTTTTTTTCTTTAAGAAAATAATATTGTAACTTATTCATTAAAGTTAGTTATTTATAAGTTTGAAAAAAAGACATCTATATATTTTGCTTTTAATAAAAACTGATATATATATTAATAACAATAAGCTCTAATAGGTACATAACACATGATATTTTTATGTATATGTGTTTGTATATGTGTGCAAATATTGATTTTAAATTGGGAATATTTTAAAAGATGACTTTTGCTATTTTAAAAAACAAGTAAACATGATGTATTTTTTTGTTTTTCAGACGGAAAAAATTTAAAAGTTATTATAATTACATTATTTTTAAAATGTTTGTTTAAAAACTTAAAATTCAAAGAAGGCTGCATGTTGTTAGAAATTCTGGACTGTGCAAATGACCTCAATAAGAGTTTTTTGAAATAAAAGGGATAAACTTGAATGTATCAATAACAACCAAGATATAAGTTGATGCCTTCACTAATATGTAAATAGAAAGTAATATAAATAAGCCCATAATATCAAATTGGTTCTCTTATTCTCCTTATTCTTGTATATATATTGATCACTGTAATGAGAGCTACATTCTTAAAGCATTATTTTGCAATAAATATTTTTCAAATATGAAGTATATATATTTTAAGAACCTTTTAGAAAAAAAACAATCTGACGAGAGGGTAGATAAAAATCCAGCATTTAACCTGGAAGACAAACTTAATTCTTTTTGAAGCCCTTAAAAACTACAACTAAATATAATTTATCGTTTGGTGTAGTATTTTAAGTTTTACAAAAGAATTTTAAAATGCTTGCTTAAGTTTAATGTGGATATACATACACACATGCCTGAATAATATGTATATGAGTGCCAAAGGATAAGATTAACAAATTATCAAGGATTCAAAGATAATAATGATTTATTAGTGGAATAATACAATTATAAAATATTAATAAGATCTTGAATGTAAATATATATATGTTCATATATACTTTGTACCTATAGACTATTGACACACTGAAAAATACAGTAATACCTATTTCAAATGGAAAATTTAATAGCTGAAATCTCAAATAAAATCATGCATAGAAATTAATATTTGTTTGAATTCATCTTTTATATATATGTCAATGAAACTAGAATTATAAGGATACATATAACTTCTAATGTGATAATAATCATTAAAAAGGATTAATATGCTCCATTAACTTACTGGAAATTACTAGTTAGCTGAATGGAATAAACTTCAAATATTGTGCTCTTTTCTCATTGGCTAGCATGTTCTAACTCTAGGATTCTCTTAATAAATTATATATATTTTTGGAACTTGGTGAAAGAAATCTAAAAGCAGTAGATCTTTTGATGATAAATATTAGTCATTATTTACAGGTCATTTGTTTTTATTTATGATTTACTACTACGATTTACTACTACTATTGTATTTAATGGGGTTATTTTAATGTATGCTTTATGTGTGAGTGAATATTTGAATGGGTACTTAAAGAAAAATCATAATAGTTTTTTTAATTTTTTGATTGATGATCATACTAGATTTTTGCTTAATAACTTGCTAAGATTCATTCAGTATCTGTCTAATGGACAAATTGTAACAAGTTAGAACTTATTTCATAATTTTATAGGTGGTCCATCTGAAATTAATATATAGATGAGTATTTTCCTCTGGTTTTGAGATTAATCTTTTGTCTAGCATCACTTGATAGTTCAAACATATGCAACCTCATATAGTTTCTCTTTAATTTTAATTTCTATAATATATTCATCAGTTTAGTTTTTTTAATTTTCTATTAGTAAATAAATTATCATTATTATTCATTAATTTAAATTTTGGATTTTTTAAAATTAACTATTATAGGATATACAAATCATAATTCATATTTTAAAAAAATAAACATGGCTACACAAGATCTAACTAATGAGTAATATAAATATTACCATTACACTGGTATTCAACAATTAGTCAAAATTAATCTAATATTTCATGATTGCTCATTGATGTCAAAGCTATTAATACATTTTGAAATAAAAATCTATTAGTATTTTTTATGCTTTTGAATATAACATAAATTTAACACCCATTAGTCTAAGGATTATTCAAAAATAAATACCAATGTAAATTTAATAATAAGTTTTGAATATTATACCAACATGAATTTTAAAACATCTTATTTATAAAAGCCTGCTAAACTCTCATTCATTTATTATATTATGGAGTAGTTTATGAATTGGTACAGCACTACCAATTTCAGCTTGTACATGTATTCATTATATGTTTATGTTATTAAGTTAGTATTATTTTAAGTTCCTATTTTATAATTTATAGGACATTAATAAGAGCTAGCTTATTTATATTTTATTTATTCTCAATTGTATTAGTATAAGTTAGGTACTTAAAGTGAGGATGTATAAACAGAGTCTTTTATTATTATTTTTTTGATCTCAATATTTTTTTATCATTATAAATTTTAAATCTTTAGTTTGGTTTGAAGAGTCTCTATTTCTTGGGCATTTTCCATTGATTTTGTTATCTCATTTCATAGAGCATATTAAAGGGTTTCTCTTTGATTCTGTAATAGATTGGTATCTTAATTTAAGTACATAATGGTCACTTTCTATTGCTCTCACTTTATACCATTACTACATATATATATAATATTTTTCAATAATGAATAATAAATTAACTTTACCATAATTACAATGCTCTTCTCTGAAAGTGCATTAAGCTAATTGTTAAAAATGTAAAAATTGATTTATTCAGATTTAGAAGCATAAACATTAATACTGTAATTGATACTATATGACCTGCAATGTAGATATGTCATGAATCAAATTTTGGTTTTTCATATAATTATAAGATATCAAATTAATAAGAAGTATAAGATCATGGCAACAAAGTCAAATATATTTCTATGAAGCAAATATATAATAATTATTATATTACACATATCCTCACACTTACCATATTGCATATAACGTGGAGAATGCTACATATGTTCATGAATAAAAATTTTATGTGAATCAAGTTGACGATTAAAACTTAGCCTTGTGCCTTATTAATCATCATAACTATCTTTTAATGAGCAACAACTATGCCAATTGAAACACCGCAAAAATAATTTGATCCTCTGACTGAATCTTTTCTGTCATTAATTACAGGAATTTAAAATGTTCTTCTTGTGTCTTCAGGCACAAACAGAAATAATACTTTTGCCAGTTATCTTGAATACTTTACAGCATGTTGTTATATGTAGCAATTTGATCATTATTTAAAAATGACTCATCTCTATTTAAGGTATTGATTTATCCTCCATTTCTCTGTCAAATATTTTTGGTCAAATGTATGTATATCTAATATGAATTATCTGAAATGAACACATTAGAGCTTTTTTTATTTTTTGCAGCAATGATGCAATGTTTGAGACTGAAATGCGCACATTTATGCAAAAAAAAAGTTTGCAATTTCGACCACAATAGCATGCAAACCGTATATGTTATAGTTACGGGTCTTTTTTCTTTCTCTCCGCCATTTTTCTATCTTTTTGTACATCTAAAAAATTTTCCTGTGCGATGAAAATTAGATTTTTTATAGCAATTTTTGTAAAGTACATTATTAAAATTTTATAATTTTTTTTATTCTTTCTAGATTTTATCAACGTATAAACAAAATAACCGCACAAATGGCTTCTTTCACCGCTGAATGTAATTTTGATTGATTCTGATGAAGACTTTTCTGTTTATGTGTTTGATTCTGAGGTTTCATCATATTTTCCCATTACCTGTGACTATTCAATTCCTGATCTATTTCATTTATTTTTTATAGGAAATTATATATTTGCACTGAAAGCAATAGGTATGTTTCAGAGTGGAAGGCATTATCGAAGTGGGTTGATCTGTCACCCGCTGAGTTGAATGCATTTTTTGGTATGGTTATTCATGTTTGTACTATATCACGCATACCAAAACTAAAATTTATTTGGTCTAAAAATGAATATTTGCATCAACCGGTACTTGCTAACTTGCTAGAGTTATGACCCGAGATCGATTTTTTGGTATTCTAAATAATTTACAATGCCTCCCAATGCTGAATCAACAGTAATCATCATCATCTCCCACTGATATATAATAATTGCTTGTAATTCCTTTGGGTTATTTATTTTATTTTATTTACTGTTTTTATTCATTTCATTGTAGATAAGTTTTTAATTACTTTGAAACATATTTTGCTATTATGGTCTCCTGTGAAATAATGCATAATTTAGCTCACCCTCCTCCTCATGATATTCCAATAATATAGTAATTATTTTTTATCCCCATAACTTAGAATTTACTATGTTTTTATTCATTTTATTTTAGAAACAAATTTTTAATTTATTTCATCACATACTTTGCAATTATGGTTTTTTATGAAATAATGCATAATTTAGCTCACACTACCCATGATTTTTCAATAATATAATAATTATTTTTTACCCCCATAACTTACATTTTACTAAAATTGTTACTGTTATTTTTTTTGATCCACACTAAAACCTTGCATTTCTAATAGATATCCCGCATAGAGGGCCTAGAAAAACAACTGCTTGCAAAAATTGAACATTTAGACTTGTTAGTAAAAAAACAAAACTGAAATTGTCACCTTCTGCCACATTACACCAACAATCTGTAACTCAGGTAGGTCATGTTATATATTATTTTTTTCTGCATTTTATGACAAATGTGATGAAGCTGTCTATGAAATTGTCATTTTAGGTTATACCTTTCAAAATTGAGAGTTTGTGAACCAATGTAAAAATAAAGATATTTTAAAATGTGAAAAATCTCCTTTTTTAATTATTTTTTTGTGGTAATGACTACTTTATCAGCTTCATTACATTCTTTCATATTTGCACTTTATAAAAATGTATATATATTTGTTATTTATTGTAATAAATTAGACATTTCATTTAAAATTGTATGTCCTGTAATTTTTTCTTGGAATTCAAAATGGCCGTTCAGGTCTCTAAGGGTTAAAAATATTACTATTAGAATACAAACTTTTAATGCATTGTTCATTTGAAATTTTATTTGTAATTTGACCCTAGAGGATCCTCCACAATAAAATGCAAAAGTTGGTACTTAAAACTTTATAAGAGAATTATATTTTATATAAAAAAAATGAAAAACCTCACAAAATTTTTGACAATTAACCCATGAATTATAAAATAACAGACAGCAAGGCAGTTTATTTCATATGTAGAGAATTATGATGATTGGATATACAATACCTTATAATTATTTTAACTTAGTATTATTAATTACAAATGAATATTCATTTAAAAATTACAGTAAGGTTTAAAATGAATTTAGAAAGTGTTCATGCCTTTCTTTGGTATGCTAATATTACATTATTCTTTTGATTTATAAATATAGGGAATTTGAACTCAGACTTTCAAGAACCCTTCAACTATCTCATACAACTGATACACATGATCACACACATATAGAAAAGATAAATAATCACCAATATACATATTTCATGCTAAACCAGTACTCATCAGTTTGCCCAGATTATCATCTCCCTCACACATATATAATCAGTGCTCAGTTTATATTAAGATAGCAAATCTTTACACTTTAAAGGACAGGCTTTAATCTATTCCAATCTCCAACTTTTCAGCTATCCATATCTTTGAAAATCTGATGATGAAAGCCCATTAACGCTTTTTAATGAAATATATACAGATTAGGTTCCAAACCATTTTTCACATTAGAAAATGACCATTACATGTCCACCCACCACTCATACACAAAAAATGATTTACCCACTTAGATTTTTTAAGAATATTTTGTAAAAAATAAAAAGCACAAAATTAATTGTCTTTAGCAAAAACATCTGCTTTGTATAAAATTGTGACCTTTAAATATCAGTACTGCACTCCATGCTGCTGCCTCACTTGTTTAATGGTAGTAGTAGCTCTAGTTATATCATCATCTTTCATCAGTTATTGATCCATTTCAGGATAAAAGTCTCTTCACATTTAATTTATTATTCTAACACCTAGCTTTTTTCTTAACATCATACTAGAAATTTTTCTTATTTCATACACCCAACTCACGTGTGGTCTCTTCTTAAATCTTTTAAATCTGTTATGATCCATTTTAAACCTTTCAGATGTTCAGTTATTATTATCTCTTTTAGCAATATGTCCAGCCTTGCTTCATATCAGTTTCTTAATTCTTTCAAAAATATAAATAATACCTGTTTATTCTGTCATCCAAGTATTTTATTTGTGATCTATTCTTGTTATTCTTATCATATATTTCTCCTTACTACATTGAGTAGTTTGAAATCTTTGTATTGTTCTTTTGTTCAAGTATAGAAGTTTCAAACCCATAAGTAAGAACTCGTAAAACTCATCTATTAAAAACCTTTCTTTTCAAAAAATTTGTGCATATTTCAATATTAAATTATTTCTACAAAAAGTACTCATCCAAGTTTAATTCTATGATTAATTTCAACCATTATATTTACATCTCTATTAATAATCTGACCAAGATAGTTGTAATTCTTAACTTTTTTAAATTCATGATTATCAATTTTTATTTTCTTCTAAGAAAATTCTTTGAACATTTCTTTAGTCCTACTTCCTTACTTTCATCTGATAATTCTTGCAATATTTCCTGGTGTTCTAAATTATTATTTGTAACAACAATATATTATCTACAAAATGTATTATGACTTGATTAATCTCCATTTACTTTTAACCTTAGCTTTTCATTTTAATCCATAAAATATCTCTTATAAAACTGCTATAAAAAGTTTTCAAGATATAGAATCACCCTAAAATATATCTTTTTCAAGATTAATCTTCTTAATATTATCTTAAAATCTAATCATTTTGTATTTGATAAATATATTTTTCAGAATATAACAATATTCCAAGTCCATATTTTAATGATCCAACGCTTTAATCACTATAGAAATGTTTATAGAATCAAATTCCTTTTTATAATCTATAAATGCAAATTATAATCATAATTCATATTCATTGGATTTTTCTAATAAATTCTCTCAATATTTGGATATTATCCACTGTACTAAAACCACCTTTAAATCTAACTTGATCTTTTGTTTGATTAGAATCCAAAATTCACTGTACATAAGTTGGAATTATCTTGGTAAAGATTTTGTATATAACTGACAGAAGACTAATAAATCTGTATTTTATAATTTCTTTATCATATTTCCTAAATATTAATATTACTATTGCATTCATTCAATCATCTGGTACAATTTCATCATTTAGACATTTACTATATGACTTCATTGACAATATTTCTATTTCTTCATCTGCTTCTTGTAAGGCATCAATTCCTGGAGATTTTTCTTCTTTATAGATTTAACTGCATATTTTACCACTTCATTTAAAATACTGAGCAATTCAGAAAATATAATAACTGCAGGGAATACTTTGTTTTTTTATTCTTTATTACTATATACTTTTTTATATAAAATTCATTCATTAATTTTATGATGAGATCTCTTTTTTTTAATAATAGTTCCATCTTTTTTTTTTATTGCAAACAATTTCTTTCCAATACTATGTTGTTTTATACTTTTGAGATGGTTTTTTTCATATAATTCTTTTTGACAATTTACAATTATATTTTTGATATCATTATGAACTATTTTTCATATTATTTTACAAAACTCTAAATATTCAATTCTTATTAATTGATCATTTTAATATATTTTAAAATTCTCTATATTCTTTATATATTATTATCTCAGTAGAAAATTTACTGGTAAATTATTGCCTTTTTGTACCAATTATTAATTTGCAGTTTTTAATAGAGTATCAGTTATCTTTTTATCGATTTCATTTAAATTTGAACCAATTTCAAAACTGCTAATAATTTCAAACAATTTGCAAGTTCTAACTTAAAGTCATTGGAAAGTTACTGAATATTAGAAATATCAACTGTTAATACTGCTTTCTTAATAGTTTTTGTCTCTTTACTTTTGTATTAAAGCATCTCTTACATTCCATTAACCACATTCTATGTTGAATCAATTACAATATTACAAACTGGATATATATTTTTTCTATTAGTCAAAATATAATTCAAAATCTGTTGTACCTTTATTTGGATGCTTTCAAATCCATTTCCACTTAGCATTTTTCTCAAAACAAGAATTTATAATGAAAAGTTTTTTTTTTCTGTGAACTTCATAAGTCTATGTTTTTTCTCATTTCTATTACTTTAACCAAATTTTAAAAATTTTATATTTCAATCATTTACTAATTCTAGTATTAAAGTCTTCCATAAAAATTTTATATGTTGTTCGGTTTGTTCAAAAGAAATTTGTACATCATATAAAAATACTCTTATTTCTTCATCACAATGACAACTTGTTGGTGCAAAAACCTGAATAATATGCACTTCATATCTTATCTTAAGATAAATAACTAAATAACCATGTCACTCTGTCTTGTATACCATTAATCTTCACAATATTATTTTTTAACTTTTTATTTATAATGAATCTATCTCATTTCATTTGTGTTTCCAACAATTATGCCTTTGCAATAAAGTACATGCTCAGTTTTTGGATCAGCTGTCTCTTCATCTTTTCTTCTAAGTTCATAAAAATTGAACATCTCATTTAATATTAGATAGTTCTTTTCCCAATTCATACAGTCTTGCTTTATTTGAAAGTTATTTGAGTTGTAGATATCTAAATAAAACTTATCTTTGAATGGGAGCCCAGGTCATTTTATTATACTTAGATATTTATAGCAAGTTAAAATTGATATATTATTGCCAAGCTCATTTCTTATAACACTAATACAAATGATAATCTGTAATTTATAAATAAAATATTTGTCCAGCAATAATAATTAACATGAATTTACATTATTATTGTTGGTCTCCAATTATAAAATTTATTTCTCTTACATATTATCAGATGACATATATATATATTGTAACCATATATTTTAGTATAAAATATATTAATTGATGTAACTAGTATAAAAATTTCTCTTTCTTCTTTTGGTGATTTGATTGGCTTGATTTGCACTTTGAACAGATTACTCTCTTATATTATTTTAATAAATTTAAATTTGCTTCTTTCCATATGCTAACTCATATCAAAATGTTTAACTTTTTAAAAATTTGACAACATATTAAATTTGGTAAAATATTATAAATAATAATATTTTATTTTTATTTGTTTAAAATGATCTTAAAAATTATTTCTATTGAATTAAAAAAAACCATTTGTTCAATTAAAATAAATTATTAAAAATAAATACAGTAATTACGTATGCGTCTCAATGTAATAAAAGAAAAGAGCGCGAATTTAGGAGAAGATCGTCTGTTAGTTTGCTTTTGGAGGGAGAAAGAAAAGAAAATGGTAATGGCAAATGGTGTAAATTTGATAAGCTTATTTTAAAATAGTTAATAAGTAAACGGATTACCACAAAATTTGCTATAAACGTAAAAATAACCTAGTGGTATTTAATTAAGATGAATTGCTAAATTTAAAAAGTCTGTTCAAGTCGGCTGGCCAAGTGGATCAAATCACCGGTAACAATTTTCCAATATTACATTTTTAAGATGTCGGAGCTTCCCAGTTTAAAAGAATTAATTGCAAGAGTTTGGTATGTTTTAAAATGTTTATTATTCTACAATTTGGAAAAATTAAATAAGTATTTTAATTACAGAAGTTTTATGAATATGAAAATTTGTTTTTTAAAAAAGAAGTTTAAATTAAAGTAAAATGTTAAAGTTGTCAACGTAGCTTAAAATTTCCGTTTCTAATTCTAATAAAATATAGTATTAATTGATATTTAACTTTACAATGCCAATCATATATTTGCTAGTTAATTTGTTTAACATTTGGATAATAAACCGTCTTCAAAATAGTTAATCAAAGCTATTTCCTAATTTTAACGTCAGTTTGAAATGATTAAATTAATTGCTATAATTAGTATTCCTAGATTTAAGTGTGGATAAATAAATATTAACATGGATGTGATAAATTTGGAACATTTTAATAGAGAAATGTAGAAATTAATAACTTATGAAAAACATTTTCATTTAAGTTCTGCGTGTCATGTTTGAAATTGTTTCTTGTTTATGGAGCCACGTAAAATCGTTATTCTAATAGTGATTATAATAACTAACACAAATGGATAAAATTACATGTTTGGAATTCAACTATAATTATAGCTATTACTTCGTACATTTATTGTTCAACACATCGTACATGGATTTCACGGATCATATTTGTCGTTATAAAATGCTATACAATCTAATTTGTGACACACACACCTGCTAAAATTCATGTATTGAACTATAAAATGATATACATTTAATTTATATCACACACACACCCATTAGATTTTATGTATTTGATGAATAATTCATTGCTTTAATTTTATCGTTATATGAACTTGCATGTGAAGTTCATAAGTTATATTTTATTAAGTTTAAATTAATAGGGGTTGAATAGAATATTTATTCAAGAGAATAGCGCTTGCGAAAAAGCTTAAAAAGTACTGAATGAATTCATAAGATGTATCAATCTTTATGAGTTATTTTGTTAGTCTTTCCAGATTTATATTCCTATACTAATATTACTTATATTATATTACACATGTTTTATTTTAAGAAAGATAAGTTAGTACATTAGTTGTCCTGATTAGCGTAACATTTATTATGCAAGAACCCACATTTGCTAGAGTGTTAGTGTTTTCTGAATGATCAGAATAACTGAAGGGGATGATTTTGCACTTTAATGTGAAGTAAATAGTAATGTTGTTTTAGAATGTAAAGGGCATTAATCTGTGCTGGTGGTTAATCCGCAGATTACTTTATTGCTAATTTTGTATTTTACACTCATTCCTGCGCTGGTGGTTAATCCGCGGAATGGTGTACTTGTACTTATGGCTTTATGATGGTGTATAAATCCACAAAACGTTTAGTGTTATTTAATTCCTCCGTGTAGATGAATACATCCACAGGAATATGTTTTACTTCATAGATATAAGTTGGGCAAAGTATTTAGTTAATCTGCTAAATCATCTTCTTTCATTTGTAAGCATAATTTATAAGTTAGATCATCAACTTGTAGCAGGACATTCTATTCAAGTTACTTCATAATAATTAACTGTTGGTTGATTATTATTTACCGGAGTGTAAGTTTAAATTATCACTTTATTTAATGATTGCATTGTAGCTAAATCCTACAGACATAATATTATTTATTATATTATTATAAGTTTACGGTATGGATTTATTGAATCTGGAAATGACGTTAAATATTTCATGAGTTGATGCTGAATTTAGTATAATTTTCTCAATATTCCTTGTATCAAATTGAAATATAAGGTATGATTAGGTTCTTAAAAACTGTACCTATGAGATGTTATTGAAGAAAGTCGATGGGATTATAATTTATTTATTTATTTGTTTATTTATGTCTTTAATTATAACATTGGAATTAATTACTTATTATTCATAATTTTGTAAATAAAAGTTGATTTATAATTAAACCTACTGTGCCGTTGCTATGTGTCATTCTTAAAATCAGAAATCATAAACCTGGGATAGAGCATACATTGAAATACATACTATCGTCAACATGATATAAGAGTTTATTGATATTTTTGAGAAATCATTTGATGCTTTTAGTCTTTGGTAGTTTATGATGTGTGGGGTACAATAAAATCCCATTTACCTTTTCCATCATTTTGGCTTTGCGTAGTTGATTCTGGTATACAACATCAATTAATTATTAAACTTGTAAACAGATTTACCAAATAATGACACGATTAAATATCTTTACTTAACGTTTTTAAATTGTCATTCGTCAGTATAATAAGAGTCTCAATGATATAGTAAACTATAAAAGAACCAAAGTATTTATGTTTATTTATTGCAAAGCTTTACCTGGACTAGCATCTGTATTAGAAATCATATAGATGGTTTAAAATTTCATAATCTTATGTAATTCCACAAATTATGCCATCTTGTACATGGTCGGCCATCGGGTCTCATACAATAAAAATTGCAAATTAAGGTTTGAAAATAATAACATTACACTTATAATTTGATTAAAGTATTTTATCATAATACTATGGTAGTTCTTCGCGGTACACCCTGGCTGCGATCAAATTAAATCATAAAAAGTTTATGTTAGATCATTAGTTTGGTCTGTGGTAAGTTGCCCCAGATGTTGATTGTGGTCTTTCGTGCATAAAATAGATAGCATGATATGCTTTTGGATACAGCTCTTAATAGCTGACAATGTGCAACGGGAATTGATCAGTGATAGAAGTTACGATTCTTAGTGCATTTGCGTTTCTGTAGTTGGGACCACACAATTTACGGTTACAATTTTGAGTGCCGCAGTGGGTTCAGCACGATGGGTAGTTGAAGGGGTGAACGGATGGTTACAATATATATATGCAAAGATGTAATTAAAAGTTCATTATCTTTTTTTTTTTAAAGTTAAAACCAAACATTCACTGCCATTAAAAATTATATATATAAAGGAAAATGAAGCAAACACATAGAACAAATCGTTGGAGAAATACTATAACAATATTAAAAAAAATTGATCCAATTTTTTAAAAACTATCATTTTAATTCTTGTAAAGTAACAACTTTAACATTAAAAAAGATATTAATAAAATTAATGTTATAAATATATTTGTAAAGTATAACAAATCACACATAGCTATTTAATTTAACATAGATTGGAATTTCAATATGTATGATTTCAAATTAACTGTTATTAAAACAGGAAAAACTCTCTATAAGTATTGCCATTCAGTGCAAGCCAGAGTAATCATGCATGCCAGAAGGCTTGTGCATAAAATCCCCATCTAGTGCCTACTCATCTAATATCTCCAGACTAGTTTCTGACTTGTAGCCTTTGTCAGTGAGGAGTCTTGGATCTGAGAGCACTGCACCTAGATCTTAGGATTTAATGCAACTCTCCAGCAGCCACCTTTTATCTCTACTTAATTACAAAACTATGAGTCTTAAACTGAAAACATTGTAATATTTTTAAACCAAACTCAGCTTATATAGTCATATAGGTCTGAACTCAGTTCAGTACCAAATTGAAAGCCCATATGTTACTTTCAGTGAAGTGAAAAAAGATCTAGAGTGACAATGAGCAGCAAATATTGGGGGGTGGGGTGCAATTTTAATACATTAATCATTTTTAAATCTGCTTGTTATTCATTAAATTTCTGCCTTCAGATATCTGTAGTTATTATGAAGTTCTATATTTAATTTATTATTCTGCCAAACAGAAAATACTTTGTATTTCCTTTTAATCAAATTAATAATAAAATAATTATCAGAAAACCAGTCATAATTCTTTTAGTAAACCCAAGAATATATTTACTTATACCCATAACACACTCTTTAACAGAATTTCATGCTTTAGTAATATGACAATTCTGGAGGTACATATTAGTAATTTTAGTGTTTAATAGCTGCTGAAATTTATTACATGTAGTGGATACTTTTAAAGAACTGACATTAATTTTCTTGTGAACATGATTGAACTAAAATCTACTTTTTAATGCATCTATCATTATAATCTTGATGTGCATTAATATATGATCCACATGACAATCTGCAATTGTAAAAACTTATTTAATATGAACTTTTTTATTTATTTCTAACTATAATGTAATTTATTAAGTACCATTGTTATGAGAAAAAATGCATTCATGTTCTTATAGTAGTTTTTTGGTGTAAACAAAGTATTTGTGATAATTAACTCATATGTTTTTTTGAATTTACAGCACCACTGTTTGTTAAAGTCTATTATTTGTACCAATATGTGCAATAAAGCTAAAAAAATTTGGTCTTTTGATGGTATTTCTGTAATAATGCTATCCAGAAAAGAATAAAAACTTTCTTTAAATTCTCTGAATCTAAAGTTGGAATATAAGCAATAATAAAATGAGGACTAGCACCAAGTGCAAAACAAGTTTTAACACCATTAGTCTTTCATTAATACAATGAGGAATTCTAACAATAGAAGACAATAAATTAGACTTTACAGCAAATTAATACCATGCATTCTCCTTTCACTGATTGATCTTCCCCTTCCAAAATAATTTGTAGACATCCAATTATTCTATTAAATTTTCTTTCTCCAGGAGATGAATTTCACTAAGAGAAGGTATATTAATCTTAAATCTTGATAACTTCATCTTCCATTTTAGTCTTGAAGAGTTTAATCAAGTGATTCCATATTTCTATATTTTTAAAAACAATATATTTATATTACTTATCTTTAGTACTATCATTACTACTGATATTATTTCTATTGCTCTAATAAGTAATCTTCTAGGGATGACAATCTAACCAAACTCTGTGAGACAGGTCATTTTTAGATCACATTTTCTAGATCCCTTTCCATTTTCACAGTAGGTGGGAGGATTTCTCATTATCAATGAAAAATGAAATGTTAGAAATTCTGTGTGTATAGTTAAAGTTTTGAAATAAGTTTGCACAAATACACAATCTCATTGTCACAGTTAGAATAGGGAGATGGCTGATGGCATGAGAGACTCTTATGTACTTGGAAAAAATATTATAAAATGCTATTGCAATTGTGATGCTTCAGTTTCCAGTTTCTTATGGAGAAAAAAGACAGCAAGTAATATTTTTTTTGCTCATCTAGAGTTTTCAGCTCTTTCCATGATATGCTACATTCATTCAGTAAACTTGGCATTGAACAATTCCAAATAGTATACAAATAGCATAAACATTATTTTTCAATTAGTATGATGCTGCTTCTATCAGGCAGAGAATTAGAACTTTGTACATGATCAAAAAGATCTGATAATTATAACATATTTCTACATATCTTACTATAAATATTTCAATGTTTGACATTCTTTGGACATCTTATTATTCAGTAAGATGAAAAAGACAATGTCACTTTGTTTATTGACTACAGCTATTTTATCATATAAATTTTCAGAAAAGAGTATCTTTGAGCATATTAGGAATCTATAAAATAATTTCAAATGGCTTGATTTTCTTTGACAATTATGATGTTACTTGTTTCCATCATGTAAAGAATTGTAACTTTGTATATGATGCAAAGAAATATCTAGCAAATTGAAATGTTATTTTTAGGGTTAATGTATAGTGTTTCCCATTCTTAATGTCATCAGGTCATTCTATAGAATTTTAAAAAATCATTACGTTCTTTATTAAAGGCAGATGGTTTTATTATATTAATTATCAGTGAAAGAAACTAGTTTTAAGCTTGTCAGGTATTTCCATTAAATGTTTGACATGATAAGAAGGAATGTTTCAGAATTTTCTAAAGATGCTAAGATTAATTTTATCCAATTAGGTTTTTATAGCACCTATGCATGACATGTCATAACATAATTTACTGACTTTATGGAATTCTTTGGGAAAGTAATATTGAAAAAGAATTAATTAATAATAGTGTTAAATTAATTGAATAAATTTTATAATCTCACAAAAAACATTATATAAATGCTCCGTCAGATAAATATATGGAGGGAGGGGGATATAGTCAATGATTTATGAGATAGCATTGGCCGGGACATGAACCCGCAACCCGGGCAACTGCCTGCTAGTGCAAGGTGGTCGCACTGATCTCTCGACCACCAATGCAAGACATTTATGAGATTCTTGAACTAGCAAACTAATGAGGATTGCATAGAGAAAAGTTGCAGCTGAGTTTAGATTTAATAATTTGTGAATGTTGTTGTTTTTTGTTTTGTTTTAATAAAACTTTTTTAAAATTGACACATTATAGCCATCTATTATTACATACGGATTCAGTCTGCTAAAAGGCAAATTTATAGTTGGTTCGCTATAGACATGATTTTCTTTTTGAATAAATAGAACAAATTAAGATCTTTTTGTAGGCGGCAAAGCATGCAGAAATCTATTTATTTGCTATCTCTAGTTGCTAATTACTTATTTTAATAATTTCATTTCAATAAAAATTTTATTAACAATAAATAGTGATTACATATTAATAAAGGATAAATAAATGAATAAATTGTACAATAATATGATTATATAATGTTCTATTTGTCATCTGGCTAGATTATGTTATGAGAGCACAATTGTTATACTCTTATGTGGTTAGGTATAGTGAAGAGATTCTAAGAACTTGTTTAATGGTATTAGCATTTGTAATATAAACATGAATATTTTCTTTTATAATTGACTATTCTATAGTGCTGGGTAGGTGGGAATTGATAATCAGGAAAAGGAAAGAGCAGTTAAAGACCAGGTGTCATCAAAGACTTTATTGGAGGCAAGGAGCTGGTCACGTTTCTTTATTTTTTTGAGCATTTGATAAAACAATGGTATGATTTGTGATGGGGGTAATTCCATGAGACTTTTGCATCTCACTATTCATATGGAATAAAGGACAAAGGTAGAAAGCCTTATTATTGAAAAAAATCCATTATGAATGGCATTATCAAGTGAGAAAATCATATCAGGTCTTATGTTGGAATTGATTATAATTATATCTTTCAGAGTTTTAAGTCTTGGGCATCGGTGTATAATATAGTCTATGGTTTCATCTTCATGAGAACACAGACCACATATAGGGTCAATGCTGGTAAAACCTATTCGGTGATAAAGAAATCAATTCGTGGGTAGCGCATTAAGATTTATTTTAATGATGAAGTCAAGGAATTTGGGTTCCAGACTCCATCTTTTGAAGTGTGTAATGAGTCTTTGGTTGGTTACTTTTAGGCTGGTTTTAATGGGTTGTTGATTATAGTTGATTATATTGTATGCTTCCCATAAGGTGATTTTTTGGTTAAGGTTAAAGGGTATTATCGGGTTATAAAGTTGTAGGTGTTCTATTAGGGATGCTATCCATGAACTGGAAGAGGGTGGAGGACGATCTGTCAGTGTAATTTTTTTAATAATGTTAGAGTATTCGCAGGAGAGGATCAGATTATGTAGAGTGTTGTGGGTTTTCTGTAAAATGATTGCTTGTATTGAGTGGAATGACCTGCGTGGTCGTTGGATACCTTGCAAGCTAATAGCAACTGTCCTTCCTCTCCAGAGAAGTTTGGTGCATAATCGGTTAATTTTATTTTGAAACTGTTTAGACATTTTAACGAATGGAAGATAATATGAGATTTTTGGCATTATGATCATGTTGAGGAGGCCAACCTTTCCATATAATGAAAGGTATACTCTAGAGAGTGAAGTGGTGATGGCTTCAGTTGAATGGAGGATTGCATCTTGAATCTCTCTTGTCATTGCAGTTGGAGTTTTGTAGATTGGGAAACCTAGGTATCTTTGGGGTTTTGCAGAAAAGGGAGAGTTAATTTGTTTACCAGACATTATCTTCCAGATGGAAGATTTGTTAAAATTTATTTGTAGGCCAAGTTTCGTTGTATTTCTGTTTAATATGTTCATGAGATGGGGAAGATATTTAATGGTGGGAAGCACAACCATGATGTCATCTATATATGCAAATACATTGAAGTTTTTATAGCTGTTTATATATAAATGCAGGGGTGAAATAGAATAAACACGTATCAGTGTTGTATTAAGTATATGAATCTATTAAATTATATATATTGCACAGTCTTTTAAAACATATATTCAGATATCTAAAATAACATTTGTTTAATGTTAGACAAATAATATTTTATAAAAACATTTAAAAGAAAATAGTTAAGCTCCGACTGACAAAAAGGCATGTGATGCTTCTTTAAAACTCAAACATAAAAAATGGCGGGAATCACTAACAGAGAATGCTTGAATTATTTTATTTATTTTTTAAATCATTATTTCATCTGTAATGAAACATCAGCAACAGAAGCAGCTGTAAAAGTTGTGAAGTTTCTACTGTTATCTTTTGTCACTATCAGCGACATTTTCTTCGTATCTTAAATGATCTGGAAAGAGCAAAAATTTTGTAAGCTTTTATGGTTTCAAAAGCAGCCCGCCCGTTTATTTATTTAATAATTATGTTAGCCCGAACACATTGTTAAGACAACACTTAATTTCCGTTGCTCGTTTTCTTCTTTTAATATCCCTAACTTTTGTTAGAAATAACAATAGTTCTTAATGAAAAACCTTTTATTACTTTGTTTATCTTTCATAGATTTTAGCTTCAGTTATTAGGGAACGCCTAATTCTTTAGGAACTGTAGTATATATATTGATCTAACTTAACGTATATTAATTATAATCGTTTGAAAGTGTTTGAAGATCAATTTTTTTTAAAATCTTCAAATATATATATATTTTATTAAAGCCTATGTGTCTGAATTTGTTACTTTTGCTCGCTTATAGAAGATTAAATATTTAATTGCCCTGTAAATTTAACTAAATATATGCGGCATTTAAAATGGCGATTTCAAAAACTAATGATTGCAGAATCGATTTTCAGGGATAAAAAAAAATAGTAAAGAACTTTTTCATTTGGACAATTGTAGAAATTGTTCTGCTCAACAGGTCACTCGGGTGTTCCAACGTCACGACATTCTCGAACAACTAAATATACGACTTTTTATTTAGATATCTAAATAAAACTTGTTAATATTAATTGTCAATAAATAACTTTCGTTTATCATTACGATCAATCTTTAAATATATATATAAGTAATTAAATGCAGATTTGTTGATTGAAAAAAAAAAAAAAACATATTTTAGCTAGATTTCAAAAATAATTATTTTTCTAAGATTACAATAAAAATGATTGTTACTAAATTTTTTGCTAAAAAACATTTTATCGATCAGCTATAAATTAGCTTTTTCCTAGAATATTTTTTATCTCTTGTAATCCAATCTTAATATTGCTCTGATCTATTCTTTATATATATATTTTACTAAATACAGTGTCTCTATTAATTTTTTGTTACTTCCAATTCTTTTTTCTCTTTCTCTTCTTAGTTTTTTTTATATTTTTTATGGGAGATAGTATTATAACTACCATTAAATTAATCTTAAAGAATTATTGTTTTGGTTGAGTGTGGTAAGACCGAAAAGTTAGTGATTGATGATGATTAAAAACTAAAAAAAAAATACAGATGGGAAATAAAGTGTTTGCCTAAATAAAAGTTTCTTACATATAATGTATTTTCATTTATCAGTATGTTTTTTTAATCTGTACCATTACTTGTATTTTGAGAACATTATTGTTTTTATTATCAAAAGTAAATTGATTATAAATTTGAAAGAATATATATATGTAAGTGAAAACAATATTATATTTAATTTTTTTTATATTTTAAATTAATAGTTTAAATTCAGATTTATCAAACTAATAAAACATTGTTTCTCCTGATAGTCACAAAACAGATTTAAATAGCAATTAAGATAGAAATTTATTGACAAAATATCATGAAGCAGATTTAATATGAATTTTAAGAGAGACTAAAGTATATAAATACTTTGAAAAGATTTTGATATCTTTATAAAAATAAATTCTACCAGGTGATTTTATTATATTTTAACTTTTCATAATTTGATTTTGGTTAATGATTATAAATTAACTATCCTCTATGTTTTGGTATTCTGTATCAAAATATTACATATAAAATAAGGTTATTAATGGAAGTTACGAGACATATTGGAAAAATTATTGATTTAAAAATGGTACCTATATATTGACAAAATGCAAGTTTTAGTTTGTTTTTTAAGTTGAGAGCAAATAAGCCTAAGACATCCAAAGATGACAGAAAACTAGATTGTAGCAAATAACAATAGATGAAAAATTTAAACAATTTGATTAATTTTGCTAATAGTAATGTTCATAAAGTTCAACCATAATTTATAGAAAGGTAGTATATTCATAACAATAATACTGAAGATTATTGCATATACATAAGACTTATTCGGTGACTAAATATGGGGGACTTAGAACACCTTGAAAATCAGAATTTTAATTTCTGATTTATCACATGGAACATATAAAAACTGGATTGTGGAACCTGTAAATAATTGGAAATTTTTAAATATGCTCATTATGAGATAAAAAATATATAATCAACAGGCATATCAGTAACTTGTATATGTTTATCAAGATGTGAGTTTAAAAAGGCTTTGGATAATTTGTTCTATTTTTTTAATAAATAAATTACTATAAATGAAATTTGAAAAAAGGATTTCTAAAGGAGCTATTAAAAAATTTCTCCTGACAAAAATGTGGAAAAAAATCATATATGTTTTTCAAAGTGATTTTTTTCTGTTAACAGTATAAATATAATTGGCTAACAATGAATGAAGTTAAAAATCTTTAAAAAAACATTGTAATTGATTAAAGAAGCTTTTAAAAAATAGGCAAATATTTTATTTTCCTCAAAATCTTTCCTTGATTTATGATTAATTATGACAAATCATGTTTCTTATACGCTAGAGGAAATTATTTTTTTCTGGATGTCCTAATTTTCTGATATTTGAATGTTATATTCAGTTACATCTGAAAATAGCTATTTGCAATAAATAAAAATGAAATATAAATTTATAAAACTGCATATCCAAAAACTTCATCTGTCAGACATTTTAGTTGTTTCCTGAAACATACAAACATACAAAATAAAATAATCTCTCTAGCATATGGTTTGTCATAATTGGTCATAGATAAGAACAAAGTTTTTAAAAAAATAATACATTTTCCCTCTCTTTTTTATTATTTGTTTTTTAAGCTAATCCATTAGTTGCTAAAGATGAGTATAGCTGAAACACACAGGCTTATATATACCTGTGTCTATATATATTAAAGATGAGTATATAAATAATGTTTTGAATCAAGGTTATTCAGCCTTAAGTAATCCAAGGACCATATTAAAAAAATATTTATATGAGAGCTGCATCCAAAACAATCAATATAGTACATACATTAAATTATTAGAGTCCTATCATTAATTAGATTTAGTGGGCATTTCAAAAATATAAAAAAGAAAAGTTATGGTGTTCATAAAAGTTTTTATTTTAACAGTAGACAAAGTACAATTATTTATACTATGACATTTTAGCTAGAGCTTTGTGATTGTTCATTTTCATTTAATAAGCTGTTACATCTATTTTGATGCTTATAGTTGACAATTATAGTATCAAATGTTTTAGGCATGCTATACAAACCCTTACCATAATCATGTGAGCTATGTTTTAGAAAATTCTGTTTTAAATGTAATTAATTATAATTATTTTTATTACCTAAGATATATAGTACTAAAATATTTATTTTATATCATACCAGATGTGGGAAAGGCTTGAAAAATTAATATAATATATCCTAGTTGCATTAATAGGTTTAAGAAATATATCATATACATACTGATTAATGATTGTACATAGAGGTGATTTGAAAAAACATTAACTATTGTATTAATTTTCACTTCAGATGTAGATGCTCAAAAATATTTTGTTATTCTTGTGTTGGCATTAAAAAATGTAATTTATTTTGAGAATTATAAATCATATATTAAAGTAATAAAAAGATTAATATATAAATAATTAAAATCTCCATCCAGTATAGCAATTTCATGACCTGGTAAGATCTTTGGGGATGCAGCTAATAAAACTAAAAGTTTTTTTTAATTTGTTATCAAAGTAATTGCAATATACAGAATAATAAAATATAAAATAAATCAGTATATAATTTATTGCCATTGATAATATTTGTTCATTATTTTAATTATTATATTAATTAGTATCATTTTATGTTTAATGAAATTGTTTATATATAAATATAGAAATTCTTAATAAATTTAACACAGGAAGTGATCATCGATTAGTAAGGGGTAAGATACATGTTAATGTAAAACTAGAGAGACAAAAATTATTAAGAAAAACTATATTTACAGTTGATATTCCTAATCTTCAGAAACATTCTAATGAATTTAAATTAGAACTTACAAATCGGTTTCAAGTATTAGTAGATTTTGAACATGATTCAGATTTGAATGAAATTAATACGAAAATAACTGATACACTTTTAAAAACTGCAACAAAGATAGCTGGTAGAAAAAAGCAGCAATTGACTAATAAAATTTCTACTGAGACTAGAGAACTTATGAAGAAAAGAAGGAATATGAAGATATGCAAGAATGATGCATTAAAAAGAATTGAATATCTCGAATTTTGTAAAATGGTGCGGAAAAGAGTTGAAAATGATATAAGAAAGTATAACTGTGAACTAGCAAGAAAAGCTGTAGAAGAAAATAAAAGTCTTAAGAATGTAAAACAACATTTTGGTATTGGTAGGAAATTTATATCTGCAATAAGGAAAAAAGATGGAATTATTACTAAAAAGAGGGATGACATTATGAAATTGGTAGAAGATTTTTATCAAGAATTATATAGTAATAAAGAACAAGTACCTCCTATATCTATTACATCTTCCGAATTGCCCAGAATTTTAAATGAAGAAGTGAGAAATGCAATTAAATGTATGAAAAAAGGAAAGGCTCCAGGTAATGATGGAATTATAATTGATATATTAAAAGAAGCAGGTGAAGAAACAGAAAAAATATTAGCAAAGTTATATACCAAATGTCTAAATGATAAAGATGTACCGGATGATTGGAAAAATGCAGTAATAATATTAATATTTAAAAAAGGTGATAAAGAAGATATTAGAAATTACAGACCTATCAGCCTTTTATCAGTTTTATATAAAAATTTTACCAAGATAATTACAACTCGTCTACAGAGAACCTTGGATTTTCACCAACCAAGAGAACAAGCTGGATTTAAAAGTGGTTTTAGTACAGTAGATCATATTCAAGTATTGAGAGAAGTTATAGAAAGGACAAATGAATATGAGTTGTCATTGTGTTTGGGATTTGTAGATTATGAAAAGGCATTTGATTCTATAAACATTTCTTCAGTGATTAAAGCATTGGATCATCAAGGTATAGATCCAGGATATTGTCATATTTTAAAGAATATTTATAAAAATGCAACAGCAACAATTAGATTACATAATGATACTGGGAAAGTCAACATTGAGAAAGGTGTAAGACAAGGTGACTCCATATCTCCAAAACTTTTTACAGCAGTGCTGCAAGAAGTATTTTGTGGATTAAAATGGGAAACTAAAGGAGTGAAAGTATATGGAGATTATTTAAGTCATTTAGATTTCGCAGATGATGTAGTTGTTTTTGCAAATAATGCTTCCGAGCTGCAGGAAATGTTGCAGGAGTTATCAGATGAAAGTAGGAAAGTAGGACTAAAGATAAATGTTAAAAAGACTAAAGTAATGTTTAATCGATTTGCTCAAAATATGAAAATAAAGATTGATTATGATGAATTAGAAGAAGTTAAGAGTTACAAATACCTTGGTCAGATTATTAATACAGATGGAAACATAATAGAGGAAATTAATCATAGAATTAAACTTGGTTGGAGTGCTTTTGGTAGAAATAACTTGATATTAAAAGGAAATATGCCTATGTGTTTGAAAAGAAAGGTTTTTAACAAATGTGTTTTACCAGTTCTTACTTATGGATCTGAGACTTGGACACTTAATAGAAGATCAATACAGAGACTTCAGACCACTCAAAGAAGTATGAAGAGATGTATGTTGGGAGTAACAAGAAGAGATCGAAAACACAATGTATGGGTAAGAGAACAAACAGGTGTTACTGACCTCATTGAAAAAATTAAAAGATTGAAGTGGAGTTGGGCTGGACATATTGCTAGAAGAGATGATAATAGATGGACAATTGAAATTTTAAACTGGATTCCAAGAGATTGTAAAAGACCCAGAAGGAGACCACATGTAAGATGGATGGATGAAATAAGAAAATGTGTAGGGGTGATGTGGAGAAGAGAAGCTAAAGATCGGAGAAGATGGATTAAACTTGGAGAGACCTTCATCCTGCAGTGGATTGATAATGGTTGATAATGATGATGATGATGATAGAAATTTTATTATGGAACAGTGAATACAAGTAAATGGATGATAGAATCAGAAGGTGAGATCAATAAATTTGGATTTCAGTACTTTACAATGAAAAACAGGAATTACACATTCTGCTAATTGATAAAAACCAAACAAGGTTTGAACATTCTATTACAAAGGAAAAGGGAAATGTTTTTTGATAACCAAACCTCAGGCTATACTTTAGTGATGTCATTTGACTTATAGAATGTAATCTTTATTTTATAAAGTAAGGTGTTTTTTTACATTTTTTTTTTTATAGTTAGGACAAAGATACCATTAGCATTGTTGTTCAAAAAATATAATATTTATCTTATATGTATCGTTAATGTCTCTGATGTTCAATGCCATTGTGGGTAAAGATACCTATTGGAGGGGGGAGGGGCATTTCATGGATCTTAAACTTTAATATCATTTATTTTTTATGTTCTTGTAGTGCATTTAAACAAATTTTGGGAATCTATTATAAATTCTGCATACAAATGTAATGTATGTGAAACAGCATTACTACCAGATATTAAAGAAACTGCTATATTTATTAAAAGCTAATCTTACTTGTTTTTTTTTTTTAACTTAAGCATTATTTGCTATTGGTTAATTGGAATTACAAACATAACTCAAGTACTTTAGTTTGAAAAAGTTCCTGTCAAAAACTCAAAATCCAGTTTTAGTCATCTCCAGTTTGATAAAAAATATTAAATAAAAAAATAAACAAACTAAAAATGTATAAATATGAATTCATTAATTCTCACATATAAATAGTGATATGAATTATTTTTTAGTTATTTTCTTGCTTCATGCATTTATTTAGACAATCATTTCTGAGTTTTTTCCTATTACGGTGAAAGCATTTTATATTCACAATATTATTGCAATAGTCTTAAACTACTAAATTAATGAATATAGCAATTCTGATAAGTTGAAGAGAAGCTGTTTTAGTGATGAAATTAATTTGATTTGAATACCTATATATATATAAAGAAAGTTACTGTTAACACTAACTGAAATAATTATAGAAAATATACAAACCATTATACAATTACAAATATCCAGTAACGCCCTCTGTTTAAAGATCTATATCTTAATAATAGCAAACCTTAAAATGATACCATTATTAAAATGATACTATTATTAAAATGATACTATTATTAAGATATAGATCTTTAAACAGAGGGCGTTACTGGATATTTGTAATTGTATAATGGTTTGTATATTTTATATATATATATAATGTGCTTTCTTTCAATTTATCATTGTATTGTTTTTTATGGTAAATAATTAATTTAGTTTTATATTAATTGTTTTTGTTGATATATGAAAGTATGTAATTTTTAAAATATATTATATCATATGTTTGTATATTAGATCAACTTAATTTACAAATGCTGCATGTTTTAACTACAAGTTATTTAGATAACAATAATTTAGCAAATATATAAATGATTTATGGATTTGAATTAAATGTAATAATTTTTAAAAAAATATAAAGTATAGATATATGTTTAAAATATATATTGTGTAGACTTTGTATAGCAGCAGTTTCAAACATTTCTAGAGTGATTTAAAAAATGCTGTGGATGCAATATTATCTTATCACAAGTCAATAATTTGGTTTTATTGTTGCATAGAAAATATGCAAAAGTGAATGTTATGCATTATAGCAATGTATTTCACAGTATTTAGAAATGTTAAAATCTAATTTAAATAAATAATTTTTAATAAGTAAATTAGCTTTGAGATAAATACTTTTCAGTAAATTGAAATTCAGTGAACTAAGAATCATATTCACATTAAAGATTTTACACTAAAATTCACTTAATTTATTGAAAGTTTTTTTGTTGTTAATGTTGAAAACTAAAGAAACTATTATCCATAAGATGAAATATAATTACAATAAATGAGGTGTTACAATTTTAATTTTCTGTTTGCATTTTTTACATTTTATTTAAAGTATTGATTTTTACATTTAACTTTTATTTTTTGTTTTTATAATAGATTTAGCTATATATGATATTAGTTTAAAATTTCATCATTTTTGACATTTTATTTATTGTTTTACAAATCATAGCATCACATACTCTTCTAATTTACATTTAATATCTGTGTTAACAGCAAAAATTCCCTCTATCATTGTATTATTTAATGCTTTTTGTTGATAAAGACTGATATAGCCAAAAAATAATCTGGGGATTTGGCTGGCACTTACATCTATGTTCATTGATACTCTTATAAAAATGAATTTAGATTAGCCTGAGAGAGTTGATCACTACTACCGATATAGTTGTTTTTGCAGTGACAAATATTGGAAGATATATATTTAGGCAGTTATCCTCTAAGAAATTGAGTTCTTCATTGCAGAATCAGATTTGAAAAGACCAAAAAGATCTTAGAGTATTCCTTTCTGTTGTTTTAAAAATAATGTTATTAATATTTTCAATAACTGAAAATTATGAGATTTATTTTCTGACAGCATAAATGCATTTATTTTAGTATTAAGATATGTTACATCTATAATTTGTTTTTGTTTTTAATTAATCTTAACTAATTTAAATATGATTTATTAGTAAATAATATTTTAAAAAATAATTAACTAAAACTAAAATAAATAAATTTAAATGTATTATTTGTATTTACTTAATTATGGTTTTAGAAGATAAAAATTTGATAATATAATAAAAATAACATCATTTTTGTTTATTGTTTTATAAATTGTGACTTAATTAAAAATGACAATAAAAACATAATGCTTAAAAACTATTATTCTATTTTGTTTGAAAATATTATTATCTAAAGAAAAATTAAATTTAAGTAATATTAAGTGAATAAATTAAATATAATTTGTTAGTTAATATTGTTTTTTTTTAAAAATGCACTAATAAATTACGTTTAATTAAAAAAATTTTTTAATTAAATACACTGTATTAATGTAATTTTTGCTGAATAATTGTTTTAAAAAATAATCAAGTAAAAATAAATTTACATTCATTATTTACTTATATTTATTTAATTACTGAAAACAAATTTGCATTGTGCATGTGGCAGAAAATTTATAAAAAAAATATATCTTTTCATGCACTGAAGTGTTTGGATAATAGACTTACTGATATTATTTTTCTATTGATTTTTTGAAAACAAACATTTAGCATAGAATTCCAAACTTTTTTATTTTTATATTTCATTTATAAATGAAAATCACAAATATCTGACATGATTTTGTTAATAATTCTACTTTTTCATTTGTGAGAAACTATTCTGAGTATATACTTTGGCTACATTGGCCATTTGAAGCTGTTGCATTTTTTTTTTTGTTTCCATTTGCTTTAAAAATGAACTTATAGCAAAAGATGACATTTTTGAGAGATATCATATACAGTTGTAAATCAATACATATTATTTACAAATTATAAAGATATATTAAAAGTCTTCCTAAAAAAGTGTATTATGAACACTATAATTTTTTTCACATTATAATAGTGCTGTCATTTGTTTTAAAAATGAACTTTTAGCATAGAATTGCAATTTTTTTGATTTTATATGCTGAGTATAGTTGAGAATCAAAATGTAATATATATATATAGTTTTTTATATGCATACATGAAACAGATAAATACATTTGGCATGATTTTTTAATCTTTCATTTATCTTGATTTTTAACAGATTTAATTGTTTTCTCTGGCTGTAAACTTTTAACTTTAATTTTAATATTAACCCATTATTCTATATCAGAATATAATAAATTTAATTTCATTTGATAGATATTTTTAATTAAAAATAAAATAAAGTTTAAAAAATTGTATTTGAATTTTGAAAATATTGAAAAAATTAGATTGCAATCAAAACAAAAAATTGTTTCATCATTCAGCAGTCAGAAGCAGATTGATTTTGTAAAGCCAACAAAATCTTTTTTTATTGATATTTTTGTGAATAAATATATATATCAATATTTGATAAATCTATTAAATTATGCTTTAAAATATGAAATTTTGTTTATCTTTTTTACAATTTTGTAATAAATTCTAACAGATAATTGGTGATCAGTTTAAAAAGGCATTTTAATCAAAACTTTATAATTTGCTTTGTAACTGCTAAGCTGGATTGTTTTTAATAATTATTACACAATTATTGGCAAAAACAATTGTGAATATTAATAATTTTTAATTAAAAAAATCAAATTTGAGTTATTCTAAAAATTTTCTTGAAGTAATCTTTCAAAACATTTAGAATGAAAGAGGAATGACTGAAGTCAGATTTATATTTGAAGCCCCTCAATTTTCACTTATCTTGACATGTTTAGACTTTTTTTGGAATTAAAATATCAGAATAAAATATATGTAAATTATCAGATCTAAAAAAATTATCAAAATATCTCAATAGATAACTGTACAGATATATTGACATTCTCAATTTCTCAGATGATTTTAACAATCCAACTTTTCCAATGATGAATGTATAGCAGAAATTGTGATCTTTGAGTATATTATTACATTTTTGAGTTCAAATTTTCTTCTTCACTAATACTTCTGCAAAAATATCACCAAATCTTATAAATATCATAGTTATCTTTTTAAAATGATCAAATTTAATATGCAGTTCATCTTCTATTAAGTTAACACATATATTCTTTTATTTTTGCCAAATAGCTCTTTCTTAAAATGATTTAATTTTAAATATAACAATTCTTTCTTAAATAATCTTATAAATAAAATATACCTCACGTTTCTTTATGATGAATAAACTCATTCTCTTTAATTTTTTGAAAATTAGCAAAGAATGAAATCCGAGTTAAAAAACAGTAATAAGACTTACTCTTACTCTTAAGGCAATATCTTATTGAATTAAACAATTATAAAATTTACAGTTAAAATTAAACATGAAAAACTCTTAAATTAAAAATAACTATAATATACTAGAATGAAATTTCTGATATCATGAGTAGATAAGGGTTTTTATGGTTACCCAAAATATTACACAGATAGGTTTGCTTTTAATCTTCTTCTAAAATAAAATCAAGCAATTTTATCATTTAAACTGATGATGAATGAAATCAAATGATCTTCCACATAAATGAAATTGACTGAAGTTATCTTATACTAAATAAATAAATTTATTATTTCATTAAATAAAATAATCTTTTCCTTTGATGTATAAAGTGACTTTCATGTCAAATTCTGTCTTCGTGTATTATCAATGCATAAATAAACAAACATAATTGTGTGGCAAATATTATTATTAGATTTTTATAGATGCAGATGATGATAAAATGCAAAAAATAGACAAATTATTAAGCAGTTTTATCATTTATGGCTTATAAAATTATTAAATTAATTTCCCAAAACAAAATTTAAAAAATTATATGAAGGAAAGTTATATATTACACTTTTAGAAATAATAGCACTAATATTTAAGGGTTAATAAAACATTTTATGGCTTCAATACTTTTAGTAAGTTCTCTCATTTAATATACTGTTATAAAGCCCCTAGGTGAAAATATTTACTATCTTAAGTCAAATATAATCTTAGCAATTCTTAGTTGGTAATGAATGCTCAAGATGCATACTATTTTATGTAACAATATATACAATTTTAAAATTAATTAGAGAGGATTTGAACCCAGACTTTCAAGCTCCCTTGAGTCATCTACTCCCTCTTATATAACTGCTATACATGACCACACACATGAAAAAATGATAAATCATCTCCAATATACATATTTAGTGCTGAACCAGAACTCATCACTTGGTCTAAATCATCATCTCCCACATGCATATATAATCAGTGCTCAGTTTATATTAAGATAGCAAATCTTCAAACTTTAATAAATATGCTTCAATACTTTCCACTCTCCAACTCTTCAGCCATCTATATCATTGAAAATCTATAATGGCATGTTCAAAGATCTTGTTTTGCTAATTTTATTGACATACCCATTTTGATCATAAGTCAATCTGATCCCAATTTAATATTAAACATTTTATCAAATTTAACATCTTGATGTGTTAGATAGAAACAACTACAAGACCTAATACCTCAAAAATGATTACTCAAACTAAGGGTGTGACTAAAGGTAAGAGTAGCATTCTGTAGTACTATTAAATTGTCAAATGCCAGGTTAAAATCATGATAGTACCCTACCCATGGCTTTAGACAAACATATTACTAAGTAAATCATATTAAAGCATATAAAAGTAAAGGCAAAATAAATGATGGCATGAACTCAAGAAAAGCACCTATACATGATGGGAAAATGAATTAGAACTTAATCACTATTCAGAAAAATAAGAATAAATCAGAAGAAGAAAAAGATGTTTTCCCAAATAAAGCACTACATGATCAAATATCAGAAAGACATAATATAATTCATTAGCAAGATAATAAATCCTAATAGACTATACTATTATCTCTTTAAAACACACTGCCCAAGATATAATAAACTATAAGAGAAAGACTGTGCCACAATCCCTTTAAACAACAATAACTAAGTGATGTATAAAACCAATAAAACAATAAAGAGAGCTAAACATAGCTACATATAAAATTGTGGCATAATGATAAAACAATAAACAACATACATCAGCTTCTAAATTCTTTCAGCATTTAAAACACATTAAAAAAAAACTTTACATAGGGACAAGCATAATGCATTTAAAGTATTATTGCTCCAACAATATTCTGAGAACTTAACATAAAATACCCATTAAATAATAATAAAATATCTTCTAAATAATACAAAAATTATACACAGAATGCATAGCAATAAATACATAACATTTAAAATAGAATAAATATACCCATTACTGAAAATTTTTTAAAAATCTTGAGTTTTTGACCATCGTGCAGATTTTTCTGAATATTGAAATAACATTATAAATTTAATTAACACCCACAGCAATTTACACAATATGAGGAAGCAAATATTTGAAGTCACTAACATGAATAAATATAGCCATTCAGACTTAATGATTGCAAATTTAATGAACAGAATAATAAACATGATAACCATTGTATATTTCACATAGAATATTATATAAATTAATTTAGCATTCATTTCAAAAACACACTTAAAATTTACTAATGTTTATAATGAAGAATGAATATTAAACATCATATGATCACCACTTCTTAAGCTTGCTTATAACTGTTATTAAAACAGGCAAAACTGTCTGTGCATATTGCCACTCAGTGCAAGCCACAAGCCTGAAACTAGTATGGGGATATTGGATGAGTATGTATTAGATGAGGATTTTATGCACAAGCCTTCTGGCATCCATTGATTACTCTGGCTTGCATTGAGTGGCAATATGTATAGATAGTTTTGCATGTTTTAAGAATGAATATTCTGGGAAATGGAGCATAATATGTTAGGAGCAAATTTTAAATTATATCTCTGGAGCATAGCAATAAATTAATAGTGATATTCTTGAAAAATAAATATATTTAATAAGTTGGAGTAAATAAATAAAAGATATCCTGTGGCATTTCTTCAACACAATCTACTTCTCAAAATTGTAATAGATACATCTATTATAAGTTGGAGTAAATAGATTGGAAAAAAATGTCCTTGAAATTTAATGTGCTCATAATAAAATCATTTGATAAATGTCAATTATAATATCTGTGATGTGATAAATTAACTTCTTGAAGATGTTAGCAATTAATAAATTAGTTTTGATAATTTTATATTTTTAATAAAATATTTAAAATAATAAGGCATACTAACTAATTGTAAATCCTTTAATAGTAGTATGTTTTTTAATTTGCATATAGTTAAAGTTAAGTTTTATCTCTATTCAAATATAATTTTATTTTAATAAGAAGATACTATATTATTCTGACATTCAGCCACATAAGTTTTATAAATAAAACAATTGCATAATAAATAATTGCATAATAAATAAAAGTCGTTCAATTATTAAAATTATCTCATAGGAATAAATATATTATTTTTAAAATGTAGTATTTATAAAATTCTTTTATCATTCAAAAGGTTCTATAATTTCTGATTCAGTAGTCTTTATTTCATATAAAAATGAAATTATGCCAGAAGAGAACATATTTGAAATATGATAAAATATTTATTTTGCTTTAAATATAAATATTGCCTAAAGTTCATTAGAAGAATAAATAAAATCTCTTTAATATTATTTAATAACTGAAACACAGGCTTATTATATACCTGTGTCTATATATAATATAATACAATTATATTATTTTATAATATTATTATAAAATATTTTAAAAGCTTTTACAGATAACTTGGAAATTATCCATTCTAAATAAAGGTGTAAATATAGTATAAAAAGGTAAATTAATAACGTCTTTACATAGCAGGGATAATACTTTTGATTATGCTCTATTATTGAAGTAGCTATTAAAGAAATCAATTCCATCATTGAAACATTCACAGAAAGATTTCTCATGATGAAATACTTTACTGAAATTTTAAAACATTGAAGGATTTTAGTTAAGACTAGCCTGGTTAAATATTTCTTTTTAACAATGCATATTGTTAATTAACAAATAAAAACTTGGTTTAAAAGGTAAACTTGAAAGCATTATAAACAGATTAGATATGTGTGTGACTCTCCTTACATCTGATTTATATAATGCAAGTCATGTGATTACATTTGATTGACATAATTAACACAAAATCCATTCCCAATTGACTTAATTAACAAAAGCTTAAAATTTTTCTAATATTTGTGGCAAAATTCTAAAAATAACCACAATCACCATGATTCCAGAATGTTCTGGAGACAATTACCTAGACAGGAAGTTAAACAAATAATTAATTTCAAGATTATATCATTTTTAAATCAAATTTTAATAAATTATTTAACACTGAAATCGATTACTATAATAATAAAAATACATTCTTCATGCATTAAAGGTTTACATTATTTAATAAAGCAAAACTTATATCAATGAAATATTAACAATATTTATTTTAAACATTTTTTTTTATATTTGTAAGATCTCAGAATATTTTCTTTATTACCTTTAAATAAGAACATTTCAAACATAAACAATTTTAAAATAACTTTAAGCATTGACCAGAAAGCTTTTTAAGAAATATTAACCCGCTTCACACATACACTTCACACATACTAGTATTAAATTCTTTATTTAAGAACACTAATTTTACTATAGGAGTTAATTACTAGTTTTAAATAACACTTCTTTAATCAATTAAACTTTAGAATTCTTTAATTAAAATTAAATTACAATAATATTAAATTTAACTAATACATTTTACTGGCACTTAATTAAATAGCCAAGACCTAATTTAAATTTAAACTGTTATAGTTTTTCTTTGATATTCAAATTTAATAAAATATAACAACTAAACTAAAATGATTTCAGCTTTATTACTCTAAAATTTAAATTCATTAATATTTTAAGACATTAATAACTTTATAACAGAAGCAAAACTCTTCATACAATAGTGCTACTCAGTGGAAGCCAGAATAATCCATGGTTGCAGGAGATTTGTGCATAAAATCCCTATCTAATTCCTACTCATCCAATATCCCCAGACTAGTTTTTAGCTTGTTGCTTTCTTCAGTGAGGGATCTTGGATTTGAGAGCACTGCATCTAGATCTCAGAATCTAATGCAATTTTCCATCAGCCACCTTTTACCTTATTAGATAATTATAAAGCTTTGAGTCCAAAATGAAAGCACAAAAAGGTTTTCAATTCAAACTCATTAGCTTATATAGTCATATAGATCTAAACTCAGCTAAGCATCCATGCTTTTTGATGTCTTTGGTTTTTTAATAACCATAGTCAATATAATCCTATTGGGCAGGATTGGTATTAAACCACTAAACATCATGAGAGCATCATTTTTTATGTTTACACAGAAGCAAAACTCTCCATACAGTATGGTCACTCAGGGCAAGCCAGAGTAATAAATAAATGCAGGAAGATTTGTGCATAAAATCCCTATCTAGTGCCTACTCATCCAATATCCCCAGAATAGTTTCTAGATTGTGGCTTTTATCAGTGAGGAGCCTTGGATTTGGAAGAACTGTAACTAGATCTTAGGACCTATATGACTAAACAAGTTAATGAGCTTGATTTGAAAACATTATTGTTTTCATTTTGGACTCAAAGCTTTATAGTCATTTAATAAGATAAAAGGTGGTTTCTGGAGAGTTGCATTAGTTCATAAGATCTAGGTGCAGTACTCTCAAATCTAAGCTCCTCATTGATGAAAGCCACAGGCTAGAAACTAGTCTGGGGATATTGGATGAGTAGGCACTGGTAGTATTAGTAAGCATTTTATGCACAAACCTTCCTGCATCCATTGATTAATCTGGTTTGACTGAGTGCCATTACTGCATGGAGAGATTTTCTTCTATGTAAACAGCTTGTGTAAGCATAAAAAATGGTGATCATGTGAATAACTTTATAACTGAATGTTTAAAATTATAAAAGAATTATTTATGGGATTTAAACATTATAAAATCACCCTTAGAGACTATTTTTAAATGATTATTATCTTATAATATTTATTCTGAAATGATTAATCAGTTATAGAAACAAATATTATTTAATAATAAATTTACTTATTGGAAAATTAAACTGTTATTTTTTTAATAGCATGTTATCATAAAACTTTACATTCAGCTTTAATGAAAAAGCTGAGGGTCACATTATATCTATATATATTGTAACAAAACAAATTTTTTTTTCAAGTGTCATAGCATCGGCTGGGACGCGAACCCGCAACCCAGGCAACTCTTGTGAGGCAGTCACGCTGACCTCTTGACCACCAATGCTTGAATTAGTTATTTTACAAAGCTGGATTAAAAAAAGAAATGTTTAATTAAAAAAAACCCTCATTAATTGAGTAATGAATGTGTAAATTGCTGTATGTCTATGTGTGTGCATACTAGAAATAATATATGTGTCACTTAGATATATTGGTTTAATAAATGAAAATTAGTTTATATATTTTAATCCTATTAGTACATACATTATAAGGGAAATGTACTTTGTGATTATTGAAAAATAGTGAAACAATAAGTTGTATGATATAAAGAAAGAAAGAAAAATAGTTTTAATGCATGCAAGAATTTTGATTTGCATAGGTTACAAAAATCTCAAGCATTTTGTATCTTTTCTGATTTATTTTTTTAAAATAAATTTTAACTAAATAACATCAATTCCTAAAGTAAATTTGATGGCAAATTTAGATATGTTATTTAGAATTATGGAGTAATAAAAATAAGTAAGTTATCGATCAATTTTTGAAAGTCAGTAATGATTTTTTTTTTCTTATCATAAAAAGAGAGAAAAAAACATTTTTTTCTTTTGTTCGCTTAGTTATAAAATAATCATGTAATTTTAAAATATCTGTAAAATTATTTGTTTCTACAATATATTATGAAAAAAATGTTTTTCAAATAACATTTTGTAAAAAAACAGATATCAAATCTTGCAATTATCTAGTGACAATCCAGAAATTGAAGTAAACAAAAGCAAGTAGAATAGAAATAGATGAAAAAAACAACAACTTAGGAAGTCTACTCTAGTCTATTTAAAAAGCAGTGGTGCAGCAGTCCCACGCACAAAAGAGAAACAACTGGATAAAATGGTTTTTCACCATAATCTGGATTGCTGTTTCTTGCTGATATTAAAAATATTTTTAGTACTAAAATCCAGCATAGAAACCATGACATTTTTCAGCAGAAGACCATCTAGTATGTGTCTAGAAACGAGTGACTACACTAGAAACTAATTCTCAAATTTGCTAAAACCAGCCATTGCCTGCTTTAATCATGGCATTAGAAAAAAAAGACCATCCCATAAAATCCTACTAGATCTACTGTCACCAATAATAATGTATACCCTATCTAATATGACCAGTGCATCATGAGGATAACTATCATCTTTGGAGAAACTAATGAGGATTCATTCTTAAATATAAGAAAAGAATGATATCTTCAAAAAATCATGGTTTCAATTTTTATTAAATCTTTTCATTCATTAAGATCTTATCAGTATAATTATTTTAAAACCTTAAATTTAAAATATCTTTTGTTAAGATTATCTTTAATATTTTGTATGTTTAGTGGTAGTTGCATATATATAAGCAACAATTTTATATATTTATCTTTAATAAATTGTTATGTTAATTTTTCTATTAATCTATTTAGTTTGTGCTTGCTTATCAAACTCAATTCCCATATCAACATCCATAATCCTGAAAATATCATGCAATCTACTAGGAACATGTAAGAATGGTGATAATTTATTAATGATGACAATCTGGTGTTAATAAGTTTTTGAGAAGTATATTTTCAATTTGAAAGGTTTTGTACTTTAAAGTTTCATCTTCGCATTTATTGAAACTAAGAAAGCAAATTAAAAATACTTTTCAGAGAATTTATATTTAGTTTAACCTCCAGTGCTAGATTATAAATCGTCATCATCATCACTTATGTTTGGTTAATATTCTTATATATTGAATGTATCACTTTTTTGACTTTTATTAACCATTTAATATAAATATTTATCTGGAAATATCATTGGTTCACCTAAAACTACCATTACAACATATACATACAAACATACATTTATGCAAACATACATATATACATGCATACTTACATATAAACATGTGTATATGTTAAATTAAATATGTACATGGATTTATTGTGAAGTAAACTAATTAAAGTATGGGACCATATAACTGAGTTAGCATCATAGTTATTTCCATAATTATAAATGCTTGAAGTGTTTACACTGTACATATTACTTAATAATTCATGTAATTATTCCATGTTTTCTTTTTTAAATTTGTTTTACACTTAAATTACATCTGAATTATCAGTAAATAAAAATAAAATGCAGTTAATAATTTTTTAAATCTTTATAGTTTGATATATTGAAAAAAGTTAATACAATTTTTGTATTTTAATATGCTTTATTTCAGGTGAATGCTAAATATGATGGGCTTTGGTTTAACTTGTTGGCAAAGTATCTTTTTAAAAGTAAAAAGAATAGATAAGACAAGCAGTAATTATTATTATAAAATTTTATTATGTCTATTTATCTCAAACATAGATATTTTTAAAATTTTGTTATGAATAAGTTGCTTCCAATCATAGATGAATAATTACTGAAACTTCATTGTAATTTAGAAACACAGCAAAATGTTCTACGAAATTATTTTTGTTAACAGACAAAAGTGGCCCCCGCATCAGAAAAAATGATATATATATTTTTCTCTTTTATAATAATTTTTCATCATAGATAAAATTCAAGAAATGGTAAATCTTAAGAGATATAATTCTAAATTTTATGATTTAAATATATTGATTTATTAAACCAGAAAAAATAAAAGTTATTTTTGATTCACAAGAGTTTAATAAGGTTATTTAAACTGATTAATATAAATTCTCTCAGTCTTGATCCAAGTATTTGTTTAACATATAAAGAAATAAAATAATAAAAATATAACTTAATAAGTATTTAATAATAATTAATTGGAATATTGTATTTAAGTTTCAGTCAAGTTAAAATATAATCTTAAAAATAAAAAATGTCCAATAGATATAGGTAATCGTGTTTATGCATATATATTATAAAGTAAATTTTATTTCTGATAAATCTTATTTTATTTTTAAAAAAATGAATATAAAGATAATATTTATTTATTTATTGTGTGATGAATAATTTTATAAAATTAATTTAAGTTTAGTCTATACAGGATAAAATTAAATGATCAAAATTGGTTTAAAGTTAATTCTTTTTATTTATTCATTATTAAAAGTATTGTTATTTTTTATATAGTAAATATTTGAAACAGATAATATTGGTTTAAAAAAATATTCAAGTTGTTAGACTAATTAAATATTTAATATAAAGAGATTAGAAAAAATTAACCAATAAGAAGTCGTGGGTTTGGATATGATAAAAATAGGCAGACAACATTTTTGAAAATGAATTGGAAATTATTAAGGATATGAAAATATAATTTAATTCTATCAGATTTAGCTTAAATTATTTAAAATATCATTATTAGGTGTTTAAAAAGCTATTAATTATGATCCATTTGATAATCTAAAACTAATATTATATAGTAACACCAAAAAATTATGAGGTAAATACATTTTTAGACTCTGCTGGTGAAATTAATGTTTAATAATAATTTGAAAATATCTTGGAATTATTATATCTCTAAAAGTTAAAGAACAATGGAGAGAAAAAGCTGTGAATTCAATAAATATGGTATAAGATAACAAAGGATTTCACTGGAAAAATAGTGATAGCAAGGTTAATACCTAATCAGTTATTATTAAGTCAGCTAAAACAATTATACATCAGCGGATGCAGTAAAGATATAAGTTAAACTGGAATTTGTGGATAAACCAAAAAAAAAAAAAAGATGTTTATAATAAAATGTAGAATTATAAACTTTAAAGTGATAAAATTGAATTAGTAAATAGTGCTAATGGAGAAGTATCTAAAGACATTGGATTTATTTAACATAGATTTGCATTTAGAAGCTATCGTGCAACAATAATTTAAATGTACCTAATACATTAAAATGGTTTATTATTTTAGTAAAACAGTTATATAAGATAGGGATTAGTGAGAAAATTAACATTGTAAATGAATTATAGAAAATTAAAGTGTTGTCATAGGATGAACTAAAGAAAAATGTTTAAAGAAATATTTTATCGACATTTTTATTGGAGCTGCCCTGTTTTACTATGAATGAATCAAACTATTTAATGGTAAAGTGAGATCAAAAACACAAGAGTGAGAGAAAAATTAAATAAAGCCATAGTAATATAAGAATAAGAAAAATATAAATTTGGATGAAAGTGATGAAATAAACTTATGAAATAAATATTGTCGTATTTAAAATGTAATATCACGTATGTTAACAGTATTTATGAAGAATAGTTACATAGGATAAGTAAATAGTGGAAAAAGTTGGATTTATGACCATTCGTATTATAATAAAATTAAAATTAATATCTACAATAAAAAAAAACAAATATATATATATAATCAACTTAGAAATAGTTTTGTCATCAAGTAAAAGTAAATGTTAAATTGTTTACCTTGGAGTTTTTTTTTTGTGCGTCATCCATCATTATCAACCATTATCAATCCACTACCAGGATGAAGGTCTCCTCCAAGTCTGATCCATCTTCTCCGATCTTTACCTTCTCTTCTCCACATCACCCCTACACTTTTCTTAGTTCATCCATCCAATTTACATGTGGTCTCCTCCTGGGTCTTTTACAATCTCTTGGAATCAGTTTAAAATTTCAATTGTCCATCTATTATCATCTCTTCTAGCAATATGTCCAAACTAACTCCCTTCCAATCTTTTAATTTTTTCAATGAGGTCAGTAACACCTGTTTGTTCTCTTACCCATACATTCACGTTTTCGATCTCTTCTTGTTACTCCCAACATACATCTCTCCATACTTCTTTGGGGTGGTCCAAGGCTCTGTATTGATCTTTATATTAAGATGTCCAAGTCTCTAGATCCATAAGTAAGAACTGGTAAAACACATTTGTTAAAAACCTTTCTTTTCAAACACATAGGCATATTTCAGCATTTAATATCAAGTTATTTCTACCAAAAGCACTCCAACCAAGTTTAATTCTATGATTAGAGTGATTTCCTCTATTATGTTTCCATCTGTGTTAATAATCTGACTAGGGTATTTGTAACTCTGAACTTCTTCTAATTCATCATAATCCAATCTTTATTTTCATATTTGGAGCAAATCGATTAAACATTACTTTAGTCTTTTTAACATTTATCTTTGTCCTAGTTTCCTACTTTCATCTGATAACTCCTGCAACATTTTCTGCAGCTCCAAAGCAGGTATTTTCAAAAACTTAACTACATCATCTGACGAAATCTAAATAACTTAAATAATCTCCATTTCCTTTTTTCACTCCTTTAGTTTCCCATTTTAATCCACAAAATACTTCTTGAGCACTGCTGTAAAAGTTTTTGGAGATATGGAGTCACCTTGTCTTACACCTTTCTCCCAATGTTGTGACTTTCCCAGTATCATTATGTAATCTAATTGTTGCTGTTGCATTTTTATAAATATTCTTTAAAATATGACAATATCACTGGATCTATACCTTGATGATCCAATGCTTCAATCACCCAAAAAATGTTTATAGAATCAAATGCCTTTTCATAATCTACAAATCCAAAACATAATGACAACTCATATTCATTTGTCCTTTCTATAACTTCTCTCAATACTTGAATATGATCTACTGTACTGCAAACCACTTTTAAATCCAGCTTGTTCTCTTGGTTGGTGAAAATCCAAGGTTCTCTGTAGACGAGTTGTAATTATCTTGGTAAAATTTTTATATAAAACTGATAAAAGGCTGATAGGTCTGTAATTTCTAATATCTTCTTTATCACCTTTTTTAAAATATTAATATTATTACTGCATTCTTCCAATCATCCGGTACATCTTTATCATTTAGACATTTGGTATATGACTTACCTATCATTTTTTCTGTTTCTTCACCTGCTTCTTTTAATATATCAATTATAATTCCATCATTACCTGGAGCCTTTCCTTTTTCATACATTTAATTGCATTTCTCACTTCTTCATTTAAAATTCTGGGCAATTCGGAAGATGTAATAGATATAGCAGGTACTTGTTCTTTATTACTATATAATTCTTGATAAAAATCTTCTACCAATTTCATAATGTCATCCCTCTTTTTAGTAATAATTCCATCTTTTTCCTTGTTGCAGATATAAATTTCCTACCAATACCAAAATGTTGTTTTACATTCTTAAGACTTTTATTTTTCTTCTACAGCTTTCTTGCTAGTTCACAGTTATACTTTGCTTTGATATCATTTTCAACTCTCTTTTCCGCACCATTTTACAAAATTCGAGATATTCAATTCTTTTTAATGCATCATTCTTGCATATCTTCATATTCCTTCTTTTTCTTCATAAGTTCTCTTGTCTCGAGTAGAAATTTTATCAGTCAATTGCTGCTTTTTCCTACCAGCTATCTTTGTTGCAGTTTTTTTAAAAGTGTATCAGTTATTTTCATATTAATTTCATTCAAATCTGAATCATGTTCAAAATCTACTAATACTTGAAACCGATTTGTAAGTTCCTAATTTAAATTCATTAGAATGTTTCTGAAGATTAGGAATATCAACTGTAAATATAGTTTTCTTAATAATTTTGTCTCTCTAGTTTTACATTAACATGTATCTTACCCCTTACTAATCGATGATCACTTCCTGTGTTAAATTTATTAAGAACATTACAATCTTGAAATATGTATTTCCTGTTAGTCAAAATATAATCCAATTCTGCTGTACCTTCATTTGGATGCTTCCATGTCCAGTCCTTCTAACATTTTTCCTCAAAAAAAAGAATTCATAATATAAAGTTTTTCCTTCTCTGCAAACTCCACAAGTCTATATTCCTCTCTCATTTCTATTACCATAACCAAAATTACCTACAACACTTTCATCTTTCATTTGTTTACCAATTCTAGCATTAAAACTCCCATAACAATTTTAAAATGTTGTTTACTCTGATCAAAAGCCTTTTGTACATCCTTATAAAAATCTTCTACTACTTCATCACTGTGAGAAACATGTTGGGGCATAAACCTGAATTATCTGCATTTGATATCTGCTATTAAGTTGTATCTCTAATCTTGCCACTCTGTCTGATACAACCATCAATCCCTCCACAATATTGTTCTTCCACTTTTTATTTATAATGAATCCTACTCCCACTTGTATTTCCAATATTTGTGCCTTTATAATAGAGCATATGTCCACTTTTTAAATCAATTATCTCTTCACCTTTTCTTCCTAACTTCCACAAAAGTCCAATAATATCCCATTTAATATAAGAGAGTTCTTCTTCTAATTCTTGCAATTTTCCTTCACTTGAAAGTGATCTGCAGTTGTAAGTACCTAAATAAAAAGTCATCATCAAATGGCAGCCTGGGTCCACCTCCAGGATATTCTTAGCACCCTCCGCCTTCGGCCACCAACCGCTGCCTTGGTTGGTGACTTTACAGCCTCCTGGGATTAAGGGCCATGCTTCAGCTTTTGTCTGTCATAATTGTATGAATTGGGAAAAATCATCATCATTTACACAAACATTCATTCTGCCTTATCAGGCACTGAGAAGAAAAGACCATGGTCATTTCTTGATCTTAAACTCAGAGGTAAAAAGCCAATAAACTCACACGCGCTGGCTAATACGTGTTGGTGAGCAACCCATCCATGTTCGATACTTACTATGAATAAACATATAGTAATAACAGCTACTAACGACAAAAACCGTATGGAGTGGACATTAGGGAATTTGCCCTGCTCGGTTCCTCTAAGGCCTCCAAAGAGGAATCAAAGGGTCTCCTTTCAGTTAATAACCAAACTCCTTATATTATTAAGAAAGAAATAAGAGCAAGAGATGGGAACACCAAAGTTATTGTGCAACGTTGGAAACGATTTGGCCATTATAGGATTAAAACTCCTCAAGGATGGCTTGGAAAATCATATGTTTTTTAAAAAAATTATAAAAATTTTATCATTGTCTTTGAATAGGTCTTAAGTTTTATAATTTAAATAATTATTATAAGATAGGGGTGGTGGTAACTAAATATATATAAAAAAATTAATAGTTTAGTTTAGTTTATTTATATGTATAATTAATTGTTTAAAATTTTTATTTTATTTTATAGGATTATGATAATTGGGGTAATAAGAATCTAAGTTCTTATAAATATAACAATAATAAAAAGAGATTAAAGTAAAGATGATAAAATATATGTGTGTTAAAAAAGTATATATATATATATATATATATATATATATATATATATATATATATATATATATATATATATATATATATATATATATATAAAGGTTAAAAGTATACATTGTGATATTTAGGTTTTGATCTCATATTTAATTTGATATAATTATAGTATATTTATATTCAATCTGACTTGTAAATTAGTATAGTTTATGATTGGTAATAGATATAAAAAAATAATTATAGCATGGAGATGAAAACCAGGAAAATTGCATTATTAAAATTAGCAATAAGGGGTTAGTATTTAAGTTGCATTAGTTGTACTAAATATAATTATTTCTCAGTTTATATTGCTTACCAAAAAATATATTGTACCAGACACTCAACCCCCTTTTGTCCACAGAGGGCACCATCAGATCACTGCATATCTGGAAAATTTGTTTATCGTGATCAAAAAGTGGATGAGAATGATAGTCTGAGCTGACTAGACACAGGAAAGAAAGCAAAGCTCGAGAATATTGTTAGACAATTGAGAAATAGAAGCACTAAGACAAACATCAGCCAAATTAAGTTTAAATAATTTGAAAATTTTATTTTGAGACAACTGGCAGGCATCATATATGTATACATAATACATACATACATATAGATGCTACTCAGAAAATAGAATAATCATTCAAACTCCAAAGAGAGAGAGAGAGAGAGAGAGAGAGAGAGAGAGAGAGAGAGAGAGAGAGAGAGAACAGCTCGACAAATGAGTTTAGCAATGATTATATAAACCAATCTGTGAAACACAGATATGACCATGTAAAACATGCTGAACCAACATTTTTATTTGTTTGATAATTTGTGGTGATGTCTTTTAATAAATAAGTGCTGACTTTTGAATTCATATTTTAGATCTAGTGTTTGAAAGTTCTGGCTGCTCACTGAGATGAGCCATAACTTTGAAACAAATCAGTCTGGAGATAAGAATATTCCATATATTCTAAATGTTTTTTCTTACCACACTTATTAATAAGAGCTTGTTTTGAACTATTGGTATGCTCTCTATATTGCATTTTTGTAAATACTAGCTTTAATAAAGCAATGTCACGATATATATGACTTGCTTTATTGATTATAATAATATTTTGTAAAATAAAATAAATTAGGATATTAAAATATCAGAAAGTTAGTTACATATATATATAATTTATAGGTAACTAATATGATGCAGGGAGCAGGGTTGACCTTAGCAGATGGAACACATTAATTTATTTTTAGAAAATAAATACACAAGTCAAAAAGTTTATACTCAATAATAAGAGGTTTATTTATTCTAAGTATAAATGTAAAATGAATTAGTAGAAATATTAGTAACGTTAACCAGCGTCTTGCTGGGTTGATTTAATGTTAATCAAACTTGAGCTAAAAAACACAGATAAAATAGCGGAGCTTGCTTGCAATTTCTTATAAGTGTTCTACTTATAATTTCTCTGCATTAATCTATGCACTCACAGTTCTACAAGTGTGAGCACTATACTGCTTCATAAAACTTGACTGTTGCATATGGCTTTACTTAAACGATATTACATTTGCCACGTAAATTACAGGTTTGCACAATATTGCGGGCTTTTTCATACGAAATTATTTATTGGTTAGTTTTTATTTAGCATATTTGGTTATATATACTGTTAATTAATCCTTATTGTTTACTTTTTGCAAATTAGCATACTTTAGTTAATTTCTTCATATTTGCATAACTTTATTTTTATGCATAGCTAAATTTACAAAATAGTAGTAGTGTACAATTTTATAGTCAAAAATATCACTTTATAAATTAGAAAACTTATAATAAATTTATTATTGTTTAGTGTTCTTAATGATGTTTTTATTTCATTATTTTTTTTTATACTGTATTATAAATAAATATTTTATCTCATTATTTCCTCAAAAGTTTTGTAATTACTATTTCTGTTTCTTCTAAACTATTCTTAAAAAAAAAAAAAAAAGAAAATTCTACTAACTATCATTGCCTTCACTTTTTGCAAAAGCTCATTAATTCTAATATAAAGAGCAAAAATCAGGATTTAAAAAATGGTATAAAAAATAATAATAGAAAATTACATCTACACCCTTTTTTTATAATTTTTTTTCTATGTTAACAAAACTACTGGCTAATAAAAAAATAAACATGCGAATATATACATTTCTATATGCTTTTTTTAAAAAATTCTCTTTGGATACATGGTTTTCCTTTTAGGTTTACTATTACATACTTTGAATTATATATATATATATATACACACATTTGTATGTGATAAACAATTTTTTTTGAAAAGCGGGTTTGCATAATACTAGGAAAGAAAAGTAATCAAATAGTCGATGTATAAAAGTAAAATAGTCTTTAGAAAGACCATTGCAGAACAAAAGATAACTTGGTATCTCTCTATAGATAACAGAAGTTAAAAGAAAATATCTCTCTAGTTAAAGAGAAAATGCTGGAGATTTACCGTTATTTCCCCTTTAGTTCTTTTCTAAGTAAATAGTTTTGAGATCTATTTGTTAATCCAATAATTAAATGATCATCTAGATTGGTTATAGATTCACTACCTAAAAAATTTAAACTGTAAAACTTTCTTGAAAAATAAAAATAAAATTCTAATTATTATGTTGTTATAATCATAATTTTTAAAGAAATAATCGTAGTTCTATTAGTAAAACTTCAATACAAAGAATGTACAACTTTAGCACAATCATTTTTAATTTAAGATGAGATTAAGTTTTAATGAGAATTTTAGATATATTTTTTTTAATTGATTAGTCAGATTACTTAGAAACACTTTGTATTTACAGAACTATGAAATTAAAAAATGCGATAATATATATATGGCTGCAGAAAGAATTACTATTAACTGTAAGACGAACCTTTTGTTTTTCTTCTTTGAGGACTTGGAAGAACTGAACTTGGCAAATTAATGTCCATTCATACGTTCTTGTCCTTGATATTATTAATATATGTGTAATATACGGTATGGATTGACTACAAACCAACACATTTCAGCCAGTGGGTGGATTTATTAACTTTGCGTTTGAATTTAGAATTGAAAAAGATCATGGTCCTTATTCTTAATTGTTTGATAGTTTTTAACTAAAGTATCAATTAAGTTTTCTTCAGGGCAAAATAAATATGTGTACAAATAATATTTTTTTTAAAATAGATATAAATAATCTCGTAAAGCAAATTATGATTATTGTTTGCAAAATGATGTAAAGTTCACCAGTAAAAACATCACTTGGTGGCCAAATGCAAAGTGTGATATTGCAGTTCCAGGCTGCTCTTTGGTGTTGACCTTTTGTTTAGGCACTTTTAATTTCAGATCACTTTCAAGTGGAGAAAGAGCTCATCTAATATTAAAGGGACATTGTTGGACTTCATGGAAATTAAAAACAAAAAAGAGAACAGTGGGATTCATTACAAACAAAAAGTGGAAAATAACATTTTGGAGATTATGGTAATCAGACACAGTGAAAAATTATAATTATTCATCTTAATGGAAGATATTAAATACAGATAATTTAGATTTGTGCCACAACAAGTTATTATTCCTGATAAAGGTAGAGGATTTTTATATTGATTTATAAAAAACTTTTGATTTGATCAAACAACATTTTAATATGTATATAAATAATGCTTATAATAAAAAGGTAAAATTTGAAATGATCATTTATATAAAACAAATACTCTTCTTAGAAGTGATGTGAGATACTACTTGTAGCATTTACATAACTAAAGCATGTTGTAGCTATTGAAAGTTAAAAAAGAGATATCATAAAATATATGGAAGAGGGTTCTTAGTAATTAAGTTTCTTCTATCTGATTTTGACTTATTGATAAATATCACAGCTATTAATTTCAGTAGATTGAATATTTTCACTAGAGGGAGCTATTACTAGTGCCAATCAAACTTTAATTTATAAGTCCTGAAAGAGAAAGAATTCAAAATCTTTATCAGAAGGTCCTTATCCCTAGACCAATTGGTTTCAAGCTTATAAAAAAGTTTTCCTGCAGGTTTTAGCCATTTTATTACTGACACAAAAATGATTATGAAATAACTCATTATGATCCTGAAAGTTATAATACCATTTGTAATCGGATAAAATGTAGATACACTCTTTTTTTAATGCACTACCCAGATTTGGGATCCATTTTGTAACAATTCATATCTGATAAAACCATAATAGAGTGATAATTTTTAAACACTCCTTGAAAATTACAGAATCATTTATAATAGAATAAATATATGTGTATGCAACCCCAATCATTTAAGTAGCATTTGCAACAGATTGAATGACACTAAAATAACAACTAATTAAACCTGAATAAAATATATCTCAGTCATTGGTCATCCTAAGTAATAGAATGGAAAATGATCCTAAAGTTGGACATTGTTTATATCTGAGTAAATGTAATTCAAATAAAAATAATAATTTTTTAAATACCCATAAATAATGATATTGTTCATAACAAAATACATATAATATACTAAATTAAATAAATATCAGTTATTAACTAATTGCCTCAGTACTTAATATAATTCTTAATATATCTGACTGTCAACTACAATAAAACGAAAAACAATGATGATAATTTTTATTATAGGCTCATGAGTTGAGTCAGAATTTATAACAAACAGAAAACAAACAAAATCATCACTTCAAAATTGCCTATAAATACAACCCATACTTAAAAGAGATTAAAAGTAATGCAATTAAGTCATATATCACTGTCCCAAAACAATGACATATTATTAAAATAGATTTCACTTAGATAATCAAATGAAACCCATAATAAATCATTAAACAACTAAATTCTAATATACCCAATTATTCAAACATTGCTTATAAACATATAAATGTATGGTAAAATTTAATGATGATCATATTCAAATAAAGTAATTTGTGATGATTGAGATAAAGGTTTTATTAAGTCCTATGAATGTACAACATTCATAATATCTAAATAAATATACAACCCATTAATTAATTTTAAATTCTATTTTTTTGATAAAAATGATAAATAATATTAACTTATCCATAAAGCTAAATTTTTATTTTAATTTACCATTACCAATCACATTATTTATAAAAACAGCAAGAAAAAATAAATAATAAATTATACTAACTCCAACCTTATTCTTGTTAATTGAGCCAGTTATGTAATAAAATGAAATACTTAATAATGATGTAATATCAATGAACCTATTAGATAATCTTTAAATCTATAATATCTAATCAGTACCTGTATATAAAACAAACAGTAGATTTCTATTGGATATTTACTCAAGTACAACAGACTAATATTAATTTATTTTAAATTTCCTGTAGCTATATTATTAAACCCGTATATTATAACAATAAAATCATATAGAAATAGTGTATTAGCAATTATTATAAATCAAGTATGTAATATTAAAATTTAATAGTTAATTGGATTATGATCCACATCACTAAATTAAATTTAAATATAGAAAATCATTCTGACTTCTAACAGAACAAAATATACTACTATCAGCCATATAACTGAATAAGATTACTTTATTATTGACTAACAATGAACTCAATCCAATAATTATCTAACAATAATAATTTAGATAAAATATGGAAATATTTGATTATAATTATCATATAAAATTTATGTATAGTCAGATAATACCTATAGAAATCAATAAATAATAATAATATAACCATACTTACCTACTAATATTGGAAATTGATTTCTAGATTATGAAATATAGTTATTTCAAATAAATTTTATGGGTATAGACAGTTTATCTGTTCTTATTCAAATGTTATTAAGCAATAAATTTGTTTGCACAATCAGACAATAATTAAAATAAGTTTATTTAATTTAAGTTAAATTAAAATTTTTTAATAAAATAAATATTAATTATATGATTAAAAATATGAATATGTAATGAATAGGATCATAAAACATCGATATATATATATATATATAAATTATTAATCAATGTCTGTATTCCAATTGTAATAAAATATTTTAAACAAATATATACCAAATTTAATAGAAGTACTTTCAACTATCTATGTGGTCGATTGTCAACTAGACTCAAATTGTATAAGAAAAAACCGTTACAAAAACAAACAAAAGCAATACGTCATACATCAATTTTCCCACAATTCATTAATTTTTATATTAGCTGTAAAACTGTCTATTTATCAACTGTTGCTTTTACTTCTTTATTAACATAGCTTCTTTAATTTTACGTTTATTATTATTTCTTTCAATACAAAGACAGAATTTTAACTTTATTAAAATCAAAATCAAAAAACCATAATTACATGTTACATTATGATCAAAAAATACTGATGGTGATACATCATCATTTCTTAACATTCTCTTGTCTTGATTTTTGCACTCGTTTATATAATAAAAAATGCTCCTTGATCTTTTCTCCAATGACATCGAGATTCCCTAATATAAGCCTTTCCACAAAAACATAGCCATTTATATATTGCACAACTTTGATTTAAAATACACACCTATTTTTGAATTATTTTATTAATCTATTTAAATTAGGAGTAGTATAAAATGCAACTCGACATATATTTTTATATATCTGTTTTATAAATTTAACCTGTTCATTACAAATAAATGGTATTGATATCCAAGTATATTTTATTTTTATCAATATCTATAGCATCTAAAATATTTCTATTATTATTAAACTTAGTAACAATATTATAAATTCAATTTATGATCATATCCAACATTTTAACAAATTCATAATAAATACATTTATGTTACTTATTTTATCAGAACCTATATTTACATAATTTATTATTTCTAAATAAAAATGATTTTAAACTGGATAATTTATGTGCAATTGGTACATTTGAATACCAAGGAATATATCCTCTTTTTTCAATATCTTTTATTGCCCATACAATAATGTAATTTTATTTTTACTACGTGTAACTTTAATATCTAAATACTGAATTGACTTTTTTCTTCAAAAGATTTTACTCCATTTTTAAATTCCTTCTAAACTATTTAATCTTTCATTGAATAATACATTTATAATATCTAAAACTCCACAAACGAAAACATCATCAACATACCTCCGTAATAAATTTTAGTTACCTTGGCACTATATATTAGTATTGGGAATTTATATCTTTCATAATATATATTACCAAGGTATTAAAATTTATTACAGGCTATGTTGATGTGATATTTCTGCTTGTAAGTTTAGATATTATAAATGTGTTATCCAATGAATTAAATAGTTTAAAGGTTTAAAATAGAGTAAATCTTTTTAAAAAAAAAAGTCAATTCAGTATTTAGATATTAAAGTTACACGTAATAAAAAAATAAATTAGATTATTGTATGGTAATAAAAGATATTGAAAAAAGAGTGATATATTCCTTGGTATTCAAATGTACCAATTGCACATAAATTATCCAGTTTAAAATCATTTTATTTAGAATAATAATTATGTAAATATAGTTCTGATAAAAACAAGTAACATACAATGTGACTTATTATGGATTTGTTAAATGTTGGATATGATCATAGAATTAATTTATAATATTGTTACTAAGGAATAATGAGTAGAAATATTTTTTAGATGCTATAGATATTGATAAATTAAAATATACTTGGATATCAATACCATTTATTCGTAATGAACAGGTTAAATTAACAAAACAGATATACAAAAATATATGTCGATGCATCTTTATATTACTCCTAATCTAGCAAGAGATTAATAAATAATTCAAAAAATAGGTGTGGTATTTTAAATCAAAGTGCTAACAGCGTATAAATGGCTATGTTTTTGTTGGAAAGGCTTACATTGGGGGAATCAAGGTACATTGGAGAAAAGATCAAGGGAGCATTTGTTATTATATAAACGAGTGCAAAAATCAAGACAAGAAAGAATGTTAGAAATGATGATGTATCACCATCAGTATTTTTTTTATCATAATGTAACATGTAATTATGGACTTGATTTTGATTTTAATAAAGTTAAAATTCTGGTGTATTGAAAGAAATAATAATAAACGCAAAATTAAAGAAGCTCATGTTAAAAAAAAGTGAAAAGCAAAACAGTTGATAAAATAGACACACATCCAATATAAAATTGGTGAATTGTGGGAAAAATTGATATGTCGTATTGCTTTTTTGTTTACATTTGTAGCGGTTTTTTCTAATACAATTTTGATCTAGTTGACGTCAAATACATAGATAATTGAAAATACTTCTATTAAATTGGTATATGTGTTTAAAATATTATTACTGTATTAATTATTGTATTGTTTTGAATAGTTATATATATATATATATATATATATATATATATATATATATATATATATATATATATATATATATATATATATATATATATATACAATCTAATTGAATATACAATATATCATTGATTGATAATTTGAAATGTTCATATGTGGATAGTCTATTAATTTCCAATTATTTAATAATAAAATGCTAAATATATATGTCTGTATCACAAATGTGATGCAAGATATTCCTACTTTCGAAAATATAAAGAGAGTTTAAGATATAAATCTTTTATATATATAATAAAAATAATAAGTTTAATGGTAACAAATTATTATAAACAATCCTTAAATTTGCAAGTACTTTTAGTTAATTTTTTTAATCCTGCCTCAACTGCCATTAAATTAAAGAAACAAAGCAGAAGCAAATGTTATCAATTCAAATTCCACAAATCTTGTATTTTAAAGTTAAAGATTTAATGACGGCAGGTTTTAAATTTAAATCTACAAAAAATAAAATTACTAAATTTCATAATAAAATAAATAATATTATGCCACATATTCAATTTTCTAGAATTACCATTCCTTACATTTCAAAATATCTAACAAACAAATTAATGCATTAATCAATAAGTTTAAAATATGATTTTAAAACTCCTAATTCTAACAGATTGATCAACAACCCAAAAGATCATATTGATTGATCATTCACCCCACATATAGTATATTCCATATCATGCTCTCAAGATGGATGCCAAGCTGTATATTATGGTGAAACTAAATCTACTATTAATACTGAACTTGCTCAATACCTGTACACTTACAATAGAGCTCAGAAGAACAACAATGCTTCTGTACTTCTTGAGCATGCCATGAATTCTGGATACAATTACACCTGCTAATCCTGTAATTTTATGCACAGAATTGAATAAT